>OZ023140.1:14622975-15822975 GCA_963675895.2 Styela plicata
TACAATCGATTTTGGTCACACTTGCATTTTGTCGTTAAAAATGAAAATTCCGTTTTTTCGACTTCGGTCCGCTTGCAAGTTTTCGTTCTCATTAGCGATTGATTTGAATAATTTAAGCTTTGGATCGATTTGACCACCGAAGTCAATTGCCCAGGCCCCACAGTGGTGTTGAGGATAACTATGATATATAGTATGAATTACAAAAACGCACCCAGACCTCGTATATACTGGGAAACATGTTGTTATATGTTTCACAATGTTCTGGTTTTATACCAATATCAACGCAATGATCTTCATTCGTTCCGGTATTGAAGTCAAAGCCACAAGATTGTTCCATGATTTTTACTCTTGTAAGAAGAGGTAAAGCTGCTAACACAGCAATGATCCAAACCTAATAAAAAGAAATATTTATATATATCACCCTTTATATTCAAAATCAACCGAAGTTGAAGTGCACGGAAAAGACCGTTTTTTCAGTTGTGGATCTACTATGTGTTTCAGCTACCCGGCCAATGTGATATGATCTTTGAACGACTGGACCGGGAATAGACAATATTTTCCATTATAGTTAGGTAAATGAAAAAATGCACTATGTTGATCATGTCGTAATATTAACAGTTGTAGTAGTCTTTTATTATAGTCACTCATTTGAGTGAATCACCCTGTACTAATGGCCACTTGGTTGGTGATGTTGGAAAGATATGTGGTTTTCGGCTCGGTCGAGTCAACCCAAGTTATTACAACTGCAATTCGAACACGAGGTCTTCAATAAGACGTGTGAAGGACGCAATACACGCTTGTGGTACACGGGTTTCCTTTCAGACTCAGATGTTTATTTTAACCTTGCATTTTACGCTGGCGTTCTTCGCGCTTTTCAGCCCGATTGGATCGTTTTCTTGCAAGCTAATGGGATACGCTTCGTTGGCTGCGAACGTCTGTACTTTGCAGGCATGTGAACACAATCAAAGCACGACTGACGTGTATTGCCGTTTTTGTTTTTTTACCCAAAATGCAACGTAATACGTCGGTAACGCAACTTTACGTGTATCGTGACCTTAAAAAATTTTGGTTCTACATATCTATACAACATTATATCAAGTATATATTACGGTATATGGAATACACGAGGTTTTGCCAAATACCTTCCGATCGTCGAGTCCACGACACTTAAAACAATAGCAAATCGTACTTACTGCCACTGTAAGAAACCAACAAACTTTTCTACTTCTCAATTTTCTCCATCGCGATGACATTGGATGAATTATTGCAGCATATCTGTCGATACTCATCACCTTGGAATACAACAATAACGCTGATAAGCTTAGACTTGATATGATCACTGTTGGAGATGCATCCTATTCAAGTTGATGCATAATCAAGTTGCTTGGTCACATTCTGATTATGTATTTTATTTTGATAATTATGAGCAACAGATGGACAGTGCCTAAGCGGCACGATCCATGAGTAACCCATACTTAACAAAACATGTTTGGTCGAATTATTTCTCACTGGGCTAAATAATTGGTTGGCGGACATGGAGTCACGAACAGGACTCAAAAATGCAGGATAAAACACTTTCTAGCTTACCAATTTCTTCTTAAATAATAAATAAAAATTAATAATAAACAAAATAAAAGTTTTTTCAAATGTTGGCGTTTATAAAGAACAATAAAAAACTTATAAAATTACATGCCATTAAAAAGAAAATTCCAGCATAATAGTTGACGTAGAAGGCCGCAACGTATGTGATACAGAGGTGTTCACTAGCAGCACCAAAACTCCATCTTTGCGTTAGTACTTCCACCATATTCAAAGGGAGCATTAACAAGAAAAAACTATCTGCTAATGCCAAATTCAAAACGTACCTGAAAAGCAATGTAGCATTTGCTTATTTTAACTGTCAACAAGTCAACCAACTTTGTCAGTTGTTTAATTACTTTGCAGTTTTCTCCAAAAGATGTCAACCGCTCGGAATGCTCAATATCTAATTTTTCTTACGCTTAATTGCGCTGAACTACTGACGAAATATAAAAATAAACATAATGAGCGGACATTATTAAAGTATAAGCGTATCCCTTGGACATATCTGGCACTGGATAATTTGAATTGAATCCGGCATGCAATCCGCGTGGCGAATTCCGCGAGACGGCGACCTCGCGAGCGGGATTTTCAACCCCAAGGCTTTCGAATTATTTGATATGGCCTGTACGGGATCAAATCAGTATGAACTAAATTCAAATTTCCTGTGTGTAATCCCGCTAAGCAATTCCAATAAATTCTCACTAAGGGGTAAACGTAGCCGTTGAACATCTCTAGGCTGAGGAAGGGTAAATATTAAAATGCAATTTGCTTCAGAATTGTGATAAGGTAAAACTTCTTAATTGGTTTCCACAATTTGCGCAGATGTTTGTTTTAAATGACTTTATCGCCATTTTAAATAATATCGAAACGTTAAATCATTCGTGTGTATTTCATACTTCAGAGCACTCTAAGCAAATTTCTGAAGGAAGTATTACCCTTGCAAATTTACTGCGACTTTATTCAGACAACGCATTTTTCTTAAGAATTTTGAGAAATTTGATGTTTTTGAGAAAAGATGTTTGGATTTGAAATTTACTTCAGTTCAAAAAAGAGCAATGTTCGAAACATACCTCACAAGTTATGATTTTGCAATCAATAC
The DNA here is from genome assembly GCA_963675895.2 of Styela plicata. Taxonomy (NCBI): domain Eukaryota; kingdom Metazoa; phylum Chordata; class Ascidiacea; order Stolidobranchia; family Styelidae; genus Styela; species Styela plicata. The sequence continues at coordinate 14,625,656 of OZ023140.1, forward strand.
AAAATTTTAATCTAAATTACCAATGAGATGTCTTTTTATAATCTTGCAATGCACAAATGACGAGAATTACAACTGCATTTAATATAAGACCGACGATCGATATGAATCCCATAGCTATAGCTTGTCCATAAACAGATGCGTCTTCTTCAAATACAGCTATTCCGATCGCTAAATAGAGGTATCAAAGAAATGAAAGCTCAAAATAATTTATTGGGCACGAGTCGCTGGTTTACTCTGATCAAGTATAAAATGCAACTTTCTCAAAAATAGCTTTTGCCGGCTATTAGAATTTTTCCCAATTTTCAACCAATGTCAAAGAGCTATACTACAAATAAAGAAAAGCAAAATCACTCTAAGCAAACCACATTCTAAAACAGAAGCAGACCACTATAGTAACGTGCAGTGGGTAATATCTGCGCTAGACTACGGTAAAAACATCTACCACTATTTCAAGGGTGTGAATATTGATAGTTAGTTGCTCTTTAAATAATATTAATGTAAAAAATGTGAAAGTTACTCAATAGTATGGCTAGGATATTCCAAAGGTATGAGCGTCGAAATAATTAAATATTTCAATAATGAGCTTTGGTGACGTGCTGGATACCGTCGCATTCAAAAACCTTTATTTTTTGCAGTAACTTACAACGACTAGAATCATCATAGTCCGAGCTGCCATCATAATACCCATAATCACTTTCCGGATCGTTGTAATAGCCAACATCACCCGCCGGGTTACGAGCGTAGTTGACGAACCCCGAATTGTCCATTACTTGTTGTTAGAACGATTGATCACATGCAAATGCATGATATATGATATTGTGATTTCTTTTTATACCGATTCTTTAAAATAACACACCTCCGTGGTCGAAGAAGGAAAAAATGCATCACAATTTTTCAATGAATAATAAATCATTGACGTCGCCAGGAAGAAAAGAGAATCTGCTCGTCTATTGTTTATCACATTCGTTTTATATAGGAGACCCTCTATAATAATATACTGATATCATCAATAAACGAACTAAGCGTACGAATATTACACACTAGATGCTTGTAAAAATATGGAAATCCTTATAAAAAAGATCTTAAAGGACATGATTCATGAAAGCCAAGAAAAAAATATTTAGACTAGTCAAAAAACGTTTTCTTAAATCTAACTCTAGTCCCAAATATATGTTGCAAGATTAGCTCCGTGTTTTGAAGCAGGTACTAATGCTTGTAAGATAACGTTGTTTTTGCGATATCGTTAACATATGTCGAAAAATAATAGTCTTGAATATTACTATAAAATTGTTTCATTTCAAAAACTCTCGTTCAAGTCCTTGTTCCACAAATAAAATTTCGATCCACGCTGACAGAATGATCCATAAACGGGAAAAATGTCAATTACAGGATACCGTTGCTTCTTGCATATTGTCTATTGGTATCCCACGCGGATAAAAAAACGGTTTCCCTTCCGTCGTTTTAAGGAAACATGATACCGTATATCATCCGCTATTTCCTGCTGTTTGTTACCTGGCTATATGCGTCAAGTGGGCGTTATTTTTTAAACGAAATAATATGTCGTTTTTCAATTACATAAAGATGTACTGTTCATTGAGATGATATATCCTGATGAACTGCGTTCATAATTGCATGTTTACTTTGTAGATGTTATCATATCTGTAAAAACAATTCATCAAATTTTATCACAGATTTGTATTTAATTCATAGATCTACTGATCCTGTATAGACTAATTTTGTAGCATATTATGTTGAGAATAGAAGTTCAAATATTCCCAATAATAAAAATCTAAATGGAACAGATCTGTGTAATAAATACAAACCTGTATTATGATTGACGAATTATTTTTTGCAGATATTTTTATACCATTATAATAAGGCATAGAAATATTGCTAACAACTAACGAGCACGGGGTCAAGATTGTCACTGTACATTTAGATGTAAGGAATGTAAAGCATACTATAACTATAAAGAATATTCATATTAGGTTGTAATGTCAAAGTTGTAACGAGCTCCTAATCAGGAAACTATAATGTATTTAGAAGGCGTTTGTAGTTTCAACTTGAATGTATGTAATAAAATGAAAAAAATATATCTGATGCTGGCTCATTAATGGGGCATGCTCGAGTCCATACGATAGCATACTAATATCAAAGTAGCTGCAGATCCACGATCAGGCATACATACAGGTAATTATAGATTGTTCAAATGCAACAAATGTTTTTACAACTTCATTGCTGTGTTTTCATGATTCATTTATTGAAATGTTCAAACATCCAAGTCTTCATATTCAATTTCTTCATGTGCACCTTGATTTTCATAGATTTCATTTTCGGGAATAACTTGCTCGTTTGACAATGGACTGAAAGAATGTTCGTCGGGTTGCTGTTGAACGCGATGCTGATTATTATACTTCGGTGGTGTGCGACGATCTTTCCGGGCTAATGTCCGAGAAATTCTACTATTTGATTTGCGAGTTCGTGCCTGTATAGTTGACATGATTTTGAATTAATGTTTGGTAAATCAAAAAAGACAGAAATATGAAGATGGAGTGATTGGTCTGATTGTATACTGTATAAATATATATCTATTTGTTGGATCATGTACCATAGAATACCATGGAGGTTTACGTTTTCACTACTATTATTTTTTAAACAAAAGGATTCTCAGCTTTTTGTGCTTCAGGTCTTCACAATAGGGGTGTCATTGTTATAAAAGTTATATTTCTATTCATAGCAAAACGAACAAGGTGAAGAGAAATAGAGATGGCAGACTAAAAGAAAACATTTTCTAAGCTCTCACCCAATTTATACGATTGGCAACTCCTCTGGTATTCCCCGCGTTTCTTCTCCCAGGAAGTTCTGTTAAAATTGTCGAAAAATAAATTTATGCTTTTGAAATGTTTGCAGTTCATTTTATTATTATATTTTAAACGTTGCAATGTTCCAGAACTTTTATTGTAGATGACATATTATCAATATTTTCTTCCGCCGCAGTTACGATTTTTTGTAGCTATATTCCTCTTACTAATATAGTTGTGATACGCTATGACCTTTTGTATAAGAACATTTGGCGTAAAAAGACACCACTTGTCTTTTCATTTTCTCTAGTCTAGTAGGTTGGCTTCAAGTTAGTGGTTTTGAAAACGTAGATGATATCATTTGGCTACTTTTTGACTCAATTGCTGCCATAAATTTTTGAGAATGAAAATGCTCAAAGCGCTGTTCAAGTTTTTGCGGAGGCAGTAACAATGGTCTTTTTTGATACTCTGTTGTATGTTTCGAGTCTAAAAACACGTAACAATACGTTGTGTCGTATTTTCCCAGTCAGAATTTATTTGCACAATCACCTTTTATCAAGCATGAGTTACCGATGGTTCGCGCCGCCAAGGCGCGATCCATCTGTGGCTCATGATTGACAAAATAAAATTTCTGATTTGGACTAACCTTCTTCTTGTTCTTCTTCTTTATCTTTTACGTACAACGTTTCTGTATCTTTCAAAATATCAATACCAAAGAAATCAGATATCGCTTGTGGTGCCCATAGGTCCATGCACCAGATTATTAAGCCGTAAACGAATGATACGATGCCTGAAATTATACGGAATAAAGTTTTACACTTATAATATAGAGTCGGTGTATAATAAAGAGAGTCGGTGATAAAAATAACTGAAATATTATGTTTTTGTCAATACCGATACTTCAGAAAGAGACGATTCTGACCCTTGCCTCCTATATTACCAATTCCCCTATATCAAGTAAAGAGCCATTTCAAGTACCAAATGCAGCATGATATGCATATACAAAATTATAATTTTCTGGCCATTTGCTGCCTCATTCATGCACGGTCTTCATCACACATTTTGATCATTGATCTTTGCTGAAAATATTTGAGGCAAAATATTCGAATTAGGAGAAAAAGCATAAATCGTAGTTTTATCCCGTAAAAATTATCATTGCTTTCAGCCAATTTTACACCATTGACCATGCTTCAATAAAAAAAAAAACGATACTATTCCATATCGATACGTCCGAAGGGTCATTGGTTGATGGGTTGCTGAATATGAGGCTCGAGATCCATTTGAGAATAATGTCCGAAAAAAATCATTTTAATTTGAGATTGTGGAATTATAAAAAGTAAACTCAATGCATATAGTGATTGGAGTGAATTTTTCATTTCTATTCCTAAAACATTGTCGAAGATTAATGATTTTTATTATTTCACGTGAAGTGACATGTTGCTTTCAATTGCTTGCTTTCTTCTGAGCTATACGGACAAATAAAAATCGTAAATTAGATCAAAGCCTAATCTGAAAATAATTGTCGAAACATCTCATTTTTTAAAGTATTCGTCACTGATGGATCGTGTCGATGAGACGCGGTCTATCTGTGTCTCATACTTGACAAAATGAAAATTTTGATTGGGTAATGATATATCGACAAAGAATCGAGCAAAAACGACATTGTTATTCAGAATAATCAGGATTCCTTTCTCTTAAATAAACTAATATTATTCTTGAAAGAATAAAACTAAAAAAATTGACCTCCAGAAATGGTCAACCAAAAAGATGGCCCGTAATGAAATTCCATTGCTGCATTTTCAAATGGAATCACCAAAGGTTGAGCTCCCCAACGTATTGTTGCGTATACAATTGCACTTGTGAGCATACAGAGTCCAGTCATTATAAACATCGTCCCACAGTATGATAAACACATGACTGACAGAATATTCGAAATGACCCATAGAGGAAACGCTGTCCTGTGAATCAAAATATACAATCCGAAAATAAAAATTGTAAGCGGTGTAATATTTCTAATTCTATCTTATTGAATATAGCGACATTGCATATGTTATAAAACGTATACTGCTTCTCAAGAAAACATTCAGGAAAAATTTAGCGATGAAATTCGTTTTGCACCTCACGATGATATCCGGTTTTGTCTTTGGCACGTCTTTATCGTCTTTGTGTTAACAGCATTATTACATTACAGCAATATGAATCAAAGTATGAATAACAAAAATTTCAAGAATTTCCTTTTAATCAGAATAAAAAAGTTGGACAAACTCCTTCGGCCGAAACCTTACGTCGAGGAATGCTTAAAGCAATTTTTATTTTTTTCAAATCGGCTTTTTTATCGCATATATCACGATAAATCAGTCACACCAGAGTCTAAAAGAACTTAGAAATGGTATTTGGGCGACGAAATGGACTAAATATGATTGATTGTAATAAACCCTTGCGCTCCCTGGCTAGCAAAAATTCTACGTTTTAAAGCAGAAATTCTGTAATGAGATTTTTTCGGTCGGATAAGTGGAGGATCAACGAGAGGGTCGGGAACGGAGAAGGGATGCATGGCACTATGGCCACCATAATTAGACTAATGTAAGCTGTCTCAAACTCTCTTACCACAATACTTGGTATGTGTACCACCCTGCGGTTCGATACGACCTCCCCCATCTAATAAGTTCTCCATCCAGAGTAAAATATTCTGCAACCCAGAGAATGGGTATGGGTAATCCTTTGAACTGTGCATTACGGAATTCTTGATTAATTCTCCCAGCTGTAATAAATATATATATATCCCATCCTACGTATTTTTGGGGTGAGTGGTCTCAATCAGAAATTTTATTTTGTCAAGGATGAGTTACAGATGGACCGAACCCTCGCGGTGGGATCCATCGGTGACTCATAGAAGTTTTCCGGAAAGAAATTTTTGATAAGTGGGATGGAAAATTCCAATATATCGAGGTTGCGGGTTAGAAGATTCAATTCGTGCTCTTTGGGGTCCCGGTTATACACACAACTTGTGTAATAGAGACATTTATTCGCAATCTATATATTTCTCAAACTCAAACAAATTGCTTCGTAAAAAAGAACTCCGCAGTACATTCGTGGGTTAGATATTAAACATGGAGTTGAGCAAGGAGAGAGCCACCATAAGTTAACTGAAAAAGATTTTGTTAAGCATGCGTCAATGTTGGAACGTCCTGAATTGGCGCGGTCTGTCCGTGACTTATTCGTGACAAATGGAAATTCCAGGATGGGATAATTGCGTTCAATGTAGCAATAATTGATTGCAATAAATATATTTAAAAATGTTCTTTCTTGACTCAATTTGCTTCAAAATCTTACATTTCAAAAATATCAAATTAGAATTTGTTTGTAATTCACACATTTCAAACTTAAAATCTGTACATTTAAAAAAATAACAACGCTTTTCAATTACTGGGATCAATGATAGATCCCTTTTACCGCAAAAGTATCGGCAACCAAATTTGGAGACATCTGTTCCAAGAACTTGCCCTTCCTTCAAAGGTGTCACGAATCATTTTTTCATATTCACTATATGGGATATACGTACAGAACGGTCCAAAGCCAAAACGTCCCTGTCTCCATGCCCAGTGAAATCTTTCGTTATAATCAATATGTTCCATCCAATATGTGTTGTTTTGTGGTAAATGAGTTTGATCAACCAACTGTTCAACAGGATCGCCTGAAGAAATAGAGAGCCGGTAACATGGTAATGATTTGAACGAATGCGGAATGCCAAAATGGCGAAGTGTTTACAAATGAATTAAAAAAGACTTATTAGAGCAATATACAATAATTATGAAAACCATTTGTTAATTTTTTGCAAGTGCTTACCATATTACACGCGAATCAGTGGTCAGTTTAAGAGGTCGTTTTGAGTTAAGCTTTGATTTATCGCGTCTGAGGAATATGATATGAAAATATTGTATGGGATGGGTGGACTTTCACAAATAAAATATTTATAAACCTTGCTTTGAAGGATATATCATGTTTTTTATACGACAGTGATTCACTATTTGGTTGAAAAATATTTAGTTACAGTTTCCAAAAGCACATTTTACTTACTTATTCTAAATTTAGCGAAACAGTTTATTTCAATCTACGCGGCACGAATGCAAGAGCTTATTTTCTTCTTGCTTGACTCCGTTTGACAAACAATCAATGAACGGCTACAGTGTTTCGCGAATCATGTTCTGCCTCACGCTTGACAGTATTTGGAATTGTCACACTACCATTTCATAAATTTTATTTTCATCAAGCATGAACCGCTTATGGGCAGCGCCTCGACGGCGCGATCATCCGTGACTTATACTCAACAAAATGTGAGTGGACTTTGCCTATTAGAAACATTTTTATCACGTTACTTATTAACCTTTTAGGGTAATATTGACTGATCCAAGGCCAATCTTTGCTCCGATGGTCGCGTTTATTTCCGTCTTTGAAAATACTTTGTATGGCGTCTTCGTTTCGATTTCTGCTGATTCCCATTCTTGTCCTATAACACCCACTGTGGAAAGAAATAACCGTTTTGAAATAAAGCATTGAGCACCTTGAAGCTTTGATCTAATATGAACTCTAAAATAAAGTGAACTGATGCTTTACCAGGCCTTCATCACACATGAAAGGAGCTTTTGACAGATCGACTTTGCTCAATATAACACCGCAAACTCTTTAAATAATAAAGTCGATTAATGGAATGATGTTTTAACTCCCAAAAAGTTCAAGGTAATCTGCCATCATTTCGTACGTTCTTTATGGTGAAAATGTGGTAAACGGACAATTTCACCAATTGTTTGAAGGTTGAACTATCGAATCGGTCAATTTAAGACTATCCCTTGCAACGGAATTCTTGTTTAGCAGTGTATATATACTTTCTGGTGTAGGATTTTTAACCACTACTTTCCTTTGTTACTCTCTTATTCTTATGAAAATTGTTTAGGACTAAGAGTCCGAAAACGTCAAACTAATGTATTTCTCTGATTTTAATTATGCTTTTGTTGCCAAGTGGCGAAATATGCAGACAAAAGGTTTTAATGTTTGTCCGACAGTATGTAATCTTTGTGTCAGCAGCCAACTGAGACGCTGAGGCGCAATTCATCAGTGAACCATGCTTGACAAAATAAAAGCTGTGTTAAAGTTATTATCACTACCGAGTTTGTACTGGTGATAATAACAAAATACGGTTAAAATTGAAAGTAGTTGAATTTAATAACTTACATAATATTGCTGATCCGATGAACAAACCGACGATAACTCGAATGAGGAAGTAAAGCCTCTGTAATAAGGCAAACAATTAAATTTAATAAAACCTCAAAAACGGTTGACAGTATTGACATTTTAAAGGTAATGTCAATGTGTCAATGAACTCAAATTCGAATATAACCGAATTAGGAGTAGATCGAATAAAATTCGATTGTTTTTTGCCAACCTTTGTTCGCGCATTGTCTGTTTTGTTCATTTAAAATGTCTGTTTATTTGTGTACTATTTCGCCTAATCGCGAAAATCTCTTGAATGCACCACTCGGGGACCTAGGCCTTGAAACTTCAATCTTGGAGACGAATTGATTGGTGTTATTCGAGTCCAGTAAATAAGTGATAGGTGCTTTTATCAACGCCCAGGGCAGATACCACTCACTGCACTTCATCATGTGGGTTTAGTTCTGCGTGGAATGCAAAATATAAAAGATGGTGAAAATCTGTGAATTTGTTTAACATAATAGAACTGGAAAATATTATTAACAGGATTGTTATTAATATTTCAACGAGAATTTGCACATACGAGGCTTTTAAACACAAATCCTTTTAATTTTCATTTCTCAGCTCAGTGTCACGATTGATTCGTCCAGAATTGGGGTTCGTAATCGATTGAGGCCCTCTGACGCTAATCCTCATAATTAAGGTCTCTCGTACATCTCAATATTGATCAAATAAAAACGAATCATTTATTTATTTACGTGTTATTTTTTCAATAAGAAGAGTACAGTTGTTTTTTGGGTACCAAAACCATTATGCGTGGCTTTTTAGGAAACAGACCACATTCCATATTAGCTTAGCAGTCCAGTTCGCTTTAAAATCTTGTATTTATATTAACCAGAGTAGAAAAATTACTTTCTCACAAATTTCAACAACAACATCCTTTGCTCCCCATTACAAACCGTTTGTGCAGCCCCCCCAGTGCGGGAATAACTTGTCTAAATGGACATGAGCTTGATTTCCAAAATCCAAGAACGAGTCTCCTACTCTTCAGCATTGCTCACTGCAAGTTGCACAATACGTTTAACCAGATATCAAATAAACATATTACACACAATGGTCTGCATTGGCAAAGCTTTTTTTAAATACCGGCAAAACACAAGTAGCATACCAGTCAGAAAACCAGAAAGCCGCAACCTATTTTGTTGTTAAGTATGCGTCGCTGAGGGTTCGCGCCGCCGTCTGCGACGCACACTTGAGAAAAAAAATTCGGATAGATGTGGGTGAGAACTTAAGGTATACTGATTTTCCTTCATATTCTTGCTAAACGTAAAATATTCTGTTCAAAAATTTTAAAATAAGTTTACCTTTATTCCGGGGAATCCTGGAACAATCAGAAAAAATGCAAATCCCAAAATGCAGAATCCTAGGATGAATCCTGCTTCTAAAACGTCTGCTGTCACAGCGTGGTAATTAGGACTATGTTGCGTTGGTCCACCATTGGATCGAAAAGCCTCATAGGTCATTCTTCAGAGCCCAATTTTTTTCAAACAATTTAAAAAATTGATATTAGTGTTGTATTATCTGTTTGAGATATCAGCATTTATAGAAATCATGTACCTGGTTCAAAAAGTTGTAGATGATTGTACCATCAACCAGGGCAGTTCCACCCTGGAAAAGCAGAAAGCAGCACTCAATAACGGTCACTTACATAGCAAGATACGACTAAAAAATGAAGGACCAGTACCTACACTCTAAGCGAAAACATTCTAAAGAAACTTGGACCATTATCGCAGAGTGAGGCGACCCGTCGCTGTCCGCAAACACCTATCATTATCAATATTTTTTAAAAACTTATTTAGTGAAAACTTGCTGCATATGATCGGCCGCCCAACACAGATACCAGATTTTATTAGCATATTTGGGGATGTCTGTGAATTCCTCATTATGGTCATTGAAAAATTAATGTGGCATCGATAAAACGGTGTTACGAAGAACGGGATGCAGATGGTTTAACCATCTTCTTGTGGTTTTCTAAAACATCTAGCGAAGACTGTAAATTTCTTATCTTATCTAATTCTTATCTTATCTAATTTTTTTCATAGCTACTGCTTTGAGAGGCGAACCAAGGTCTGTACATCAGTGGATACTTAGATACGTAAAAGCGTATAGTGATAACTTGCTACTAGTGATTTCACCATCGTCCAATGCAGCACTCTAAGTCTCACACTACCACTCTCTATTGTGATATGAAACGAGAGGTTTCTGAAATCATGCTGTGTCTGCTGTTTTTTCTCATTTCATTTGCCTTTTTCCACATCAATTGCCAGTTGCCAGTAAGTTCATAGAATTTTTTTTTATAGTAAGTAACCCTGAGAAAGCCACATAATGCCGAAAATAGTCAAACAAAACCAACTAACGAACTTTTGCATGAAAAAAGCTAATACAAAATATACCAGGAACTGCAGTCTAAAATGAAAACAACACAAACGAAGCTATGTTCTGTCCTCGTGTACAAACTTCAGGATCATTAGAAATTCGAATAGGATTTGGATGAATTTTTCGAATTGGATCGAATCATCAATTTCATATCAATAACCAATATGCCATTTTTACTATAACAAATTGTTTTCATCACGAAAATCAAGAAATTTATAGTTCAATAGGACGGATTAATAATCATATCATAAACAGACTTAAAGGCAATTGTATATTCAATTTACACTCTATGTCTGAGAGCGAAAACTTTCATATCTTAACGAAATAATACAATCGATTGTATTTTGTCGTTACAAATGAAAATTCCATTTTATTTTGAAGTTATTATTTTTATGGCCAATGCAAGACTAATTCGAAACAATTGAGCCCCAAAGCGATTTCCGTGCCCTGTGTGCAGTCATATAGTTACAAACCTGAACATATATTCTACATTTTCAACGTTTACAACATACTTTTTATAATTGATGAACGTCGACGCGAAACTGGAACTAATTTTCAACTACAAGACATTCTATTGAGATCTAACATTAGTTACTCATAGTCTCTATTCCAAAGAGAAATACTATTTTGTTTCTAGCTTTATAAAATGTCTTGCTAACTCTTGGGAATCTTAATGAGGGAATTTACAACAAAAGTGAAAGAAGTGTAACTCGGTAAACTCCGTCATTTTCAATGTTTAACAATACTGTGAAAAAGATTGACGTGAATTAATGTCAATATCAATACATACATTGCTAGCATGTTCCTAACTATATGCGTTTGACACACACACACACACACACACTTGACTACTACTAAATTTTGGCAATTATATTCGATGATCTTCGAATCATTAATGAATCAGACCTATATATATCAGAACTTCTATTTATATTCCTTGAGCATTTGCCACGGATGGCCCGGGCCTATGCGGCGCGGTCCATCAGTGTCTCATGCTTGACAATATATTTTAATATAACTTCAAAATTTTACGAATCAGACAAATATTAAAGGTAAAAACGGGTAATCAGGTAATCGGGAGTAATTATCGATTCGACCCAATTGGAAAAAAATATTCGAATCAGATACGAGTTTTAAATGATTCAGTATTGCTCGGCCCTATCTACGTCATGCCATTTAATTGTATGTATATATACTATACGATGTTAAAAACATAGCTTATACCAACGGAAAGCAGTTTCTAAATCTTATTGTAAGTTTTGCAAATAACAATCAAATTGCATTAAATGTAATTACGTTTTTAACAGCCTACATGAGAATGGGTATCTAACAGAGTTATCAGTCATGACCCGTTCAATTTGTTCATAGCTAACAAAGACTTTTTTATCCGGTTTTGACAATTTTGAGTCATCACTAAATTGATTAGAATGTTGAATGCGTGAATGTTTTATGTCAAGTATGCGATCCATGAGTGGGCCATGCTTAACAAAATTTATTTAGATTTGAGACTTTACTATTCTGATTGTAAATCTATACATGATGATGCATTATTGATCAAAGCAAGTTTGGCGATCGAGCGTCTGGTGTATCGCGTATTACCTATACGTAGTAAAGATAGTAATTGGTCATGCAAATGATACCCCTGAAAAAAAAATTGATTACTGGTTTTTACTGCCTTTTCGAAGGTTGAACCGTTCAAGTTATGAATGTACTTGCTTTATCTATAGCAATTCGGATAGTCGATTAAGCACGATCGTATTGTCCAGGGGCTGATGATTGACCGTTTCATCACCCAGTGTGCCCTTCAGCAAGGCACTAGAAGGTAGCTGAAACACATCATATGCACACAATATCCACTACAAAGGTGCGTGCTTAGACATTAAGCAAATAATTAAAAAAGCAAAAAAATCTATATATCTACATCAAACCCGAGATCTTCAACCTGCTACAATAACGGATAACCACTATGGGTAGGTCACCGCGCCCACGAATCTGTTATTCTTCATCTATTATTGTCACTTACTCTGAAGTGTTCAGGACGGAAATTCTGGAGTCACGTGTTACAATGTAAAGCAAAATGCATGTAAAATTCAAAAACGGAGTAAAAATCTGGTCTCAATTAATTTGATTTTAAATGCAAAAAACCTTTTTTTCATAAATAACGCATCGTTTGAATTGAGATCGTTGGATATCGCGTACACCTAAATAGACCGATTGATAAATTTGATATCGTAGCTATCGGGGCGCGTGACCCAACATCGCTAGTATTACGCAGAATAAGAAATGAAATTTACAATTTTGTAATTTCGTTCAAGTTATATAATAATATATAATACAAGTACCTTCGTTTTAAAAATATCTGCAATCGAACTGTGGTTGTCAAATGATCTACAGGTATCGTTCACGATTCTGATATCAAAGATATTTTTCTTGATCTATACTTATACGGCAGATGAGATTTCTCAAATGGCTGAACGATGTATTTACCAGGTATAGTGCTGTTCAGAACGTTGAGCAATGGGGGGACAACACAAGGTTCAGGCGGAAGGAGTGAAAATTTTCACAGAAATAAGGTTTCGGGGCCTGAAAATAGCTAAATAGGGCGAATTATTATGTGAAAACGTTCACGTTTTGAACGCACTGAAACGGCCATCATGCATTTTTGTGTGGTAAGGTAGGGGTTCCTTTCCACTGATATACTGGTGGCAGGTAATCGTTTCGTAAAAAAAACGTGTGAAAATTACGTTATGTTCCAAAATGTTTAGGAAGACTTGGTGTTTGCTTATGCTGTAATGAGATCAATATTTTGATCCTGGATGTGAAAGCCCTGCACTTCGATAGATTAGTATATTAGACAAAAACTGACGAAAACCTAAAATGCCGAACTCATTTAGGTATTGATGCGTTGTGTACTGTCGTGAAACTGTGACAAAAGCGTAGTACCTACCGCCTCTAGTGGCGCGTTTCGGCAAACACGGTCGACAAAAACGTCCATTACTTCATTAAAAAGAATAATTATGTTCATTCGCAAACACATAAAATAATCCGAAATGAACTCTACTTAAAATACTTGAATTAACGTAATATTTGCCTCTGGCAAAAATTCACGGCTGTTTTACTATGGTCTACAAAAAAGCTAGTTTTTAGAAACGATTTGTTTGTCTTCGATCTTCATCATCTTCAATCCGTCGTCACGTACGTTGACACATGCTCAGGCGATCAAATATTTAATGCGTAGATTTACAAAAATCACAAAGTAATCAGAACACTTCTCTGTGAGAGATTATTGACAAGTAATCAAATATTTACGACATTGCGAAATAGTGACTGGGATAAAATCTCACCAGTTGGAACTATCGAAAACTATGACTAACAAATGAAGCACGACTTGGCGGCCCGATCGATCAATGTTGGCAATTATAGGTAAAAGTAATAAGTACCATTTTTGTCTAGTTAATTTACTAGGTGGAACAGACAAGTTTACCAAATATTTAACAAGATACCTGAAAAAATTAACTAGGTACCTGGTTCAAAAAATAGACCCTGGTGTGAAAAACTTGGTAAATTATACATTTTGTTTGAAAATGTTTTTGAAATAGACATTTCGGTGGTTTTAATTTTCAGATCTATCGAAAATGTTCAAATGCAGCAAAATGACCAGTACCAAGAATACCTGGTTTTTAATCTAGGTACTGCCTAGTTTTGAAAGTAAAACTAGGTTACCGATTATTATTTTAATTATTTTTTTAATTTCTCGTAATCACTGCGATTACCAATATTCTAATAAAGCGTTTATATTTTCTTTTCGAATGCCTTCTGGCTAATAGTCGGCGACTTATATACAGAAGCATATGGTTAATGTTGTTGGAAAGATGTACGCTTTTCTGTTAAGATGTGCCCATCTAAGTTGTTACGCCACAGGTTGACGTAATATTACCTAACTTGCCGGGACTCGAGTCCTAATTATTCGACCTGCGAAGATAACATGCTAGTTGCTACACTATCGTGCACGACAAGGTTGCGTAAACCGCGGTTATTAAATATTGACACAGAGTTTCAATGAATTGGGCACATTTTTAATAGTATTGCAACAAGTAGTAACTTTTCGGAAATAGTTCTAGCAATGTATACCGTAAGCTAAGTGTTAAGCGTGGAAAAATCAAACTTAAATTAGGATGATGTGTTTTAAATCCAGTTGGGGTGCTTCAAATTGAACCTGCTTACCGCCGCAAACCCCGTTCTAGTTGGTATGAGTTAATATTAACAAATCGTAAACAATCGTTCTGAATTTGCAATAGAGAGAGAATCGGATGAGATCATTCTTTTATTGGATTGGAGTGCAACGAATGCTCAGCCAAACTTTGTTAATGATTAAATATAGCAGGCCGGTTACTATCCTTTTTGAGTAGCAATATGTGCGATGTAGGTACAGATTGTTTCTTGTTATACTGAAAACTTATTAGACAACATTTTAGATAAAATGACTGTATTTTTTATGTTCAGACTGTGCCGTGGGTGTTGGTCATCAGCGTGGCCATCTGTGTATTTGGTGGATCCTATCAGTATGGATACAATATCTCTGTTGTCAACGCTCCAGCAAAGGTATGATATTGCTGAGATAATTAGCTTCTACTTGTCTTCATTGCCAATAGGTAGAGCTGGGCAAAACCGAATCGTGTGTGAATAATTTTTTGAAATCGAATTGATAGTTCAATTCGATTCAATTCAATTATCAAAATATTGAAATTTATAGCTTGTGTTTTGTTGGTAGATTTCGAAAGTTCCAACCCTGTCATATAAATTAATCAGAAATTGTTTTGTTAAGCATAAAACACTGATGGATCGCGCCGTAAAGGCGCGGACCATCTGTGTTTAATGATTTATAAAAAAAATTCCGATTGGTTATATGACTGCTTCGAATAATTTGCGTTTCGAATCGATTCGATTCCAACTAATGGACGTGAATTTTACGTGGTTAGCTTGATGGTTCTTCAGAAGCCAATAGACGGTATTACATTTTTAGAGAATTTGAAGTAGTAACTACTTTAACTACTACTTTAAGATTTTACATATATTTTAAAACAAAAATGTTGGGCAATATTGAAACGTTGTCACGTCATGTTTTGTCCCTCAAACGAACCTTACGATTACACTTGTAATTGAGCTCGACTGTATTATGGCGTTACCATATGACCAGTTTGTGCAGGAGAATGAAAAAACAAATGGTCGTCCTAGAACAATCAAAAACGTTCAATCGCCCTTTTTGAATTTTGAATTTCCATGCGAATGTTTTCAAGCGAATGATATTTCTATAATGCGTTTTGGTACGAGACCCAGTGACCACGAAGTCAAGGAACATGTATAGTGCGTTTTGACCTTTCCGAGGGAGAAGCTAGATTTGTTTTCTATCTCTTATCTTATTGTAAAATTTTTTTAGATCATACAAAGCTACTTTTTCGAAGGAGAACCACATAACGAAACATATACTAACAATCCAAACTCTGTGAGTATTCTCTTTCATATTTTTTCTTCCATACAGAAAATGCAAAACTGGCACGAAATTTGGACACTCGACAGTAAAATTGAATGGAAGGAATTCGACCTAATTGACATAAATATATTATTGCTTTTTAGACCCAGAAAACAGTTTTGTCAACATCAAATTATAGCTATTTGAATAATTATACAACAACATCACCGAATGTTGTGGAGTCTTATGATATAATTCTCACACCATCAGAACTATTTATATGGTCCTTTACGGTGACAGTTTATACGGTAGGAGGAATGGTTGGTTCTCTTCTGGTCGGAGCGTTGGTGAAGCGGTTCGGAAGGTAAGTTACCAAACCGAAATGTATTACCTCGCATTTTAAATTTATATCAAGTATATGCTGTTGATAAATCTGACCTCGATTGTGCGTTTCATCAACAGCTCATAATTGGCGGGAAAAACGATTTTATTAGTTTATTTCAATATTGTCGCATCAATATCAAAAAGTGGTAATGTTACGCCATTTTTTTTACAGTGTACACACAAATAGAAGCGTTGAGATTTCGCAACAAATTGTCTGCTTTCAAAAGCTTAGTAAATATATCTTGTCTTGTGTGTCCAACACGATATTGGTATTTATATACTACAACAGTTTCTTCCTATATCCCTATATATGTAATTTTGTATTTTTTATCTAGAAAAACTTCTATGCTACTCATGACGTCACTTTCAATCAGTGCTGCAATAATGGAGGGATGCAGTAAAGCTGCAAATACTATTGTTCTGTTAATCATACCACGGTTTTTACTAGGAATATATGCAGGTATTTAATAACGTTTTTAAATCAATGGTAGTAGTGCCTGTCTCCGCAGCGGATACTCAGAATATTTTCTGTTTAAACAATATGCTGCATGATAAATAGTCGCATAGTGAAGAGGGCATGTGTGAATTTCATATAATTCAACTTGTTAGAATCCTGAATACTTGTGCAAGAAATTGTATGTATTATTTTATAGATATCAATATGAAAACATCTCTCTCTGCAAGCATTAGTTTTATTTGACCACTTTAACATATGACACTGATAGACCACGTCTTGAAAACCCTATTTGACGCGTCATTTTAACAGAATTTGCAATCTGCAATCATTTCTCCATTAGTTTTCAATGTCACAGTTTGTCAAGTCATTCAGATTCATTTATGGTTATTTACCTATAAATTTGCCAACAAGTCATACTGTATGCACAGAAATAAGAGACGCCATGCTGATTAAATTTTATTTTTTATTGGAGTTCATGTCATTGCCATAGCCACAGTCGCGTCGCGGAATAGACAGTTTCTTAGACTGTTTATTATTAACTAGGGCTGGGCAATATGTTTCGATGATTCGAAGCAAAAGTCATTAAAATTAATCGTGAATCGTTCATAGAAACAAAAACTTGCTAAACGAAGTGAAATTTGCATTTTTAACGGCAAAATGCATATCGATTTTTGGTCAAATTTGACCAAAATCGTTTGTATTTTGTCGTAAAAATGAACATTGTCGCTCTAGGACATGAAGTATGATTGAAAATACATTTTCTTTAGCCTGCCCATGCTAATATTGACAATTCGTAAATATAAAAATTTTAATAATCCAAGTTGGAATAGTAAAAATGGGATATTGGATATTTTTGTGGAATTAGGGATCCGATTCAAAACTATTATGAGAAATTATAAATGATGCGGGTTTGCCCGGTCCTGTTATTTACTTATTAAGCGAATCCAACCAAGTACATCTGAAATTTTCATTCTTTACATACAAGCCACGGTTAGATTGGGTCTTGGCAGCCAATCCACCAGTTTGCTGCTCATTAGTTACGATGGTTTAAAACTGCGTTTCAGGTCTGGCAACGGGCATCGTTCCTATGTATATTGGAGAAATATCACCGAAGAAATATCGAGGAGCTATAGGGGTTCTGAACCAGTTATTGATTACTGTAGGTAAGAATAAAAAAATTTTTTATGTCAACTATCAATTGATACTTATATCAATTAACTTTTCTTTTTTTGTGGTTAAATTCCAAAGAAGGAGTCGGAAGTAGTAGACGGATTGATGATTGAAACATTTAATTCAATAGCAATTCCCATAGGTCAGTTCACTCACTCCAATAACACATGTACTAATTAGCTCAATATGAAGCAGAGCACATATCACACAAACCTATTACCTTCACTCTATCTTAATATTTGAACTGAGATTTTTGTTGGTCAGAAAATTCGCTATAGTCATAAAGATAGACCTGCTATCAACTGGCATTTTATGTGAGCCATTGCACAATATCAACGTACAAAAGAGGAAGCAAAGTATCACTTTTGATTTGTATTATTTTAGGGCTTTTGATGGGGCAAATATTCGGATTGACGGAGCTACTCGGAACAGAAGATCTTTGGCCTCTCTTGCTTGCACTGACTTGTGTACCCGCTATTTTAGAGCTTATGATATTGCCATTTTGTCCTGAAAGTCCACGATGTCTTCTGATAGACAAAAATCAAGAAGATGAGGCAAGAAAAGGTGGGTATATATAATATATGATGTGTCGCAGGTTGGAATTGTGTCACTGTTGGAATAGAGTTTTGTGTGGTTCATTATGTGACTTATTCTTGACAAAGCGAAATTCATTTAGTCTTTCACTTTCTAAAGCGTAAAAGTTACAATAAAACCTTATATAATAGCGTCCACAGGACTCCGTGAACACGCATTAAAAACACATAAGCAAGTTTTGCAAAGTTTTGGTCATTGATGGACCTTCGAGTACACTTGCATGCTTGACAAAAAATTATAGAAAATAGCGCACTAAACAATATATATTCTGCATATGTAGGATCCCGAAAACTTAAAATCACGCCGATATATAAAACTTTGCACATGTAATACTTCGTCCATACAAAAATCTGCAAATTTTAAACTCAAGACGCTTTATCAGGTATGAGTCGATACTTCAGTAGTGCCGTTGTGTGGTTAAGGAAATGTCATTTCTGATTAGGCACAGGGAAATGTTTAAAACATGCATACACACTGTAACAAAATTGGAGTAAAATCGCTGCTCTTTGGCAGTAATTTTATTCGATAATATTAAAAAAACAATGAAATCTGATGTTGCTGTTGTGATGTTGCAGGAACGCGTAAATTATCAAATTCTTGAGCAGCATTGCTGTCGCACAGGCGCTGAACAAATCGCCCGATGAACAGTTTCATTCACATATCACTGTACCGTATAATATGTATGTGTAGCATAGAAAACATACATACAAAAAGACGTACCACGGTCCACGGCTGAAGCTATACAGCAATATTATAATTTTCCAAGTTTTGCAATCAACAGAGCAAACATCATGCTACGCGGTCACGGTATGTCAACGAGCGACGTGCTGCATTGCGTTCTGGCCAAGTATATGCATTTCATAAAAAATAATTCATTGACCTAGAAAGATATCCAAATACTTCCTGTATTGTTGCAAGAAAAGATTGCTTGGTTTTCCGTATGCGCTATATAAAAATCGGGCAATGGTGTAGTTTTGTCGAATTCTAATAGAGTACCGTTTTAAAGATATAGTCCACATTGAGGGGCAAAATCAAATATCTGTTGAATTCAAAATCTAACAGAACAATTGGGCGAATCGAATATATTCGAATCCGAAGTATTATAACAAACATACAAAGACATCTTTTTTGTGAAAATATATACCTTATAGATTCTGCGGATTTTGAATCTCTGGAAAATCTGATCGAATAATGTATGATTACTTGAATCCCGAACTGAAACAATAAATAACAGTCAGAAAAGTCATCAAACAAAGTGAACTTTATTTCACAATTACAATGTTTAATAATCCAATGCAATTAACAATGTTTACAATTCTATGCAGTAATGGGATTGTGTTTTGTACATCCAGTGTGGAACCAATCGGGAATTTGTACAGTTGGCGTCTCATGACAGCAAGACTGTAGGTTACAGGTGCCTCGCCCAGGAGCATCACGCTCTTAATATTCTTCAACGTCTCTTTTGTTTACTTATATTCATTCTTTGTCACTGATCTTACCGAAGCCATTTATCATGCATCGTTCTGGCGGCCCATCCATGCTTTCTTCGCGTCAGCACGACCCACAGCTAATACATCAAACTATACAATACTCATTTGGTATCACGTAGATTGTAAACCGTTTGACCTGACCATGAACCTATCACAGAATAGGGGACGAGACTATCTAATCATTGTCAAACCTAAGTATATTGACTTGAAAAACAGTTATTGATAAACACGATCACACGTTTACTTCATCGTCTCAAGCTTGAACAAGGTTTTTTTGATATACACTGCGACAAAAATACAGTAAATTTACCACACATTTGCAGCAACTGTATATTTCCAAAAATTGAATTATTTTTTTGATGGGATTTATGCTAAATATTGACCGTTGAAGGGCCACACCTTGGCTAGTGCGTTCGATCAACAGTCCAAATTTGACATTTTTGTTATACAGCTTGGGGCGAATCTATCGAATATAAATGTTTTAAAGCTATAGGTTTAACTTTATCAAATGTTACAAGACGTGTAATACGCCGTGGATCTATACACGGCAACCTTTAAAGTTAAATTTACATCTGTTTGATTTTATTATCAATTTATAGAGAAATACGAGGGCTCCGTATGTATAGGATAGAATTTTATTTTATCCAGTAGAAGAGGAAATCCCGAAAGACGGCATACCCATGAATTCTCGTTTAGATATCAGAAGGGATCCGAGCTTCAAAGCGTATTCCTAATGCTACTATCAGCTATCCGTGCACATTTAACATGATTATTTTACATTTAATTTTCTAGCCCTTATGAAATTCAGAAAATCGAGCGATGTTGACGATGAAATTGATGAAATGAAAAGAGAGGCAGCAGCGGAATCCAATGCATCTCAGATGTCTTTATTAGATTTAATCCGAGATAAATCAGTTCGATGGCAAGTTATATCTATATTTGTTGTTCACATTGGACAACCTTTGAGTGGAATTAATGCGGTAAGTTTTATTGAATATACCCCATTTGCACAAGAAATTAAATAGAATATAACTGAGAAATTAATAACCGATCTTTAGCTATTTTGCCAGACGTAATTGCGTCAAGTCATTCAAATCATTACCGGATTATCAACCGAATTTTCAATGAATTTCAACAAATGTTATACCAACTCCATTTATTTTCTAATTCGAGTAAGCTGTCACAAGCCATCAGATAAAGCGTTATTTGACTTACAATCTCGCTAAAGTTCTTCATGGTTACTGCCAACGCATTGCGCTCATTATATTTCATTATTCTACTATATCAGCTACCTTTCTCCGTGGGACTTTTGGTGATTTGGTAGAGCATTGCATATATGACTACACCGTCCATCAAGAACTACGATGAACAAAGTTTTCGAATCATTGACCTTTTTTTCAAACTCTCACAGGCGTGACGTAAGAACTTGGCATGGCAAGTCCGAGTAAAGCGCCTTGAAGATATGCTACAATTTTTTGCGGGAGATTGGTCATAAAACAATTTCAAATGTCCCAATAATGTCAAACTATTGGTTTAGAACTATTTATATATGAATAATACAAAATTACATTGACATCTTGCCAGTATTTCAGTAAGATTTCTAAAATTTTAAATATAGGCATGTGCCTGGAGTTGTAAAAATCGGTATCTGCCCCACCTTGTATAGATGACTCCCTGCTCTAATATCACTATTGTATAAAGTGAGAGCGTGAACATAAAGTTAAAAAGTAACAAATCAATAAGCTCTCATAAACATTTAATTGCAGTCGGTTATAGTCATTATAGGTTTAATATTTTCCAAGGATAAAATATCAGGTGGAATTTCAGTTGTGGAAATCACCATAACAGATGTAACGTATGTTTTATCAATTAATTCATATTTGACTTCAAATTTTAGATTTTTATACCGACACCAGGCAGTGAAATATGCTAGCTTTAAAGCCACTTTTTGAATCCGGTGACGATGACTTGAAATTTGGACAACAAAAAAACAAGATTCTGTCATATTATTTTCAGTAGAAATTCACTCCGAACAATGCAGCTTTTTAAATGATCCAGCTTGCGGCCACTCAAATGACAAAGACAGAGGGTTATTACAAGATAGAATGCCAGCAACTGCGCTCTAAGCGGAAATATCCCATATAGAACTAAACCATCATGATGAAGTGAAGTTCAAATTATTACGTTCGAATTATTTTGTATTGCTTAGATCTTCTTCTATTTGAATACAATATTTGAAACGGCTGGAGTTGAAGAGGAAATGCGGAATTACTTCTCAATCTGTGTTGGAACAGTCAATGTGATAATGACTATCATTTCGGTGAGTTAATGTGTAAATATTATGTCTATGAAAATATTGAAAATGAGTCCAATTTGGTTATTTTTTCGTCTGCTCGTGGTTATCGACGACTGCGTCAAAAACATAAAACAGAGCAGACTAGAGATTGGTACCTGTCCGCGGCAAGAATAAATTCATTTTTATAGATAAAGCACATTCAGTCGAGCTCATCCTTATCAACCATTTTTGTTGTAATGAATGTTTGGTCTGTTTTTTTGCTACTTATTTGTCTGCATATTGTCCAGGTTTTTAAGCCTAACAAATGTAATATACACATATACATAGTGAGGTTGGAAGGTTTGAATTTTGGCAATTCTATTTGCAGGCAGCAATCATTGAAAAGACTGGCAGGCGAATTCTTCTCGTGTCTGGATATGTAATCCTTACTATCAGCTGTCTTCTGATGACGATAGCATTGTCTCTACAGCAGCAAATCCCAGAAATGTCTTACGTCAGTATTGTCTGTGTCATTATTTTTATAATCGGTTTTGCCATTGGACCTGGACCAATTCCTTGGATATTAACAGCAGAGTTGTTTCGACAATCAGCTCGTCCTGCAGCTTTTACATTGGGTTGCTGTGTGAATTGGACTTTCAACATCTTAGTTGCTTTGATTTTTCCCTTCATGCAGGTTGGTATGGTCCTTATACTCCAAATTGTGAATTTTTAATATTGACTCCTATGGATCTGTATCTCAATCGCAATTGACAAAATTCCCTATACATTCAAAAATATCCTCAACATTTGTAATAAAAGCTTACTCAGACTCAATTTTGCAGGAATCCAGAAACCGCTTAAACACTTGAATATTTCTGGACAGATAGTTTTGATAAGTTTGAGACAATGGTTGATCGCGCCGACGGCACGTGGGCCATCTGTCATTATACACTACTATGGAATAGCAATGTTGGTGGTTTTAAAGTCTGATATGAACGACAAAAATGACATTTAGAAATATTGGAAATTGGATTTTACTCAATCTAAACTTTAAATCTTCATTTCGAATTCGGACTTTCACAGAATTGCAATATTTTATTTTTAGAAATCCATGGGTCAGTATGTTTTTGTTGTGTTTCTAATAAGCGGAGCTCTGACAACAATTTATACGTTCTTTGTGATTCCGGAAACAAGAAACAAAAGTTTTCAAGAAATTAGTCTAATGTTTGCGAAAAGAAATGGAATGAAAGGAACTGATCTTGAGATGGAGGCAATTGAGATGGAAAAATTGAAGCCTGAGGTAGCCTGATTTCAACGGACAGAAATTTTTGATATATTAAAAAAATCAGTTTGATTTTGAACTGGATCAGCAGGCAATTACAGATTCAATAGAAAAATAAATTTAATAATAAGTTAAGCAGTTGTCTGAATAACTTGGGTCCGACTTGAAGACAAGGGAGTTTTACGAAAAAATGGGGTTAAATGGTATTCTAGATTTACGTTCCAGTACGCTTAGATGATATTTTGAGAATGGGTATATGGCTGAAAGGATGGAGTCAAACATAGACAAATGATGTGCTCCAACCGTGCTTTAAAACAATGAAATAGGTCCATATTCATTATCATTCATTATCTTTGTAGGATAATCAGAAATTTGAGAGTGTCGCCGAATATAAAAAACATAAAAAGGCATAGCTAAAGGTATTATTTTAAAGACAATGATCATTATTGTGGAAGCTGGATGATATTCTAAGTATGATTGCGATTGGATGTGTAGAGGCCGACTAAAGTAGAGAATGCCCCCTCTGCCCCATCGAAAATTTAGCATTAGTTACGCTTCCCATTTAAACAAAAAAAGTAAAACGTGAACAATCATTGTGCGCGTTGTACAGAGTTCAGAAGAGCTAATGCTGACAATGTTTTAATGTTAAACGAGTGCAAGTGACGTACACGAAAGCAAGTGGTACAAATGGTGAGGGTGGTGCACATAAAAACGAGTGGTGCGAGTGATACACTTTCACAAATTACGCCACTCGATTTGAAGTGTGCAACACTCGCACATGAACATCTAGAATCACCCTTTAGAATTCATATATGAATCTTCATATGAAAGAGATTACTAACGTTCGAATACCTATAATTGGCTCAGTCGGCTCATTGGCTCAGTCGGAATGCATTCCGTATCGCGAAAGACATGTTTGAACTCCACTAGAAGAGGACTGCTGGATATATCGCGTAGACGCGGATACAAGACAAGGGAAGAGGGGTTCATATCGTCGCCAGCATCTAAGATCCCCTAAAATATATTAAAATCGCAAAAAATGGGAATTTTAGTACAGAAATCAAAAAATTTGTTTGTAAATTGCAATTTTCACCTTCTTTAAGAACTAAAACATTGTTTCACGCAAAAAAAGTTTTCGCTTCTGTGAAGCGTTCTTCATTTGGTAGTACAATTGAATATTTTGTTCTGAAATATTTCGCCTGCGACGCACATTATAACATCATAAACTTAACAATTTTAACACTTACGATTGAATTAATTCACCAAACATGTCGTCACAAATTGTAACATAAATGTTGGATCAACTTGGCTTATTTGTGAATGCAATGACCTGCCTAGGAACTGATTAATTAGTCTCGCGATGCTGGATTGTAAGAAATGTTCTTAAAAATTTAATTTTTTTAATTTTTCAACTGAAGTATTTTTTCATATATATATATATATATATATCTTTTCGTAGGTCGAGGGGCGACAAGCTTTGTAAAACGCGGCCTGTTAAAAACCTTATATCCCCTTTAATTTCCTTTTTTGGGGACCGGCACTAATGTTCATGTGCTTAAGCTGTATTATTAATACTACTGATATAAAAACTTTGAGTAGGAACCTCGAGCCAGCAATTAGACAGGTTAAAAAAGTATCTGATTCAGAAACTATATATTTTGCCAAGCATTCCCCACAAAGGGATCGCGTTTCACTGACGCGATCCATCAGTGGCGCATACTTAGCAAAAGATGTTTCGATAAAAGAATTCCGATTAGGAGTTCTGTATTGATCGCCTCTCGGACCCTGCACTGGACCGCTGCATCGTGTTTCCAGACCGCCGCGGCGAGTGACCCACGTGCAACGAAGCATATTATATCTAAAGAAAATTTTACCCATCCTAACTTTTTTCATCCATAACCCAAAACTCCTTGCACCAACTCTTAGTGTTTTCAGGCATGGGTTAAATTATTCTGGCAAACAAAGAGGTAAAAAGTTGAAACTATATCCCAAAACATGTTTATTTTAACTTTCGTATTACAAGAAAAACAATAGAGACAGAATTATAAATAGGCCTTGACAACACAAAGGAGACAACACCAGTATAACAATAAGATAAGGCGGGTTAAAATGAAAACATACTGTATATTAATAGCACGATATGTTTGTTAAAATTGAAATATGTTTCATTCTCACGCCCTAACAAAACGTAAGTACCTACGTGGAGGTAGTGACGTCGAATCAATATTTTGTTGTTCTGATGGTCCATTGAGAATAATTCACTTGATGTTACACTGCTGCAGAGTGTCAACTATTCTACACCTGAGGCACTCGAAGAGAACTTCAACGAAAAATTCTACTTTTAAGCGTCTTTGTGTGCCAATACCACAAATGTAAAAAAGCTTCAACATTATCTACGCTGCTACTTTGAATGATTCAGCTAGAAGTCTTTTACTCATTTGTATGAAGGATTGTAATTTTCAATTAACACATCAAAAGGCATAGCCAGGGGATATTTACAGGTTCAGGCCCAGTATGTACATGTCGTAATATTATAAGCGCAGACGCGTATTATTTACACGAATCATTTACACGAATGGGGGGGCGGGTATGGTGCCAACACCGTCAATTATGACGCCATAATTTGCCATGAATTATTTTTAAAATATTTGGCCCCTTTTTGAGGTTCTAAATACGCCGCAGTTGTGGAGCGACAGCGAAAGGTATCTG
Organism: Styela plicata; assembly: GCA_963675895.2. NCBI lineage: Eukaryota > Metazoa > Chordata > Ascidiacea > Stolidobranchia > Styelidae > Styela > Styela plicata. The sequence continues at coordinate 14,651,932 of OZ023140.1, forward strand.
ATTGCAATTGACGTCCCCTCGGTACCCCCAGGTTACTCCGCTACATTCGAGAATACCGAATCTTTAAAGCCATATAATTCCTTGAAGTTCATTACCACTGAAAACACTATCAAATATGGTATCAAAATGAAAATTTGAAAACTGGAATGAAGTAAGAATCGTGTTGATCTTCAGAGAAAAATTCTCCAGGCATAAAATTGAGAACAGCCCATAAATCATCTTTTTCTGTTATTTGACAATTAATTTTATATTTTTGGTGGCTCATCCTGAGCAAGGCACGATACAAGCGGCCACTTATAAATGGACAGGGTCAATTTTGCTGAAAATATATGACTCGGCGACGAAAAGGTAAATGGACAGTATTTTACAAACAAAAAATTTGAGCAATATTAGAGTCGAGTTATAAAAAACAGTAAAGTTTAACTGAAAACGTTTCTAATGATAATTTGGTCATAAAACGCAGGAAAATTCGCACCGGAGGAGCGCAAAAAATTTGTAATTTTATCATGATTTTTGCTGCTTTAGGGGGATCTGACCCCCAATATTTGTAATTGCGTATAACGTGGACGTGTTGATGCGAGGTCATGGGAAAATAGCAGGCATAATATGTGCGTCATTTTTGCGCGTTCGCAAACAATGGTAATTGACTAAATTCTGGTAATTCGTTTATCTGTCACTAAATATAGCTAATACTAATATACTTGGTATTTTTACATAATGTTCCGACATTCGAAAAGTATAAAAAGAGGCAACTATTCCAAAGTCAAATTAATTTCTCGAATTCGAAGAATCTGAAGAAATAATAATGAAATTGTTGATCCTTGCCGTTCTTTGCCTTTGTGGTGAGTTTTTCTCTTTCAAACTTACTATATTCAATTCAGAAATATAAAGATGCTGAAGTATCAAATCCAGCATTTGTATTTGGGTTATATTTTGTGACAAATGCATCAAAAATGCGCCTAAAAGGAAATTACTACTCGTACGGGCTTATTATATTTGTATTTATATATTTGTATATTTATATACCAGCAACTTAGCTCTGTTTCCAAAAGAAGAATGTAAGAATAGAGTGCAATGAGTGCTATATGATCTGGGTGATAGTAAAAATAATCACCTCTTTTTCAAACCGAACCGATTTATTTCGAAATCATTCCGATATTTTATTGTATCAAGCATGATCCACGGATGGAACGCGTCTCATCGAAGCGATTTATCAGTGACTAAAACTTAATAAATGATGTTCTGAAAAAAAATTTCCGATTGGTTGAAGGATACCATTTATTCTTCAACGTTTGAATGACAGCATCTTCCATATTTTGTAAAACTCATCTTTCACGATCAATATTTCCTTAAATCAATGTTCATTGAAAATCTGTCTTTTGTGAACCGCATCGCAGTACTTTAAGAACTGGTACTTGAAATGCTGAGATTAACGCATTTTGCGGATACATATGTTCGGCCGAAGGCGCAGAAGAACGTCCAGATTAAACGCTAATTACAAAAGACTTTGGTTAATTTGTATTTGCAGGTTTTGCACTCGCTTTATATCGATATATAAGTTTGACTTATATATTCACACGTATATATAGGATGAATGGACTGAGACGAATGGGAAAAAGGACTAACATGTTCTCTTGATACTTATTTATTAGTCAGTTTTCATCACGTTTGAATAAAAAATTGCTAAATTTTTACAAAATATTTGTAGATTTATGTATAAACTCTTAAAAATAAATTCCAAATATGTTTAAAATGTGGCTTACAGAAAAATGTTTGTTTCAGGCGCCAACGCCGACAAAATTATTGGTGGTACTGCTGCCTCCAATGGACAGTTCCCCTCCATGGTCTTCCAAGAGAAGAGCGGTTCGTTCTTCTGTGGTGGAACAATCATTGCTGGCAACCGTGTCCTCTCAGCTGCTCACTGCGAACAGTAAGTTCTGAAGTCTATAGCTTTATATACGACCCGAGTAAAATTACTTTAAAAGAGCGATGATTTTACTGCATTTTTGTTTTTATTTTCGTCACATTCGTGTGTTAAAGTCAAACGATGGTGCTTTGCTGCTGGAAGTTCAATTTTTCTGCGTAGAAAGCCAAGCTTGGAAGCTTGGAATTAGCACCAGAAAAGAACTGAATTGTATGATAACAAAATGAGGCAAAATCGCTGCTCATTGGCGGTTTCTTTTTCAATATTGAAATACAGCTACAAAAATAGATTCTTAAGGACAATTATTTCGGGCAAAGTCGCAAAGGTTGAATATTTTGATAAAGTTTGTGCCATTCCATATATTTTTAAGTGCCCTGGAGAGAAAATGCGTGTCTCTGTTTAGACAACCCTACCCAATTCGAAAAACTTTGTCAAAAATCTTTTGTTAATTTTGGGTCACTTGTGGATCGTGTCGATGAGACGCGATCCATCTGTGGCTCATGCTTTGCAAAATAAAATTTCTGATTGGTTCTGGGACGAATAGTGAGCGCATACGACCATATCTATTTCTTATAGGAATCTCATTGGATTGACTGTGACCGGAGGAACCACAACTCGTAACAGTGGCGGAGTAACCATCAGCGTCAACAGCAAAGTTGTCCATCCCCAATACAACTCAAACACAATTCAAAACGACATCATGATTTTATACCTTGCGGTAGGTATAGGGCATAACATTAAGAACAAACTGTCGCCAAACTGTGAATCTCAACTCTCGAACAAAAACAATTGTTATGCTTAGTCGAATATACGTACAGGCCCTGTAGATAAGAGCTTTAAAATATTCCTAACGTCTCTCCTGCGTGTCGTTATAAGCGATTGAAATGAAACAACGAAATAGTGGATGGGTTTGTCATTGTCCTGGGAAGTTATAGCTCATTGCGCTTTAACATTGCGGTTCAGTTCCATTTGGGATGCTTTTTGCTCGCCATGTAGTTTGAGGTACTACATTTTGTAGTAGCACTTTGCCATTAAGTGGCTGTTAGCTAGTTCCTTTTAGGCACTGTTTCTGGGCTTTTATTTCAACACAAAAATATCATTATTTATTCAAAATGTCACGTTGAATTAAACACGACCAACACAGTAAAAAATATACAGGCCTTAATGTCAATCGAAAAATTTTCGCAAAAACACCTTTTTTTAGGTATGTGCCGCTGATGGATCGCGTCGATGAAAATAAGACCATAATTCTATTTTAACTCCTAAATTGTTGTGGAGACAAGTATCAAATTGAAATTTTAAACTCAGAATACCTTGAGTAAATAATTTTTATATTTAAGTTTGCTCTAAGTAGAGATGAAAGCAGCGCCTGAAAGCCAACTGACAAATAGTTAATACAAGATGTTGTGCCTACAATTGCACTTATGCGGAAAACATCCCATACAGTGCTATCTGCCCTAAGCAATGATAAAACTATTTTCCACTTCTTTGCTTTAGCCGCTTTTTAAGACACGCAGTGGATAGGAATATTCTATTGCATTCGATTGCTTGTAGGTGGCTATGGGTGTTTAGATGGTTTTCGTTTTTTACCAGTAAAAATGATTTTTTTAGACTTCTTTCAGTATGGGCAGTACAATTAGTGTAGCTCCACTTGCAACCAGCACACCATCTGCAGGAACTGGAATTACAGTTGCTGGTTGGGGAGACACCAACTCTGGAATCCGTTAGTATTTTCTTCTTTATTTGCTATATTGAAATATATCATTTACGATTCATTTTCTGTCTGGCTGGCAGAATTCCGTTTAACTGCATCTGGCGCATCCACATTTTATTTTTCAGGAATTCAAAAAGAATTCAACATCATCAACACTGCTGTTAATAACTTTGAAAATAATAATTTTGAAAGATCTTAATAGCACAGGGTCCTCGAGGGAGTATTTAATGTGTCACAGAACACTATTTTAGGGTATTTTTTCAGGGGATTTTCTTCGGGCGTCTGAGTAGCAGGCATTCCGCCAAAAGCAAATATGTTTTTTTTATTAGTAATTTGTTCAATTTAGGTAATAGGCATATGTATGGGCCAAGTAACAACTACTAATAGGGCAAGGAAATATATCAAATGCTGTGCTTTGAGCAGAAGAAGTTCAATAATGAACTCAACCTTCAGTAGAGTGCCATCCTTAAATCCACCCGGCACTTTAAACTACGTTAGGGCAATTAGGGCGGAATCTATGGCACAAGACTATTTTATTTTTTCTACAGTTCAGTCTCTTCCAAACGACCTCCAGTACGTCAATGTTGAGGTAATTTCAACCAGCACTTGCAACTCCAGAAATTCATACAATGGAGATATCTTGGCAGGAATGATCTGCATGGGTAACATGGAAGGAGGAGAAGATTCATGCCAGGTAAAATAAAAAGCATTGTTTTCTGGAAGTTATCTATATAGCTATAGGATAGCTCTTTCATATTCAAGATACGAACTTATTCCTGTGATTACAGCGCGCAGGGCGTAAACTAGATTATTTCGGAGAGTATAAGGAACACCAAATTAGGGCTGAAATTGGCCATGATAACGTCGTTAACGTCGTTACCTTCGAACGTATTTTGCAAATCAATATTTCTATTTTGTTTAGTAATAAACACCAATTCCGCGTAATATAATCGTTATAGATTATTGCACACCTGTCTCAAAAGTATTAACTTGAAGCCCAAAAGCAGCATTTAAAACGAACCAACTGAGTACCTGTTAATTAGCAAATATGTATTTGCTATACATGTACTACAAAGTTCTGGGACACTGCTTTTGAAAGCCTAAATAGAACTCCTTAACGACTCCTTTTTCCTGAGGATCTGAGGATTTTAGTAAAGCAAAATATGTAAGAACTGAGAATGGCATCTTGAGGATAGGCTGGGCAAAACCGAATCATTTGAAATTTGAATCCGATTCGAATAATTTTTTCGAATCGGATCAAAACACTAATACTTGGTACTTTGTGAAATACCATTATAACTTGCCCCCATTGTGAAAATCAAGAAATATATAGTTTGTAGTGTATTTTCAATTCACACTAAGAGCAACAATTTTCATATTTTTACGACAAAATTTAATCGAATTTGGGTAAATTTGATCAAAATCGATTGCGTTTCGTCGTTAAAAATCCTAGTTCACTTAACAAGTTTTTGTTCCTATGAATGATTCACTATTGATTCAAATGAATCGTTCTTCTATTCGACTCGAATCACCGAATGAATTGCCTAGCCCTACTTGGGGGGTCAAAGTAATGATCATCGGAATTGTGTAAAATGTTTTTTTATCTCCATACGCTAACTAGGAAATTTGCGCCAAATTAATAGAATTAAACTAGAAAGCGCTTCCATATTTCTAGACCCATTTTGGCAACAATAGTCCCAAGAAAAAATTTGCGTTACTATCACTGACTATTCATTCAGTCATTCGATACAGAATGCGTAGATATGGTTTTCCTATTCTTTTTTTTTTTTTACTCCTTTAAGTCGATGTGTATATTCTGCGTGGTCGAGTATTATAAATAGAGTATTGCGTTAGAGTATTGAGTATTCCTCTGGGGTTATAAACAATATCGAAATAAGCTCTTTTCCATAACCGTATCAAAAGATACTTGCACTTTTCAAACGATAGCAATGAGCTTCAAATTTTTCGTAAAATGAGATTCTTATTAATCTTTGTACGTCAATTTTTGAATTTCAGGGAGATTCTGGTGGCCCAGCCTACTTACAAGGAAGTGGCACAATTGCTGGAATTGTTTCTTGGGGATATGGATGCGCTCAAGCTGATAAACCAGGTGTCTACACTGATGTTGCTTATTTCAACTCATGGATTAACAGCAACATGTAAACGATTAGGTTCCTTCATTTCGACTAAACTTCGTTGGTTGTAATTCTCCACAGTTGATGGATTGTTAATTTTTAATGGGTTCAAAAGTACATCTTGAATAAATTATCCTGAATGAAAGATTTCAGTCTTTAGATTGTATATCTTTGACTGGTCCAGTGTTTGCCTATTTTAGAAATCTTTTTAAGCGCCTGCAGTGGGTTTTCAACCCGAAGACTTATATGGTGTTATGCAAATGCTTTAGTTCCCAGCTTAGTTCATAGTTACAGTTTAAGCTGCCACACCAAGACCTATATGTGCCGGATAAAATTTGTCTAACGTAAGGATTGACAGTTGACCAAGCAATCGTCAAATGGTGTCGTCCACAATTTTAAGAAGAGGTAGATGGTCATACAAGAAGAGGTAAATAAATGGTTTTACCAATACTTAGGACAGACATCATTCACTTCCCTCTACTATAATGATTAAGTTCTGACTGAAATATTTCCCGCTCAGAGTGCAGTTGCAGCTACTGAATTTATTACCAGCTCTTTGCCATAACTGGCTGATGAGTACGTTCGTTTTTGCGGTGCTGGCCTCACTTAGATTTATATCAACGAAAAAATATCATTCCAAGATTCATACTGGACTCAATATATTTAGGCTGATATTGGTATTAGAATTAGCTTCAAATTTTGTGTAAAATGGATTTTTGAAAAAGGATCCCGTCCGCAATGCGTATCATTTATCTAAAAATAAAACTTCGCTTCACGGACCAGCACCATTAGGGTGAGGGTGTAGACCTCGCATAATAAGGTGGCAGAAGATCACCGACATTGAGGAAGTCCGATGTCCAAGAGCTAAATTGACAGTTTCACACAAGCGAAAAGTGCGTGCTGAAGGCACACAAGAATTTTCTTAATGATTCTACAAAAACGGCTGAAAAACGGCTTTTAGCTGAAAAACATACTCTAATGTTAAAAGTTGGTTGTAAAAAAAACGAAAAAAGGGAAAATCTCACAATAGGCTCGCTTAATTGATACGGGAACTGTTCGTTATATGAAAAAAAAACTTTGGATTCATCGAAAACAAGTTTAATTCCAATTTTCTCTGGCAGCTTATTCTCAACGACACAACTACGGATGTGTCGATATAATGGTATCAGCCTTTTGAAAAATAGTGGTATCGTATTTTTCTTTCGATTTTTGGGAAACTTCCACAGCGCCAGTATTTTATCAGAGAGGAAATGCTTTGAAATTCTACTGCTGAAAAATGGGTGCAAAAATGTAAATATATCATTGGCAAACGTACATGGGGCGAATGAGGTCTTAACAAATACCCACCGATGCAAATCTGTAACCGCATATTCAAACTATCCCAATCAGAAATTTTATATGTCAAGCATGCGCACTGACACATACCTAACAGAAGATACGTTGAAAAAAATTTTCCGATATGGATCCGGTTTTAGAAAGGTAGTAACGGTACTTTATGTGTCGCCGATTTTGCCCAACACTCAAATCATGGTGACGGTCCATTATTATTTCAGAAAATTTCTCTGGGAAATTTATCACTTTTAAAGTAAAACTTGAAAAAATGAATCCTTGTGCATTATCGAAAATTTTATCTGAATGCAACTAGCTTCAGGTAGGTATTTGTATACATAAGTATAGTAAATCAGGTAAAGTTATCGAAGGATTTTTTTGTCATCTGTTTTCGATTGACAACTGTTTCTGAGATTCTGTGAGCAGTACTGTGATATCCCAGTCATTCATGTATACTCAGTTACTACAATTACAATACTCATTGGTGTATTCTGAAAATAGGATTGATTATTTTTTTGGAAGGGGGGAGGAGACAGCGTGTTCTTGAATACTTTGATAACTATACAAGTCTCCAATGCTTGCAATCATCGGCCTTTTTTGGGATTTTTGGAAACTCTTAGATTTGGACTGACAAGGAATATCTTTCTCCACATTTATCTCCAGAATTCCAGGTAATGAATGTACAGATTTATAATTTGTTTCTCCTGTGAATGCTCATTCTGCAACAATGTCTATTATAGCAGAAAGATAAAAAAAATGCAAAATCGTTAACTGATTCACGAGATGAAAATATGCGCACAGAAGTGTACTGCTGTAGTAGCTTGCAGGAAGCGATAGTTCTGTTTATTCTCCTCCAGTTTCTTCCAGTTTGCCATGACTATTTTGAACGAGTCTGGTAAGACTCGACTTTGCTATCATATTTTTTAGAAGAGTCTAGATAACTCGTTGTTTCATCACCATCACGATGTAATGTGGCGTGTTTAGGAAAATGACTTATCAATGTTTCAGGACGCAACACGTTTTTCTGGTTCACTTTTGGTCGTAATTAACAAACAATTGTAAAATATTGATAAAAAATGAGCCAAAATAGTAATCCACAGTATTATAAAATGTATTGTCAGTTTTTGATATGTTTTTTTTTGCGTATCCAGCACAATATCTGCATTACAGCATCGATAATTTTTGTACGGTATGACAACATGCTATGACATATCCATGAACCATTCGGAAGGTTTAAAAATTTTGTGTGGAATCATTGTTTCAGAGTTCCATTCACTGATAAATTAACGGAGGAAGTGATAGTAACTCACTACAAAAAAATTCCCCTTCAAAAATTTAAAATAATTTTAAAATGGACGCCCCGATATGCCAAGTCATGGGAAATAAACAGACGTTGGGGGTCCGATTCGTCCTTGTGAATAATTTAAATTGTCCAAATGCCTATAATTAGTTTATCCGTCATCAAATATACTTAATCAGAAATGTTATTTGGTTAAGGATGCGTCACAGGTGGACCGCGTCTTCTCGACGCGGTCCATCAGTGACCCATACTTAACAAAATAGTAATTGACAATTTTTTCTGAGTGAGTGAGTTCGCAAAATACTCGTAATTTTGATAAATATTACGACGTTTGAAAATATATAAAGGGCGATATATATTCGATGTCAGTTCAACTTTCTGGAATTCGACGAATCTGTTGAAATCATGAAACTTCTGATACTTGCCGTTCTCTGGGTTTTTGGTAAGTTATTATTAGATGAGTAGTCGATTGGGCGGAAGCACGAAAATAAAATCGTAAACTTCCTTTTTTTATTCACATCTGTATCTACATAAGTAGGTTTTAGGAGTTCGAATCGAATCGATTCTAAGCATATAAGAAAATTTATTGTGATTTTAATAAATTCCTGTTGCATCACATGTGTGAAGTTCTGTCGTTTCCGGACCTTGAAAGCAAATATTTTTATATTATTTGGCTTTTTGGTGATTTTTTATGAAAAATTTTTCAATCAATACGTGGCAATTTTTTCTTGTTCAGTGTTGCTAGAATTTAAACAACGAATAAGCGATTTTGTAAAACCAGCTAATATACCACGGTTTAAAACGACTGGGAAAGAATTTTCTATAAACCATATTCGAAAATATTGGAATTTAAATTATTTTATTAGAGACTCGATTCGAAAAAAAATTCTAAACTAAAATTTCTATCTGTAGCACAGATTCTTGGAAAGTTGTTGAAACTTGTTGAAAATATCAAATTTTTCGCTCCAAATCAATTCATTGCAATGCCCTTGTACTTAATAGTATTAGTTGTTTTAACAATCTTGGTTAATTTATGAGGCAGAGTTTTATATTGTTGTCTCAGTGATTAGGTTTTTCTTTTCTTAATTTCAAATGTTTAATCTTCGCCCCCTCATAGGTTCACGGTACTAAGAGTAAAACCCTTACCGCCAAACGTGGAAAGATTTTTGAAATAAAGATCTTAAAATTACACATTGCATGATAACAAAATTGTGTGACTTCATACAAGCTGCTGTCATGAAGGTTTTTTTTTATTAAATTATTAAAAAGCTTCATTTTGGAGCCACTAATTTTATTTTTTTCGCAAAAATTGTCTTCAAGCAAGGCGGGAAGAAGTGCCTAAAAAAAGCCAGCCAAGGGCTACTCAAATCTCGAGACATTTTTGACACTTTTTTTTTGGACAGCCTTCTTCCCAGACTTTAGCAGAAATATTAGGTTTGTAGGTGCGGGGTACAAAATCTCACTGTCCTATTATCTGTTGTGTGTTCCCAAAGGTGACTTGAAGGAAAACAAAAAATGATAAACGTTTTAACTATGGTCCAAGGCGATCAGTCAGATACCACTGACCACACTACATTATAACGATTTGATTCCGTTCGGGACGTTAGTTAGGCGTCCTGTTAGTGCGGTTGTTGATAATAATGATAATTGATAATAATGATAATAAATAAATATAACCGACAAACTGACGGATATCTCTATTTTATTAATTAAAAAATTCCAAATTTCTGTAGTAAGTATATTGTCTTGAAGGGGAAGACGTGAGAGACATGCCTCCAGTTTTTAAAAGTGGGGTGCACTTACAGGAGTTTTTGTTTTTTTATTCGAAAATATTATTAAAATTGAAAAAAATCTCCATTCAACTTCTTGATACAATTTCATTGCTTTTGACGCGCATCTGGCACGCAACGTTGTGTTGCAACAATCTGCAAATCATTCCTTCACTCATTATGTGTCCGATTTCAGACTTTCCAAAGCCGCTGATTATACCTATCGATCTTCATTAGATTGAAAACCTTTATTACACTTTCATTCAAATGTGTTCACCATTTTCAATTTTTGACGCTTAATGGCCAAGAAGGGATGGATCAACAAATATTGTTTTGATCTTAGGTGCTAGCGCCGACAAAATTATCGGTGGTACCGATGCCTCTAGCAGACAGTTCAGTTCCATCGTTTACCAAAGGAAGAGTGGTTCGTTTTTCTGTGGTGGTACAATTGTTTCTAGCAACCGTGTCCTCTCTGCCGCTCACTGCGAACAGTAAGTTTTTGGATTTAGAATTAAACCAGTTTTCTCGCCTCGATCAATAGCATTTCCTATCTCATACTGTGAATTTAAAACATTTTAAGTGTTTCATGAAATATTCTTACAGTTCCTCGGGGTATATTGAGAGTACGGCTGAATGAATCGAATAATTTGGAATCTCTTCGGGTAATTTTCCCGAATCGGATCGAATCACTCATTCTGTATAAGTAATAAATATGCCATTTTAAACAATACAACAACAATACAACAAGAAGTTTATATTACGGCATTGTATTCTCGATTCACACCCCATATCTAAGAGCGTAAATATTTCTTTTCTAATGACAAAATACAATCAATTTTGGTCAAATTTGACCAAAATCGATTGCATTTTGTCGTAAAAATGAAAATTTCATCCCATTAGGCAAGTTTTTGCTTTTATGAGCGATTCATGATTAATTCGAATATTTTGTACCTCGGATCGATTCGAATCAACGAATCAAGTTTCCGAGCCCTACTTGAGAGCTAGATAGTCAACATGTATTTTTATGTATTTTTAACAGGGACCTCACTGGATTGACTGTGACAGGAGGTACAACATCACGAACCAGTGGTGGAGTCGAAATCGCTGTCAGTGGCAAACTTGTTCATCCTTCCTACAATTCAAATACCATTCAAAATGATATCATGATCTTGTATCTTAAGGTTGGTAGGAGAGAAGATGTCATTTATTTTTATCTCCCTGTTAATCAGTTAATGGTTATTACAATAAGTACAAAATGCCTATGTGATCAATTTTGGATATTTTGAATTTTATTTTTTTGATATTCATTTGTTGTCTTTTCCGAAAAAATAATAATAAATAAAATAATCGTTCGAAAATGTTACTAATCGAAATAACACTAAATAAATTGCTAACTAAACTACTAAAAATAAAACAACTTTCATTGAACTTATACGATAAGCTTTACTAAAATTCAAACACATAATCCTAATAGTTCAATTTTATTTTGTATACTCTTAGTAAATCTTCCTTAATTGTATAATTGACGTAAGCATTGCTTACTTACGTATGATGGCCTTTTCAAAATCTTGATAAAAGTTCTCTTTTTAATTTTTTTTAACAAATTTTCCCGGACCAGAGTTCGAATATTTTTTAAAAATTCACTTGTCTTGGCTTGATTACATTTAAATAATGCTTTGACAGCGCGATACATCAATGATTAACGCTTAACAAAAATATAAGTTCAGGAAATATTTCTAACTGGGTAAGCAAATATCGAATGTAAAATGTAGATGGATATGTCATAGTAAATATAGAGGGAATCGTTTTCAAATTCGATCTTCACAGTTTTAAACAATATCGCATGTAAAGTACCAAGATGGTCAACCATATTCGTTGACCAATGAAGAGTCTAGGGGTGGGCAATTCAATTCTATTCGGAAATTTCAATTCGAATTAGTCTTGGATCGGTCATACCCAATCAGAATGTTTTCTTAAGCATATGTCATACGGGTTAATGGCGTGTTCTTCCATCAGTTTCTCATGCTTAACAAAAGGTTCTCCCATTAATTTTTTGACTGGATATAAACTTGTAAAATTAAGTGGAACTTCCTAATTTTACCAGAAAAACACAAGCTTTTATTAACAATCGACCAAATATCAATTGCGAAATTGAGGCATTTGCTATTTAGACGGAGTTAGCGATCAATTCGATTCGAAAAAATCATTCGAATCCGATTCGAGTTACACACGATTCCTCTTTGTTCAGTCCTAGAAGAGTCCCAGTCAACTTTTTTTCATCAAAATTCGCTCAGGACAAAGCTGCAAGAGACGCATGATACTTGAGCCTTTTGTTGAGTAGGAGTAACTGGCCGGCGAATCTCGGGCCATCAGTCACCCACGCTTAACAAAAGAAAATTTTATGGAGCTTTGAATGATGCCTGTTATTGACTGCCCCCAAAAAAGTAGTCAGAGAAATTGAAAATTGTTATTACTTTTAGACCTCATTCTACTTTGGTAGTACCATCTCTGCAGCATTCCTTCAAACAAATTCACCTGCTCCTGGGACTGGAATAACTGTGGCTGGATGGGGCGACACCAACGCTGGCATCAGTGAGTTTTTTGGTCTGACGAATTTACGATATTTTCATTTCCATGTTTTGACTCTAACGGAGCGGCCCTTTCTAGTGCCGGCAATGTTGAATATTGAATACCTCAATCGGATTTTCTTGATATTGATATTTACGGAGCGCCACTTATATTAAACAACTCAAGTAAGTGCCGAAAGCAGTGCCTAAAAGGAGTTAACTAACGGCCACTGAAATGTCAAAGAGCTGCTTCAAATGTGTCAAGCAAAAGTGCCCGGAACTGCACTCTGAGCGAAAAACATACAGAACTAAACCACCATGGTAACATTCAGTGAGTGGTATCTGTCCTGGGCGATGAGAAAACTATCTACCACATCTTTGTTCCCTTTTAGTTGATTCCTACGACACGCAGGAAACACCATGTGACTATTTTGGAGCCCATGTCTACAGTGGTTACTGATGGATCGCGCCACCGGGATGCGGTCCATCTAAGTCCCCTACTTATATTATATTGAGCGCTATTAGTGAGTATATTTCAGTCAAAAAGTTTACGCATCAATAATTTTTGAAGCATGAAATTGGGATGAACGGCGTCGCGTTCCCAAACTTTCTATAATAAATGCTATAAAAAATGTCCGATTCGAGACTCGATGACTTGAAATGCCACTACCCTCAAGAGGAAATATGGCTGTAACAGCTGTAGGACACGATCGCTAATATGCGTTACCTAGCGAATTCTGCAATCCTTGTCTCTACAAACCGGTAGTTCAGTCTCTAACAAAAACAATGTTGGTTTTCTCTGAAGTTCAAAATCTTCCCTCCACACTCCAATATGTGAATGTTGAGGTAATTGCAACCAAAACTTGCAACGCTAGAACCGCATACAACGGAGATATTTTGGATGGAATGATCTGCATGGGTAATATGGCAGGAGGACAAGGTTCATGCCAGGTAAAAGAAATAATCATAAATGCTCAAAATAGGGTTTATTTGAAAACATGGTGTTTTGAACAATTCGTTTCAAAACCGTCTGTTTCGTTTTAATCGAATGTTTGAAATGTTTTTTGTATCTAATATATATCGATTAATAGACAAACTTAGAGAATCTTTATTTTGATTCGCTTTACTAAGTCAAGGAACAAAAATATTATCATATATACCAGCTAGAATTTCAGAGCTTAATTTCAAAATGAAGTAAATTTAACATCAAAATATCCAAATTTTTAGCATATCTAGACGAACTGCATGATTATTGTTCGGACTTATTGTTCGATAAATCAATATACATCGTTTCAAATCGTTTGTATTAAATCTCATATTTTATCTCCGAACTACACTGTAACAAAAGCATAGTAAATTTACTGGTCATTTGCAGTAATTGCTTATTCTCAAAGTTAAAAAACCGCCATGTTGATAAGATTTATGTCAATTATGGGCAGTTGATAGACCACATCTTCACGGTGTGTTCCATGAACACCCCATATTTGGCCAAAAAAGTCAATTTTGGAATTTTTTCAATACCGTAAAATTACTGTCAAAGACCAGTGATTTTGCTACATCTTTTGTAACGGTGTACTGCTACCGTGAGACACTTTAAATATTCCTTTATTTTACCAATTTTATTTTTTATTCTTATTTTTTTGCAATTTCACACGTTTTTGTTTTCAGTGAGGAACATTTTTTTTTAAATTGTGGAGTTCGAACACTTCTTCTTTTACCAACAAGAAGCGCAAGTGTGATGCAAAAATTAAGTATAATACACCCTTCAATAAATCATTATGTACGGGCTTTGGAAATTGGACGTGCAAAAATAAAAATTGAAACTATTCTAAATGCCTTATGTCGCAATGCCGAATTCTCTACAATATTTTTCTTAATGCAGGGTGATTCAGGCGGACCAGCCTATATTCAAGGAAGCTCCACAATTGCTGGGATCGTTTCTTGGGGATATGGATGCGCACAGGCCAACAAACCCGGTGTTTACACTGATGTAGCCTATTTTAGATCCTGGATCAACAGTAACTTGTAAACGACAAATAGCTTTGTTCGGGCTTAGATTCTAGTAAATCATCCATATAACCCGTATTTTCAATGTGTGTTATAAGTAATAAAGCCTGAATAAATAATAAGCAATGAATTGATTTTATTTTTTGACTTTAATTAGTCTTTTACCTAGCAATCTTTGATTGGTAAATAAAGAAAAGTGTGAATATTTTGAACATGGCCAATAGAAAGGTATTGAAAGTCTTATCAAAACAGAATTTAGCCGAGGAAAGACTCTAAGTGAACCAAAACTCCGCACGCATTAAATAATTGACTGCATATCCAATTTTACTTTTATTATAACCCAAAACCATTATGGTATATTAACGTAGACTATATTCTGCAACAAATTGCCTCAAGACATTAAGTGGTATCTTCGATAAGTCGCGAAAAAAACTCGGGGTCTCCGTGTCAAGAACGACAGCGTCATGAGTAACCAAACAATTATGATGACGAAAGGTTTCTGTTTGACCCCTTTTCGCTTCCACAAAGCATTACAATATTAGATTGCTCATCCTCGTCCAAGGCAGCTACAGCTTATTTCATTTTGCCATAGTGGTCCAGTTCTGTATGAGAGCGTTTGCCGTTCAGGATTCAGATTTATTTTTTATTGGAATTCACTCTGAGCAAGGCCGGAAGCAGTGCCTAAAAAAACCAACTAGCGGCCAATTTTGTTTCAAAATTTGATTAAATTGACCCAAATGTATTTAACTCCATCGCGTTCATTGTTGGTAACGGTGACAAATAAACTATATTTTTTAACG
Organism: Styela plicata; assembly: GCA_963675895.2. Taxonomy (NCBI): domain Eukaryota; kingdom Metazoa; phylum Chordata; class Ascidiacea; order Stolidobranchia; family Styelidae; genus Styela; species Styela plicata. The sequence goes on from OZ023140.1 coordinate 14,667,477, forward strand.
AAGAGCCATTTTGTCACCTAAGTTCCAAGGCATGAAGGCCACAAAACGCACAGATAATGCAGTGCAAACACAAGAATTTTCTGTGGAGCTTCACCGCATTATTTGTTGGTTAAAACAAAATTATTGTTAGCAAATTGTTAACGACTGGAATAGGCCCAATTCAAAGTTTGCCTCACATCGATTTTCATATACTTTTTATTTAGAGTTAAATTATGGGTTTCGTTCAGGAGCCTTGGCAAACATAATGACGTGGTAATTTATTCTGTTGTTTAAATGGGCCGTGACATCACATAAAAAGACTGTGATTTTAGTACAAAATTTACAGTTCAATTGTTATCTAACATATTCATCAAAATATGACTTGTTAATAGGTCAATTTCTAGAAAATAGAATCTGAGTACATTCTCCAAGAATGCTCGCGTTTCAATTTGGTACAAACCTATCAATCAATAAATTTCAATTTATATTTCCGCAACAAATACAAAACAAAGAATGGAAACATTAGGGGAATCAGATGAAACGTAAAACAAGGTTTAAAAGCAATTACGTAGGCGTCTTTTCACGCACATAGAATGTAAAAAAGCAAAAAATATTTAAGACATTTAATTTTTACCTGGAACAAAATATAGAAGCTGCCGCACTGGCTATTTGAACTAGGGATGTACCGATGTATCGGTATCGGCGAATATCGGCGATTTTGGGAGTATCGGTATCGGCCGCAAAATAGTCGATACCGCCGATACTTTTAAATGTTTGATAATATGGGAATTCGCTCTAACCGAGGCCTATATTAGTTCATAAATGATCCAACTAACGGTCACTTGAATGACAAAGAGCTGTTACAAAAAAGTAAGCATCAGTCGGCTCAGTACAGTCCTCGACATATCATACATTATTTAATGAGGTAGTCTACCTGGGATTGGATTGTTAAACGTATGTTTCTTTCCTATGACATTTTGATTACTGAAAAAAGCTTATTATCGCGCCCAGGGATACTATTCTCAGATTCTAGGTTGGAATTGATTTTGGTAATTTAGCCGTCTGGATATAACTTAAGAATGGCGCAAACATACTTCATGAAAAATCAATTACATATACTCGTTTTTGTGATTTGGCAATCAAGATTTTTCCCAATCAAAATTTTTTTATTTTGCCGAGAACTATTTTCATTAAATTTCGTTCTTCATTGGGTGTCTAATTGCTGACGGTAATTTTGGATGTTGTTTTTCAATATTTCTATTTGTATAAAATTCTCCAATATTCTTTGTTCTACAATTTTTTTTGTTATTGCTTCAAATACATTCCATCCACTATGGGTGTGTCTCTATGCTACTTTGCTATTAATTCGTTTACAGAGAATTTTACTAATATTTTTAACTTCAGGAATGAACTTTGAGTATATTTGAAGGCCTCCGTGAATAGTATTGGTATCGGTATCGGCCGGTATCCGTAATTTTGAGTATCGGTGGCTTCGGTATCGGTTCATTTTGCAGTATCGGTATCGGCAAAAAGTGGTATTGGTACATCTATAAGTTGAACCCTAACCTGAAGTTTTCGCAAAAGATGCTAATTAAAACCAAGGATTTGTGACGCCAAATTTACTGTTAGTGTGTATACTCGCTTGTACACACACGTTACGTCCGGGTTTGTCCGTGACCAACGCTTGACAAATTTCACAAAGCATAAAACCGAAACAAAACAACAAATATTACAACACGAATATCGTCATCTATTGTGATAAGCACAAGATATAGTTACACTGTCCTTGTATTTACTGTACAAATTTTGCCCTATTAACATGGTCCCAGTAAACAAATATAATTGGTCATAACAGCTTGTCCAGAAATCTTGTTTTGACGGTGAACCAGTCCTGTGTGTTGTTGTTCACAAGTCTTCTGCGAAATATCTCTATTTCATCACTAAGGTCAAGCAAAGGACCACCATAAACAAATACCACGTTCAAACTGCTCTTTCCAAGTTCTAAGTCGCAAATTCATCTGATTCTTGAGAAGCGTTGCCAACGCGTCATCCGACGATGTTAAAACATTTCAACTTACGAGCCATAACGCAAGATCACAGAAAATCATCGCGGTGTTTCGTTAACGCGATTGGTGTGAATTGTAAGTTTGACCGTGTTTTGACACTTCACTCAAATTCTGCGTGTATAATCCCTAACGACGTAACAAATAAAGTGTGACGATAGTATTGCTAGGTTATCTCAAAGCCAACTTCGGTAATATTAGAGACACACCTGTATCAGGAAGACGCGTGGTTAACTGCAGAAAATGAAACAGGTAATCAGCATGGAACTATATATAACATGGGATTAGATAATACATACAGCAAGGCCGACAACAGGTCTAAAACAAATGCCACCGTGTCGACTTGTCCTACTAAGAATAGGACATTAGTAGTGTATATCACTCTTTCAAAATGCGAATATATTGTTAGTGCGTGGTTGAATGGAGAGTTGGTCAATATCCTAAAGATATATTTCATAAATCTAGCGCGAAACCAGAACTTTTTTTTGAATACATGAACCTTATAAAAATGAGCTGGAGAATAAAACTGCATTGGCGACAATAACGTCTACTCGATTTTTTAATACAGTAAAGGCTGTCGATCAAGTACTTTCAAACAAATAATTAAGGCTCTACAGGTCTATTTGGCTATCGCTGCCTCTAGTAAATTACTTTATGAAAACCAAAATAGTTTTTCTGGAATAGGCTCCAAACTAGTGATGACAGCATAGTTTTTTCTTGAATTTATAGGTGGTACTTTTATAGGTACTTTTCTTATAGGTGGTAAAGTAAAACGAATTTATCACAATACTTGGTAAAGTATTACTAGGTAATCATTGTTCGACTGCATTTTCAAAAGATTTGAAATCTGCTAATAGTGAATTTTGAAGGTATTTTTATAACGAAAATATAATTTACTCAGTTCTTTATACTAGAACTAGATACCTAGTTTTTTTTTTAATTAGATGCTTAGTCGAAAATTAGATAAATTGATTTAGTTTGCTAAGAAAATTCATAAGGCAAAACTTCAAATCAAATCTAGGTAAAATGTAAATGTAAGTTAATCAGATGTCAGTGAAACTTGGTAAAATTATTTTGAAGAAACCCCGGAAATATGTCTACTAGATAAACTTTTACATAAAATTGCCAACATTACCCCAGGGATTATAGATAGGCTCCAGTGAATGAAATTATATAGATTTTGGACGTAAGTAGATTCTCACGTACTTATCAAATAATTAATGTGGATATTAGAATGCTTACAGATGTAAATGAAATGTTTAATTTTCTTTCGAAATATGCCACGCGTGATAACGTTTACTCTCATTTGCAAAGTCATGGGAATTTAACATACGAATGTTACGTGCAGTGAGGTATTGACAAACATTGATAATGAGACGAATTGTAAATAGTTTGTTTCCAAATATAACACAAAAGTATACACCAATTCAATAATCGGTCATTCCAAAATGTATAAAAGGGGCCCAATTTCTGATCTAAATTCAATTTCTCGAGTTCGAAGAATCTGAAGAAATCATGAAACTGTTGATCCTTGCCGTCCTTTGCCTTTGTGGTAAGTGCTAATAGTATATTAGATTTTATTTAATTAATACTTGTTCCAGAAATCTTATATGTTAGTCGTTCGAATAGCATTAGTATTGTCAAAGTGAGTAATTTGTGAAAGTTTTTACGGCACTTATGGATCGCGCTGTCGCGGCGCGGTCCGTTCTCTTCCGTATGCACGACATGCCAGGTATAGTGGTTCAAAAACGTTTCCAACTGTGAGTAAATAAGGAAACCTTTATCCGAGCACTAACACATCTGTATCCAGTTTTTGTTATTTTCAAACTGAAAAAGATAAACTACAGAGGGGAGATGCGCGCCAAAAGTGAAAAAAAGACTAATTGGGCGCATTTCACAAAATTACAGTACCACATACCAAAATACTAAAACCTTGCTAAATTTTAAGACCTGCCCCAAAATATATTCGTGAGATGCAAGACTTGGGAATATTGAATCCTCATTATATTTATTAAAATTACACTTTCAATCCAATTGTTCACCGCAACAACACGTGAAATATTTCTATTTCAGGTGCCAACGCCGACAAAATCATCGGTGGTAGTAGTGCTTCTAACAACCAGTTCCCATCCATCGTCTTCCAGGAGAAGAGTGGTTCGTTCTTCTGTGGCGGAACCATCATTTCTGCCAACCGTGTCCTCTCTGCTGCTCACTGCGAACAGTACGTATTTTGTTTCCTACAAGATATGGAACGGCCCTATAAGAAATTGTTATGTTGTCAAGCCTGAGCACTAGATAGATTGCGCCTAAACGGCGCGATCTATCATTGATCAAAACTTAATTAGGTATTTGTTACTGCAGCTTTGGCGGCTGAGGCTACACTGTAGCAAAAATTCTGTAAAACGACCCGTCTTTGACAGTAAATTTACTGGATGATATTGAAATAAAACTGTACTTTTTGACGTATATGAACTGTTGACGGAAGGCACCATCGGAGCGGTCCAACAACAGCCTATACGTAGCGTGAATCTCAAACACAAGGCGATTTACAAGTTTTTTTTTTATATATTTTTTTTAAATACATACATTTTTTTCATCTTGCCTTACTCGGATACAATGCGCATCCGACTAGTATTCCAAAAGTCTGCCTGAAAAAGTAATTTTGTTAGACTATTCTTAAAGTGAAATCATAATTCACGTTTTCTTTTTGCTTCTTTCATTGAAAACAATGCAGCAAAAATGTTTTTCTTACTATCAGCCCTATAGTAGATGTTGGAACGTCGCCTATTTTGTTTTTGATGGTGGGGTGATGAAGTTCAAAAGAAATCTCTGGGTCTTTAGAGTTGATATAACTTGGCACCAGTTCCATTTGTTTTAAGGAAGAAAGTTTTTTAAATGAGAATTACGAACTTGGCGACGTCATATCTCAACATGTTTATTGAAATTTCTTATCGCTATGGGAGGTTTTCGCAAATTATGAAGAATTATTTGCTTTCGCAACCCGGAAAGGGCGTAATCAAAGAAGTCGCTAAAAGCTATTTTTTGATTTGCGTTTTTTGTAACATATCACAAAAATTTAAATTGTCTTTTTGATATTTCTTTGTAAAAGTATATTTCTACTTATCTTTTCACTAATCTTTGGGTGACGGTTCGGGGCGGTTCATTAGGAATTAAAATTTAGAAGATAAATATGTTTTATTTTAATTTCTGGAAATATGATAATAGCCTTTTATCCTTTTTTCAAAATTTTAACAGGAATCTCATTGGATTGACTGTGACCGGGGGAACTACAACTCGCAACAGTGGCGGAGTAACCATCAGCGTCAGTGGGAAAATTGTTCATCCACAATACAGTTCAAGTACTTTACAGAATGATATCATGATCTTAGAACTTGCGGTGAGTTGAGTCATTCGAGTGGGTTCATGGCAGTGGGTTTTGGGACGTAATTGGGGGAAATCAAGAAGAAGCATGCTAGCTGATATTGTGGCGCGATATCTATTAATATTTCAGCAACTCTTGTCAGATGCTACTGAGGGTTGAGCAAAACCAAATCATTTTGAATTCGAATCTGACTCGGATATTTTTTCAAATTAGGTCGAATCAATAATTCTATTTATATAGCAAATGTTTCGTTACCAAAATCTACCCGTCTATAACTGCGAAATGACTGATAATGGCCTTGAGAACGGTGTGCCATCAACTAATGTATAATGTTTCAAGTCACAAATGAATTTGCTTCATTTTACATGATAATATGTAATAAATCCACTTTATGTAACAAAATTTGTTCTTTCGCATGACTCGCATCCAAATATTTTTACTTCGGATCGATTCGAATTAACAAATCGAACAGCCCAGTCCCAACACTACGCTTACAACAAAGCATTCCATAAAACCTTACAAAAATCTAAATGCTTCCTCATAGCTCATAAGGTTGTCCGCCGAATATATCGTGCTAGAGAGTCGCATTAAAACATGCTTGCTCAAAATCGAAAGTCGTAATGCATGACATAAAATTCGAACTCTTCTTTTACCAAACTTAGTGTTTCGGGAAATTAAAACATAAATAATTGGATTCCCTTAACTCCAATTATGTTGGCTCGTGGCATATTTCCGAGAAATCCCAAAAATATAACTCTTATCAAAAAAGACTTGATACCCTGATCAGATTTTTTGTTTTGTGAAGCCTGAGCCACAGATGGACCACGCCTCTGCGGAACTCTCCAACAGTGACTCATGCTTACTAAAATGTGCTTATACTGAATTTTTCCGACGAGAATGCACCCAATATTCAAAGGTAGAACATTTCAATCGAACCCGAAATTCATTTTCTCTGTTAGGATTCTATTATTTCATTTTAGAGCGCTTTCAGTCTCGGCGGAAGCATCCAATCAGCGTCCCTCGCCTCCTGGTCTCCATCATCTGGTACTGGAATTACTGTAGCTGGCTGGGGAGACACCAACTCCGGAATCAGTAAGTAATAGTAACCGATTTTTTATGCGACCGACTGGGGCCTTGTAATGAAACTTCGTTCCATTCATATCTGGATGAAAATATGAGTTTATCGTTGATGATTTGTCAAAATTGAGCTGACTCCAGTACAATTCAAATGTATATACTTTTTCTAAAAAAATGACGAGCGATCTTCTATTTGTATAGCAATTTATCTTTTTCGTCCCTTTCGTAGACAAACAATTGTTTCATTTTGCATGTTATGTACTGAACGTAGAGTAAAATATGTTTAAATTTAAGATTGCTTCGCAAATGACCAGACAAAATTTAAAAAGTAATATTATCATTCCCCCTAATTTTTACAGTTCAATCCCTTCCTAACTCTCTCCAATACGTCAATGTTGAGGTAATTTCAACGAGCGATTGCAACGCCAGAACCGCATACAACGGAGATATCTTAGCAGGAATGATCTGCATGGGTAACATGTCAGGAGGAGAAGATTCATGCCAGGTAAAATACCGCAAATAGATAATATCCAAATACATGCACCAGGATTTGAGATATTTGTACCGGTATATTATTTAGACAATTTTAGTACAATATTGGTATAGCCTACATCTTCTAATCATATATATATATATATATATATATATATACAGGGTGATTCTGGTGGACCAGCATATATTCAAGGAACCTCAAAACTCGCTGGAGTCGTTTCTTGGGGATATGGATGCGCAGAGGCCAACAAACCCGGTGTCTACACCGATGTAGCATATTTCAGATCCTGGATCACCAGCAACATGTAAAAGATTTGTCAACTTTTTGCAACAAGCTGAAATAATTTTTAATTTTTTCACATTTCGTGAATTGTTAATTCGAATTCTGAATATAAGCAGCATTGAGTTTCTTATAAATAAATTGTAACGATTGAATTATCTTGAGAGTTTAAATGTATTAGTCCCAAAGTAGGATGAGCCAAAATGGCACAAAAAGTAATTTGTTGCAAAAAACAAGCGATTTCACTCTAGCAAAGCGAGAAAGAAATTTTCAGGATTTACCTTGGAAGGTATAGAAAATATATCCCCAGTTTTTATCATATGTTACCGTTCGCCAAAGAAGCCAGGCCCAAAATACTATTTGAATGGAATGAACGCCTTTCCATGGTGCTCTTTCTTTGTTGCGATACTGTAATGGTTCTTAACCTATATTTAGAGGGTTAAGATAAACAACACAACAAGTCTCTTACGTACTCAAAAAAGTTACCACTAAACTTCATTTGTTATGAATAATTCCGTCGAAAAAAGCTACGAATCATGTTTTGTTATGTGTGAGAAACTGATGGATAGCGCAGATGCAAGGCAGAGAAGCGTTATCTCTTCGATGACACACTCAAAACTGGTAATTTAAGAGAGTTTGCGCGCACTCCTGGAGAAGGGTTGGTAACCTCATGTTACTATCACACTTCTGCCTTCAGGCAATCCGTCAGACTACGTCTAGACAGACTCGAAGTATTAGTATCTTACTAAAAAACTATGCACTGCTTAAATCAGGCACTGATTTGGCACTTTTGTCAAATGTCTAAACCTAAGCACGCATCGTGGAAACAAACAATGAACAACCTTTTATTTCAAGGCTCATTGATGCCTAAAACCCACTTAATGGTGTCTAACAAAGCCAATCATGCTAAACCTGTAAGCAAGCCCTACAAATTGCAGTTTTGGCACTCTCTGCTATAGTAAAGATGAAGATATTGGACATAGGTTTTACGTTTGGTGACATTCAAAACCAATAAAATATATGTGACACTAGACAGCAGTGCTAGATATTTAATTAGTATATAACTATTGGAATAGATGTATAAAAAAGTGCCCGATATATGAAAATGCCTGATTGTAGAATTTTGACCGAAAGCCTGAATTGGTTCCCGATTTCGGCAATGACTGGCTTTAGGGTGATCTCAATATCCATGCGTGAAAATAAGTTATAGCCCCCATAAGTGAAAAGTCTTTTGGAAACAATTTGGGAACATTGGCGATGCGTTCCATCAGTAGACTATACTTGACAAAACGAAATTCCTGATTATAAATGCATTAACGGAGAGGGAGCAATTTTGAAGTGAAATTACCGGGAAACCGCTTCAAAAATAAAGTTGTTATTTTGGGTAGCCTGCGCAGATTTGTGGTTTTTCTTTCCTTTATACTAAAAATACAAGTTTCGCCCAAAATTATCTGTGTCAATACATCTACTATCATAATTTGTTTTATATAGTTCAAATTAAATAATACAGTTCGTGTTTTTTACCTATTTTCATTTATGATAAAACAATAATTAAAATAATTTCCATGTCAATACAATCAATAAGAAATAAATAAAAGGGATTTAAATAAAACAATACAACAATATAAAAACATTTCTGACAGAAGTACAGTGGTTATACAACCAATAAAGTTATCTATCCTCTATTTAGTGGTGGCAACCTAGTTTTTACTTAAACTAGTTAAAGCAAAACGAATTTACTAGGACATCTAGGTAAGTATTACTAGGTAACCTAGTTTCATTTTTAAAACCAGGTAGTACCAGATTAAAAACCAGGTAGACAGGGTTCTAGTCCTTGCATCATTCAAAACATTTTCAATTAACATTTAATTGACTTTTTTGAACCAGGTACCTAGGTAAGTTTTTCAGGTATCTAGTTAAAAAGTAGGTAAATTTATCAATTTTATATAGCAAATTAACTAATTAAAATTTAAGTAAAAAACTCGGTAAAGGTTGAACTAGGTAAATCAGATATCCGTGAAACTAAAAAGTACTTTGGAAATAAATTCGGTAAACTACGTAAACTCGGTACTTTTACTTAGAATTGTGAACAGTAATTCAAATATTACAAATAGGAATTTTTTTGTTTGTCAAGCATAGGTTTAAGGAACATATCCTTAAGGGTTTATGTACGAAGCTTTCCCAATGTCACAATTATTGAGTTTTTGATACACAAAATTGAGAGTGCCACGTAAAGTTATGTTATTTCATACATGCTTTTTTGAATATATTGGTGCCAAAATGATTATAAATGCAAGCATAATCTGGTATATATACACTGTAACAAAAGTACAGTAAATTCATTAATCATTTGCAGTAACTGCGTATTTCCAAAGTTAAAGAAACGCTATGTTGCTGAGATTTTTGCCAATTATGAACTGTTGGTGGAACGCACCTTCACCGGCCAAAAATTTTGCCAAAAAAGTAAAATTACTGCCAAAGACCAGTAATTTTGTTGCATTTTTGTAACAGTATATATGCACGAAATGTCTTCGTTCGTCATAGGGTTAAGCCATGTTTCCGGCTTTCCTCTCCAGTAGAATAAAATGAGTTCCTCTCCTATCTTGCGTCATCAATGGCTAAGATTCGACAAGTGGGGTCTCAGTTTTACACATACCGGACACTGATTTTCAGCAGCAATAAAAATTAGGAAACTTACAACACTGTTTATAAGATAAAATGAAAGAAGTAATAAATAAAATAACAGAAATTGATTTGTAATTCAATCATCTTGATAATTTGGAACTGCACAAAGAGTTTTGATTCTGTCTTCTGAAACTTTTTTGTCGGAAAGTTGACCGAATGGCAAAGCGAAATCTCTTGTCTCTCACGCTGTAAATGACAACGTTGGCAACGCTGAAATAAAAAGAAAATGTGCTGGAGAGACATCACAATTTACAAAAAAATTCAGATCTGGCAATCGATACCGAAAAAATAGCTGATTAAACGATGTGAAATTGAACGCCTGGTAAAGTGTAAATATAGTGATGTAAGATCGTCCAGGGCAGATACCACTTCCGGTAATTCATCATGTCGGTTCAGTTCCGTTTGGAATGTTTTCCGGTTTGAGTGCACTTGTGGGTAATATATTGTTGTAGCTCTGTGCCATAAGTGAGCTTTAATTGGTTCCTTTTTGGCACTGCCTCCGACCTTATAGAGAGAATCTCAACAAACAAAAAAAATAATTCAAATTAAATTCACCCATCACCCCAGAATATAGGGCTTTGGTATCAATCATAATTTTGCATAAGATAGCAATGTCACCAACCAAATATTGAAAATCTGTAGAATAGTCACTCTGGGTAGATAACTACATAGTGGTAGATCGGTTGTACTATCTATCGCTTTGCCCAGATACAATATTGCATTATAATATTGCTATTAAGTACTCTCTGAGATGTTTAAGCTTCAAGGTACTGAATCTTGAAGTAATCTTTTAATGTTTTCCCTATAAATGACCGTTAGTTAGTTGGATTCAGGCGCCATTCCGACCTTGCATCGAGCGAATTGCAATGTAAAGAGGAATATTAAATTAGAATACGTTTTTAGTATTTTTCTTGACAAAAGATTGGTCTGTGAAGTTTGAGGCTTTAGCAATGTTCAAAGTAACATCAAATTACGTAAATCACTCACCTGTTTGATAAACCAGAATAAAATGAAATCATATAAACAATAGAAGTCGTATCCTCATTCTTTGGTTCATTGTTATAAGAGATAAAGAATATAACAAAAAATAAGCCTGAAAATGTATGGGAAATTGGTATTAGTAGCATAAAAATAATAAATTTACGCAACAATTATTATGCCTTCGACGGAGGGAAATGTCAGTCAGAAAACCCATGAATGAACATATATTGTTAAGCATGAGTCTCTGATGGACCGTGCCTTGGCAGTGACGTCAGTGACTCAAGCTTTACAAAATGGAATTCCCGATTGAGAACACGTTCATTCTCTAAAGTGGAATGAAAATAATATCAAGACACAGAATATACTTCTAATGTATTATTGTTTATGTGCTTTGTGTTTTAATCATAAAGTCAATCTTCCCTATTTACTCACCAAAGCCATATTAAATCAATAAGTGTGACCAGATTGTGTTTGAGATTTGTAATGTTTTGCACTTGGAATAGGCCTATAGTAAAACCATGCTGAGATGAAGAGATTGATTTTCTCGGTCGAATTTTAATCAAATTAAAGTATATCGATTCCAACATCATAGTAGAAAAGTCAACGTCTGGTAAGCGCTAGGACGACAGTTTTAGCGTCTCGGAATTTCGTCGAAAAAGTTAGCGACCTTGGACGAATTTATGGTAACCGATACAACAACAACAGAGTAAATATTCACCAGTAGCATTACGAACCGCTCGCGTGATTTCAACAAATTTCCAGTGTAATATATTTTAACGAATTTTGAAGGATATGCTACGGATGAATGGAATAATTTGACTGGACATATAGAACACCTATTACTTCCTGCTTCGTGAAACTGATTTTTTTTTTATTAAAATTCACGCTGAGCAAGGCAGGAAACAGTGCCTAAAAGCAACCATCCGCCACTTGATAGTAAAGAGCTACCACAAGATGATGTACCAGCCACTGCACTCTAAGCCGGAAACATTTCAAACGGTACTGAGTGGCTATGGCGAAGTGCCGCGAGTGGTATCTGCCCTAAGCTATGGTAAAACCATCTCCCACTTCGCGTGTTTGATTCACTATTTCAAGCACAAGCTGCAAAAAGTTAGACTCATCCAGAATTTGATGCAAAATATAGTCAAATATCAGCCATTGCGTTTGATCTAAAATGTTGAAACTTAATTTTATTTATATAATGAACTTCGAATACCGTTCATTGAACTAAACTATTAGGACAAATATAACTGCTGATTCAGTCAATGGCGTATTTTGAACTTTGAAAAGGGGGTCAAGTTAAAAAATTCCGCGGCGAAAACAAGACGATTTTTTTGCAAAATAGGATTTCAGTGCTAAGAATTGGCTATAAACGCGATAATTTTTTTGAAATCCTCTACGTTTTGAACCACTTAAAAAGGCCTTTCTGTGCTTTTTAGAGTCAGTATATGACGGGGGCACCACGTCTTCCCTTAATAAACTAGTGGCGATAGTGACCTGCTAAGTACCGATGGAAACTAAGTTTTTACTTACTCCAGGCTAATGCAAATGCAACGACCATTATAATAATCGTTTGTACAACTGCTAACTCAGGCTTCTTCGCATTGTCACCAGTTATCCGTATTGTATCTTGCCGAACAAACCCGTTCTTGTGCCGATTATTTCCAGGTGTGTATTTGACAGAGCTGAAAAATTAGATTCTTTTGACTTGATACAAAAATAGGGAGTTTAATCCCAGTCAGAAATTTAATTTTGTCAAGCATGAGTCACTGATGGATCGCGCCGCCGAGGTACCTACTGAAAAATTTTCTGACTGGGATGAGAGGTACATTCGAGAAAGGTGTGAAAATTACATTTTTGTCATTGAGTGAAAACTTTGCAACAAAACATTGCAGCATCACGATAATTACTTTGGAACGATCGTTTTAAATCCAAGACCAAAAGTTAACATGACGGGACATGTACCGTTGATGTAACGAGCTACATTGTCTATATTTCATGCTCTGAGTCGCAATTAGAGTACTGGTAGCATTACGAAGACGATAGAATATAACCAAATAACAGAAGCAGAGGTTTCAACAAAGCGATTGCAAGTCTTGAATATAATGTAAGGACGAAAGGATGAGTTATCATGGTCTTTGTCCTTTTATGATTTTTGAGGATTGGGGCAAGATTTGTTTAGGTGGAGACGTCACTCAAATATTTCAATATTTAGATTCATAAAATCATACTTACGATGACGTTGAACGTCCATTTTCTGATATTGATGGTCGTTTTGAACCATTCCTTGTAGCAAACGTTTTTAATCCTCTGAATGCCGAGGCTCCTGTAAGCGTCGTTAAGATGATCTAAATAACATCGTTGATGAAATAAACATGGAACAATATTAAAAGCAGGTCCAATTTGTCGGCGATAATGGGAATATGCGACGAAATATGCTACGTTTACATATCTCAGTCCTGTTAGTATCTAAAACCCAATCGACAGATGTTTTGTTTCTTTTGGGCACTGCTTCGGCCTGGCTTAAATTGAAAGAATAAGAAAAAAGTTCGAAATATTCTCGTTACCAAAATAGTCGAAAAAAGGCAAAGCAGAGTCTGTGAATTTTGACTGAGGTGGATGAGAGGACGCAAATGAGTGAAAAAGACGAAAAGGGTGTGACGCAGGAGGAAGATCAACAAACGAAAAGGCGTGCGAAAATACAACAAAGTGGCTTACTGTGACTACATATGGAAGGAATAGTGCCAGTCCAAAATGCAACAGTCCGTGTGCTCTTGAGCTAACATTTGAACCTGCATATCCAAGTGTAAACATGAATACTTGAGGATTGTACATGTAGTTGAAATACTGTGGCATTCCACCTTGAAAAAAGGGAATTTCAGACTGTTAGAGTAACAACTTTATGGACCATTTTCATAATGCCTTGCAATTGCATTTGACCAGGCCAAGGAAGTCCCCGGAATGGGGAATGTAGAGAAATACGAACTAACTTTGGATTTCTTAAGGAACACATTTAGGTGTCGGTCGATAGTAATAAAATGAAATGAAGGCGTGCGATTAAGTATTGATTTTATTTTATTTATTTATTGGCAAGATAATATACTTTGATAATTTTATAATATATCTTTTTGTCGCGAATCTTCAGATTGATTTCGAAAAAAAAAATTCTTGTCTTAATTGAAGCAACATTCAACAAGAAACTACGAGAACTTGTTCACCTGTTATCGCTGAACCAAGAAATGTGAGGAACCATATTCCAACTAATATCCATAACACTGTTGAAGTTCTGCAATGTCGATGCCACATCGGCCATTTTATTGCAACAAATCGATCTGCACTCAAAAACATCAAATGTAACAGTGATCCCTGTAAAAAAGGATGTCAGAATAATTTAATTCCAAAATTTATCCTGTCAAATTTAAGTCACTAATGTACAGCGCAACGATTAGTCGATCCATCAATGATCCATATCTGCCATAATAATAGGCTTTTAATGTTCAGAAAAATTTATTGTACACTGTCATAAAAATAATCAGTATAATTACCGCTCTTTGACAGTCATTTTGCGTCGTGTTATTGAAATTAAACTATAAAATCGGCTTTTTGACCAAATATGGGCTGTTGATGGAACGCACCGCCAAGGTGCGGTCTATCAACAGCTCATACTTGGCAAAAATCTCATGAGAAAGGTAGTTTTAAACTTTGGAAATATGCAATTACTGCTAAGGAGCAGTGAATTTACTGTATCTTTGTCACAGTGTAGAGAATTTAGCTACCGTATGTGAAATACCTTTAATAGCAGCCATAGCAAAATATTTTTCCAGCCAGAAAAAATCGGTACATATTCGAGTCACTGATCCATCTGTGGCGCCGGCTTGACAAAAAATCTGACTAGGCAGTTTATCTCAGAAAAAAATCATTCTAAATTATCGTGGTTACAAAAAGTCCTTAAATATATTTTATAGAATTATACTCTGTTGTACATAATTTGAACCCATCACGGAATTTACTAAGTACACTTTGACAAAATTGCAGTCAATTTACTGTTCACACGCAGTAATTGTATATTCCAAATATTCGAATTTTTTTCGATGTGAATTACTGCAATTATGGGTTGTTGATGGATCACATTTTGGGCACAAATAGTGATTTTATTGTTACATTTGAATGGCATGAAGTAAAATTACCGCTTAAGAGAGGTGATTTTACTGCAAGTTTTTATTACTAAGTTTACTGGCGTATTTCAATCGGTACATTTTTTATTTTTGAATATTAACCTCCATACCTATACTAACCCACTAAGAATAGGGATTAGTTTAAAAACACAGTGTTTCAAGTAAGTTGATTCAAACCATGCTTATTATGCTTGCTTGCTTTGTTTTAATTGAATGTTTGAAATTATTTTTTACTAAAACAGATTGATTTGTTTCGGCAAGTCAAGGGACAAAATATTGACTCATGTGTTGTGATTTTAAAGCTAAATCTCGAAGTTTAATCCCATAAATTCACGATTAAAACATCCACTTTGTTAATTAATAATTGTTAATGAATTTAAATCTTATATCTCTTCTCTGAAATACTAAATTTCCCACGGTTATGTTTTCAGTCAAGAACAATTTTATATGGTATTTTCCTAAATCGTAAAGCTACATATTTAATATTTATGGATAGTGACAATTAAAAACAAAAAAACACCAAAAATGACTTAAATCACAACCCATATTAAAAAACAAGTTGATTTTTCTCAAATCAATATTAATCGAAACCCTACTCAAGCAAACTTCGGTGAAGATCAAATTTGTAAAATAAAAAATTCAGCATCTCTTGAGATCTCACATACGTTGGAATTTGAAGAAATGTTTCCTGTAATCTTGATTTTACCTACAATACTGACGCAAGTAAACACTCAACTAACCTGTAAGGAAATGATTAGAGATGATCCAGCGATTATTGCAGTAGGGGAATTGAACGTATCCAGCATTTCTTGAACAACTTCGTGCTCGGAAGAATTTCGAAACCAGACAATGTTTGGTAAAACGGAGAATAGAAGAATAAAACCAGCAATCATGTCGTTGAGAGCTAGAGAAACTGGAAATAAAAGTACGATGAAAGTTTTTTTTAAATAAAATATATACTAATTTAAAAACAGTGGAATAAACTATCAGGGCATAAAAAGTAATTTTGAAACATGCATACCGGACGACAAAGCTGAGGAATAGCAAATTATTTCAAAAATTATTACCAGGTCTCATACGTGATAAACATTAGAACTGACCATTGGTTGAGTAAAATCTGATACAGCATAGTAATATTTGCACAAAACTAGACAAAGTACTTCGTAAGTAAACTAGTATTACATCAAAAACTGGATAGTTCTTTGACTAAAAACAGATAGGTGAACAATATTTTGCTGCATAAAAAAGGCATTTTTATCACATTTAAAGAATAAAGAATAGACTGGTACATTTTGCAAGGTAATATGTTTAAAATATTGTCTTGCAAAATTTATTATCTCACTTATACCAACCACAATATTGAAACAAATATATTGATTTTTTTTTCTAGAATGCAAAACCCTTTTCCCCTATTTTAGTGAAGTTGAAACGCGTTTCTGTGACAACTTCGCTTCGTGGTTTTCCACAAATAGGATGAAATGTTTACCCATTATATCGCTTATTTATTTGGTTAAATCGTGTTAATTTTCTTACTGTTTTGTTTTGTTTCGCCACCACCAAAATTCAATTTAGTATGACAGATGCTCTTTCCTTAAAAAACTGATTTTACCCAACGTTAGGTTGCATAGCAAACCGTTCGTTTGCGTTGGCAAACGTACGTAAGAAACTACATGCAGAGCTAGCGTAAAACGCAAGGCTAAATAAAACAAGCCAGGAAAAATGCAACCCATGCAAACGTGTGTTGCGGCCATATTTCATGAAGATGATATATGCGAAAAACTAATAAACCTAATTAGTTCTAAGTTATCCTGATACTCGTTATAATTATAAGAACAATGTTTTGACTTATTCAAAAATTTTAATACCGAAATTTAATTTGTTGTTTCAAGATAATATTAGGCCCTATTTTGAGAAAAGTCCTAATTTCGTAAAAAAAACACAAACGTCGACGAATTTCACGTTGAAGGTGCGCGAAAATTTTGCCTATTTTGATAAAATTCCCCACGGTTCCGCCACCAGTGTAACTAATATGTGTTTCAGGTACCTACAAAGGACCTCATAATGGTCCAACTTTGTGATTAATACTGTCGTTTTTTTATACGGCATGTGCTTTGGTAAAGTGCGCCACATATAGCAGTTATAGATAACTTTTGAACTTTATCGTTTGAAGCATGCTCACTTTTGTAGCCATATCATCATATAGCCAATAAATATCATTCTTAACCAAGCATAAACATTCCTTCTACCTTTCATTAACCTATACATATGACAAAACCAGTCGTCTGTGACTGAGATTTTTAATCTGAGGCACAAGCTCTAATAGAGATAATGATAACCTACTTGACACTCGAATCATTTTCACTACTTGCACGCACATATTAAATGAAATTTGAAATGACTTCTGGAATTTTTTACGCGTTAGATTTTATATTAAGCTAAGCACTTGTTTGGTAGAAGATACCGAAATAGCCAAAGCAAAAGATTTTCCCACCTTTAGAGAAATAACGGATTCAAAGTCAAAATAGTTATTTTGCCAATCGGAAACATTTGTAGCATTTACAAAACTGAACTACTGTAGTATGGTACCAAGTGTTTTTTCATAAGCCACTCTTTGGAGGAGATAACCCTGACCAAAGCCCTGTACCAACGGCCAATTATAAAGGGATAGGGTTAGAATTGTTGAGAAGGTATGAGCTTTCCGTTTTAGCTTAGCCTACCCAAGTTTGTTCCTACTCATTTATTTCGTATATAAACCCGCTAAAAGTTGTTAATGTTCGACAGAATGAAAATTTTTTTCTGGTTTATATCTTACAGTTGGTATTGAACTTCACACAGGACATTTTGGCATTTGGTATTGATTTATCAAAACTTTGAACTTTTGAGCCTAATAAATGTCGCATTTATAGAATTATGCGTTCATAAAATTCACAGAAATTAGCAAACAAACCTTTTATGTAATTGTGTCTTGTGCGCATATCCTTGTACCGCCACACGACAAACGGTAGTAAACAATTGCCAAATATTGCAAACAATCCTAACACGGCAACAAAAGTTCCAAATAAAACAACCGTTACAGGTTTTTCACATTGACGAAAATGATCCTTAAAATAGTCATGTGTTCGACACTCTTGTGCATTGTAATTAGCGGGATAACCTGGTATCCTTAAAAGCGGCGACGAAGTCGTCAACATTGGAAAATCATTTTGACCAACGGCTACTATCCCGCCAAAGTTTTGTTCAGTTGTTGATGCTGGTTGAGTAGATAATACGCTTTGAAAATGTTGCAGTATAGCGTCCCATATATCTGATGATATCCTCTCATGTATTTTATCCACAACAGTGTCTGTTTCGTTCAACATAATATTTTGTGACTTGTTTAAGCCAATTGCTGTACTGACTGTGGTTGTTGTATCCATCTTCAAGTGTTACTTTCATTATAATATTATATAAACTATTGAAAGAATGAAGAATAAAAATAATTTATTGGTCATCCCGAACGTTTGTTAATGAGGCTTGGTCTAAATGTTGAAATAATTTAAAAAAGTTTTATAAGTTCGTATACATTGGTATTCCAAAACGATATCCCGAGGTGCGTCATCAGGAAGTTCATCATATGCCTAAATCTTATTCTATTATAAAGCGATCTCAATTCTAAAAATTTCCAAATATTGTATATTGCCGGTAAATATACTGGACTTTGCCACAACGGTAATAATTATGCACTGTTTCCAACCATACTTTCTGAGTACATCATTGGAGGCTGGAAGGCACAACAGATACACAGTCGCTACAAATGTTCGTGTCTAGCGCTTGTTGAGAGAAGCTCCACGATGGCGAGGATCGAAAGGCCATCTCAAAAAGCCAAGAATAGATATAGTCATTAGAAATATGTGCCACTGATAGATTGCCCCTCCAAGGCGCAGTCTATCTGTGGCTCGTACCAAAATGCGCTTAAAGGAAATGTGTCAGAATTATTATGTGTAAATTAACTTAAACCTTCCAAGCTATTAGATTCTATATAGATTATCGCTTGAGTCGAAATTCAATAACTATCAATATAGGTTCGATTTCAAATTTTGATTTGAAACATCAAAGACTATTTTTCACTTCGTTATAGTTTTGACTTTTAGTCACGGTAATTTGACTTGTGATAAATATTTTGTCTTTTTAAACGTATAAATTTTCGATCAACCACATATTTAAATGTCCTTGTGGTTCAGCCGAAACGGTCGCAAAACATTTCATGACGGAGAGATGTTTTACCAACGTCCGGAGCAGATACCTCACTGCACTCTTTGCCATATAAGTGACCGTTAATTGGCTGCTTTTAGGTACTGGTTTTAGCCTCGCATGAAGAAAATTTTGATTAAATAAACTTTAAATAACGATAATATAATCCAGTTCTGTTTGGATGGAATGCTTTACACTTGGAATGCAGTTACTGGTATCACTTTTTTGTATAAAAGGCAGGCCGATAGCAGTTCCCATTTGTCGATTTCTCATAGATGTTGCTTCCGCTCATGCTTGAAGTGAATATCAATTAAAAATGAAACAATAAAATTTCATAACATTACAAATTTTATTTGCCGGCTACCAAAATATCAATGTCTAAAATTTTCTAAATGTACTTACAAACAATGCATAAAATATTTCTATATTATTCTTTTTCATTTATGTTGATGGATATTACACTTACAAATTAAATTAAGAAATTTCGATTTGAACCTAATTTATAAAATCGCCTTTTAATTTAATTCCACTATTCTTATATTTTTTAAACCGACCGACTTCTCGAATGTGACTCTGGGTCGGTGGCGGGTTGTCAGGCAAATAATTATCTCACTGGGTAATGATTATAAAGATGCATCTGATAAAGACAACAGCGACTCTTTACGACATAAAATTACCTATTTTGGGGATATTTTCTATAATAGTTATAATAAAAACATGTGGAGAATATGCATTTTTTAAGCATTGTATCTGAATTAAAAATATTCATAAATCTTGATCATCATAAGCTAACAATTTTATTATAAAAATTACTACACGATACGTTCTACATTCTACGTACTTCAAAATAGATTTTTAAGACTCTCGATAAATCGGTATCGGCGAGAGTATTTCATTTTGAATATCGTCGTTATCGTTATCGTTTTTTAAGTTTCCTTACAATAACTCCATGCATTAGCGACAATACTAAAACGCAATTGAGATGATTTTGTCAGTCATCGTCTGAATTCTAGTTGACCCTATTAACGTCCGATGAAGCGTTTCAACATGGACGATTAAGATTAAACGATGAAATATCGCTACGCTGGATTGGCATTCGAAAGTTTTTCATGAATGTTTTATCAGGTGCTGATAGTCTTTTTATGATCGGAAGTTAGGCTTAAATTTGTAAATGAACAATGATAATAAATTAGAAAATTGAGAGAGCAATAAAATATATCTTTTACTAAATTTCAAGCGGGGATGAGGGCAGTACACGGAAGGGAGAAAGGATTGGTAGGAGGTAAAACATACCTAATACTGAAAAAGAAAGGAGAAAATTAAAAGAAAAAGTATGGAAATTTGAAAGAGTGTGCAGCAGGATGAAAAGAGAGAGAAGCAGAAGTGGAGGCCGTATAGCAGGAGGGAGAAAAAAGACTTCAAGTAACCGGTCCAAATCTTTAACCGAGCATCTCTTTTTAAGTATGAGTTAACGCGGCCTATTCGTGGCTCGTTCTTGACAAAATGGAATTGAACGAAAGAATATATATATAGATGATGAATATACATGCGAGTGACTTAAATGAAATCATTTAAATACCCCGATTGAACATAAAGGAAAGATTTCCGACGAAATAGTAACAATAAAGATAACTGATTTTATAGCTATAGCTTCCATTGAAACCACATAACAATTTCAGTCATGCATCTTATTGCGGCTGTATGCATTTCACAACAGGTTTATTTGACCTTTCAAAAACCCATTTATCAAATCGATTTTTAATTCTTAAATGCTCAAATCGTTGACAAATTACTTATCATGATATATTTGGGAGAATTATGTTACTCATAACTCCCGCCAGAAAACATTTGGAAACTGACCAACGAGATGTCCAATTAAAATACCTGGCCGAACTTTCAACTGACTGATCGTGTGAATGTGACAGTGTAGGTTCTTGGTCTAAATATATTCTATGAAAGAAATGATAGAACGTTGCTAACCTTGTTGGGTGGGCGCGATGACCCAGTGCTTAATCATGTTGGCATCGCAGGTTGAAGATCTCGGGTTCGAGTCCCGAGTCCGGCTCGTTAATCCATGTCCACCACTCAACCCAGGGTATAATAACTTGCGTAGGCTAAGCCGAACAGGAGAAGATAAGATAGCAATTCTAATCCTGCCCGTCTATAAGTGGCTGCTCGTAGAGGGCCTTGGTCAGGGTGATCTACCCCAAGAAGTGGCTATAAAGAAAACGATCAGAGATGGAGAGCTGAAGCATATAAGACATTATGGTTTTCCGTCATTATAGTTGAGTTTTCAACGATATTCACAATTTACTATATAAATAAAATAATGTTTCAACATTTCAAATAAACGATATTTCTGGCCATATCTTGCCATTTTGCAGCAAAGTTAGGGTCGAAGTCACGTCAAATTCACAACGTAAATCATGGCATATATCATGATTTCACTGCAATATAAATAAATTTTAGAGTCATCATAAAACGAAAGTACTTTTAATCAGAATGGTACAATACCTAGTTATTCCGACAGCTGTATTTCACTAATGTTCTTAGAATTACTGAATAAATCATATCAAATATATTTCAGTACTATAACAAGTCTATTTTATGGGGATGTTCGTTACAATTTTCTTCGTTACAATTTTCGTTTAACTGAAATGTTGGAACCTTATTCTAGTTATTTAGCGAATTCCAAATACAGTTCAACTCCATCCCAAGACTAAACAACGATAAGCAATTAAAAAAGGATACTGCAGCACGTCACGTCTTCCACTTCATGTATTACATTTTTAAGAAAGTTCCGGTATGAATTATGGATATGATATCAAAACCGTGGTGATTTAATATTTTCAAAGTCGACCAAATATTGACGCGTGACGGAGGAAGAACTTAGATAAGATTGTTGGTTTTATTTTTGATGTCTTCTTCGTAACAACTTTAAAAGGTTTGGCATGGCGAGAAAGTTTGGAATGTAAACTCATAAAATAGTAAACTGGGCTGCGGTACAGGGGATAAAGGCGAGGCTACACAGGAGACCACAAGGGAATATATTACGTGCAATATATTGGTATAAAAATGATGGAATAGTTACAAAGAAATTCCTATATAAAAAATATTCGTTGCCGGTCGCAAAGGAATGCGTGGAAGGAATTTACTACGTTTTTGATTAATCGCAAAAAAATTGTTATTTATCACAATATCATGATATATGTCAAATTTTACAACGTAAAAGGATTTTGCAGCAAATTTGATTTGTAGAATATTCGGAATTCACCATATAATTAAAATATTGTTTCAACATTTTAGATAAACTAAATTGCTGATATTTGATAATATTTGCCCATTTTGCAGTAAAGTCATTATTTATGTTGAATTTTATATAACATAAAATTTGGCATAAATCACGATTTCACTGTATAATAAATTAATTTAAGAATAATTGAAAAATGAAATCATTTTTAATCTGAATTCTAGTTTAACTGGCTATATACGGATGAGAACAATCCTAATGTGCACTGCAATAAAAATGCAGTAAAATCTCTGGTTTTTGGCAGTAATTTTACTTTGCCATATTGAAATAAAACTATAAAATCGACTCTTTACATCAAGTATGGGCTGCTGATGTAACGTAACTACTTACATAAATTTCACAAGCGACGTGGTTTCGAAATTTGGAAATATACAATTACTGCAAATGATCAGTAAATTCACTGTAGTTTTGTCACAGTGTGCATACACAATTTATATAATCTATAAACATTTTTTACTTTCCGAACTGAACTTAAATACAATATCCATTTTTTTAGTTGGAAAATGTTTTCCAGGAATATCTTTTAATTTGCTTTTAATTTTCAACAATTCTTGGTGCCAATTATGTTTCGAATTTTACTAAAATTTCAATCATATTCCAATTATGCATAGTTTCCGCTGAAGAACACGCTTATTTTAAATTGTATGGAAAAATCATTACATAAAAGTAAAGTCAAGCCTGAAATATCGATTTAAAATACCAAAAAGCTGGACAACCCTTCCCTAAATACACGTTGGTCACAGTATAGTCTCATTACTGAATTCCCAATAGATTAAGAATGAAAATATTAGATTTTATGGACTCACATATAACAATAATACATATTGTCAACCGTCCATATAATATTGTCGGAAAGTTCACTCGTACACATAAAACTGTTGGTTCCCAGCGTATAAATTCTGCATATTATACACAAATGCGTATTTGGGAAACAAATTCTAAAATTAAAATGAAAGGAAAGTTTTTTACTGCAGCACTGTTGCAAAAAGTAGGTAAAATCACTATTCATTAGTAGTGTATTTCCAAAATTAAAAACCTTTATGTGGATGGACGAAATTTGCAGGCGTGTTTTTGAGTTTTTTAATGAAGTATTTATGTGAAAAATAGTGTCGAAGTTCACAAGCGATTTGTAAGGTTTTGTGATGAATGAGTCACTGATGGATCGCGCTGCCAAAGCGCGGTCCATCAGTGGCTCATGCTTGATAAAATGAAATTTCTGACTCAGAAATGCTTACCACCACTAAGGAGGATGCACCTTGGGCTTATCAATCATTTACCAGACCATAAAAATTGGTTTTCTAATTCTAAGAGAAAAGGATACTATCGGCGCGATTCATCAGCCTTCTTACATTCTTGATAATCCAATTTTATTGTTTTAATACTTTCTCGTCATTTTGTTTTATTCAGAAAAAAAAAACAATTATATGAGAAGCTATTATATAATGCTATTAAATGATAAATGAACGATCGGTTAAGTGAAAGTAATGCGCAGATTGGCAAAGCACCGCAAAAATTGAATAAAACAGATTTCATCAACCCTGTATAAGCGAAACGTTGGACTATCACTGCCTAAAATTACAGTGAATTTACTGTTCTTTTGCAGAAATTGTATAGTCCACACCTCGGCGGTGCCTTCCACCACCAGCTCATAATTGGCCAAAGAAGTGGATTTTTTAGATTTATTTCCATATCATCAATCGAATTTACTATAAAAAGGCGTGATTTTACGGCCTTTTCGTTACGACTCAAATGTGTCCACGATACTATCTATCAGTGGCTCATAATCACAATGTGAAGCGATCGCCCCCAAAGAGAACTGTTTCACTTTGTCTAATACAATTTACAAAATAATGTTTACACCGTGTTTGCACTGTAACGAAAATGCGTCAAAATTTGGTGATTTTATTTAGTGATATATAAAATTGTGAAATCGACTTTTTCGGCCAATACTTGGGATATAGATCACCAATAAGACTGTGTTTTAAACTTTGAATTTAACAATTTATTATAAATAATCGCTAAAATTCTTGCACTTTTTCACAATGTATAGCTGGTTTACACCGGATGATTGACGTCAACCCACATTTTTATAATAGCGGAAAGTATTCCAATTTTTTTCGTTTCAAATCCAGTCAACCAATCAAGTATGACAGTACGATAGAAATAAAATCTAATAGATTTCGTTAAATTTCTAGAACCACGTGATTATAGACTATCCTTAAGCTAAAATACACCGCAAGAAAAACGCAGTAAAAATCGTTGTCATTTGGCAGTAAATGTACTTGGTGATATAGAATAACAACTCAAAATCACTTTTTTTTGGTCAATTATAGGCATAGATGGAGATGAAACTCATCGCCCAAGTGATAACCCATAATGGGAATTAAACAGCGATACAAGGCGGTTTCAAATTTTCGAAATGAACCATTACTGCAACTAAATGGTAAATTCACAGCATTTTTTCACAGTGATAACAGATATATATATATATATATCATAAAACAACAACATTTTTACAGGCTAAAGTTGTCGAACTAATTTTATAAACACGTTTCAAATATAAAGAGAATTATTTTTCTCACGCTGCTGTTACCTTCTTTTTTTATTAATAATTCATTCTAAGCAGGCTCAGAAGAAGTTCTGGAAAGAATTTAATTAACAATAGCGAATACGAAGAAAAGTCACATAAAATGAAAAACTAATAAACCGAAAAGATCCCATGCTGAACTGAACCACTACTGTAGAGTGCACTGAACTGGGCGAATTGTAAAACTACCTACAACGCGGCCTATTTAGGCATTTACGACAGGTACATGTGAAGTCGACTTTTGGTCCGACTATGGAATAGTTTTAATTGAGTTTAAAAATAACCTGGAGCGGTTCTGGTTTTGAGGTTAATTTTACGCTTCCAAAAATCGATTTCTTTTAGCCTTTCAAGTCATGATTTTCCCAACATTGCAATTTTATGTCGGTAAAATAACACTGGTTTCACATGATAATTCACGCTAGAGCATGCGACACAATTAGACCGCGACCAGACGGCGCGATCCATCAGTGAATCATACTTCACAAAATATATTTCAATAGCAATTTTAAGACCTGGGAAAATATAAATGAATATTACCCAAATAATGTAAACATATATAAATATTGTGAGCTTCTTTTTCTATATTACTCCTCCTTGACATTGCTGTTCACTGACAACCAAAACAGAATTAATTATTAAACAAGATATTACAAAACGTATCATAATGACTGGAACAGTTTAAACGTTGAAAAAAACACAAATGAAGGAACTAAAGACTGTTGAAACAGTGGATCACAGCCTTTTTTTAAATAAATATACTTGAGTTAACGGGGCGATACAAATTGGATCCATTCAAGTGTTGTTTCAACACTTTCCAACCTTGCTTAAAGTAAACTTCATTTAAATAAAAACAATCAGCTCGCGAGTCAGTAATGAAAATTTATTGTCCAGTTAATGGTGTTTTCTGAAACAATGTATTTTGCAGTAATTGCAATGAATAGACATAGAAATATATTTTGTAAATATCATCACACATTTATCCTAATCATAGTTTGTATTTTGTCAAGCTTGAGCCGCAGTGACCCACGCTTAGCAAAACACGTTTAGTCAGTATCTTCCTGACCGGAAGTCGACAAAATTGTACTTCTCTCCATTTCGCAAGTCAATGATTATAATTTTATATTTCAAAGAGCCTGTAACGCGATATCGCAGACTTTATTTTCGCTGTGAGATGAGTTTTCAATACACTGTTTGAATATTCGCATTTCAATGCAATATTCCGAAAACAACATATCAATATGCTACTATAGAGATACTGCATAATATGAATAACGCAACGTGAATTTAGTTGGAATCTTTTTTGTTAAATATGAGCTTCGGCAGCGAGATCCAATGATGTTTCGCGCTTTAAAAACTTGAATTTTTCCACAGCATATGCTGAACAATCTTTTTGAAAAGTTAAAGCTCCCATGGTGTTACCTCACCCTGAACCTGCTTTTACCATCTGTTGTATTCCGTCCTAAAAGGTACTCACTTTACCAAATCAAAAAATTTACTATGTAAATCATCAGACACAGATGGACCGCGCCGAAGTTACACAACTCGTCGCAATCGACCGCCACTATATTAACTGGAAACTAACTAAAAGTCCTTCAGCACTATCAAATTGAAACTAAATTAAATATATGCCTCGATCGAACTCGGTCGATTGTATCCATACAGTTACAAGAGAGCTGGCAACACATCAATCAAAATGAATCGACGACCGTTTACGTAAGAAATATCAAATCAAAAGTTTTGAACTTCATTTGTTGAGAAAGTCATACTGTAGTGTCGCATTTGCAAAGAGATGTTTAACTTTATGTGCAATGTTTTATAATGGCATTTTAATTCTCTTTTTTTTATTGAAATTCGCTCTATGAATAGTTGAAATTCGAGCCTGAAAGATACCAACTATAGCGACCACTTGCATGCCTAGGATTTACTTAAAAATGTAGTACCAGAAACTTGACTCTCAGCGTAAACAAAAACGAGGAACTAAACCACTATAATTGAGTGCAGTGTGCCGTATCTGCCCTGGGCGGTTCAGTGACCATCTCCATTAGTCGCTTTGCTCCCATAGTAAGATTCACCGTTATAACCGAAGTACGAATAATTAAAAAATTGAATTTAAATCATACGCTTGAGTTCATGCTTTACTCCACCATTTTTGTTTTAGATATGAGCCACAGATTAAGTAGAAACGAGCACGATTATCAATGCCGGCCCATTCCATGAAGAATAAATCACCAGCATTATTTCAAATTAATTCATACTTAAATACCTAAAGTAATTTAGTATCAATAATGCAGAATTACCCATAATTGATTTTAATTTTACTCCCAATCCGAAATTTCATTTTTGCTAAGAATGGGACACAGATGGAGCGCGCCTCGGTCAGTGACTTATACTTATCAAAACATGTTTGGACGCTTTTTAACACTGCGATAAGAAATTTTTTTCTTCATGCGGTATTCCTCTAATATGCGAGACACCACTACTGAACGCATATTTTAAATTTAAAAGTATGGATTTTCTAACTTCTCTCTGTGCGGTCAAGGTCTTTGGGCGATAACGTATTGGACGGAGTAACGGGGTGATTGGGAAAGAAGATCGAAGATTATTCTAAAATTAAATCATGTAAGATCGATAAATCGAAATCAAGCGTGTAAAGTAAATTTAGGAATAAAAAAATTGAACAATTCAGTAGTAAAAAGTGCGGATACGTTTACGTCGATTGCGTGTTTTTTATGTTTGTTCCAATTTATGTTTGTTCTATTTTCGTCCTGCTTTGCATTCCATTCCATTGGGTAAAACGTAAGGATAAAATGAAACATAATTAAATTAAAAGCGCCGAACCCAGACGTGTATTGGAACTATTGCCATGTTGCCATCGCAGGTGAATGATCTTGGGTCTCGTTTTTGGTAATTCAAACTGATGAATCCCCCCGCTTGCCAACCAAATTGGGTTGGGAAAAACAGAGCAGACTTATCCTAGATTTGAACTTGATGTTTCACAAAAGCATTAACCTCAGCTTTTTTCAAATATTTCTGATCAAATATGTTTTGTTAAGTATGTGATACTGATGGATCGTGCCCCTGAGGCACGATTCATCAGTGACTCATACTAAGCAAAACATATTTGAAATTTCTTTTAGACAAGACGTGCTTAATTTGCAGACCACATTTAAAAAAAAAATCTCTCAGGCATATGGTTCTAGATTTCATGTACCTTGCTTTCGATTTATCCAATATAAACTGCATTTTAAGATATTTTCCAAAATAGCTATTATAAAAGCACATTGGTGTGCTTGTCAAAGCTTTTGCGGTAAATTTTCTCTGTGTGAGAAAAATAATTAAAAAAATGAGAGATCATCCCCTTCAACAAATCAATGATATGGATTTTCGATAGAACTTCAAAGAATGTTTCGCGACAATGGTTAATGCAGAAAATCCCCAACAGCGGATGATTTTTATATTCTATTGGGATTTATTTTATATTTGTTTGGATTTGTAGTAAAAACGGGGGAACACTTTGAAAAATAAAATCACGACCAATGCATGACGTCATAATGGGTACCACTTGCAGAAAATATTACTAAAAGTTAGCACTTTTCAATCAATCATCAGGCTGAAGAAACAAGCCGCCGAAGTGAACGAAAAATTTCCAAAATTTGACTGGCTAAATATCGACGTACGAATATTTTTGCAATATTCCACGCTTTAATAATCTAAACTGGCTTCCTACAATCTTTTTTCTGCAGTCGCAGAGGCACATTAATATAGAATTCAATTTTTAGCGTGTGCATAAAAACTAAAATCCAATTGGATTGATAGCGTAAAGGCCGCAACGCACATTTGCGTCGGTTGCGTTTTTTTCTGAGTTCGTTTTACTTCAAGTCTGCGTTTTAAACTGGCGTTTCATTCCGTACGTTTGTACTTTGTGTGCGTGTGACCACAATTAACACAACGCCAGCCAGACGTGTATTGCCGTTTTTTTTGTTTTTTAACCCGAAAAGCAACGTAATGCATCGGTAAAGGCCACAACACATGCGGAGTTTTCTTACCGATGCATTGCGTTGCCCATAAAGCGCAAACGTACGCAACGAAACGAATAGGATTCGTTAGGTTGCAGAGCAAACCGTTCGGTTGCGTTGGAAAACAAACACATGCGCAGCGTTGCGCTATCGTAAAACGCAAGGTCAACAAACCCAGAAAAAACGCAACCTACGCAAGCGTGTATTGCGGCCTTTAGGCAACTTCACGTATGTTGTGGCCCTAAATATTTAAAACATTCCTTTTTGTAACGTATTAAAACCTGATCATTCCGTCAATAACCCACACTTGAAAAACACATTTTCTCATCGATCAACAAATATAAAACTATTAGGTACGATAGAATTTCATTTTCTTCCTTTGGGAGAGGAGAGCCGAGAATACAACTTAATCATATGGCGAACCACGGCCTCTTGCGCAGATACCAGTTCCGAATTGAGGTGAAATATCTTGTCTTATCATATTTCCCATTTTTCCTGCGCGTGGACTTGACTGGCAGAGGAAGCCATAAGCAGTGCTTTCGTGAACCACCGTGTACCGGCGAGACGTCCAGCAGACCACTCACATATTGGCCATCATCTCCCACGGGATTCGAACTTGCGTCCTGAGGATCAGATACAAACATTAACCAACTGGTACATAAAGTCTAGAAAAAACTCTGTTTCATACAACCATCATAACTATCCACACAACTTGTAACGTGCAAAAACAGGTTTCGACCGGCACCGGAAGACAAAAAATACGGAAAACCAGGAAATATTTACATAAATTTTCAAGTAATTCGATTCTCAACGTCTCAAGTAAATAAACATATATATATATATATATATATATATGGTTGAGTTTGCATACAGCTTTCTCCAATTTTCTATACAAGTTTAGCATGTCAAAATAACTGTAAAATGCTATTTAATTACCATAAAACTTTTTTGTTACCAAAAGCAATTACACGAATATAAAAATTTATAGAGTAGACAACTAATATTACGAAATTAATCACACCCGTACTCATAAACGTCCTTATCATTAGAAAGGCGAGTCTCAAGAATAAATACATATTTGTAATATTATATAGATTATTTACTTATGCACGGACGTGTAATAGCGGTATCCCAGTCGAAATAATGGTTTAAACATATTTTGGTAAGTATGAGCCACTGATTGAGCGCGCCACCGAGGCGCGATCCATCTGTGGCTCATGCTTGACAAAATAAAATTCCTCATTGAACTAACGTGAAGTATCTACAAATTCAGAAAATTTTGTTTTAAATTTTGAAACTTTAACTTTTTTAAAAAAGTTTACTCTAGGAACCGAGAACCGACTATCAGTCACATGGCTGACAAGAAGCTGTTTCAAGAATTCTTACTATCAACTGGAATTTAAGTGTAAAATATCCCAAAGTAACTGAACCGTTATAATAGAATGCAATGAGTGGTATCTAAATCCGCCTTTCCTTTACTTTTAGTCTTCTCTTACGACTGGCCGGAGATACGTAAGGTTAATCAAAAGAGGGGGTAGAGGGTTTTCCAATCGCCCAGAGCGGATATCAGTCACAACACTTTATTATTATAGTGGCTCAGTTCTGTTAGTATGGTAGTTGCTGGTACTACATTCTGTAGTGGGTTACTTACCGTATGCGAATGACTGCCAGTCGGCGAGGCGCCACGTTCAGCCTTGCATACAGAGGGAACTCCAATAAAAAAAGCCTTGGTACAAGTACCAGCGTAAAGACAAGAATAGTTTTTTGCAGTTGGTCACTAATTCGTCTACTTGAAAACGTTTTGCTTGAGTAAATGTCAATAGCCTGCATGATGTCTATAAACAACAGCATAATGTACTAAATGAGATGGATCGATACATCCGAAAATTATTAAATTCAGTTGACTGACCCATATGTCTTTGATATTTTGTCCATAAAACCACATTCTTTTTATGATTTTCGTGATAAAAGATTCGAATGTCTCGATATGAAATAAAAAAAATGATTTTGTGAACTAGTTTTTTTTAATATTTTACTTGTTTTAAACCAACACCCGATTGGCCCATGCCTGTGACAACATTTTCCCAGTTTTCAAGCATCAACATTTGTCATTTACACAATTATGAGAATGAACCATGAGCGGATTTTTTCCGGAGAAACGGCGGTTTCAGTCCCTCATTGCAAATATTGTTGTATAGCGTTTCGTTTTTTTTTTTTTTAAATAAAGTTCAAAGCAAGGCCGGAAGCAGCGCTCAAACAAAGCTGAATAACGACCACTTAAATTGCAGAGAATTCCTACAAAATGTAATACTAGCAACTGCACGTTAAGCGGAAAACATTTGAAACGGGAATGAACTACCATGGTAAAGTGCAATGAAAGGTATCTGCCTTGGGTGCCGATGAAATCATCTACTACTTCATTATTTTTTATTCGCTTACACGCAGGCAAAGATCAATACGCATTTACAAAAGCTTTCAACTTTTTAGAGCTGAAGCTAATATTACCAACCATGAATGTTCTTCTCTTTAGCTATTTTTTTAATCCTCATGTAGACTTCAAGAAAAATATACTTGTAAGTTTATTCTGCATATAACTTCTAATCTTTCTACAGTAAATTCCTGGATGAATGGTGAGGTTAATGGTATAGGCTTTTCCGTGTCACGTATTGTCACAAAAATTTTCGGTGGCCGTTCTGCTTCGCGGCTTACCCGGTTTACGAAGTTAATTTTAACCCATTTCTAAATTAAGACTTGGCGACAGCCAGAATGGAAGAATAAAAAGTTTAGATATTGTCAAATTCAAGTCACAGATGGACCGAGCCTCGGTAAGTACAATGTAAGTTTGGTATTGGATTTGTCCTAGTTGCTTGGGACTGACCGCGCATATGAATTCTATAAACTTGCGACTTTAGCCTGTGCTTCCATTAGTCTATTCGATTCTTTTGTCTTGAATCTTTTGCGGTGATAGTGCTAGGAAAATACACTCAACTACTAGAGGAATAGTTGATGCTTCTTTCTTGGAGTTCATTAATTTTTTGTACATGAGTAACTGATAAATATGGGCCGTTGTTTTAATTGTATAAATGATATCAATTTGAGTTTAATAAGAAATTTTGAATAAGGGAATCCGCGAGTCCATTCCTGTCAGAAAATTTTCTTTCATATATCATTTGGTAAGCATTAGACACTGATGGATCGCATAGCTGAAGCGCGGTCCATCTGCGGTTCATATTGTTGACGAAATTTAATTTATGATTGAGATATTTTAAAACATATTTTGAGAAGCCCAATGTTAGGCCGTAATCACAAAAATAAGGCAATTGAAAGTCTCAAATATAAAATGCAGTATAGTTCCCACTTCACACGCGAGCATTCACAAAGAAAAATTAAATAATACGACTTAAAGAAGCTTTGCATAAATAATACAATGAATAGACTATCAATTTATATTTTGCTGCGAACACGTAATGACAACTCACAAGTCTTAACAAGTAAGTTCCGTAATATTTACATTTAGAACACAATGCTATAAATACTGCGAAATGAAATATCTGGTCGTCATTTTTGCTGTTAGGTTACCAGCATTATGTTACAGCATTATTGCAAAGCTGTTTTATTCAGAGTAACCTAATCAGAAATAATTTCGAACATATTTATTTATTTTGTTTACAAGAAAAACCATCAATGGGCATATATATGTTGATAGTAACATCACACAATATTAATGTATGTAATATAATAAAAGGTAACAGAATAATAAATAATAAATACGTTGTAGTGGAAAATGTTACCATATAAGTCAAAAATTAGTTTTCGTTGGAGAGAAGGCGCAGGTAGACAAACATTTTGATCCATACATAGATAGTGTTCTGACGAAAGTTAGACTTCACCTTTTATTTGGATTTTTTCTCGATTAATATTTGGACGACTAGACTAAGTTGACTGCAGTTTGTGCAGTACCGCATAATTTGCATTTCAGAATTTTATTTATAAATAATTAATCATGTTTTTAATATTCCTGTTTATTTTATTTATTGGAATAGACTCATTTTGGATGTCGGAATATATGAGATTTCTGATGCTAGCAGAAGTGACGCCGAAGTAGTTGAAAAAAATGAAAATGAAATAAGATTTGTTAAACATGAGTCACTGATGGATCGCGCTGCCAAAGCACGGTCTATCAGTGACTCATACTTCAAAAAATAAATTTATTGATTGAGATAGACTTCAGTATTTCCAAGACATTCAAAATCGTGTAAAACGCATCCTCGTTAACAAAAAAGTCTGTATAACATTCGTAACAGATGGATCGCGCCTCTGAGCGTGATCCTTCTGTGGGACATATTTGACGAAATAAAATTTGGATTCGGTTACAACCAATAAAAAATAACCAATAAACCAATAAAAACCAATGACTCAAATAATAATAATATACTATCTCTAAAAATCTACTCTATATACATTACATTGCACAATTCTAGCTTTCTTAAGTTAAAACTGGTGCTGCTGTCTTTTATTGATTTGTTTACTAAACTCTTTCGTCAATATCTCGAAGTCTGTGAATCATAACCAATCCCATAATTTGCGTGAGAGAATAAAAAAAGAACAAATATCATCCATCTATCATTGAAATCAAATTCACGATCTACACATTTTTGACAAGTCAAATCCCCGCTCTTACGTGGAAATAGTAAACACAGTAGTGAACACATAGACATAGGGAATACAACTGCCCATAAAATGAATCATGGTATTTATATTGAAGGTTAGAGTCTATACCAGTGTTGCCAGTATTTGTATAGTTAGTAAACTACCTGCCAAGTTTCATTATTATATGACTTTCCTAGTTTAACTTTTATCGAGTTTTCTGTTCGGAGGTTTACCGCGTAAATTTACATCAATGTACAACTAAGTACCTGATTAAAAAAGCTAGGTATAATTAGCATAAAAAACTAGGTATATCATGTTTCCATTATAGTGATTTCACCCATTAAATTCTTTAAAAATGCGCATTAAGTGCGGCCAAACAATTGGAGTTTTCAATCAAAATATTATCTAATTCGGAAAGTGATACCAATTTCCGTTTAAAATTCGTAACCCTACCAAGTTGGTAATCTAGGTTACCATCACCACTTGTAATCTTTGTAACTGTGGAATATTAAGAATTTCTATACATTTTTTTGTATTTTTTGTCATGAATCACTAATGGGCCATGTGTGAATATATTTCCAATTATACAATTGGATCAAGTTTTCTTATAATAAACATAATTTGCTCCTATCTAATATTCCTATAAAAGCGTATGCGCACCAGAGTATTCAGGGGGAACGGGCATGGTACAATGGTTTTTCCCCCGCGCCGAACGAAAAAATCGCAGAATAGTCTTTTAAGGGGTTAGCCTGCGGGCCCCATTATGACGTCATAAAAGTCACCTCCAAAATTTTCGAATTGAATTTTCCAAAATTTTAAAACGTCGCTCTTTTCTTTTTATTGTGATACAAAATCTTT
Organism: Styela plicata; assembly: GCA_963675895.2. NCBI lineage: Eukaryota > Metazoa > Chordata > Ascidiacea > Stolidobranchia > Styelidae > Styela > Styela plicata. The sequence continues at coordinate 14,702,242 of OZ023140.1, forward strand.
CAAAGAGTTGCCAGAACGTTTTTTTTTTATAAATTTCATGTATTTTGATAAATGAAAGAAATAAAAAAAAAATTTCCAAAAATATAAAAGAATTCTTCTGCGTCGTTGACTCGTTTATTGATCAATTTCTTTTTTATCATTTGTGACTCACCACAAAAAATATCCAAATAAAAAAATGCAATCTTATGAAGCAAACTCGTGAAGTTTTGTGTTAATGACAATGTATTACTTTTTTGATGTAAATCCAAATAGTACAGAATTTTTATATTATTCAAATATTTTCCAAATAAAAAACAACACAACACTATCACCATTGACCATTTTAGTTGAAATACCACGTTCTTACAAATGTATAATGCCCTCTCAAGGTCTAAAATCCTCTATTTGCAATGTCTTCCACTACCTACCTATTCACATCAGAATTTCTTGTGTTGTAATTTAAATTTACAAATGTAATTTATACTTTTGTTCAATACAGAAATTTGTTTTTGTTTTTTCTATGAAGTTCAGTTCTGAAAAAAAGGACGAAATTCTGTGGTAAAAGTCATTTCTAACCAGAACCTGATTAAATATAAATCAAGTTACCAAGATATTTACATAAAAAAATTCGATTTTAATTCCGCAAAACTTCAGTAACTTGACGTAATATGTACAGTAAATCAAATAATCCTTCAGTGTATACTTCAACTTATAAGCTGACATGACCTATAGTGACATTAATAACTAAAATTTCCTCTTCCTATAATCCACTTCCTTTTTCACTCTTCTTTCACGCCTTTCTCTCATTCGCTCCGCCTTTAATACAATACATTTTGAAAACACATAACCCTAACGCAATAAATTTGACAAATGAAATTAGCAAAATATCCCTATTCCCAAGTTGTAATTTGAAATTATGTGTTTTTGCACATGTTTTCGTAACATGCGGCAATGTGTATTGATCGCACCGCCGAGGCAATGTTAATCTGTGTCTCATGCTTGGCAACATAAAAATTCTGATTGCAAATATATATGTAGAATTACAGAAATGAGTATACAAAACGCATGAATTGGATATATCGGAATAGATTCAAATCTTAAACCTAGAAGTGGCATGGTGCAACACACCATTTCGGAGCATAATCTCAGAATGTGCCTGGTTAACACAATCGGGTGCCCGGTCAGCTCAACCGGTGAAGCGTTGAGCTATGCATTTCCGATTGTTTTGACGTAGCTTCGAATCCCGTGAGAGTTGATTATATGCGAGAGGTCTGCTGGACGCATCGCCGGCGCGCGGTAGTTCACGCTGCTGCTTGCAGCTTCCCCAACCAAACATGTCCATGCACATAAATGATTTTGAGCGAAAACCTTCACACCCGATACGGAACTGGTGTCTGCACAACACGTCGTGGTACGCATTTGCGGCTTTTCACTCCCTTGGGATTAAAATAAAATCCTGGCCTATCCCAATCTACTCATGCTCGATACATTTTATGCAACTTTTTAAATGCTCTTTGTCATATATGTGGCCCCTACTTTGTTCCTTTTCGATCATACTTCTATGCACAGTCACTACAAAGGTCCACGTATAACGGTTGTAGGGTATAATCAACCGGTAGGTTTACGGACAGACCATACCCAATAATTTAACCCCCTCCCTCCCCCCAAAAATGGGGGATTTTAATTTAATCAAAAAATTAACATTGAATGAAGAAAAAACTATGTGTGGTGGGAATCTAAAGGATCAAATGTTCACCTCTCAAAACCCTAAAAGCATTAAACTAAGACCACAAAGAACTGTATCATGTTCTAGGTATCTTGTCACAAAAACGAAAAACATTATGTTTGAAATTGAGCATAAAATATTTGAGAATCTTAATAAAAATATATACTTGAAACCAATAAAGCACATCGATTTTACAAAACAATGCTAGTAACGTCCAGTTTAGACTTCTTGATAAACCTAATATATAAATCTCAAAAAAGTATTTTTTCACTAGGAGTGAGGATATCATTCAACTTGAAGCGCTCTTTCCTATTTGCGTGCAAACCTCATATCTTTCATAAATTTTTACTTCAAAAAATAGATGAATAAAAGCCACTAAAACACATTTCACACTTGGCCTAAATATTTCACGCATCTCAGCAGAACCACATTCGATTAGTGTTGGCAATTCTAAGTAAAGTACCTAGTTTACCTAGTTTAAGCTTCGACGAGTTCTCTGTTTCATATTAGATAAATCACATTTTCATTATAAAATGAGATTTAAAAATAGAGTATTTGAAGATTTTAATCTTCAAATCTATTAAAAGTGCTTTAAATGAATCCAAACGACAATTACCTAGTGAAACTAGGTTACCTAGTAATAGTTGCCCTAGTTTTATGACAATTTCGTTTTACTTTACCCAATTTAAGAAACAGTTACTAACTAACTGCCATTACCACCTTCGATCCACCTATTCTCGAAAACCTTCTTTCTACGTTGTTTCGCAAACCTCATCTCTAAGATTCATCTATTCCTGATTGAATGCGCTGATGAGTTCCGATTATTAATCTGGGGTCATGAACCCGGTAGGTTTATCTTAATCGTAAAGTGATAATAGGATATCACATTTTATTTACACAGGTTAAAAGTCGTTTCGGCGTGTGACTATATAGATATAATATCCCGTTCAAAATTCTGGTGAATTTATTTTTATTTACCAAACAGAACAAATGGGATCCGCAGGAGGCATATTCATAAATGTTCGCCTCACAGAAAAGAAAAAGAGGGAAATTATGATCTTAATTATTACCATAAATAATTCGAAATTTTGCGCACTTATGTTTTATACTAGGGGTGGGTAATTCGATTCGGTTGTTCGAATCAAAATATTCTAATCAGTCGTTTATCGGTCATATTGCGATCCTAAACATGATTTTTCTCCAGCTTAACAAAATATTTCTTTTGAAATAAAATTTCTTTCAGGGATCGGAAAAAAATTGCAAAGTAAGGTGGATCTTTCAAATTTCATCGGGAAATGAAAGCTATATATAATTCAACATTTTCCTAAATGGAGCAATAACAATTTGATTCGATTCGATGAAACTATCGGAATCAGATTCGAATTCCAAATGATTCGACTTTGCCTAGGCCTATAACTATACTGCAAGTTAGATCTTAAATCTAGAAACTACCATCGTCTGGCCATCCCAAATAATCCCTTTCTCTTCTGCGTTTTTAAAATGCCGACTTGAAAGCCCCATTAAATACTTTATACATCACGTCACCAATTTCGCCTGTTAAACTAAGTAATGTGAACGTCAATCTATTGCGTCTTATTGACTTAAAATCGAATGTGGTCTATAAGAAGGAAGTATACTGATGCTTCGATATATAGCCTGAAATAAACTATATTTAGGGTATTTTTAATTTTTAGGTCCGTACTTGTATTTTTAGTTGAACATATTTGAAAAATTGAAATCCCATAGGCATGTAAAATCGATTGATTTGCACTAATAGGCTGAACAAATCATTGGTCCAAAATATTGAATCTGTGGAAGCGGGTTTCATAATTACTCTCTCAAACGTATTTCCTGCGTGTTGTAGAAGTCGAATAAAAGAAGTTGAAGATAGTATACCATTGCCAAGGACAGATACCACTCTCCGTGTTCACGGTATTATAACTAGAGCTGGGCAATTCGATTCGGTGATTCGAAGCACAACTTATTCGAATCAATCGCGAATCGTTCATAAGAACAAAAACTTACCAAATGAAGTGAAATTTCCATTTAACAATAAAATGCAATCGATTTTGGACAAATTCGACCTAAATCGATTGTATATTGTCGTAAAAATATGAAAATTGTTGCTCTTAGATGGAGCGTGAATTGATATAATATACAACTATAAACTATAAATGTCGTAATTATCACAATGGAGACAAGTTGTAATACTAAAGACGGAATATTTGTTATTTACACGAAATTAGTGATCCGATCCGATTCGAAAAAATTATCCGAATGAGATTATAATTCAAAATAATCTGGGTTCGCCCTCCCCTAATTATAACGCTTTAGCGTTTCGATTCTGTTTGGAATGTTTTCCATTTAAAGTGAAGTTACTCGCGCAAATTTTGTTATAACTTTTTGCCATAAGTGGTGGAATCTTAACACAATACAGATAAAAAAATAAAAATAAACAAAAATAAATTTCAATGAAAATCACTCCATTTTCCCATTTATCTCTCTTATATTTCTCCCATTTATCCTATTCAAAAAACATTGCAGTTAAAAAAAAATAACCAAATGTATTTTCCTTAGGCATGAGGTACTGATGGATCGCGCCGTGGAGGTCAATAAATTGTACGGCGTGCCTGTTTTACTATTTTTGGTCTTTATCCATCTCGGGAAATCTCAACGATAAACATTGCCTCGGCGTTTGATGAGATAATTTAACTGGAGAACGCTGGCGTCACCTCACGATAACTCACCCATACTCATACCCACAAATTTTAAGTGGGCGTTTTGAGGGCGCGTATAATGCTTTAGATGCAACTACTTGGAAAGGTATTCTAAAATTCCTTCCTACCACCTCCTTTCCAATTTCGTTGTCTTATATGGTAACCACCGTTACCAGTACTTGTTCGACTAAGCCTTCGTTCTGCATGTAGGTATGTAAGTTTTGGAATTTTAACTCGATTCGAATAAATGTTAATTCGAATCGATTATAAGCATTTTCAGAAAATTTGTTATGATTTATTAGATTTCTGTTGCATCGCGTACATCCCCAACCCATACCTCCCTCCATCTGACCTACCTATCCCCTACCCTCTTTACCCTACCTGATCTTCCTTTCCCCGACCCATCTCCCTAAATGTATGTGAAGTTTTGTCGTTTACGGACTTTGAAGGCAAACTTTTTATTTTTTTGGCTAGTTGGTGATTTTTTGAATGAACGTTTTGTCATGTTTATTGCACCCAATCGTAAAATCAATGCTAATTTACGTCGATTTTGTTTTTGTTCCACGTTCCTCGAATTTGAACAACGTATGTGTTTTTGTGGTTTTGGAATACTAACAAATATGGAAATGCAAATTTTCAAACCGAATCATATTTGAAAAGATTGAATTCAAAATTAATTTATTAGAGATTCGATTCGAATGAAAATATATTCAAAACTTGCATCCCTAGCCGCTTGGCAAAATGGCACCGCTATTTTTTATGGATCCGAACATCAGATGACCGATTTTATAATCTATCATTTTTTGCAGAAACATTTGGTTACCACCCAATATTTCTTTATTTTGATTCCACCAAGAGAAATACCCATCTTCCTATATCTGATAATCAGAATATTTATGTATTCTTGTATTTGTACAATGGTTTGTATTTTCAATCCTTCTTAATTTTTTTTTTTTTTTTGTTAAACATCATATACATAGATAGTAGATAAACATTAACACTCATTACTAACGATAACTAGGTCTGGCAAAACAGAATCACTTGGAATTCGAATCACATTCGAATATTTTTTTCGAATCGAATCTCTAATTATTTGTAAATTTGTAAATAACAGATATCTCATTTTACTATAACCATTGTCTCCATTGTGAAAATCAAGAAATTATTAGTTTGCATTGTACGTTTTCAAATGATACTAAAAGCAACTATTTTCATATTTTAATGACGAAATATAATCGATTTAGGCCAAATTTGACCAAAATCGATTGCATTCCGTAGTTAAAAATGAAAATTCTAGTTTACTTAACAAACAAGTTTTTGTTCCTTTGAGCGATTCACGATTGATTCGAATTAATCGTGCTTCGAATCGATTCGAGTCACCGAATCGAATTGCCCAGCCCTAACGATATTTATGTGTATTATGGTGTACTATGATATATGTATTATGAATATTATAAAAGTTAAATATAACAGTAGAATAAATAGTGCTGGAAAATATGGAAATTCATGCACCATGCCACTGACACTTAATCCATTAAAGATTCACAATATTTAACAAAGCAACAAAGATAAGACTTGGCATTTGCTTAAGGTATTCCATATCTATGAAATAGATGTGGTTAATTTTCTTCACTGGTAGCTCGTAGAAAATGAGACACCGATTAACCGCGTCTCAAAAGCGCGATTTATCAGTGCCTCATGTTCAACAAAGCATAGTCTTTACGCTTGATTGATATTGAAATTTTTAACTAACTTCCAAATGGTATGTTAATGGGAAGTGGTTTTACCATCGCCCAGGTCAGATACCTCTCACTGCATTTTACTATAGCAGTTCAGTTCTGTTTGGAATGATTTTTGGTCAGAGAGCAGTTGCTGGTAATACATCTTGTTGTAGCTATTTGCTTTCAAGTGACCGTTAGTGGTTCCTTTAAAGCACTGTTTCCGGCATTGCTCAAAGTGAATTTTAATTTAAATAAATAATGCAAACTAGCTGATATCTAATAACAGCTCATTTTATGCGTTGTAAATGTTTTCCTTTACTCTATAAAGTACCGAAAAGTTTTCTTAGGTATGAAGCAACAAACAGCAAGCTAATGTATAGGTGTAAATAGTGAACTAATCTCTTTGTTTTGATGAAGATTCTTGTTCAGCAAGTGGATCGTGTTTTCTTTTATAACGCATAACGTAATTGGTGATCAGAAACACTACAGTCACAAGATTCAGTGCTCCATTCACGGCTATAGGATTGGAGTACAGGCAAAACTCGGGGTAACTGGAGTTAATTCTTTTTCCGAAGAACAATTCGTATTGAGAGGAAGAAGTACTGTTCCTGCCTGCACCAGCAACTTGTACACCAGCGAAAGGTGCAGTTTGATTTATGTAGTCGTCGCTTCGGCTGTATCCATAGGTTGCCACCACTAAAACCATGTTTTCACATACTGTGTATAACGGTAGCACTAAAGCCAAAGTACCTTGTAACATAGCTCCAATCGCAAGCGTGTGAACGAAAACTGAGAATAAGTATTCTTTCCATGAGTTCTTTATACAACAGTTTACAGTTATCCAAGCAAGGTATCGAATACCAAATATGAGTAGAATCCAAGATCCAAGATAGAAACAGAAATATGCAATTGCAAAAACTCTTGCTGCAACGTATAGTAATTTGCAAACGTACATGAATATATATTTGCTACACATTCTTAAAGTTTTCGTTTCGGTATCGACTTTATTTTCGAACAGACGTGACGCAATTGCAATGCAAGATACCGACGCTGAAATATAGTGAACGACACGGAGCTTCTCCCCACATATTGATAAGAAAACAACGCTGATGATCAACTGCGGAATTGATTCAATAATTGTCACCAACAACTTCAGATAATTACTCCTCTCTTCGTAACTTTCAGAGTCTCCATATAGGCATTGCCAACATCCCAGAAACAGTATGCCTAATGAAATCGGCAACGGCAAAATTACAAAAGTCAAAGATGAATAGAATATTGCCAACGTTCCTGCATTCCAGTAAGTAAGCAAATTGAGGCAATCAGTTCCTAGGTCAAATAATGTTAATAAACTGTTCCAGACGATTTTACAAACAAACTTTCGCTTCGCTTTTGACATATTCCACAATTCAGAACTGCAATAACCTGAAAATTCAATATTCTATACAGAGCTGATAGAAAATAATTTATCGCCACACATTGTCGACTCATGTAATAATAATATGAGATTTATTTCAAGCCATTTATGTTTTCGTACGGGCCACGGATAAATCACACGGACCAAACTTGGTCCATCTATGGATTCTGATCATGTAAATAGAATTTCTTTTTCCGTTACGTAGGCACTCTCACCGAATAACCATGTCCACATATTACATTCCGTACAAACGGAGCAATATACGCGTTTGCATTTCCTGTGCGACCTTTTGATTCATCTTTTGTCTGTGCGTTTTACCTAATCCCGAGAGAAGGCAGTTGGGGACCGAACAAATTAGTTGAATGTTGAATATCGAATATTCAAAATTATATTTATTTGTTATGAAAGGGAAATGATTGTAATGGCATGGCAGTCGAGAAACGAACACTGGACACCACAATAGGATTCTTTCACAGCCACAAAATACCTTACCTGATCATGGCAAATAGCAGCTACCACCGCTGCAATCTATGATCTTACTCACATACTTCGGGCTGCTTGACCTCGGGGGGAGGGGGTAGTGTTCTCGACTAAATGCTGAAACTTACACCATCACGAGATGAAATTTAGCAAAACTGTCAAGGCAATAGCAACCATGACGTCACAGATCTATTAATCAAATTACAATGCAATACCCTACCCAATTCGGGTTATCGCGTGAGACAAAATGACAAAACTGAAAATTGAACGCCAGTATGCACATAAGGACTCTGTCCACTACAAAAATTGGTCATATCATTTTTTCTTCAATCCCTAACTCATTGCATAATTTAAGTTTGATATGACAAATATAATCTTATTTATGGCATTAAGACAAGGTCTGGGCAAAACCGAATTTGATTCCAACAATATTAATAATAAATGTCATGTTTTAATACTACTTGCCAGCATTATTGAAATCAATAAATTTAACGTTACGAATTGCTAACAAAATGTATTTAATTTAGCAATTTTTTGTTCCTATGAACAAGTTACCCTTGATTCCGTACGTGATGAAATTCACCAGAAGGCGACTGCCATAAATCAATAGAAAACATGATCTCATAGATGTGTGGCCACAAGAAATTTTTAATAGTAGTATAATGGAGTATCACTTCAGAATAAAGAGAGCGACGAACGCAGTGAAAGGAATAACTTCCATCGCAGCGTTTTGGCAACATTATTGATATACACATTTTGAGATAAGTTGGTAGATGTGGCGTAAACGTCGCTGTACTTTTTTCAAGTTGATTCAAATATATTCAACATCAATGAAAACATTTTTATAGCCAGCTTATCACTGTATTATCCAATAAAAAATCTTGCTATTGGCAATACAAACAAGCATTCCACAACAGACGAGTTAGAAGGAAATTTGACGTAATAAATACTTTACGCGGCGAAAAGCGTTCTCGAAAATCAACCTAAATAGGAAAATTTGATGAAATGATAATAAGCACACCTATATTTTTAATAATTTGGTCAACTAATCGTTGACCTAACAGTAAGACCATGAAAAGTTCAGTCTCCACTTCAGTCTTCCATCAGCAATCCATCACGGTCTATCGCTGCACTAGATGGGTGCAGGAAAAAAGTCGCCCGGAAAAACTAGAAAAAAATATCACTGGAAAACAAGTCGAGATTATGGTCAAATATATAGAAATCGTTACTGTCAATAACTAATGATCGGGAATGGATCTAAAGTGACTTTATTTACATGGCCATATTTAATTTGGCCCATATTTCAACAGACGATTTGTAACACCTGCTAATCATCGGAGGGCTGTAATCTCGGTCTCAATCATCGTGCTCGACAATCAAAAAACATCGGGATGGGAGCTGGAATGAATTTTTACATGGCTACCTGCGCACGAACTAGGGAAACTGTTTCATCGGGACGCGAACAGGTGTCGTTATTTGGGAATGCAAATTAATAAGAAATACTATACCTAATTCTCATATTTTTATTTCCTCAGTTGATACTATTTCTATTTTAAGAAAGATGTTTTTCTTTAATACAAACATAAATTGCAATTAGGTGTTGCAAGTAGTCTACTACTCTCCACTAGAGATGGGCCGATGTATCGAAATCGGCAAGTATCGGTGATTTTTGAGGTATCGGTATTGGTACTGGTATCGGAAATTTTTCATCGCCGATACCGCCGATACCAAAACCGATACCGATACTTGATACGTCTTTACAACGGAGCCTACGAATACGCTTTATTTACTGATAATAAATGGAAAGACCTCGCATTCCACTGCCCTGAAAAATAATTGAAAATGGGCATACCTCGCGTGAACAATTTTATTTACACTTTGGGTTTTATTAAATAAAACCCATCAATCCACTGACTATATGCTCTTTTTGATGCAGTAAAAGGTGTTAAGGTCGCATCACCGGTTTGCGTAGGTTTGCGTTTTTCGTGGTTTGGTTTATTTTATCCTTGCGTTTTACGCAAGCGCAATGCTCTGCATGCATCTCCTTACGTTTTGCAATGAAACAGAACGGTTTGCTATGAAATCTGCCGCAAAGTGCTTGTTTCTTTTTTACGTTTGTGCTTTGTACGCATGTGAACTCGATTAACGCAAAGCAATGCAGGCGTGTATTGCCGTTTTTATTTTATTGCCCGAAATGTAATGCAACGCATCGGTAATACAACTTCACGTGTATTGTGTTCTTTAGGTGTCACGTTAGTTGTGTGACCACGGGCATTTGCACTCAGTCTCTGGACCCATGTATGCTTGAACGCAGCAACAATTAAGTATATTTTCATTCTTTAAATGGTTTTTACTCAAATGGGTGCAAGAGTTCAAGGGTGAAAACGTACGTAGCCGCACACATACGTGGGTGCAACTATAACAAGGGCATAAGTATGTGGATACAAAAAGGCCTTTAACATATTTAACAAAGTACTCGGTATCGGTGGTATCGGCGATATCGGTATCGGAATATAAATTACGAAGGTGGTATCGGTACTTGTATCGGTATCGGCGAAAATTTTGGTATCGGCCCATCTCTACTCTCCACCACGATTTTATGTGCATAGTTTGCGCCCGTACCTTTAAACTCAAATCTTAAAAGACCAAATGCTCGCAAAATATAATGTTATTGTTAATAATATAAAATTTTTTAATTAATATTTAAAATCTTGTGAAGGCTGTCCCACCTCTTCTAAAACTTATTGGCATATTCTTTTGCCTCCCCCTTCCCCTACCTCCTGTTCGGCCGCCAGTGGTAATGAGTGACACAGATTTCAGGCCAAACGAGGTAAAGTTGGGATTTCAGTCATTAGAATTTTGTAGTAGGCTCGCTGCATTCTACAGCACCGAAATTTTTATATTACCGAACAAATTAGAAAAAGACTATTCCCATTTTCCCCTTTATTTCTCATTTGTTTATCAAACTCACAGAAAATGAATTCTGATTTCGAAATAAATATTCGAAAAATCCAGATATTGATAATATTAATATGAAAATGTGAAGAAAATAAAAGCACAATGATACAGAATCGTATTGGAACTTATAGGCATCTTGCCGTAATATTCGTGCTAGTACCATTGTATTTGGAAAAACGGCAATTGAATTTACACTGGAACTGCTTTTCTGATTATTTTCCATATACAAAAATAGATGCGATTCTCTTTGTCATTTGCAAAAATCCAAAATTTCCTTATTCTATTATTCTATTTACATATATATTTTTATATTGGTATTTATATATTTTATAATAGTGCAAACAACCCGTACATTAGTCTATCACGAATCACAGATGAACGGCGCTTCGACATAGCGCAATTCGGTTCAAAAATGTAATTCAACGTCAGGACTGATAATCGTATTTTTTCATTGAAATTTGCTCTAACCCATACGAGAAATTTCTGCCCAAACATGTTTTTATAAGAATGGGCCACTGATGAAACGCGCCGTCGAGGCGCAGTTCATCTGTGGCATGTGTTTGACAAAATGAAATTTCATAAATGAGAAGCAAGGCCGGAAGCAGTGACTAAAGAGAACCAAGTCAACTAACGGACACCGAAGGACAAGGAGCGACTAAAAATCTAGCACCAAAAACTGCACTCTAAGCGGAACACATTCAGCACAGAACTGAACCTCAAAAGTGTAGTGAGTGGTATGTGGTATGCGCTGGGCGAAAGTAAAAATATCTACCACCTCTTTGTTTTCATTTAGTTGCTTCGTATGACACGCAGGAATTCGTTGTAGCAATATTAAAGTCTGGTCCAAAACATCACTTTTTACCCGGAGTATATCCAAAGGAAATTTTTATAATATCAAACACCAGTATGTATTGCACGCTGTGCTTTGCTTCTTATTCTTAATGAACAACAAGAATGTTTTCTCGGACAGGTAATATAAGCCGGTTGTTATTAGTCTTTTTGCTTTGATAAAGATTCTTGGTCGGCAAGAGGAGCGTTTTTTCTTTTATAATGTAGAATGTAACTGGTGATAAGAAACGCAGCAGTCACAAGATTCAGAGCGCCATGTATGGCTATGGGGTTCGAGTACAGACAAAATCCGGGATGAATAACGTCAAGTCTTTTTCCGAAGAACAATTCGTATTTGGAGGACGGAGTACTGTTCCTACCGGCACCAGCAACTTCGACACCGGCGAAAGGTGCGGTGTGATTTTTGTAGTCGTCACTTTGACTGTATCCATATGCTGCCACTATTAAAACCATGTTTTCACATACTGTGTATAACGGTAGCACTAAAGCCAAAGTACCCTGCAACATAGCTCCTAACGAAAGCGTGTGAACAAAAACTGAGAATAAATATTCTTTCCACGAGTTTCTTATACAACAGTTTGCAGCTATCCAAGCAAGGTATCGAATACCAAATATGATCAGAATCCACCACCCGAGATAAAAACAGAAATAAGCAATTGCAAATACCCGTGCTGTAACGTAAAGTAGTTTGCAAACGTACATTACAACATATTTGCTACATATTTTCATACTCCGTGTTTCAGTATCAACTTCGTTACCAAACAGACGAGCAGCGATTGCAATACAAGATGCTGCCACTGAAGCATACTGAGCTATTCCAAGTTTCCCTCCGCATATTGACATGAAAACCACACTGATGATCAACTGCGGAATAGATTCAAAAACTGTCTCCAATAAGCCCAGAAATTCATTTTTCTCTCCGTAGCTTTCTTCGTCTCCAAATTGGCATTGCCAACATCCAAGCAAAAGTTGTCCTATAGAAATCGGCAGCGGTAAGATTACAAAAGTCAAAGATGCATAGAATATTGCCAACGTTCCTGCACTCCAGTAAGTAGCCAAATTGAGGCAATCTGTTCCAAGGTCGAATAACGTTAAAATGCTGTCCCAAACAATTTTACAAACAAACTTTCTCTTTGCTTTTGTCATGTTCCACAACTCAGATTGACATATTTCTACAAATTCAATCCTCAACACAAAGTCGTTTATCACTGAACATTGGAACCTTAATAAAAAAGATGTATTTTTTTGTAATGCGAGTGGACGAATATGGACCAGTGGCGTATCGCACTGGACAAACATGTCCCACCTTTGACTCATATTCAACAAAATATAATTTTCTTTTCTGTTACGTGTTTTCTCACTGAATAACCATGTTCATTTCGTATAAAGGTAGCAATACGCTCGTTTGCATTTCCTGTGCGACTCTTTGATTCATCGCTCCATTCATCATTTGCTAATAGGTTTCACTTAATCACGGGGTAAACTGGTTTTAATCATATGATATCAATTAGTTGAATTATAATGTTTATATTATGCATTATCAAAACATTCTTTGTTTGATGATAAAGGATATTTTTATTAAACCAAGGTGCCAATCGTGACCATGTCAAAAAGCTTCATGGCAGACGCATAAACAATAAACAATGCATATTGTGCTACGTACCCAACAACATGTTTTGTTAAGTATGTGCCACTGATGGATCGCATCGATGAGACGCGGCCCATATGTTGTGACTGCTTGACAAAATAAAAATTTTTCACTGGGTATAATGATCTTATTAGAAATGACAAACATATATACGTGTCAATGCCCTTATAACAACATTATTTGATATGGAAAACCGAATATCTTCTTATCCGGACTGAACTATGATAAAGCTACAGTAAATTTACCGCTTCTTCGCAGTAATTGTATATTTTCAAATCATCTTGTTGACAAGATCAATGTGGGCTCTTGGAACGCTAATGATTGGTAGAAAAAGTCGAATTTCAAATCATCTCGTTGATAAGATCAATATGGGCTCATGGGACGCTAATGATTGGTAGAAAAAGTCGATTTAATAATTTTTAGCAAGTGCAATTACTGTCACGGCGATTTCAGCTTATTTGTTGCAGTGTAAATTTTCGAATCAAGATGTTATAATTTGATATCAAATTCGATAAGAACTTATTTAAAACTCTCACTCTTTATCACCAACTCACTCCCAACTAAGTAAACAGCGACAATGAACTCTATATGAGGGTTATATATGATTTTTTTTTATATCGGTCATAAATTGGACGGAAATATTGAACAGCTGAAATTTTCAACGTTTTCGTATAACATTGAAATAGTTTGAATCCTTAAAAACAACGTGAAGACGCAAAAAACTCTCCAAGTATTGAGGGGGTTTCTTCTGTAAAAAAATGTAAATAGTTATCCAAATAGGAATAGATAGCTAAATGATCTTGTTCGGTGGAACGAAGTAAAAAAAAGTCGGACAATTGTGATCAAAGTGATGTTACGGCGATGAAGGGCTTGGAATTTCAATTGTCAACAAACTGTACAGAAGGCCTATAATTTTAATATCGTGAGAGCAAAAAGCCGAGAAAATGACTTATCCATATGGTGAACTCTTGTCGAGTTACCAGATCAAAGACGAAAGGACTTAGTATTCAGCTCAGACTTATTTTTCCTATGTATGGTCATGATCGGTGGAAGAAACCGTAACCGACCCAACGAAGCGATCCATCCGTCGAGCATACTTAACAATGGATGTGGATGTGGAATTTGACAAAAATAATTGAAGCATGTTGTTAAATCGCTTCGACTTGCCCCAAATTTTCTCTAATCTTTCAGAGTGAAAATCAACAGCATTCAGAGACAAAATTTTAAGCATTTTTTTTATTATTTTAATTAGTAAAATCGTTAGGTAAATCAAAAAATCTCGTCAACCCAAAAGATCATCATTTCAAAAATATGCCATAAAAAAGAAAAAAGCGCTATTGCGATACCACGAATAAAAATAACAATATTAGTGTAGATGGAAGGAAATAGTTGCACCGGTGTCGTATGATAAAATTAATTGCCTGAGTTATATAAGAGAATTAACAATACTTTTATCCACAAGCAACAAAATAGAAATATAGTAATTTAGAAAAATAATATTCATATAGGCGCGAAATTCACGTGGCAAAAGTACATTATACTTACTGTTTATTTCAAAAATTAAAAATATTTATGCAAATTATGGACTGTTGATGGACCGCGCCTTGTCTGGCGCGATCCATCAACAGTCCATAATTTGGCGGCAAAAAAAGGATTTCGTTTTTATCCTACAAAAGATGATAGCCGATAATGTGGCTGGGCAAAACCGAATAATTTAGAATTAAAATCTGATTCGAATATTTTTTTTCGAATCGGATGGAATCAAAAAATTCCACGTAGATAACAAATATGCTATTTTTGCTATTACAACTTGTCTCCATGGTGGTAATTTATAGTTTTATAGTGTATTTTCAATTCCAACTCTACATCTAAGAGCAACAAATTTCAGAATTTTAATGACAAAATATAATGGATTTTGGTTAAACTTGCATTTTTTCGATAAAAAAGGAAAATTCTAGTTCGTTTAGTAACGTTTCGTTCCTATGAACAATTCACGATTGATTCGAATAAATTGTGCTTCGAATCACCGAATCGAATTGCCCAGTCCCACATATGACGAACCACGGACCTCTCGTGAAGAAACCAGTTCCCAAAGCAAATACCAAATATCAGTTAAAGAAGCAATTACCAGATACCAATTACTGAAGCAAATACCAGATACCAGTTACTGAAGCAAATACCAGATACCAGTTACTGAAGCAAATACCAGATACCAGTTACTGAAGCAAATACCAAATGCCAGTCACTGAAGCAAATAGCAGATTCAAGTTACTGAACCAAATACCAAATACCAGTTACTGGAGCAAATACCAAATACCAGTTACTGAAGCAAAAACCAAATATCAGTTACTGCAGCAAATACATGATACCAGGTACTGAAGCAGGAGCTGGAGATTTTGGCCAATATTTTATTAATTTTTTTTTCTATAGGGTTTAGCCGATTGCATCCCTTTATTTCAATAACCCCAAATAAACTTACTAGCAAAGGACAGTGATTTAACCGCATTTTAGTTACAGTAATAAAATTTGTTACACGTAGAATTTGATATAATAACCGATGATCAAATTTCAGTATGGGAATTTATTTTTATTTTTTTATATTTGCTCAGAGCAAGGTCACAGAAGACAAATCATACTTGAATTCTCCTGAAGCCACTAAAGTACAAAGAGCTACATGAAATGCAGGAATAGGAACAAAGGAACCCCCATCCTTGATAGATATCTATTAACACGAGTTTTAAAGCCTTGTAGATCAACACGATCATGAAAGCAGTGAGAAGGCAGGTATTTCCAAAGTTCAGAGATTTTTGTGAAAAAGCTTCTTGCATAAGTGTGACATTGTTAGTGATATTGTGGAACCTCCACAGTGAATTCATCAGATAAACATTACGGAATGACCTCATGCCGGTGTCTTCTACAGGAAAGACAATTCGAATTTTTATCATTGAAGGTCTTTTAAAAATAACTTTAAAAAACTGAATTTTTGGAACAGAATAAGAGTCCAATTTCAAAATATTCTAGCACAACAATATAGAAACATAAAATTTAGAAATACGGCGCACACACAAGTATTTATCTATCAACAAATATCTACACTGTGACAAAACTACAGTAAATTTACTAGTCATTTGCACTAATTGCATATTTTCCAAGTTAAAATAAAGGCATGTTGATGAGATTTATGCTAATTATGGGCTGTTGATGGACCGCACCTTCGTCAATCTTTGCGTACACCGTGGCAAAAGTGCAGTAAATTTACGATACGTTTGCAGTAGTTGCATATTTCCAAAGATAAAAACTTCCTTGAGAGTAAGATTAACGGTCAGTTATGGACTTTTGATGGACTGCACCTTGGCGGATCGTTCTATCAACAGACCATAACTAACTGAAAAGTCGATCTCATAGTTTTATTTCAATATCACTGAGTAAAATTACTGTTAAAAAAACAGCTGATCTGCAACATATTTGTTACAGTGTAAGAAATATATACGAAAAAGAAGTGAGATAACAATTGACGAGGTAAAAATAGATTGACTTTACACCGTGATTGTCGCCCAGGGCAGACACCACTATTGCACTTTACCAGGCTGGTTCAGCACTGCTTTGAATGTTTTCCGTTTACAGTGCTGTTGCTGGCACGACATCTTGTAGTGTCTTTTTGCCATTAGAGTGGATGTTGTTAGTTGGGTTATTAATGGAACTAATCCATTACATTTAGCTTTTTTTTAAATTTAAATATAATTTAAACATTTGAGTGCACAGGCGCGTGTAAGTTAAGCACGTTCTGTCCAGAAAACGAAATATATATAGGCTTCAGGAAGTTCAATGCTCTCAATTTTTATCATGAACACGTCAAAATATACAATAAAACTACAAAAAATACAAATAAAGTTATTAAGCTTTGGAATAACTTTCAGTTGCGTCGTTGACAAGCGCTGAGTTAACATGCGGTTCCTTCGGCTGAAAAGAACTTTTCTTTTCTCTTCCGCGTAGCATTACTTTGATTATTCCGACCATTGGCATCTCTATCAGCACAGATACTACGTAGGCTACTGCGTTGGTAAGGCAGACAAAAGCTGTGAAACATAATTTTTTTATGTAAATGATAATAGCAGAATTTATACTTCACTTGACTCTCTTTTTATGACTTTCCTCTACGAAAATATAAAAGCATTTTTAGTGAGAAACTTCATTTTGCCAAACATGAGTCAAAGATGGATCGCGCCTCGTCGGCGCGATCAATCAGTCACCCATGCTTAACAAAACGTGTTGACGTAAACTTTTTCGAGACTGGAATAAGTCTATACCCATATGCCGTTTAGGTAGCCACTCGAGCATAATAGGATCTGCATTTCAATCCTTAGGTTTACAATGTCTCGAAAATACATCATCTTTTCTAGACCAATGTTTCCAACTACTAACCATAAGTTAATGTTGATTTTTATCATGTCAGATGTGATGTAATATACTACTAGTCAATGGGTTCTTGGAAGCAGCTTTGATATTACTTATATTGGTTTAATTTATTATTATTTTATGAGGAATATTTGCATTTTAATATAATATTTCAGACTTCTTTGAAATGTTTTCCAATTAGAACGCAGGTACTGCATTTTTAGGAAGTGCTAATTAGATGGCTTTATCATTGCCTATGGAAAGATAGTTGCTTGCACTACACCCAATCCTGTTGGTTTTGTTCTGTACGGTATGTTTCGCGCCACAAGTGCGGTTCGTGGAACTACATCATGTAGCAGCTCTTTGCGATTAAGTGGCAGTTGGTTGGCTCATTTTAGTCGCTGCTTAAGACCTTGCCTATAGCCTATAACCTATACCTTTAGTTTATTAGAATGTTTTCTTTATATAGGAGTCAAGAGCTAAAGGGCTTAAAAGAATACCTATAAATCTGACAGTCATTTCTGGAATACTGAAATGCATCGTTTCCTCCATTGAAGAATAAAGCCAGTAAATAATAAGAGGATGAACAAGATAAGCACAGTATGTCAGACGACTCAGCGGAACGAATAATTTCCAACTTAAGAAACTGTTGATTGGACCTGAAATAAAAAAAAATATCAGACTTAAATTTTTACTTCTCTCAAAATTGTCCATTCATGTTATACCGCTCTCTGATATGAGGAATTATATTACAGAAAAGATTTAGAATTTTCATTAATAGCCTATTGAATCAAGCGGTAAGTATACAAAATGCATATATAAAAGATTAGAAACGTACCTCCATATCCACTTGAACAAGCTATGACAACCCACGCGAGGCAAACTCCCCACAGCGGTCTTGATATTGCGTTGTAGAATGCTGCGACATTTACTGGTATCAAACGACCGTCGATTATACTACCAACTTGACCATAGACATCAGCAAGTGCAACTGCAGTCACTACAATCCACATTACCAGAACAAGAACCTAAAGAAAAGACAATGTCATGTAAGAATTAGGACAGTTTGAATGTCGATAACTCTTTCCGGAAAACATGGCAAAATTTAGCCTTTAAAAAGGTTATTTTTTTGAGATTTTTGAGTCCAGTAACAAGCTGATATTTTTCTCTCAAAATGCCGACTTTAACAACACCTTTGAGGTCTACTACCACCCTCGGTCGATGGATGCCACCCACTGCACTCACTTGGTTAGGTCGGGTTGAAATATTTTTTACACTGAGCGCAGTTTCCGGTTTTGAAGCCAATCACTATTAAAGTGACCATACTCGGTCTATTATTTGTTCGTTCACTCATAGGCTTCCTTTTGATCAAGGCTGTCGTCTTGAAATACGTTTTCGTGCCTACTTCATGTTAAAAAACTGAGGTTTTGTGTGCGTTTGTTGATAAGTAAAATATAATTCAATAAAATATTTAGTTTTACTATCGCTTAAGGTATCGATTCCGGCCAAGTATGAGCTGTTGATGGAATGAACCTCATTTATATTTTTTTTACTATTTAAGTTCGCTATATGAGCGGCCGGAAGAAACGCCTGGAAGTAATAACTACTGGCAAAGAAGTACTACGAAATGTAGTGACTGTGGAAAACATCTACCATTTCTTTGTTTCTATTTAGGCGCCTCTTACGACAAAAAGGGAATACTTCGTCCAATCAATCCCAAACCGAGATTTTTTGGTCAAAGTGTCTTTTGTTAAGTGTGTGTCACTGATGGATCGCGTCGACTAGACGCGGTGCACCTGTGGCGCATGCTTGACAAAATAAAATTTTTGTCCTTACATCGAGAAGCGCAGAAAATGTTTTGATTTTTTGGAAAAGCACAAAAAAAACAGAAATTTCACTTGTATTTTCAATTACCTTGTTCATATGAATTTTCAACTTTTTAGCATACAGTATATATCCTGTTGCCATTCCAACGAAATATACTCCAATTCTGCACCACGGTTTTTCATAAATATCAGACCAAAACGTATCAGCTTTTGATGGAACCGGCGGTCCTGCCGGTGCAGCAGTCGTCAGCAAGTCCGCAGTTGCTGAGTCGTAGCTATTCATCAATAAACTGTAATTGCTGGGATTCATTACATTAACGATTTGACTGAAAACCAAACAGAAAAGCTTGTAAATGGTTAAATTTTGAAGCATCGGAGAAAATCACCATCTTCTGAGTTTTTACCAAAAGGTTTTTTGTTTTACGAAACGTTATTTCCATTTTAACCAAAATCGACTCATGTGCTTCACGACCATAGACAAACAAAAGATCGACAAGGAACCTATATTTGGAACTTGCATCTGTAGGATCACAATGACACGACCACACAAATAGATAAATAATTTAAAAAATGCAACGCAAGTGCAAGAAAATCAAATCAGTAATATGTGTAACATGTCTATAGTGAACAAAGAAACGGACACAAAATAATAATTAAAAAAATAAAATCTTGCAACACGCAGGGCTGGGCAAAATCGAATCATTTGGAATTCGAATCCGATTCGAATACTTATTTGAATCGGGTAGAATCACTAAATCCATAAAAATAAAAAAAATCCAATTTTTACCATCACTATTATTGTCTCCATTACTATGATTAAGAAATTTATAGTTACGAATTGCAAATATCAGCATAAACCGACTCGAAAGTAATATATTTTAATTACACTAAACTCCACGTCCAATAGCGAAAATTTTCAATTTTTAACGACAAAATGCAATCGATTCTGGTGAAATTTGATCAAAATTGAAGGCATTTGTCGTTAAAGATAAAAAAATCCACTTCATTCAATAAGTTTTTGTTCCCTTGACCGATTCACGACAATAATCTATGCTTCGAATCACCAAATCCAAATGTCCAGCCCTAGAAGCAGGTAATTCTATTTTTCTCAGTTCAGAGATTAGTCGGAAAAGTGTGCTGAGGGCATAAAAGAGACGCCGCTTGGAAGGATTTTATAATGTTGGATCAGCGAGTCTACCCTGAACGAGTTGCTTAATTGATAAATGCAGATCAAATATAGTTAACAAACGGGCGAAATTGGTTATTGTTTAAGTTACCTAACAATAAAAAAACAAGCCATACTTACTGGCATAGATATCCCAGACCAGCAGCTGTAGGTTGCAGTTTATAATGACTAGATATCCCTCCTGTTGCTGCAATACTTGCTACAGTACCCAATCCTATAACACTCATTCCAATTATCGGACTCCTGCAAATTAAAAATAATTTTTTCGAAAATATATTTTTGCAATATCCCCGATATCTTCATTCTTGATTCACAACAACAGCACCAGATTGATTTTCGTTGTACATTTCTGTTGTTTCTGAAGTTTATTCCAATAGAACTCACACTGAATAGCAGAAGTATGGCACTATACTAGTAGGTTACAATATTACAATATGAAGGAGATCATACGATTGTCCAAACTTCGATAAATCGGAAGTCAGATTATCTGAATCTGAAACCCTGACCCTACAATGGCCCATGCTTGACAAATGAAAATATTGGATTAAGTTTCGAGCCTATACAGATAAAGAGTGTCTTTCATTAGTCATACGTTAACAAAAATGCAGTGAAATTAGCTCTTTTTGACAGTAATATTTTTTTGGTGATAATGAAATAAAAATATGAAATCGACTTTTCTGGCCAATTATGGGCCGTTGTTGGAACGCACCGCCGAGGTTCGTTCCATCACCAGTCCATACTTTGCATGAATTTCATAACGAGGCTAAGTTTGAGCATTTGAAAATACCGCAAATAACCAGTAAATTTACTACACTTTCTCTCATCACAGTGCCCATCACATTTTAGGATTGGCCGCAATTTTTCCCACTTTTCAACCACTAAACATCTAGTGCTTAAGTATACACGTCGTATATATTACGAAAAAAATATCAATATCTTACTTGAACAGAATCCAGAGTATAAATGGAGATAACAAGAAAAATTGTGTGTCGTTTGCTAGGTACCATCCCCATCCATAACACTAAAATTGAAAAAAATATTACAAAGGGTCATAGCAAAAATAAGCAAAATTTATTCACTTTTAGTTTTGAATACAAAGAAAGAATAAAACGTTCCCTAATTAATCGGGTCATAATCTTTTTTGTTCGTGTATATATATGGAGTGGGGGGGGGGGGGGGGGGGGGAGGGGATTGAATGAAGACTTTCAGGACAAAAGACGTAGTAACTAGATATTGTGAATATTGATAGATAAATAAAGTTTATGCACTTGGTGATTGAAATTTAGATCCTGGAACGATTGGATTGCTCATTCCTAATTTTTCACTTCAAGTATGAAAAATGAAAAAGTTCTATATGGCGGCAAGTAAATATATTGAAGAAAAACTATATCAAACCAGGCTGTGATAAACGTACAGCAAATTAAAATTTATTAGCAGTTATTGTATATTTCGAATATGCGTTACATTTGAGATTCATGCCGAGTTTGTACTGCCTTAGTCAATAACCCCGAGTAAACGTGTACCGTTGTCACATATCAGTACAGTACCTTTACAGGTCATTTCCAGCGTTTGCATATTTCCAAAGTTAGAAAACGCAATGTTGATGGTATTTATTCCAATCATGGGCTGGAACGCACCGCGACGACGGTGCGGTCCATCAACATCCTATATTTGGCCGAAAAAGTCAGTTAAGAAATTTTTTCAATACTGCCGAGTAAAACTACTGGCAAAGACCAGTGATTTTGTTGCATTTTTTTGCCACAGTGTAACACAAAAAAGATTATTTCATTGATAAAGTTTTACCGAATCAGCCATGCTGATTGGATATACGTTGTTGATATACAAGAAATTAGTCCACCAGTAATCTTCGCATGGTTTTCGGAAACCTTCAGCAGCAGATGGCCACATTGGTCCACTACCCATCCTTGAATATAAACTTACTGAAATGAGCATGCAGAAGGCGTAGGCTGGAGTCAACCTGAAAAGTTTTATTCCATAATAATATAGTTAAACCGTAACGATTAGTTCTGAGGTCGGATTATATATGAAGATCTACGGAAGTACAGAATTTACAGGTAAATTTCATTTCTAAAATTGGAAAATGCCTGATCGATGAGAAGTCTGGACTGTTGATAGACCGCCCCTCGTTCTATTAACATCCCATAATTCGCCGAAATAATCGATTGAAGTCAAATAGCGGTGATATTGCAACAGGATATTCGATTGGAATCCAAATTGAACAAATATTCGAATGGAATCCGAATGGAATCCAAATTGAACAAATATTTTACAATGTTCAGCACTGTTTGTTAGACATTAATTTGTTTCCATAAACGCAAAACATCCCTCCATTTCATATAATAATTAATATAGTTTGTACATGCCATTGCTTGCTTTCTTACCTCAAATATCTATATGCGTATGGTAATAAAACACTAATTTTTCCGTTCCTCTTTTTCATTTGTCTCATTCCGAGATAAGTAACCAACAGTCCACTGAGGAAAAAGAATGAATCGACTGAAAAGAAGGCATTTCCAATTGCCTGGAAACTTCCATATGTGATGTAGTACTTGGCAAAATCTACTGGATTATCTGTGAAATTAAGAAGAATGATTTACTATACAACAAATTGTTTGACAACATTGGTAATGGAGTTATATAGTATAAGAAGTGTGCGACGAGAAATGGGCGACTGTTGCGAGAGGCGACTAAAAGAAAACGGAGAATTGATATGGATGACAATTGCCATCGCCCAGAGATGACAGTCACAGCATTAACACTTTTCGTGAAAGATTTTTGTCACATAGATGGTGGTTGGTTGATTCTTCAGGCGCTGTTTGTGGTCTTGCTTAGAATGAATTTCAAAAAACGGGTGAGCTACACTGTAACAAACAATGCAACAAAATCACTGGTCTTTAACAGTAATATGGTGATATTAAAAAAAATTGACTTTTCTGGCCATATATGGGGTGTTGATGGAACGCACCGTAAAGGCAATTGTTCACTACCCTGAATGGTTTCGTAAAGTAAATGCATAGTCCGTAACGAGTATTAAAATTTCTGCGGTCAGTCGTATATATCCTCCTAAAAATACTCATAAAATATTAAACAAAATAAAATTATTAGCTTTGGAATTGTAATATTTTTAAGATATACTTATTATTACTTTTAAAGTCGCGCTATTAAGTTTGATTTGTAAATACAGTGAATATTTTATGGTCATTCACTCATTGTATCAATTGCGTCTCAACGATATGGAAAATGAGTGAAGCTGGTTCAAGATAGTCGATCGAAAAAAATATTAATGATTAAATTTAATCAAACGTGTGCCACTGATGGAACGCGTCTTCGACAGCGAATCAAAAGTCCTATAATGGGCATACAAACATATGTTTTCCAGAAAAATAATTATTCATCAAAATTATACATCTTTTCTCAATTATCTCCGTTGGTTTCGAATTACTGCGAAAATTGAATCGAATAATTAGCGATTAGTGATTCAAATCAAATATTTGGACAGTCGCAGTCTTATCATAATATCATGTTGAATGCGCAAATAAAAGGTACTTTAAAATTTGATATTACATAAAGAAAGGTGATAGTTTAAACTCGAATACCCCTAATATTGTTTATTTTATTATATCCAGTTATACTGTGACGCAGAATAAACAACCCCACATGCATGGTATTATAAGAACTAGTCGATTAACCCAGTCAGAATTTCCCCCCTCCCCAAATATGTTTTGCCGCACGATCCATCAGTGACTCATACTTAGCAAAATGAAATCCTTGATTGGGTACTTCTATTTTTATCTTGTCGAGCATGGCCCTCGCATGGCAATACAGTTGGCTG
The DNA here is from genome assembly GCA_963675895.2 of Styela plicata. Classification (NCBI taxonomy): domain Eukaryota; kingdom Metazoa; phylum Chordata; class Ascidiacea; order Stolidobranchia; family Styelidae; genus Styela; species Styela plicata. The sequence goes on from OZ023140.1 coordinate 14,726,997, forward strand.
TCTGTAGTATGCTAATTATAATATATAAAACAATATGGCTGCCATCACATGACATTCTATTCATAGCCTCGTCAATATTTGGCAATTGCATAATTCACATGAGCTAGTGAATTGTGACCCACATAGCTTTTTCAAGTGTTTGAAAGAACTAATCAATGTCAGTTGGAGAGGAAACCTTATTTTAAATAAAAAAAAAACCTACATTAAAAAACATGCGACATTTCAAACCATTATTTAAAAATATTTTTTGTGAACGAAAAATTATATTACAGTCTACAGCTTTCCATCGCTTTCATATTTTCTTGCTTTAAAAACAGCCACGCAGTCGGTCATTGCCAATATTTCAGATAATTTATTTTATACATGTATTATGTATTCTGCACGGCTATACTCGTAAACTGCGACTCCCGGACGTTGAGTAGAAGTTTTTGTAAATTATAATTCAATATAGCCCTATATTTAAAATTTTCTATTCAGTATTCATAGTCCATGCTACGCCTTAGCTTTCACAAGGCATTATTGTGCGAGGAATGAGCAACAGATAGACCGCGCCGTGATCGATCAGTGATACATGGTTGCATCAGTATAATTTGCAAAACGATTGTTGGGTAAGAAATGTTCAAGACTTATTGAAACAAACTAAAATATATTCAAGCGATGCTCATTGTACATACGCGAAAGTTGGCAGAAATAGAAAGGTGAATAACAAAGCAAACGACGGATATTACTTTCCCGGTGTATCTCAAAATATATTTACTGTAATTCAAATATATTTTGTAAAGCATATAACACTGATGAAACGCGCCGCCTAGCCGCGGGCCATCAGTGGCACATGCTTGACAGAGTAATATTTCTGATTAGTAAAGAACGATATAATAGGTTGCATATGTTTGACGCAATATTTGCATTTGAATATAGCGTGATATCAAACCACGTGAAACAGCATCATGTAATGTGAGTCGGTCGACAATACCGGAAGCACCAAACGATCTGCATTATGTTTGCTACAGTTATGAATTAATAAAATAACATGAATGGAAGCATGCTCAATGACCAAGTCTATTAAACACATTCGTAGTGTCGGGTAGCATGTGGAAAGATATTGCGTGTTCAACTGGCGCACTGTTGACACGCTCATAGTAGGATAATTCGATCCTGTGGGTGCGGGCTTCACAATAGTGCTAACGAATGTTGAAATCCAATACGTCTGAATTGCTTCATCTCATCTCAACCACCTAAATCGGGTTTTTAAAAACAACTTTTTCTCCACGTATGCGTATATGCTTGTTGAAAGCTTTTGTTCAATGCTCAATTATACACGTATGTATGGTGATGTAGTACGTTTAATAGCATATTCATATTACTAGGGAAACGTATCAACTTCAGCTGTAACTTTGATTTGAGGACTTAGACTTGAACTTACCAACAAAATTTGGACTGAAGATAAACGTGTGTCCAAGCATGACCCATGTCATACTCAAAAATCTCATTCCGTGTAGAACGTGAATGTTCCCATCTTTTTGACTTGTATCCAGTAAATCTTTCGTGTTTTTGATGATTGAAAACGACAAAATGAGTTGAGTCAACACTACAAAGGATAAGGTCTATTTGTGAATAGATATGTCTAAAATATTAGCTTCGATTCGTGATTCGCGAATCATAAATTAATCGAACCCATATTTCCAGTGATTCGAAATCAACACAATCAAAAAGCATATGTTTTCGGAGTAAGAATGTAAATTTAGTGTATTTGAAAAATCTATTTAAAAACTTTATTTTTTGAAGCATGGGCCACAGATAGTCCGCACCTCAGGGGCGCGATCCATCAGTGTCCCAATGCTTTACAAAATTTTTTTTTTTTTCAAATTTTTGACTAGGATAAGAACAAAACTTGCAAAATTAAGATGAACTTGGAAATTTCACTCGAAAAATACAAGCTATCTATATCAATTTGTTTGACAACCAGTTCAACTTTAATTGTAAACAGGGAACATATGTTATTTAGATGTAATTAACGAATCGATCAGATTTAAACAAATTATTCGAAACAGATTTAAATTCCAAATGAATCGGTTTTTCCCAGTCCTTCCTATGACGCATGCTTGCCAAAATAAAATAGTTGATCGCGTGTCTGTGAACTCAATAGAAAAAAACACAACAACGGCTTCATTGGTAACCAAAGTCTTTCCTAACCAATAATTTTATTTTCCAATATGTTGTAGTAACCCTTTGCGATCAAGTGCTTGTTAGCTCAGCGCGACTGGTTTCTAATACTTAACAAAAAAACATTAATACACATTTATTAATTTTTTGAGTGAGTTAGATACCTTCGAAATCGCTTTTAATTTATGTCCTGTTGATCACGAGACAATGGTGGATCGTCTCGCCGAGGTGCTGTTAATCAGTGGCTCATGATTGACAAAATGAAATTTCTGATTAGGTATGTCTTAAATGTGTTGATTATCTACTCCACCAAAGTCGCCAGGCTGTCGGCAATAAGATGGGCTATAAACCACGACCATGTTTAATTTAAGTCTCACGCTTGATTAGTGTAGGTCATACGCAGTAAAAGTTAAATAACATCGACCTTCGATCCATTAATTATGTCTTTAGAAAATAATAGGATAGAAGCGTGATATGACTAATTTCACTCGAATAAACTTGATTGCTTTCGACTTCCGAAATCCCCTAGGGCAGATACCACTTATTGCACTTCATCATAGCGGTTCAGTTACGTTTGGGATGTTTCCCGTTAAAAGTGCAGTTGCTGGTACTAAAATTTTTAGTAGCTTTTGGTATTGAGTGGTTGGTTCCTTCTGGACGCTGCTTCTGGCCTTGCTCAGAGTGAATTTCAATACAAAAAACCTGAGTTTCCTTCACTACATCATCCTCAGCGGCCCAATGCCAGCACTGTCAGGAGCATTTGTACGAACAATGTCATATTATACTTTACAGTGTTCATCCTAGTACAATCGAAAAGAGGTGATTGAATATATAGCATGTTGTGTTAAGCGTGGGTAACTGATGGTTTGCGCGGCTAAGGCACCATCCATCTGTGGCTCATGCTTGGCAAATAAAAATTTCTGACCGAAATAAATCAGCATTTGTACTTACCAGAAGGATTACTATTCTCTATTAGTGTAAGTTCTGAATTATCAAACAACAATTCGTCGTAACCTTGCACAGTACGAACAGACAAGTAATAGTCGTATATCGAAGCCAGTAGAACAAGAGATCCAAGAAAACAGCAGATGAATCTGAACAAATAAAATATTAATTTGTTATTGGTATTTATGTCGCCTTGAACGGTGAGTTCCATCATCCGCTCACAATTAGTAAAAAATCCATTTTTTAGTTTTATTTCAATACCTCCTAGTAAATATACTGTCAGTGCACGGGGATTTTTGTATTGTTTTTTTAATAATGCATGCGCTGTACCAAAAGTGCAGTTAATTTACCACTCATATGAGGTAATTGTATATTTCTAAAATTTAAAATCACCATTTTATGTGATTTATGCCAAATGTGGACTGTTGAAAATTTTATAGTTAATTATCATATCACCGGTAAAAATTATTGTTAATAAACGAGAATTTTTGTCTTGTTTTTGTTACATTGAATACACTTTAACAAAGGTACAGTAAATTAACAGGTCATTTGCAGTAATTGCATATTTCCAGAGTTAAAAAACGACATGTTGATGATATTTATGACAATCATGGGCTGTTGATGGACCGCATTTTCGCTCTGCGTTCCGTCAACACCCCATATTGGGCCAAAAAAGTGAATTTTTAAATTTTTTCAATACCGCCGAGTAAAATTTCTGTCGAAGACCAATGATTTTGTTGCATTTTTGTTACAGTGCAAAAATGCAATAAATTCACTGCTTTTTAACAGTAATTTATTTGGTAGTATTTTCAAAGGATATAAAATCGTTTTTTGCGTCCATTATGGGTCGTTGGTAGAGCGCACCGTCGAGGTGCGGTCCCTCCACAGCCCATACTTGGCATAAATATCATCAATATAGCGGTTTATAACTTCGCAAATATGCAATTACTGCAAATGACCAGTAAATTTACTGCACTTTTATTACAGTGTATATACGTACATTGCTACGATTTCCAGAGGTTTGTATTTCGTTGCTGGTTCAGGACAATATGCACCTATTGGTTGCTTGGCTACCTCTCCTATTGGGGCCAAAAGATCTTTAAAATCCTTTTGTGAACAACTATCAGGAAGACAACTTCCAACCGTGATGGATGTTTTTGATCCCAGTCCAAACGTCGCCTAAAAAATAACAAAACTTTTTTAGTATTTTAACATCTTCATTGAGAGATAAGAAATCGACGATTTTATGTGTCTAAGCCCGAGCTCTGTTTGCTCGATCTATATCCCTGTGAACCTTGGCAAAACAACATTACTTCATTAAGAACAAGATCTTCAGGTATCTCCCGCAAGGCACGATCCATTGGTGAGTTGTGTTTAAAGTAAAACATAGTTCTCTTGTCCAAAAGATTTACGAGTTATCTCATTTATTTCATAAACAGCGTGGGCGCGATGGGCTAGTGGGCACTTTGGCATCGCAGGTTGAAGATCTCTGGCCCCGGCGAGGTATAAGCTGGTTAATCCAAGGTCACCACTCAACCCGGTGTGTAATAACTTGAGTAGACTTAGCCGAACATGAAAAGATCCTCTATCTTTCCAGCAATTCTAACTTTGTCCGCTGGTACAGGGCGTTGGTCAGGGTGTTTTGCCAAGAAATGGTAGTTTCATTAAAAAAACAACCCGGGTCCAGATTTGCAAGTTTAAGTTTAAGTCTTTGAGAGGTTAGGACATTTGTAGGCAGCCTGTATTCGATCAGTTGATAGTTTTGTTAATAATATAGAACGTTCGTATACCGAATGCAAAAATAAAGTTACTGGTCCTACATTTTGCACCAGTACTTTGCCTTTAAGTGGTTGTTAGTTGGAAAAGCAGAAGCGTCTCATAGACGCGATCCAAAGGACACACGAATGGGATATTGATGAAATATCGCGGAACAACGATAATCACACTTACAGGATCTGTTTTACCGATCGACATCCCACACCACTTGCCGTTGAATTTCTCTGTTGATTGATCTAAACATTCATAATATCTCCCGAGCCACATCATGCTTCCAAGGGCTATTCCACTGTCAGGTTTTCCCCAAGCATCAATCACTGGTAAATATTGAGATTCGATTACGAACGACTGACAATATATTGCGCAATATCATCTCAATCATCAGTATTTTTGTTGTTCACGGTTGAACTGTGTTTGAGCTACACGATTCATCGGTGACTTATACTTGACAAAACATGCTTGATCAAAATATTTCAGACTCGGATACGTCACAAAAAGCAAGATATCGCGGACTTAACAACAATCATGTGGTTTTCAAGTAAAAAAAGATGACATTTTTTGTTATTGAAAATAGAGGGATCCGGAATCGGAAAGCAAACTTGTGCGTATAACTCATTGCAATCAGAATTTTAATCTTGTCAAGCATGAGACACGGATGAACCGCGTCATGATGGCGCGTTTCATCTGTGGCACATGCTTCACAAAAATAATTCTTGGTGGGATCGGCTCCATTGGATAACGACGAACCTACGTTATTGACAACTTTTTTCCAATCGGAAACTTAATTTTGTTCGAGTATGCACTGTCATGCCTGTAGCTTGCCGGTAAAACAATGTTTTCATTTCACTGGTCATAAACATCATACAAATTGTGGTCGATTGATTCCCTTCAACTGCCGCTTCTGGCTTTGCATCAATCAAATTTAAATAAAGCAGAAATAACGCGATTATAAATGACACTTAGCCAAGCAAAAACAAGCATCTTACTTTTGAGAGCATATCCTTTGAAATGAATAGTATCTCCGAACAACTGCAATAAATCTTCAGCACAAATTGTTGTGTTTCCACTATCTTGTGACAATGACATGAGATTTTTCTTCCCAAAGAGATTTTCCTTGTATTTTGAATAATCTTTTAAAATGTGTCTGTGCTGTTGTCCCCATTCTAAGCGATCTTTTACACCTGCTACTACAGTAACTGGATTGGTGATGTAAATCTGACAATTGACTGGAGCCCTTGTCAATGCCAGCAATACAGTGATTGTTATTGTATTATGGAGCAAATACATTTTTGAAAACTAATATACAAAGTCTAAATTCCTGTTAATAATATTACAGTTTTGGATTCGGCTTGAAGTTAGGGGTTGATATCGAGGTAATTCTACAACAGTGTATTCTCAGATAACCCTAGATAAAACATTGCATTGGAGATTACATTATACTGCATATGATTTCAAATGTGTTCGGGATGTTTTCGACTTAACGGTTGCTGGCACTACATTGCATGTATCTCTTTACTACATGAGTGAGCGTTTGTCGGTTCCCCCGTTTCGTTAAACGGTGCTTCTGACTTTGCTTAGCAAATTTTAAAAATAAATTGTCAAAAAATAATTCGAAAAAAAACTGCAGTAAGAAACTAGAGCCAAAATTGATCGTGATAACATTTTTTCAATTGTGACGGTAAATCCAAACTGATATTTTCTGAGGTGACGAACACAAGTTGTTCATGATATATGTAATAAGAAAGGTTGCGCGATGGAAGCGCGAAAATATTCACGTCTAATTACCAAGAACGCCATTCGATTTTTACATTTTATCCGAAACCAGGGCAGAGCTTGCCACATTTTGCTGAGTCATTGCTGAATGTTACATTGCTTTAAAATAAGCTGTTATCTTTTCCGTTTATTACACCTCTCAGTGCCTTCTACCCCCTTTCGGATATTTTTACTATGCCACTGTCTGGAATCGGTGAGACATCTTGTATATCAACACTGATTTATTTGCGTCACGAACAAGGTCTCCTTGTCGCTGCTATTCACCTATTCTGACTAGCTGACCAAACACCAAGTCAATGCCTGTCGATTATTATTGCTATTGAATCTCTGCCAAACAATATTTAGTTGAATAAAACCTCTACATTCAGACAGTACGAAGCACGACGTTGCGTAATGCCGATCGAAACATGTTGTGCTTCGTCATGTTTTTATGCTATTCGAATCAGCTCGTGATGACTTGGCATTGCGACATTTGTGTTGATATTTATGTACATTGATAACCCTTGACATAGTCAGCGAGGTTTTTTCTTCATTATTTTATTTTTACACAAATTTTAAAAAGCAGTTTCTCGATAATTCCGAAGTCGACATTTTTTCTCCGATCCCATGTTGCACAGATTGCGCGCGATAAGTTATTCCATTCACATTTGTCTAAAATACCGTTTCGATTGATCACAATTTGGAATTCCGGTCCAAAAGATTATGGTAATGTATGCTTTGTTAAGTTTGAGCCACATATGAACCGCGCCTGTTAGGCGCGGTTTATATCAGGTTCAAACTTAACATATGGAATCATACGTTCAATTATAATTGGACCATGAGAGACCACGACTGTCTATTTTTGTAGATATTAAGCACGAATGCAGTTTTCTTTGTATTGCTTATCGAAACAATACATTGGAAAACGGTACAACTGGCAATAAAACAACTGCGTTGCATATGCAAGAAATGGAAGGTCTGTTAAAAATAATGTAATCCGTAATTCTCTGACTTTTATCCAACCTACCACACTTTACCGTAAGCGTAGCGTTACGTTTTGAAGTAAATCTTCGCCGTTAGTTGGTTCTTTTTATGCACTGCTTTCCACCACGATTAGAGGGAATTAAAGGAGCGTGAATATTAAATTGCATAGAAAGGCCATTCAAAATATACGTGTTAAAATCCACGAAACGGTTAATATGAGAATCATCGACAGCTAGGAATGAAGGCGTAAAATTTCTTAAAAGCTATTTTCGAGCATTAGTGGAATGTGCTGTTTCTGTACATATAGAATTTCGCAAAGTATTCCTGAAATTTCAACGAACTTAAAAAGAAATTGCTTAGGGCTGTGCCTTCATGTACCAACAGTTAATCGAGTTATATAATGTGTCAAGAGTAGGCTACATTTTCGGCCGTTCAGTAACAATATCATGGTTGACCGAAGACCCTTAAAAAATCCCACGGCCTCGGAGTTTGAAAAAAGTCTTGACCATAAAAAATTAATAACCTCAAAACCAGTTGTTCAAGCAACATTTGACATTTTTTACGAACAAGGTGTCTGTCTATTCCTATTGCAATCCAAATTATACTTTATTGATGACTCAAAATTAATTCTCGAAAACTGCTAATATTTGTAGTGACGGCTCTACCTCTAGCACGGGTCGGGCGGTTGTCAGAGCCTTCATTCATCCATGTTCGTCTATACGTAGCAAACTCATTCTCAATACTCAAATATTCAGTTTTCTTAGAAGAACCACGTTTTTTTACAAAACGCGCCTCGGGCACGGAATCCTCATGGTACTGGGTAGCTAATTGACTTAAAATGAGAATACTTACTTAGTATATCATCTTGCACCACCCACTTGAAATTCACGTGATATCGGTGAAAACAATGCTAACCTATGAACCTGACTCAAGGTTATGTAACAACAATTCTTAGCTACATCTCACTGTTAGCCAAAAATCAGCTCAAATTATGGAAAATTGTGTAAAATTATCAAGGGATCGCAAATTCGTTTGTAAAATTTCAACATTTTGCTTAAAACCATGTCACGACTAAATACCTAATTTTCTATTTGATTCTAATCCTTTTCACTGAACCTATTTGAAGTATTTTAGGTTGGTTTTATGGACGGACTAAAGTTTACTATTTAACTCGGACATCTGGCATTTTTAGCCGGGTGTTACTCCTATTCCAATCGTCAAGCTTGGGCAATTTATAGGTAGTAGATCCTGCATTCATCTGTGACAAATAGCTTCGGCTAAAACCTGATCCAAGCTTATTAGAAATCCAAACGTTGTTCATTTCTATCCTACCTTCAGTCACATGATGATGGAATCACGTGATTATATCGCTCGCCGACAAAGACGTCGGTTTTTAAAAGCGTTCCGCATTTCGCATTCGCAGGGTTCAAATTGAATGAAGTATTCGGGACCTTTTCGGCGTTCTTTGTCGTCGGACTCCAAAGGCGATGCGAACGACAAAATAAATAAAAACCTTAACGCAGCATATAGCATATAAATTGCGGACTTTCCGTAGTGTTAATATGCTTGTTGTATCATGATTCATTATCTGTAACTTGGCAGTAACTTGAATATCCCATTAACATCATTGGTTGTACCTGTCTTTTTACAGCTTTTACAGCAAATTAGTTTTTGCTTATAGCTTGAACATCGATTACACCTGTCGCTGGGTTCAAAATCGTATGTTTGAAATCAATAATATCGCTCAAGTATCTTGTGATTTTGCGGCAGTTTTCACATCCGTTTCTTTATCCGACTGCGGAATTGCTTGTTTTAATCCAGAAGCTTGGCGCCTGCGGCACCAATTGTGACGTCTCCACTCTCGTATCCTCACCCTCACCGAGAGTTCTTGGATTCAATAATGGCCAATGCTTGCCAAGAAACGTATTATGAATGAGAAACTGTGCATGCAAGCAAATAATTCTAATCTGATTCCGCTATCAAATAATTTTTGAGTTTAGAGAAACATTCCGTATTCTTATTCTACAGCAACGATAATGTGACATTGTGATAGAACGTAATTTCGATTTGTTCAACATTTGTTATGCGTTTCCTTTCCATCTGTGGAATGAGAACCTGTTGTATGCATGTATGCATTTCAATTGTATTTCCTAGTGAATCACTCAAACATTAGCTCCTAATTTAAAATTCGTAATTTGGCAAACAGTCATTAAATTGAGAATTGCAGTTCATAACAAAATTTATCATATGTTTATTTCAGCTTTATTTTATTATTTCTCAGATACCACATGTGTGGATGTCGCCCGTGATAATCTATGTTAAAAAAAATCAGTCGGAGAGGGTGGGGTGCTAAAACGACTTTGAAATACGGAAGGAATAAAATTTCAATAAATTCGCTTGGTTAGTAAGAGATTTTACAGACATAGCACATAATGGCATTGAGTTGGGCTAGTTCTGCAATACAGAACAACAGAAATCACTTGATGGTGTCCCCGTTCCACTGAAGACAAATACTAGGAAATCAGAGGTTTGTGGATGTTCGAGAAGGCACAAGATTTTCCGATTATTTCCGAAACCCAAAATTGGGGTCCTTATCCATAGCTTTTGTTGATACAAAATGTTCCAGAAATACGAAGTTAGATTTTGACCTAACCTGAGACATTTGGTGATTAGCATGTGGAATGCTGGGAAAAACTCCCAAAGCTTTAGGGTACATTTTATTTCAGCTGAATTAATCATATTGCACTTTGCAAAATTTTAACAAATTTGTAGGCCAGTAATTCGGGTCACCATTCTTTACTTTTTTTGGTTCATGAGTTGTTTCTATAGAGAGATGTGGCTGAAGGTCTTAAATCTTGTGGGGACATTCAAAAATAAATATTGAAATCTTTGTTTCGGTGTCGAAATAACGTTTGTCATTTTTTGCGCGAAGAGTCGTCATTTGAGGACAAAAAATAATCCAAAATGTACACTTAAAGCATTTTTGCAAAGGGCTTATGATGAAATTTCAAAATATTATCCAAAATCTTTGGGGGGGGGGGGGGGGCTGTTCTCTCTTTTTCCAAAACCAAGGGAACATGCCCCCTCCGGTTCCGCCTCCAGTGTCTATAGGTTGTTAAAACACGTTTTGATGTAGAAGAAATCATATGAATGCTACTGGACAAATCGTCATAATTTGGAGAAGTTAGCAGATTTTAAATGTCCAACGCTCTTAGTCGTCAAATACTTTTCGGATTTCTTCTCATACCCATAGGTCACACATTAACGCGGTAAAACTTTAGTATTACTGTTCGGGTGCGATGAGCCAACCTACATAGCCTTACTGTACTCATGTATATCTATAGCAATTATAAGATGTTATCTGGCCAGGAAAATGCCTTCGTCCCAGGCAGAAATATTTTGATCCGCACAGGCACGGTCTATCTGTGGCTCGTTCTTGACAAAAATTTATATTTTGGTTATTGTGTGCAGAGTTCAATGGTTATTTGTTATCAATACATTTCGAAAATTGCATAAAATGCGGCGACGCTTTTGTGTGTTTCTCTGATAAAAAGTATATTATATATATTATAATGTATCTTCATCGCAAGATGATAAAGTTGTTTTGTCCTTGTCTGTGCTTGCTTCGTCCCCCTTTTGTATTCTAAATATATATATTGATCACGGTGATTTGCTACTATTTTGACTTTTTTCTTGTACAAAGTAACGCTTTCAACAAACTTATAATAATTGATTCACTGCATTGCGCCACCAACGTGTTTATTATCTATTTGCTGACACAATATTTACAATATACCAAGAAGAAATCCATGTTCTAGTCTCAGTTAAACTAAAAAAAATATTTTGTCAAGCATGCGCCACAGATGAACCGCGTCTAGACGGCGCGATCTATCAGTGACTCATGCTTAACAAAGCATATGTTTGTACAAAATGTTTCTGACTGAGTGCTAAGCGTTAGCTACCAACTCTGATTAAACATGTTAGTAAATTTTAATCAATATTCCATACATTTTTGAAGATGACTTTTGGGTATATCTGTGAGTTTTATCCTAGATCCAGCTATGATAATGTTGTAGTCATGGAAGCACGATCCACCAGTTGCTCGTGCTTAAAAAATGTGTGTTCACTGGGTTGACTGGAGCAAATTCGATAAACAATTTTCCTCTTTCGTGTGAGATAAAAAAAATTTTATAGAGAAGTAAGTAATTTTAAGATGTTTGACAGACAAGGGGCGTGTCACTGAAACGTTTATGACATCATACACTGAGAGAAAAGTACAGTAAAGTTAACACCGATTTGTAGTAATGCTATATTTTTAACATCAGAACAGCCTTGTCGATAAGAGTTTTCATCGACACGCCATAATTTGTCAGAAATGCACTTTTATAGTTTAAAAAAACAGTGCGAAAATTACTTAGAAAGAGGGAGATTTTGTACAATTTTTGTTACAGTATAGGTTTATTCAGTGGAAACAAATTCTTGATGCAAATTTGCGTAGTTTAAGGTATATAAGATGAATCGCTTTATGCAAGCACTCACGTATCATTTAAACTCGAATTTTTCTCTTAGTCAAAAATTAAATATATTTCTGTGATGGGTCATTTGCTTTCCTCCTGGTTGCTTCTACTTGCTCTATTTCTATATTTGCAAGTTGGAAAATCAGTTGAAAGCAAAAACTTGATAAAATCTTTGAAAATTCCATCATACTTGGACAAAAATTCTGTGGAACGTCTGCTTGATGCAAAAGCGAACAACTTTTACATAAAATCGGAACAGGCAATTTGTGCAGCAGTCAAAGATCTTGAATTCGAAGATGAAAAACGGTGGGAAAACTTGTTGGACAGAGCAGAATTTGCGAATGAAGCAACTGTTTGTGTAGATGCAATTAAACGAGCAGTGTTAGATTACTACCTGGGACGGGCATATGCAAGACAAAGTGAGTTGTTATTTCTACGCGACTGTAACTAACTGGGTGTTCCAAATCAAAAATTTTCTTCAGAAATCCGACACAATATAACATGGACCATAATCAAGTATTGTCGGCACGATTTATCAGTTACTCTAACTTAAAAAAACATGTTAGGATAAAGCTTTTCTGGATGGGGTGTGTTACAGATAGATGGGGTGCGACTCCGTAATCAAGTCGCCTGGAGAGCAATCATCTCGTTTCTTCCTAGACAAATAACACTAAGCACGTCCGTCAATGAATATCATAAGACTGTGGCTGGCAAATCCAATTAATATTTTTTTATGCCCACTTCTTGAAGTAACCAAGACCCTGTACTAACGGTCACTTATAAAGACGGACAGGGTTACAATTTCTGATAAGATATGATCTTTTCCTGTTCGGCTTAGCTACACAAGTTATCACACCCCGGGTGGTTGAGTGGTGGGCATGTACAAAGGAGTCGGACTCGCCGGGATTCGAACCTGAGATCTTCAACTTGTGGTGCCAACATGTTTAAGCACTTGACCATCGCGCCCACAAAATTGGAATAGAATCTTCCATCATAATTTTCGAATTCAACACTGTTTCGAATAATATTTTCCAATCTAATTACTAATTTTACATATATCGCAAATGGACCGCTTTTAACATTATAGTTCATATCCATCATCAAAATTAGTATTTTATATATATATATATATATCTTCGAATTCACAAATATTTATATATAAAAAAATATTAAAGGCAACTTGCCACCATTTCACACTATCATCCTTCGGCACACAAATAAATTTACCCAATGTTTTATCATAGAAATATGATAATTTCCTTTTACTTCATGAGTTTTTGTTCTTGTGACCGATTCAAGACTGGTTCGAATAATTCGCGCTTTGACTCGAATCGAATCTGCCAGCCCTAGCACTATGCTCGCGGACAAGCCATAGCAAAAGTTCTAAAATTCTAAAAAAGTCATTTTTTGATCAAAAACTATATCTTGTCAAGGATGCGCCACAAATGGATCACGCCTTGACGGCGCGATCCATCAGTGACTCATACTTAACAAAGAGTATTTATAGAAAATTTCCTCATTGATTTGTCATATAAGGAGCAAAAATTTATTGCTTTCTTTTCATTAGTTCCAGCGTTATGTGGAACAAACTCAATGAAAAAACGACAAAACTTTTTTTCAAATATATAAGAACTTCATTGCTTAAATATCGCTTCACCGGAATTATTTTTGCCATATCTTTCTTTATAAAAATTTTAGTCTAGAGATAAATTCACCTTGTGCTTATTTTGTATATTTTATGAAAATTTGAAAATGATTTAAAAATATTTTAACCTGATTAGTCCATTTAATTAGAAGTGTCCCAGAAAAATTTATCGCTATGATCTCTTTCCTTGAATCTTTTTTATTGAGTCAAGAAATGCCTACATTTCAGTGTATGATTCAATGGGCAGAAGGGAAAGTGGATTGTTGAAAGGAAATTACATTTGGACAGGAAGATATTTTGAATGTCTCGATGCCACAGATAAAAAAGAAGTAACTGGTCAAATGTGTGAAGCTATTTTTTCTGGACAACCGGTATGTGCATGCATCACTTACTAAAACTAAATAAAAAGAACTTATATCGAACTATTCCCTTTTCTGGAAACATGTTACCACATTTTTCTTTTGTTACTTAAAATACATCCGTTGGTAAATTGTAAAAAATCATGATTAGAAATTAACAGCCCTTAATTTCAAGTCCCCAGTATACAGTATAGTGAATCTCTTTCTGATATCCACCCATCGAGTTGCCATCAGATCTGGGCTTTTTGAAAAAGCATTCAAATCGAAACTTATTTTAACAATAATAATTAGAATTGCTTAAAGCTCTTTTTACATCGCTATCAGGAATTGCCCAATCAAAATTTTCATCAAGCATAAGTCCAAAATAGACTGGGTATGGTAACATTGTTTGCAATCGATGGGACTATAGGGCAGGAGAACTTCTGATTGGCGTTGAAACATAGTGCGAATCACCGAAAATTCGAAAGTGCTGAACTCTTGTTTCCAATCTCAAATCCATTCGAACAAAGCAATCAATTTTTTGTAATATACTGTTGATGTTTTATAGTTAACGCAAAATTATTTTCTACTGAGATCACTCAGATATCTTGGGTTCAACATAGTATGAATGTGTATTTTTGATAATAGTAAAAATGTTTTTAGGGTGCACCTACAGGAGCTGGATTCACTGTTGGAGTTTGTGTACCTGATGTATGCAATGAACAAGAACTCACAGCAATATTCCGAGACATGTTTTTGAATGATACTGGTTTATATACCAACATATTATGTCCGGATGAGGTTAAATTTGACTCTGTAGATATAATAGCTTTGTAAGTATTGTCAGCGATATATGTGTGTGACACATATGAATTCAAAAAATAAATACTGCGGATGCTACAGAGAATACTGCGGAGGTTTGGGATGCTACCGAGGATTTGCAAGCTACAGGAGCTTCCGCAGAGTCTGTCCAAAACCGCCGCAGTACAGTCAAAAACTTCAGTAACCTCATTCATACTTCCACAACGTCTTTCATAGTCTGCGTAGCCTCCATTCTATATGTACCCGTCCGTAAATCGATGTATGACATTTTCCCGATCTAATCCTTTTTTTGAGCTCTTTAAACTCTTTTAGCTAGCAAACAGGTTTTGCGATTTACTGATGATATGCGCCTCCCGACAATTAGCTCTCCCGAAAACCTGATTTCCCGAATGAGTAACTACGATTAGAAAGGATGTCGATATTAGAATTTTCACAAATATTTTGTAGTGTGTATCAAAATATAGTAGATTTGCTGTTTTTGACGGTGGTTTTACCTGGTGATATGGAAGGAAATCACGAAATCGATATCTTCAGACAATTTTGGGCTTGTAATGAAATCGAGAACCCATTATTTGCATTAACCATTGCATATTACTGCAAACGAATGGTAAATTCTCTGTATCATGGGCGCGATCCACCAGTGATTTATACTTAGTAAAACGCGTATGCACAAAATATTTCTCTCAGAGTAAGGCAACCAAGATAAGCACAATAAGCTCTGATTTAGACGCAATTAGTTTTGCACCTCATAACGGACTTATCAACTTCCATGATTTTTATTCAGCGTTGTATTTGGCATACTTGGAGCTCTCCTGATCTCATCTACTCTTTATGAAATATTTCTCATATTGAAAGCAAGAAAACGATCGGAATCGGGTTCGTATCAAGAAAATTCTATATCAGGTAAGTAAATTATAAAACGACGGAAGTTTGGTGTCTGCAAGGTCCTTGTGCAATACAAATAAATCCTTCTTTTTGAAGAAGAATAATAGTGCTTCTACAAGGAATTGTGGGAATAATGAGCTAGATATTTGAAAACCTGTAAAGTTAAATCACAGAGACTATACTATATCATATACAATATTAGCAGATTACTAAATCCAGCATTTCCGTTTTGCTGTATTACGTAAAAAATGCATTCTTTAATAGTTGTTTAATATGATTGATGATAGAATGATGTAGTTTTCAAGCGTATTTTCAGACCTGTTGTCTAACTATTTTGGTATAGTTTTTGTAACATGCACATCCGATAGTTCTGGAGCAATTTAAATCTTCATTGTAAGTTTATTTTTGAAGTTGAAGAGTGTGGGTATTTGCTACCATGTCTTGTGTCCGCCGTACTAGGACAGTGACAATTGTCTTCGTACAGTAAATAACATGTTGGACTTTGGAAAGTATTTCAAATTGTCATATTCATTAGAAAAAGTTCGCTTTCAATAAAAATATAAAGCAAAGTTAGTCAATTGACAATTTTATATACCGATGTCTCCAGTGTAAATTCCTTTTTGGCAGTATTGGGAAGATTGACTTTGTCGTTTTCTATCATCAAAAATACAAAAGGTTTGTTAAGCCTGGAACAAAAAGAAGGAAATTTGGAATGTCTGCATGGTCTTCGTTTCATCAGCATGGCGTGGATAATACTGGGTCATACACTTGGAAATATTATTGGCTTTACAGGTAGATTTATGTGTCAATGTTTTAGTGTCATGGAAGTAAATTAAAAATAATATTTTTATAAAACAGAAATGATAAGTTTTTTTATGTCGTGCGTTTTTGTTTTTGCAGTTTAAAAGATATCAATTCCACTTCTGTATCATTCCCCCCTCATTTTGTGTATCATATTGATATATAGTTTCAGGTACACAATCACTAAATTGTTGTTGTTGTTGTTGTCACAGTAATTTTACTGGTGATATCGAAATTAACTGCACATTCGTTTTTTTTCTAGCAATTATAGAACATGGTGCGCGATTCAACTAAAGACTGCAAAATAAAGCATAGCTGTTTCTTTATTTCAACCCTCGGCTATATAGGCACGGGTTGACTTCCTTATCGACAAAAAGATGGCAAATAAGTGATAATACCCCCTTAACGTGACATCATTATTTTTATGGCATTGTCATTTTGTAACAAGCAAAATCCCCATTTGCGCGACCGCACATGGGATGGCTTGTTCCATCTCACATTATGCCCAGAATAATTTTCATTGTCTAAAAATTGCTGGAAATTGTTTCACTAAAGTATTACGATGTAATAGAGCAAAACCATAGTTTGGTTTCATTATAAATAACCATTGATGGACACATCCAAGTATCACATTCATTCAGATGTGACGGATATCACGGTTGTAGATAACACATAGCGCTAAAAAATCTCGTTCATTTATGCTGAAGTGGTTAGTTGTCTTCAATGCGTTTAAGCACACATATATTTCAACCAGAAAAACATCATTTGCATTCTCTGCAGAATGAAAATTCGCTTAATAATTCATAATCAATGAGCCGTAGCAACCAAGCAAGCCTATCGATAGACCAGCCTCGTACGATCGACTAGCCTCTGAACTTCAAGCATTCCCATGCTAAAGTCCAATGCTGTGGCCCACCGAAATGGACGTATTACGATAATAAATCGAGCTGCCTTAAATTTTGGTTATTGTACGAATCTTTGCGGCTTGTGACAAGCGTGATATCACGAGTTATCTCGTGCTAGGCGAAGGGCGATTTCTCATTTCGAGTATATTTTCGGGCAAGATCACGATCGAAGGGTATACTAAGGGGCCTTAAGGGCAGGCCCCAATCACTGTACTTTGCAAAAATATGGAATCGCCTCTGATTTTCCAATATTTCCATGCTCAAGTTCAATTTTGCCGCCCACATAGAAGGACGTGTTATACGTTAATAAATCGAACCCACGTAAATTTTGACTATTGTAAGAATCTTTGCGGCCTGTTACAAACTGCCAACGTGATATCTCGTTCTTGTTCCGAGTATATTCGACCAAGATCACGAAATGGATACTTAAGTGCCTATAGAGCAGGCCCCAATAACTGTACTTCGCATATCGGTTACGTTAATGGTACAGGATACATGGGTGATTATTTGCTTTGGGTCCAATTATCTGTTTTATATTTTATGAATTTCGCTGCTATATTAGGCTTTTTTTAACAGATAACATAGTCGATTTAGCTGAATACTACGTAACCTATGGTTCGCTCCAAGCAATTGCAAATGCATCATATGCTGTCGACACATTCTTCTTTCTTAGTGGACTTTTGGTTGCATACTTAGGACTAAGAGAAATGGACAAAAGAAATGGAAAAATAAATGTACCGTTGATGTACTTGAGCCGTTATTTAAGGTATCAGATCATCATTTATTTTTTTATTTTATCTATTTCCTTTTAAATAAAATAATAGTTATCCATCCTTATAAATGAAACATTCTATAGTAGTTGACAGTAGTTTGGGTTGGTGATATTAAAAAAATGAATAAAAAAGTATTTTTTATCGATAGATTTTTGGACAATGCAATTAACCCAATTCAATGATAAATTCACTGTACTTTTGTCTCAATGTACTCAAGACGGGTATGGTCAAGGGTGGTCATTTCATCAATAAAGCTGTCCAAAGCATTCGGCTTGATTTCAGAATATGAATTGTTTGACTTGATTTCTACGTCGATGCGAATTCATCAAAATAAACGATAGGCATATTTTTAGAAAAATTTTTTTCTTAGACTCACACCTAGTCTGGCCGTTGTTATATTGTTTGCTGTTAGTCTTTATTACGACATTGGATACGGTATACTATATCAACCTGTTGTACAAGTATATACTGTGGATCTTTGTCAGAAGTATTGGTGGACGAATCTACTGTATATCAATAATTTGTACCCACTGAACATGGAAGATGAAGTTAGTTTGATTCATTTATCATTAGTTTTTTGTATAACCTAATTATCTATACTATAGATATTGTTACAGAAATTATAGTAGGCATTTTTTCCGATTTATGTACTATATTTCAAACTACTATATTTTTCACTGTCAAAAAATGTTGTTCTATAATAGATATTTTCAGATTTATAGTACATATCCCCCGTGTTTTTAAATTCAATCGTTTGAGTGGATCACACTGAGCAAGGCTCTATAGTTTGTTTCCGAAATGGTTATACCACTCATACCACGTATGCCACTTCGTGGTATACGTGGCATAAGAAGTATAAGATAATTCGGAACCCCGGGACATATATACCGGCGTCTAAATATTTGAGAACAGATTAAGCATAGGATCTTTCCGGCTGAAAGTAGCCTACCCAAGTTATTGCACTTTGGGGTGAGTGGTGGGCTTGGATTACGAAGTTGGATGTGCCTGGTCTCGACATCAAAACGTATAATTTGTTATGGTATTTGAGTCAAGCGAAATATATCTATTAAAATGAGTTACTGAAGGATCGTGCAGTAAAGACGCGGTTCTTATACTTGTAAAAATCACTGGCATTTAGCCCGATACCATTTTCAGCCATAATCCTTTTATGGACTACGGAGAAAATTTAATATTTAATGCATGCATCAACTTTGAATAAACAAATATGCTCTTGAAAATAGGAAACAATTTGATATCCCCTTTGAAGTTTCTTTAAAAAAATATTGTTTTTAGTGTCTCGTTTGGGTCTGGTATTTGGCAAATGATATGCAATTTTATTTGTTGGCTCCAATTTATCTCCTTCTATTTTACCGGTGAGTATATTTTTCGTAAAGTTAGCACATAGGGGTTGATCGTGATTCGGACAATTTCTCCGAATTGTATCGAACCATTAATGCTATGAACTAAAACAAAGATCCCATCTTTACCATTTCAACTTGTCTCCATTATGCAAATTTATAGTTAGGAAATATGAATTACTAATATAAGCATAAACAGACTTAAAGGGAGTATATTTTTAATTACACTCCTTGTGCAAGAGCGAAAGTGTTCATTTCCTAATTCACGACAATATTCAATCGATTTTGGTCAGATTTGACCAAAATCGATTACATTTTGTCGTTAAAAATAAAAATTCCATTTTATTCAGCAAGTTTTTATTCCAACGAAAAATTCACGATATATTAGAATAGTTCGTGCTTCTAATCGATTCGAATTATCGAATCATTTGTCCCAGCCCTAATCAGAATGGGTAGCGGTCAAAGTTCGAAAATTCGACCGATTAGTTTATGATTCCATAAGTTAATGAACGATGTCCTAGTAAATAATGCGATAGCAATGCTAAAAACTATCATTTTTCCACATTGTAAAATAATAACTAAAGCCTGACACGTGAAGTTTTTTTAAATTTATGGCATCCTCCCTAAACACGCCAGCGAACGTTACATGATATTCAACCAATGAATGGAGAAAAGTATTTAACCGATGTTTCGAATATCTAAATATTTTTTATCAAGTATAAGTCAATGATGGATCGCGCCGCCGAATTTCTGATATGATTCGGATTCCCATCGTTAAAAAGAGGAATGAAACGAATTAGAGAAAATGAAATGAATAAATGAGGGCAAATGGCCTTTGTATCATCAGCATTTTTACGAACTATCTTTTGCTCTAGAATATCACATCTTAGCTATATATAGGATTTATTACACAGCATTTTCTTATACTGATGACAAGTATTTTAATGGTAAAAGCTAATTTCCATAAGTTTAACTAATTCATGATTGATTCGAATAATTTTGCTTCCGATGTGACTGGAATTACAGACGGTTTGAATCGATTGGAGGCGCAAGGTTTTTGTATCAGCTTAAAAGTCGAAAGAACCAAATTCAATTTGAAATTTCTGTTTCCATGACGCGATATATCTCAAAAAGGACTCGAACATCATGAAAAATACTGATCGAGTAGTATTTGGTCTTAGCGATAGTGAAACCATCCATCACATTTTCATAATCTTAGTTACCACAAAAAAAACGTTCGGAATAGAATGGCAAATTCAAAAGGGTATTGTGTCGAACTGATTATTAATATTTTTATCAAATATAATCTCATCGTGGTTCTTTAAAACCTTATTCAAGGCATCCTAAAGTTGGGCTTGGAGTTGTTGCATTTACAATCCTAGGAAGTCTTTCGATTACTTGGGCATTATCCTTTCATTTTGAAGTTTTACCAGACGTTATCACAATGGCAGCAATATTCAGGTATGACATGCTATTTAATAAAGTTTGTTTATTTAAATGATTTTCATGTACATTGCAGTGAACATTAATGACCGTGAAAATGATTGACAGGCACGTTAATCTCATTACGGTTTTTTGTATTCGGCATGTCACATAATTTTTCATTCAATTTTCAATCAAATTTTCGATTTATTTCCCCACCTTTCCGAACTCAATATTGTTAAAAATTTTGTCAAGCTTCAACAGTATACATTTAAATAAAAATTTTGACCAGGATTTCAATGTTTTTATTACTACAGATATATGCTTAACATTGGCACTGCTACTCCTCCTCATCTTACAACGAGTGATTCATATTGGAATGATATTTATACAAAACCATGGTGTCGTATTGGTGTGTATGTGATTGGGATGACGACCGGATATATAATCCATGTTACGAAACGAAAACTTCGAATGAACGAGGTTCATAATCTATATAATTTTGTGTTTAATAGTAGGGAATGCATGGATTAACCCAGTCAGGAAACTATTTGCAAAACGTCGTTTGTCGCGCCGGTGAGAATCGGTTCATCTGTGGTCCATGCTTCACGAAATTCAATTACTGATTGGGAAAGTATGCAATTTATCAGCTATTAGTCATTCATCGCCAAATATGGGGTTCAAATTCAACAAATATTTGCATGTGAAATGTTTGTTGAAGTACATGAATCGATATACCAATTCCGCCCGCCACTGCTCGTTTGTTATGTTGTATGTTGTCCTAAACTACATAATCATTTATTGTTTGCGTTTAGGTAAAAATTTTGTAATAAAATTTTACTCTAAATAATAAAGTTGAAGAATAAAAAGAAAAAATATTGTTCAAAAATAGGCAAAATCTTATTGAAAATTCAAAATATTTGGTCAAGTTTGAATGAAAAATATTGGAACTTTTTATGATAGTTTCGGGAATTCAACATATTAAGTTATTTTCATTCACGCAATGTAAACGTGATCGTGCCACGCACCTCACTAACGCTTAGTCCAAGTTACACTTTAGTGGATCCTCCTGAACTTGGTAAACTTCTCGTTAATTTTGTCGGAACACTCATATTCGTTTTTTATAAATCGTTCATGAATCCTTCGTGCAAATTTGCGTCGAAACCCCGTATCCGGTAAGGTGAGGATGCGATGGCATGTACCATGTTTATTGTTATACAATCGGACGTAGCTCCGAAGCACCCGTGCTCACAGAGGCGGGTCTGTTAAATTCGGCTCCAGGGAGGGTTCACTCTTAAAAATAGGCTAGCTGCCTTGAAGCGCCAAATTTACTATGAAATTGTTTCACAGGTTTTTGTGACGTTGATGTGGGTAGCAGTCTTTGTTGTAGAACTGACCATTATTTACGGATTTTGTCAACCTGTGTTGCATGATTATTATCCTTCGAACAGTGCAAGCGCGTTCTACCATGCAGTTACTAGACCGGTTTGGGCTCTTGGTTTATCATGGGTGACAATTGCATGCATTTCGGGGTATGGAGGTAAGACCCACAAAATGCAAGCAGGTGTGAAAAACTAAGTAACTTTCAAGACAAAACGCGGTTATTTATTTATAATGAAAGAGAGATTTTGACTCAAAATACAACCTAATTTATTTTGAAAGTATACGTGAGCAAGTAAGTAAGTGAGTTTATTTCGGCTCCATAATCAGCATGAAAGAAAATAGATGATTTTTAAAAAGGATATAACAAAACTGATCAGGATGGTATGGCAAGCAAACATAACCTAAAGTTGAGTTTAAAAACGTGCTTATTTGAACATTAAAAAATAATGTCGGAACGCAAGCGTGCACGCGTTTGCTCTCCTTCGCATTTCATATTAAATTTTGAATATTTACCTATATTTTTCGTTCTTTTAAACGAAAGAATCGAGTATATTTTTTTGTTATATTTCCTTTTCAATCTTTCTCGAACTACTAAAATTTCCTGTATTTCAGGTCCCATCAACAAATTTCTAAGCTGGAAATTTTTCATTCCTTTGACTCATTAATTTGTATACCGACGTGAGCAGAGAAATTGAGATGCATTTTGCTATCAATATCATCATATATTATTATCTAGGTATGTTTATTCACTTAAATTTGTTTAGTATTTTTTTAATGTATGCTAGAGGTACAGAAATAAAGGAAATATAACTGGAATTTCCAACCTTTATCGAGACTCTGGGATGTATTTAATTTCTTTTCTTAAGAAAGCCGTTTGGAAAACGCCACAGAACATTGGGTTATACGTTGAATATATACAATACACATAAGACGTATTTTTTGGGTTGCTTACCACGCAAAACTAAAAAACAATTCAGCAATTAATTGATTATTTTTTATATAAAATTTTAAATCGGAATGGAAAATTAAAACAATTGAAATACAAAATTAAATGAAACTCACGACTATATATTATCAGCCCCATTATATATTAATACCTGTATTATATTTTAGCAACCATGGTATTATCATATGCACTCGCCTACGTTCTGTCAATGACCGTTGAAGCGCCAATGATCGGAATACAAAAATTTATTTTCTCCAAATCGAAACCAAACAGGGTGGTTCAGAAGAAAGAAGAGAATATGGACCAAAGGAACGAACAACTTTCTTCCAGCAATGGTCATGTAACTTTAGAAAAGAGTGGAATAGACAAGGAAATAGTAATGGAAGATAACGAAAGCATCAACTGTCATAAATTATAACTTAAATATAAACGATTTTTCAAATTACAAAGAAAGAAAAAAATACGTCTAAAATCATAGACACAGTATAATGTTTTTGTACTAGCTAAGAAATTCAAGCTTTGTCGTTAAAATTCGCTCTAAGCAAGGTCAGAACCAGACGCTAAAAACGTAAATTGCGCTCTGACGTGGAATACCCCAATAGCTACTTAACGTCTGTAATAAAGTGTAGCTATAGTAGTATCTGTCCTGTGTAATATTGAATGGGAAATAGCAACAGAAACGCAAAGCCATATTCTATTTTGTAGCATGTGTCCAATTTTATAAAAAGTTGCTTTCAGCATGGTCGGAACCAACCAACGGCCATGTTGTCAAAACTACTCCAAAACACATTGCAAGAAGCTGCAATAATAATATCGACCACAATATACATTTTGTGACATCTGTCCTGAGCAATGGTTAAACCAGTTTCCACTTTTTTGTTTTCTTTCAACCACCTTGTGAGACACGCAAAAAATACTACTATCGCCCACGACAGATACCACTCACTGCGTTTTACCATATCGGTTCAGTTCCGTTCGGTATGTTTCAACTTATAGTGCAGTTGCTGGCATTATATCTTGCAGTAGCGATTCATTGGCCATCAGTTGGCTTCTTTTACGCCCTAAGATAAAAAAAATACGTTAGGACCATTCTAACGTAGGGAACGACTATATATACCTGCCTTAACTTTAATTTTAATATTGTTTTCTGAGGTTGGTTTGAAATGAACGAAGCATCAGCCAGGTTCATATGTAGGCAAAATATTTTTCAACATAAAACCAGGGAATGCTATCCCGGTAGTTTTTGACCTTTCCTCGCCTATTGGACTAATTTTCTTATTTTTTCGGATATTTATTGAAATGAATATAAAATTAATATGGTTTAATTTATATCATTCGTTTTTATTACAAGGAGGAGTTATGTGTAGCTGTAAATATATATATACAAATGACTCGACGCCACCTGACCCTGTTGGTAATTAACTGGCCTCCAGTGCCTCATAACAGACAGTATATTTGATTACGTGCAGCATGAGAAATATACAAAATGAAAATTTTTAACGCTAGTTTTTATCATTGAAATTTGTTCAATAAATTACTGATAGCAATACGTTTTACTTTTATGGAAAAATAATAAATACGAGTTTCGCAATTTTACCTTGAACAAAAATACGAAGTTTAATGAATTTTCAAAATCGTTTCTGTCGCTTTCACGTTTTGTTCACAATTTTCATTTAAATTAGGTAACTCGCCATTATCATTATCATGAAATATTGTGAATTGATGACACAGTTCACACAATATTACTAAAAGTTTCATTTTGCAAGAAAAAGTTTTGTGGAAAGGGCTTTTTTGAAACACTGCGAGGATATGAAATAGTGTTATCTATTCTAGGAAAACCACCGAGTTTATCTAGTATACGATGTTTACCGAGTTTAGTTTCAAAGTACTTCCTCCTAGATTCACTGATATCTGATTTATTACTTACCTTTTACTGAGTTTTCTCTTGAAGCTTTAGCTATTTAACCTAACTAGGTAGAATAGGCAGATTTACCTAGTTTTTAACTAGGTAGTTGAAAAAAATCAACTAGGTATTTTGGTTCAAATAGTATCTAGTATGAAAGACTAGGAGAAATCCTATATTCTCCGTGAAAATGCTTTTGAAATAGACAATTCGGTGGTTTCAATCTTCAAATCCTGAAAATGTCTTAAATGCAGCAAAGCGACGATTACCTAGTTTACCTGGTTTTTAATCTAGGTACTACTTAGTTTTGAAAGTGAAACTGATTTACCTAGTTATACTTCACCTAGTTTTCTGATATATTCGTTTTACTTTACCTAGTTTAAGGAAAACTATGTTGCCATCATCAATATGAAACTCTTTTCCTTCACACTGTTTCCCGGCTAAAACTAATTTGAATTGTTTCAAACCTTCAGTCAATCTTGATGTGTTCATAATGAGTAATGGATTCTTCACACGTGTACCTTTTACCCAATCCGTGTTTTGGAGCAATCGACTTAAAAGAATATATTTAGTTGTTCGGGGTATATCGTTTCGAAAAACTTCAAACTATTAGAAGATGCGCTGTAGAATATCCTTTTAAATAGGCAGATTTCCGTAATCAATTATGAACATGTATCGCTTATATATCCCGACAGCTGTCTTTTTGTGGAAGTCATAGCGCATTTTTGTATGCGGTGCTCTTTCAATTTCAGTGAAATTCACTCAAGGGGCGAAAAAGTAGTTCCAAAAGCACTCTGCACTCTATGTGGAAAACATACCAAACAGAACTGAACTGCTACAATGCGGTGCAGTGAATGATACCTGCCCTGGGCAATAGTGAAACCCATCTATAACTCTATTCTGGCTCCTTTTATTCGTCTCTTGCGATACGCAGGAAAACATAATAGGACAATCCCGAAACCCGCGCCTTCATATCCAAATTTAGTCATATTGCGTCCGCTTGCCCTTGTTGGCATCAACTTAAAAATATATAAAAAATACGCTGGAGAAATAATTTTGTGCTAACAAGTCTTGTCAAGTATGGGTCACTGATGTGTCATCTGATGATCAGGATGGTATGGAAAGCAAACATAACCTAAAGTTGAGTTTAAAAACGTGCTTATTTGAACATTAAAAAATAATGTCGGAACGCAAGCGTGCACGCGTTTGCTCTCCTTCGCATTTCATATTAAATTTTGAATATTTACCTATATTTTTCGTTCTTTTGAACGAAAGAATCGAGTATATTTTTTTGTTATATTTCCTTTTCAATCTTTCTCGAACTACTAAAATTTCCTGTATTTCAGGTCCCATCAACAAATTTCTAAGCTGGAAATTTTTCATTCCTTTGAGTCGATTGACATATTGTGCATATCTAATTCATCCACTCATTAATTTGTATACCGACGTGAGCAGAGAAATTGAGATGCATTTTGCTATCAATATCATCATATATTATTATCTAGGTATGTTTATTCACTTAAATTTGTTTGTTATTTTTTCAATGTATGCTAGAGGTACAGAAATAAAGGAAATATAACTGGAATTTCCAACCTTTATCGAGACTCTAGGATGTATTTTATTTCTTTTTTTAAGAAAGCCGTTTTGAAAACGCCGCAGAACATTGGGATATACGTTGAATATATACAATACACAAAGGACGTATTTTTTGGGTTGCTTACCACGCAAAACTAAAAAACAATTCAGCAATTAATTGATTATTTTTTATATAAAATTTTAAATCGGAATGGAAAATTAAAACAATTGAAATACAAAATTAAATGAAACTCACGACTATATATTATCAGCCCCATTATATATTAATACCTGTATTATATTTTAGCAACCATGGTATTATCATATGCACTCGCCTACGTTCTGTCAATGACCGTTGAAGCGCCAATGATCGGAATACAAAAATTTATTTTCTCCAAATCGAAACCAAACAGGGTGGTTCAGAAGAAAGAAGAGAATATGGACCAGAGGAACGAACAACTTTCTTCCAGCAATGGTCATGTAACTTTAGAAAAGAGTGGAATAGAAAACGAAAAAGTAATGGAAGATAACGAAAGCATCAACTGTCATAAATTATAACTTAAATATAAACGATTTTTCAAATTACGAAGGAAGAAAAAATACGTCCAAAATCATAGACACAGTATAACGTTTTTGTACTAGCTAAGAAATTCAAGCTTTTTCGTTAAAATTCGCTTTGAGCAAGGTCAGAACCAGACTTTAAAAACGTAAACTGCGCTCTGACGTGAAACACCCCAATAGCTACTTAACGTCTGTAATAAAGTGTAGCTATAGTAGTATCTGTCCTGTGTAATATTGAATGGGAGATAGCAACAGAAATGCAAAGCCATATTCTGTTTTGTAGCATGTGTCCAATTTTATAAAAAGTTGCTTTCAGCATGGTCGGAACCAACCAACGGCCATGTTGTCAAAACTACTTCAAAACACATTGCAAGAAGCTGCAATAATAATATCAACCACAATATACCTTCTGTGACATCTGTCCTGGGCGATGATTAAACCAGTTCCCACTTTTTTGTTTTCTTTCAACCACCTTGTGAGACACGCAAAAAATACTACCATCGCCCACGACAGATACCACTTACTGCGTTTTACCATATCGGTTCCGTTCCGTTCGGTATGTTTCCGCTTATAGTGCAGTTGCTGGCATTATATCTTGCAGTAGCTCCTTGCGATTCAGTGGCCATCAGTTGGCTTCTTTTACGCCCTAAGATAAAAAAAAAAAAATACGTTAGGACCATTCTAACGTAGGGAACGACTATATATACCTGCCTTAACTTTAATTTTAAAAATATTTGTTCGAGTTTGGTTCGAAATGAACGAAGCATCAGCCAGGTTCATACGTAGGCAAATTATTTTTCAACATAAAACCAGGGAATGCTATCCCGGTAGTTTTTGACCTTTCCTCGCCTATTGGACTAATTTTCTTATTTTTCCGGATATTTATTAAAATTAATATAAAACTAATATGGTTTAATTTATATCATTCGTTTTTATTACACGGAGGAGTTATGTGTAGCTGTAAATGTATATACAAATGACCCGACGTCACCTGACCCTGTTGGTAATTAACTGGCCTCCAGTGCCTCATAACAGACAGTATATTGGATTACGTGCGGCATGAGAAATATATATAAAATGAAAATTTTATAATGAAAATGAACAAAAATACGAAGCTTAGTGAATTTTCAAAATCATTTCTGTCGCTCTCACGTTTAAATCAGGTAACTCGTCATTATCATTATCATGAAATATTGTGAATTGATGACACAGTTCACACAATATTACTAAAAGTTTCATTTTGCAAGAAAAAGTTTTGTGAAAAGGGTTTTTTTGAACACTGCGAGGATATGGAATAGTGTTATCTATTCTGGGTAAAAGTACCGAGTTTATCTAGTATACGATGTTTACCGAGTTTAGTTTCAAAGTACTTCCTCCTAGATTCACCGATATCTGATTCACCTAGTTTAACTTTTACTGAGTTTTCTCTTGAAGTTTTACCTATTTAACCTAACTAGGTAGAATAGGCAGATTTACCTAATTTTTAACTAGGTAGTTGAAAAAAATCAACTAGGTATTTTGCTTCAAAAAGTATCTAGTATGAAAGACTAGGGAAATCCTATATTCTCCGTGAAAATGCTTTTGAAATGGACAATTCGGTGATTTCAATCTTCAAATCCTGAAAATGTCCTAAATGCAGCAAACCGACGATTACCTAATTTGCCTGGTCTTTAATCTAGGTACTACTTAGTTTTGAAAGTGAAACTGATTTACCTAGTAATACTTCACATAGTTTCCTGATATATTCGTTTTACTTTACCTAGTTTAAGGAAAACTATGTTGCCATCATCAACATGAAACTCTCTTCCTTCACACTGTTTCCCGGGTAAAACTAATTTGAATTGTTTCAAACCTTCAGTCAATCTTGATGTGTTCATAATGAGTAATGGATTCTTCACACGTGTACCTTTTACCCAATCCGTGTTTTGGAGCAATCGACTTAAAAGAATATGTTTAGTTGTTCGTAGTATGTCGTTTTGAAAAACTTCAAACTATTAGAAGATGCGCTGTAGAATATCCTATTAAATAGGCAGATTTCCGTAATCAATTATGAACATGTATCGCTTATATATCCCGACAGCTGTCTTTTTGTGGAAGTCATAGCGCATTTTTGTATGCGGTGCTCTTTCAATTTCAGTGAAATTCACTCAAGGGGCGAAAAAGTAGTTCCAAAAGCACTCTGCACTCTATGTGGAAAACATACCAAACAGAACTGAACTGCTACAATGCGGTGCAGTGAATGATACCTGCCCTGGGCAATAGTGAAACCCATCTATAACTCTATTCTGGCTCCTTTTATTCGTCTCTTGCGATACGCAGGAAAACATAATAGGACAATCCCGAAACCCGCGCCTTCATAGCCAAATTTAGTCATATTGCGTCCGCTTGCCCTTGTTGGCATCAACTTAAAAATATATAAAAAATACGCTGGAGAAATAATTTTGTGCTAACAAGTCTTGTCAAGTATGGGTCACTGATGTGTCATCTGATGGACCATCTGTGATGCATGCTTCGCGAAATAAAATTTTTTAGATTGGACATGCAACACGATTGAACTGATGACGGGAACATGTCACCGTAGACCTGACTTAATTATTGACGAAAGTATTTATTACACAAACATATAATAATATTTATTCTGCTACATTGCATCACTATGTCGTTTGCATTCATTTACTGAGACAATATTTAATATCCTTATAACAAGAGTTATCCTCGTATGAGAATTAGCTAAAAAGTTTTGATTAGACTTTTCTATAGTTTATTCAAAAGTGTATATATTTTTTCAACATTTTCCAAATTCAAATTAAGACAAGGATACTCTCAGTTAAGCTAAAACGATGCTGTAGACTAGAGGGAAGATTTAGTTAATTTTTTCTATATAAAAATCATCAAAATGAGCTCACACAGAGTATAGGTTTAAAAAGGGGCCGTGATGTTCTGAGATACTCTAACAAATGGATTTAGTTTTTCCTCCGTTTAAGAAGGAATATGAAGGTCGCACAAGGGGTTACAGCTTCTGTTTGGAGACGAAATTATGACGATACTTCAAAACCCGAGGGCGGAAGTAAATATATTCATCTTCTACCAAAAATGGTAGATAATAGACATACAAAACGTGAGATTTTCATTCTAGAATATTTAAAGCCAACTCGACATTTTCGGCTTACGATATGGCATGGTACCGGGGCAAACATGACATCATATGTTTGTGCAGGGGAAGATGCATTACGTAATTGAAATAAACCAGACCAACTAATATAGATGTTGCTTCCATTAAAAGTCAGATTAGAGAAATATATTGGGTAGATGCAAATATCATTTACACATTTCAAGACAGAATTATATTGAAATAGGGTTATGGATGGTTCGCTCTCAACATCGCTGCTTCTGCTTTTCCTAATTCTTAATGTCCAACCTGGAATTTCAAGTGAAAGCAAAATCGCCAGGAGACCTCTAAGTATTCCATCATATTTTGAAAAGAATACTGTGGAACGTTTGCTGAATGCAAAATCAAACAACTTTTACAAAAAGTCGGAGCAGGCAATTTGTGACGCAGCAAAACATCTTGAATTTCAGGGAGAAGCATGGTGGAAATTGTTTCTGAAAAAAGCGGAAAAGGAGAATGAAGACACCGTTTGTATAGATGCAATCAAACGAGCAGTGTTAGATTACTATCTTGGACGTCAATATGCCAGGCAAAGTGAGTTTTGTTTGATGTCCGAAATCTTGAAAATGACAGACCAACTACTAAGTGTTTCAATCAAAAATAGGTTCATATTGAATAGTAAAAAATATTGTTTCATTTAGGATTCATAAAGAGACCGTGCCTGAACGGCGTAGTTTATAAGAGAGACAACCTATGTCTAATGTTGATATTGAACTTATATGTCGAAAGCGTTTACGTTATTTTTAGATATTTTGTTTTATCAACATGAACCCAGTCAAAAAAATTGTCAAATCATGCTTTGTTAGGTATGAGTCACTGATGGATCGCGCCGCCAAGCCGCGGGCCATTTGTGGCTTATGGCTGACAAAATCAAATTTTAGATTGGGAATACTAGTAAGTAAATACACATTCAAGAATGTTTCAGATATAAGTATAGGGATTATATTTGTCTTTTACTTTGACTATAGCGTTAAAATTTGTTAGCATAGGCATCATCAGTTTCATCATTTTCAGCATCAGTTTTGTTTTAAAAATTGTTTTATAATCATCGCGTTCAGACTAGTGTTGGCAATTTTATGTAGAAGTGCCATGTTTACCTAGTATACCTAGTTTATTATCAAAGTACTTTTACCTAGTTCCAGGGATATCTGAATTACCTAATTAATTTTTACCTAACTTTTACCGACTTTTCGATTTGAAATTTAACTAGTTGTTTTACTAAGTAAATAAGTTTATTCACCAAATTTTAACTAAATACCTGTTTTAAAAAAGAATGTACCTAGTATCGCAAATTTATTGTGAAAATGTTTTCGAAATAGACAATCTGTCTATAAATCAGTCTGTCTCAAATGAGACAAAACGACGATTAACAGCGAGTAATACCTATTTTTCGAGTAAATTTGTATTACTTTACCCAAGACTGCCATCACTAGCCCAAACCTTTAATCTTTTGCTTTAAATCCAAAAATTTTAAGAAAACTTTTACACGTTCATTTCAGTGTCTGATTCTATGGGAAGGAGAGAAAGTGGATTGCTGAAAGGAAATTACATTTGGACAGGAAGATATTTTGAATGTCTCGATGCCACAAATAAAAAAGAAGTAACTGGTCAAATGTGTGAAGCTATTCTTTCTGGACAACCGGTATAGTACATGCGGCTTTTCAACGAATATTGTAACTTAGTGTAATTTATTGAGTTCTGAATGTAGTCGCTACAAATCAGCAAAGCACTTCGAGCTTCGCATCTCTTTCGGTGCATGGTAGTTTAAGTAAGTACCGCATAGGCCTTCTTCCACCAACCAGGTCCATCTATACAGACGAAAAGGAGATAATCTTTAAGCCATACCCTTCACCCCTGATTCAGAACTGGTGTCGGTACGACTGGTCGTGGTTAGCCACATGATTAAGCCTTAATCTCGGTTTTCCTATTCTACATGACTTCGATCAAAGTGATCTATCCAAATAAATAAATGTAAAAATAGACTTGGATAGCTGTATCAAAAACACATAAAAAAAACATGTTTTGTTGGAATGGGTCAGCAGATCCAGCGACATTAAAGCTATCTAAAGCATTAAATAATAAGAAGAACTATCAGAGTATTGCAAACAGCACATTTTTCCCTAGGGTTCAGCCACAGCGGCTGGTCTTACTGTTGGCGTTTGTGTACCTGATGTATGCAATGAACAAGAACTCACAGCAATATTCCAAAACGTGTTTTTGAATGACACTGGTTTATATACC
Source organism: Styela plicata (assembly GCA_963675895.2). Taxonomy (NCBI): domain Eukaryota; kingdom Metazoa; phylum Chordata; class Ascidiacea; order Stolidobranchia; family Styelidae; genus Styela; species Styela plicata. Next base: position 14,759,861 of record OZ023140.1, read on the forward strand.
AACATATTATGTCTGGATGAGGTTAAATTTGGAGCTGCAGATATAACAGCTTTGTAAGTATTAAGAGGGCTGTCCGACATATTTGATAATCTTTTATGCACTCTACTTGTAATCTGTTCCACCTTTGTTTGCAACCAAATTTGTGCAAAATTTAATCATTTAGGATTCGAATTTGATTAGGATTTTCAATTTTTCATAATTAATAAATGGCCATTTTTACCTCTATTAAATTAATTACCGAAATATTGAAATCGATAGCCTTTATTTAAGTTCACTTCATTTTGCTAGTTCAATTTTTATACCTAGTCAGAAAAAATGAATGGATTTTTTTTTGTTATGCATGGGAACACTGATGAATCGCACCGTAAAGATGCGCGCCATCTGTAGTTTATGCTTGAGAAAATAAGATTTCTAATTAGGTATGATCGATTCACGACTGGTTCGTATAAAAGGTGTGTCGATACGATTCGTTTAAAGTGGGCTGGTTTAGGCAAAACCGAATCCTTTGGAATTCGAATCTAAATCGGATGATTTTTTCTAATCTGATCGAATTGTTGAATCCTGAAACATAACAAATATCCCATTTTTACTACACTATTGTCTCCATTATGATAATTAAGAAATTTACAGTCACGAATTACAAATATCAGCATAAACAGACCGTATTTTCAATTACACCCCAGTCTAAAAGATAAAAAAATCATTCAACGACAAAATCGTTTAAAATCGATTGTATTTTGTCGGTAAAAATGAAAAACCACTTCATTTAGCAACTTTTTGTTCCTATGACACATTTTTTTTATAGCCACTTTTTTGAGCGGGTCACCCTGTCCAAGGCCCTGTAACAGCAGCCACTTATAGGCGGACAGGGTTACAATTACTGGAAACATATGATCTTTTCCTGTTCGGCCTAGCCTACCCAAGTTAATACACCCTGGGTTGAGTGGCGGGAATGGATAAGCGAGCCGGACTCGCCGGGGCTCGAACCCGAGATGATCAACCTGCGATGCCAACATGTTTAACCACTAGGCCATCGCGCCCACTTTATGATTGATTCGAATAATCCGTACTTTGAATCGATTCGAATTGCCCAGCCATATTTGCGACTTGTAACTTCTGTACTCTGTATTAATCTACACTCTTTCTTGTCTAGTTGTTAAATGAATAGCGCAAAAAATTGTGTTGAAATATTGTTTGAGCATAAGCTACAGATGAAATGTACCGCTGAAAACAAGCCCAGCCTGAAACTTGAGTTTACAACCTAAATATTGAAACTTATCTATCAACAAACTTACAGCCAAATTGAAATCTGAGTTTATTAGAACCTAAACATCAAAACTAAATTTAGTAACTTCCATGTTTTGCATCACAGTGTTGTATTTGGCATACTTGGTGCTCTGCTGATCTCAGCTACTTTATACGAAATATTTTTGATATTGAATGCAAAACAATCGGAAAACGCTTCGTATCAAGAAAATTCTATATCAGGTAAGTGAATTATCGAACGTCAGATATCCAAAGCTTGTGGGATCAGCGAATATGGCAATACTTACTCTGTTTGCACGCGATTACATATAAGTTACGACCAAATATCACGGCGCTTATCACGAACTTATTAGGGCCACAAGGCACGTGAGGTTCTCTTACCCATGCATTGTTTTGCGTCCGACAAGGCACAAATGTAGCAAGCGATGTAGCAAGCGAATATAACGCAAGGGTAAAATAAAACAAACCTGAAATAACGCAACCTACGCAGACGTGTATTGCGGCCTTCAATAGGCTTCAATCTTGTTAGTTACCTTTTTTATTGCTTTGCCTGAAATGTGTCACGTTATTTATATCTTTTTCGGACGTCTGTCTTTTTCATCTTCATCAAAAAATTTGTATTAAGCCGGATACATAAGTAATTGTCTATTTTAATACTATAAAAATTTGTAACGTTTATCAAATATATTGTTGCTAAATTAAGGCCAGGAATCCTCCTCATAGTCTTTTGAGTTACCTTACAGGTTCGCCAAACTTGATTTTTTATGCTGCAATATTTAGTAATTTCCCCATAAATATGACTCTGGATGGAGATGTTCGTTGTTAGAGCAAGGAAGTTTAAAAATCAATTTAACCCAAAATTTGAAGTATACTTTACCTGCTAAAACGGGCACCTGCTGTCCTTTCCTTTTCACACAGTGGCAGTTGTCGCACTAAATGCTTTTTCTATAATAAATTCCAATCAGAAACAATATTTTGTTAAGCATGAGCCACACATGCACAGCGCCTAGATGACGCGTTCCATCGAGTGGGCCATACGTAACAAAATATATTTAGACGGATATTATCTGACGTTGATGAAGACGTTTACCTCCGATTTAATAGTATTATAAATTTATACGATACCGTAAATACCTTACCAACGAGATCATCATTATAATTGCAAAATCTTGTTCGAAATGCTGAATCTTCTCAAGTTAATTTTACTTACATTACACTCATTGTTGTGTCGTAAATACAGAAAGCCTTAATTCTAATGGCTCCTGCTCTTGTTGCAATCCTGCCTGTCAATCTGATTCATTGTTATATTTGACAGCTTTAGGAAGATTGACGTTGTCATTTTCTATCATCAAGAATACAAAAGCTTTGTTGAATTTGAAACAAAAAGAAGGAAACTTGGAATGTCTTCACGGACTTCGTTTTATCAGCATGGCGTGGATAATACTGGGTCATACCCTGGCAAACATTATTAGCTTTACAGGTAGTAGAAATTTTGGAGTTCAAGCCTGTGCGAATACTTCTAATGGTAACATGATAGAGCAAAATGTTTCAAATAATGTAAAATGAGAGTCACCTACAACATTATGTTTGGTCATTTTTGCAGAATGTTAGAACATTGCGGGACTCACAGAAAAGGTTATAAATTGATTAAATTTTGTTCGATATTTGTGGGTCGAGCTTAATAAAATAAGAATTTTTATCGGGTTTGAAGTCTAACGTTACATTGCGGCGATCGTTTTTCAATCAATAACCTGTATGCAATAGACGACCATCTTTTTGCATTTACTTATAAAATGTTGATATATTAATCAACATTGTTGAAGATCATTTACTGAATTTCTGTGACACCTTTTGAGTATATTTTTGAAAAATTTTTATACGTAAAATAATTTTTTACAAAATCGATAGAATTTCATTCGCATTCTAAAAAAAATGATAATTTTGAGTCGTGGAGGAATTTTGAGTATCAAATCGATTCTAAAATATAAATCTTTTATTTATATTAAACACATCTCACACTATTTCCCATCTCGGAATATTTTATGCATCACTGTTTTTGTCAAGATTGACTCACTGATGGATCGCACCGACAAGCTGCGTCAGAATAAAAATTCTAATTAGTAAATACAACGATACATAGTCAAATTGATTTTTACAAGTTACACGGATTTCAACTTCGACCATCTTCATTATTCAAACTTCAAAATTTAACAGATAACATAGTTGATATATCAGAATACTATATAACTCATGGATCACTTCAAGCGATTGCAAATGGAACATTCTCAGTGGACACTTTCTTTTTCTTGAGCGGGCTTTTAGTTGCATACTTGGGCTTACGAGAAATGGACAAAAGAAATGGGAAAATAAATGTGCCGTTGATGTACCTGAGTCGGTATTTAAGGTAACAAATGAGTATTGTTTGTTTTTTCATTTAGCTATAATCGCCCAGTCTTAATATTGTCAATATTTATCATTCCACAGATAAGGCCGACCACAATGCTTTATTCGACTCATTATTCGCCTATTGGAATTACTCGATTTCGCGTCTGTGCAGATTCAAAATCAACACAACAGAAAGTGAAATTTTTCAAAAATTATTCATATAAATTTCGATGCAGCTAAAAATTTCGAAGAACATCATTTTGTTTATTTATTTGTTGCATATGATCGTTTCTACAAAAAAAAATGACAAATATATATATTTTAGCATCGCTTTGTAATATCTGGCCAAGATTGTTATAAAATAGAACATGCATATACAATGTGTCATAAGTCTCATCCTGCTGGATGTCATGTCATGAGTGAGACACTGCTGTGTATATTCGTTTGATCCCGTTATATTCTTGCATTATAAATTCTCCAGTCCAAAGAATAACTGCAATTCTTTATTCCTTTAGACTGACACCCAGTATGGGGATTGTCATATTGTTTTCTGTTGGTCTCTATTACGACATAGGATATGGTATATTATATCAACCTGTTGTACAAATATATACTGTGGATCTTTGCCAGAAGTATTGGTGGACGAATCTTTTATATATCAATAATTTATATCCAACGAACATCAACGATCAAGTTAGTTGAACCGGTATTTTTTTTTGTTATTTCAGTATGGTTGTATTAAAATTTTTTGCGGTTCAGACTGAGTGAATCTTCTGATAAAAGTATAAAACAAAGTAGAATTATCGAATTTCAAGTACAAATTGCTATCAACATTTTTTTGATTTGATATTATCATTTATAGTTTAGCTACAGGTTTACCGACTTTGATAATTGGGGGATTGGGACAGGAAAAACGGTAAATTGGATAAATAAACAAAGGAAGTTATCATTTCCTTTGAACAAATGCGCATTCGATGTTTATTTGAATTGGTAATGATGCATTTATTATTTCAGTGCATTGGTTGGGTCTGGTATTTGGCAAATGATATGCAATTTTATTTGTTGGCTCCAATTTATCTTCTTCTATTCTACCGGTGAGTATCTTTTTTGAAATGATTCCTCTTGTTGGGGTGAATAGTGTTTGTTATTAGTATATGTGATGGAAACCAAAATGTTATTGAAAAACTTTTAATTTTTTCTTTTAATTTTTCAATTTAAATTTTAGTAGATTTTCAAATAATTAGTAGCTCTCCACCATTAAGTGGCTGCTAGTTGGTTCCTTTTAGGCGTTGCTTTCAGCCCTGCTCAGAGTTTATTTCAATCATGAAATTGCAGTTTTTAGCTATTTCAAATACTCATTTAATTGTTCAATAATTAAAAATTTTCCTCAATCAAAACCCTAGTCACTCCAATGAAGTAAATATCTCATACTCAAAAATTATACTCTCAAGGTATCCCAAGGTCGGGCTTGGAGTTGTGGCGTTTACAATCGTCGGGAGTCTTTCTATTACATGGGCTTTATCCTCTCACTTCAAACTTATACCAGACGTTATCACAATGGCAGATATTTTCAGGTAAGATGTACAATTTATTAAGTACGTTTTTCAATTTTGTGATGCATGAAGTCACTCGTGCTCAGGACTGGGCATTTAATTCGGTAATTTGGTAATTCGAAGAAATTTTCCGAATCGAATTTGAATTCGAAAAGATTCGATTTTGCCCAGCCTTACTTACGTTGCGTCATTTTACCTTCAGAAATTTTATATTGAGATTGTGAGATTCTTAATTTCTTAGTGAAATTCTACATGTATGCCGCATATTTGTGTTACGCGTACTTTAAAGAGAATCGAAGTTGGTTCCCTCCCACCTTTAAAAGCCTAAATACCATTACCATTAAAATAACAAATTTGACGAAATTTCATTACAATATTCGCTACAGATATTTGGCCAATATTGGTACCGCTGCTCCTCCTGCATCTTCTACGAGTACTTCATATTGGAAGGATATTTATGCAAAACCATGGTGTCGTATCGGCGTGTATGTGATTGGTATCACGACCGGATATATAATCCATATCACAAAGCGAAAACTTCGAATGAATGAGGTTTGCCATCTTATATGTTTTAGCTTTTAAAACGAAATAATCTTAAAATGAATATTTACCATCAAGCAATGTAGTTTATCAACGACATCTCCTAAATGACTTATACCACGTGTATCATTTATGCCACTTAGTGGTTGAGGTGGTACAGGAGGTATACGAAGTATTATAAGTAGAGATGGGCCGATACAAAAATTTTCGCCGATACCGATACAAGTACCGATACCACTTTCGTAATTTATATTCCGATATCGATACCGCCGATACCGAGTATTCACTTATGCCCTTGTTATAGTTGCACCCACGTATGTGTGCGCCTTCCTACGTTTGTACCCTTGAACGCTTGCATCCATTTGAGTGCAGACTTGAATGGATGAAAATATAATTAATTATTGCTGCGTTCAAGCATACATGGGCCCAAAGATTGAGTGCAAATGTTCGTGGTTACACAACTAACGTGACATTTCATTGAGGCCAAGACCACAATACACATGAAGTTGTCTTACCGATGCGTTGCATTACGTTCGAGCAATAAAATAAAAACGGCAATACACGCCTGCATTGCTTTGCGTTAATCGTGTTCACATGCGTACAAAGCACAAACGAAAAAAAGAAACAAGCACTCTGCGGTAGCTTTCATAGCAAGCTGCTCTGCTTCATTGGAAAACGTAAGGAGATGCATACAGAGCATTGCGCTCGCGTAAACCAAACCAGGAATAAACGCAACCTACGCAAACGTGTAGTGCGACCTTAACACCTTTTTCTGCATCAAAAAAGCATATAGTGAGTGGATTGATGAGTTTTATTCAATAAAACCCAAAGTGTATAGAAAATTGTTCACGCCAGACATGCCCCGTTTTAATTATTTTTCAGAGCAGTGGAATGCGAGGTTTTTCAATTTATTATCAGTAAATAAAGCGTATTTGTACGCTCCGTTGTAAAGATGTACCCGGTATCGGTATCGGTTTTGTTATCGGCGGTATCGGTGATGAAAAGTTTCCGATACCAGTACCGATACCGATACTACAAAAATCACCGATACTTGCCGATACCGATTCCGATACCGATACATCGGCCCATCTCTAATTATAAGTCTTCCTAGACCAAACTTTACGTGACGAAATTTAAAAAAATGACCTTTTCAAAAAACTTCCGATTACTAGAGCGAATTTTAATAAAAAAAAAAGTTACAACGCTGTATACAGAAGAGTCATTTAACAATTTTTAAACAATGGAGAATAAAAACGTTATGTTACCTATTTGAAAGTTATTATATATATATGCATGTTTCTTTCGCAGACATAAATAGAAATATTCAAAATAATTAAATTAATTGTGTAAAAATCAGGTGAAAAGGTTTGGAATCAACACCTCAAGTGAGCAAAATTATTTAAAATTAAAAACTGAATCAAAAAAGTATGTATGGAGATGAAAAACTGAGAATTTTTTTATTATTGAAATTCACTCTGAGCAAGGCCGGAAGCAGTGCCTAAAAAAAAACACATAACGGTAAATTAATAGCAAGAAACTACTAAGAGATGTAGTACCAGCAACTGCACTCTGGACGGAAAACATGCCAAGTGGAATTGAACTTGTATCTGCCCTGGGCGATGGTAAAACGATTTTCTTTGCTTCCTTTTAGTTGAAATACGTTAGGACTATTCTAAAGCCCGTACCCACAAGACTTTTTATTCCAAGAATTAATCTCGATCAATCTTGATTTTGTCTTTGTTTTACAGGTTTTCGTGACGTTGATGTGGGCGGCAGTTATTGCTATAGAACTGACCGTTGTTTATGGATTTTGTGGAAATGTATTGTATGATTATTACCCTACAAATGGTGCCATGTCATTCTATAATGCAGTTGCAAGACCTGTGTGGGCTCTTGGTTTGGCCTGGGTGACTATTGCATGCGTTTCGGGGTATGGAGGTAAGACGAGAGACGTGGATAACTTTTCTACGATAACATGCAGAAATCGAATTTCTTAATTACTTATCTCCTACCTACTCAATCAGAAATTTTGTTTTGTTTTGTCAAGCATGAGCCACTGATGGGCCGCGCCTCGGCGGCGCGATTCATCAGTGATTCACGATTAACAAAACATGTCTTGACAAGATATTTCTGATTACGTATAAATTTGTACAAATTTTTCATAACAACTTTTCCCCCTTCTTACAAACTTTTGGTCATTTGGTGATATTTTATACACAATTATATACACAAATATTTCATCAAATTTCAGAATGAAGAACAAAATAATAAGAAGTGACCCGCGGCCCTGTTTACTTTCAGTCATTGTTTTTTCACTATTTCAGGTCCCATAAATAAATTTCTAAGTTGGAAATTTTTCATTCCTTTGAGTCGATTGACGTATTGTGCGTATCTCATTCATCCTCTCCTTATTTTGTATACCGACTTAAGCAGGGAAATTGAGATGCACTTTGCTATTAATATCATCATATATTATTACCTGGGTACGTATACATTTGTTTTTTTCATTTGTTTTCTGTGTGTTGCGTTTAGTGGTCCTATTACTTATGGCTAGGGTGGGGCAAAACCGAATCATTGATAAATTGAATCTGATCAATTGCAAATGGCCCGCTTTTTTATTGCAATTTATTCCATCAATTATCAGGGAACTAAAAACCACCTAATTACTTATATTTATCTCAATATATCAAACAATCAGACAATTAACAACTATAGAAACAACTAAAAATTAACAATTCGAGGAAGTATTTTATTATTTCACACATTGTCTCTCGAAACACAAATAAATTTGCCCGAAATTTTATCATCTAAATACGCTAATTTAAGTTTTTTCACAAATATATAAATTACGATAACCTTACAATTTAAAATTAAATTATTTTTCACGGTATTATTCGAATAGTCTTAAAATTAGAAATAGAATCAAAGGCAATTTTTTATTGTCGAGCATGCAGTAATCCCCAGCTCAATATTTCATGTACATCTTATAAATTATATATTTTAGCAATCATGTTACTGTCATATGCATTTGCATACGTTTTATCAATGACCGTGGAGGCACCGATGATCGGAATACAGAAATTTATTTTTCCGAAATCGAAACGAAATCAGGATGTTCAGGAGAAAGAAGAAAAAGTGCATCAGAAGAACGGACAACCGATTTCTAGCAATGGTCACGTGGCGTTAGAAAAAAGTGGAATAGATAATGAAATAGTAATGGAAAGATGAAGACAGCTGTCATAAACTATAACTCAATATAAATGTCCTAATCAGAAATACTATTTTGTCAAGCATGAGCTACAGATGAATGGCGTCTCAACGACGCGATCCATCGGTAACACATACTTTACAAAAAATGCCTTAATTAATGGTTTTTCAATATTTTTCTGATATAGTTCTCAGAAACATATATGTGAAGAATTAAAAATTATTATCATGATTTGTTGCATATTATAAAGATAAATAAAAAATGAAAATAACGAGTTATTACTTGAACGATGTGAAGTATAGGCGTATTTTCTCAATGAAGTGTATCATCGGCTTGTAATGAAAGTCCAGGAAAATCCTATGCTATCCCAATTTTACATCAAAATGAAACCCATAAAATTGATTTCGATTGGCCAACTATGAACCTTTGATGGAACTCACCAATCAATTCGTGGTTCATCAACAGCTTATATTTGCTGTAGATCTCAATAAGAAGACGGTTTCCAATTTTGGGAATACTCACTAATTGCAAATGAAAGGTAAACTTACTGACCTTTTTTTTTATGATTTATATATAAACCAGGTTAATCGCATTTAACCGTTTTTTGATTTTAAGTTCAGAGGGAAAAAGATTTTAGACAACATTTTTTTCGGATTGAGAATCCCTTTGTGCGATTTCCGCCATTATTTTATTCTGAATTACGTAAATCAAAGCTTCTTACGTCAACGGGTGGATATGACGCAGATTTGAATTTCCTTAAGGTATTGTTGAGGGTATGTTTTAACTGAAAATGATGCTAAATATTTTTTCATAATATTGAAACGGTAGCTACATTGATTAAATGGATTTCTGGAAAACAACAACAAACCAAGGCTTATGTAAGACATCTTCAGCAGTCGTTAATATTTTTTTCGACTGTTTTCTACTGTTAACGTATTGGCGTGCTGGAGAAATCACATTGTTCTGGACAGCTCTGGGATTTTTCGTTGCCTCGAATATTTCTAATGATATTGCGTTAGTCTGGCTGATAGAATCTCAAGTCAAAGAAGATGAATTCAGAAAAAGAGCAACAAGAATCTTGTACTTGCAATCATTATTCATGGAAGTATTGCCGAAGTGGATCATAAATGCTATTTTTTGTTCAGTGCAGAAGGAAGTAAATGTACTTTTACTATTTTTAATCTGCTGTTACTTGCTATATTCTACATGGGATTATGGAATAAACTTAAGGTTTGGTTTTTAATTTTTTTATGTTTAACTGGAATAAGAAAATGCCCTGATATACTACTCTGACTGAGGACAAACATAAGTTAATTAATTAAAAAGCTGAAACCCAGGGACGAATTGCCGACTTTCTTAAGAAGGGAGTAAAGCTAAAACGCAAACCCATTAGCTAATTTTCCCCAGGAGATTACTTAGGCCTAACTTTTCAGAACACATCGCGTATAACCAAACTTTTTTATTGTTGTTTATGTGGTTTATTCGATATTTCCTTATTAATAATATATTTTCATGACTATACATACTTTGTCTCGTCGTACTACAATGTTTTTATTGAAATGACTCCTTAGAAAGCAAACGCAACACCAAGCCAGTAAACATTTTATTGGCATAAATCGCTTTGCCATGAGTGACCTACCCAAAATGAATACACGTAACCACGCAATCATAACAGTGGTAAGCAAGTCTATTTGCATAGTAGAGATACCTGCGTAAATATCCTGGTTATGAAGAATCAAGTTTATTTCATCAATAATAATGAAGACTGGTGAGAATGCCTTATCCGAGCGTGTATTGTTGAGTATGAGTCACTGATGGATCGCGCTGCTTAAGCGCGGTCTATCAGTGGATCATGCTTGACAAAATAAAATTTCTGATGATAATTGAAAATATTTGTTTGTCGGCAGCAAGTGGCAGATACAACATGCCTTATTATGGTGCTATGCATCAGTGGCGTATGACTGAAAGATTTAAACGAAAACTGCAAAATCTGGACAGGTGGATATTATGGATATTATTTAGTAAGAATGAGCATTATGCAATATTCAATTCCCCTAAACCTAAAGTTTTTCGTAGACATGATCACTCTCTTCTAATATGTATCCATTATCTATTTCTTGTTTGAGATCATTTGTACTCTCAAAATGGCCATTAGTCATTCCGTAGTCGTTCATTTGAATTTTTTTGGAGCGTTGGTTTTGATTTCTATTGGTCTTTTCTTCTTCTTTTTTACCCGATTTTGACTTTGATAGCATCAATTTTATGAGTCCTGTCATAGGAATCTCCAGGGATATAGACAGAGCAAACGCCAATGCATACGATAGTGTTAATAAGGCTGAAATAAAAAAGTTTTTTTTTTGTGATCTTGAAGATACTATTTTTTGTTGTTAATCTTTACAGATAGATGAAATTATTTTGACCTCTTACCAGTGCAAAAGATATTGCAAATCATATTTATATTTTAAGTTACACTAAAAGAGGAGGCAAAACAAACGAATGAAGCATATGATAGGGTTGGCAACATGATGTTACGATACTAATGTGCCTCTAAGCGGAAAATGTCCCAAACGGAACTTAACAGCTATAGTAAAGTGTAGTGAATGATATCCACAATAGGCGATGGTAATAAAAATACCTTCCTTTTGTTTGTTTCCTTTCATTTTCCTTCTAAGACCAACAGAAAATACGTTTCTGAGGGATATATCGGATCTATCTTTTATAGAAAAATATAGACCAAAAATTCTGGGGATCATATTTTGTTCAATAGAAACGGGTGTTATTTCATATTATTTTATTTTGTATGATCATGTCACGTATTAAAAAAAAGGAAAGGAGCGTTCGATCAAACTTCAGAGCAGCAGATTTAGTCTCCGTTTTAAAAGTAATAAAAGTGATAAAAAATTTATATAATCAATCAGTTAAAATTAAAATATATTTATATGATAAAATCATGTTAACATCTTACCAAGAAAATAATAGGTGACAATATTAACTTCAAAGTGTAATTCATGTTCACGAGCAAGATAGAGATACATGACACCAACTGGATGAATAAGGTAGGCACAATATGTCAGTCGACTTAACGGGATAAATAATTTCCAGCTAAGAAACGTGTTTATTGGACCTTAAATGTAAAAAAAATGTTTTAATAAATGAGCCGAGAGTGCAAATATTAAAATCATCCAAGTGTTTCGGTGTGAGTCCATGCAAGTGTTTGCATTTGTTTTGTATGTTTTTGAACAGGTGGTTTTTTCATTTAATTTCCGTATGTTTTGGCCTTATGAGATAAGTTGCTTTTACCCAACATGTATAGCAAATACGGAATGCTAAATGTGCTTTTATAATATCCGATTAAGGTATAGAGTAATCAGTTATTTTTTGGCAAACATCATCCTGATTATGACAGATCATGACGAATTAAATTTGTGATTGTTACATCACAATCAGAAATGGTGTATCTGATCGACAATTCCTTATACCTGCTTTTTCCCTTTTTACCTGTCCCACTATTTGTAATGCAGCAGCATGCTCAGTATAAATGGTCTAACATCGCAATATCTTTGAAGGTTAAAATAAGATTTCATTTTTAACCTGCGGAAGAGAAAAGCATATAGTATGGCTTGAGCAAGTGGCGTACAGCCATCTCTCGTGCAAATACCACTTCTAAGTCGGGACGAAGGAGCACCCCACACGCGTTTCAGGGGCGGAACGATCAAAAATGCGTAGCTCGAAGCAAATTCCAACAGCTTTTAGCAATTGAGCTAATTGTGTACTCTTCAATATAATATATTACATGACTCAACAATTCTTACTTCTTACCTCCATACCCTGACACACATGCAATGGTGACCCAAGCCAATCCAAGTGCCCAGACAGGTCTGGAAACTGCATTGTAAAAAGACATGAGATTCATACTAGGAGTGTAATTGTATAAAATTGGACCGCAGAAACCATACACTGTTGCAAGTAGAACCGCGGCTACAGCTATCCACATCAGTGTGACAAATACCTGTAAAACCGATCAGAAAAATCATTTTGTCAACAGATTTTTGACAATCATGAGTCACTGATGAATCGCGTCGATAAGACGCGAGCCAAATGTTTGGCACAGCTGGTAATATATTTCGTTTATTAAAAATAAGTCGCCGATGGATTGCACCGCCGAGGTGCCGTGCATGCAGGCCACCAATAACTCATACTGAGCTTAAATCCCTAGACAAGGCGGTTGGTTTTGAATTTAAAAAAAGGCATGTAAAATGACTGCAAATTAATGGCAACTTCGCTGTAGTTAATATGTTGCAGTGTACATATGCTTGCCAGTATCATAGTATAAGCAAACATCGTTATTCCTGTGTCTAGTTGTGGTTTAGTGTACACTTAAGATCTTCGCAGTCCCATTGGCAACCCATACTTGTACGTTTTTGGTTCTTTTTTCACCCTAAAATGACGACTTTTCTCAAGAAAACACCATAAATTTATTTGCACACAGATACAAAAAATATCAATATTGATTTTTTGGATGTCCTCTTGAAGATTTGAGACCTTCTACCGCCAACTGGTAGACTAAATGGTATTCTATTATATTCGATTCAACCTAACATTACATTACCTCGGGTAGCTTAATCTTCCTTTTGGTTTTGTGGATAAAATATCCTGTGGCCATACCGATCACATAAGCTCCAATTCTGCACCATGGTTTAGCGTAAATATCATAGAAATATGGATCTTCAACTATGGTTGGTGGAGGTGTTTCGTCACTCTCAGATCCTGTCCCAAGAATGAATCTATGTAATAATAATAATAATAATATATGGTTGTTGTTATATTTCCTCAGTGTTGTGGAGCCTCGAGTCAATGACTTGACCCGAGTCGCACTCGAGCATATTTTTCAATGACTTTCAATGACAATGGCTAAATACCTCAACTCGTACTCAGGTTGTCAAAATGTAGATGCGAATTTGACTCAGGACTTGATAAAATTTAGTCTAAGTCTGCAATCACCTCTCGAAAAATTACATTGCGTGCCTTTGACTCATGGGGAGAAAAACTTGATATAAAGCACAAAACCGGTTTAGTCTATCTAATAATGATCTGCTAATCGTGCACGAATTAGAAATTAGAAAAGATTTAGAAATCGACTCCCGAGTCGACTTGCGCCTCGTAAATGTATGACTCGATTTGACTTGCGACTTGAAAGTTCAGTGACTCGACTTGACTCGAGACTAAATATTTAAATTTTGGTAAGATTGTGTGCCCTTTGGATTCGACTTGACTTGGGACTCGTTTCCAAAACTGCTTGATTCCCCTACGGCAGCCACGATTGGAAATTTTATTGTACTTTAACCAGAAAATTAGTTTCCTACTTCGGCGGTGCGTTCCATCAAAAAGAACAAATGTAATAGTGGTTGTGTACGAGAAATAGTCAGAAAAAAGTAGAACTATGAAAAGCAAAATTGACCACGGATAAGTCTGTCTCGAATTCTTTCTGTAAATATATTTTGCTGTTCCTATAGAATCACTACTTACAACCAACTAAACTTTATTAAAATTAGCAGGAAGAAAAGTTCCATCCGTACTCCGCCATGGCGAAAATAGCTTTTTGACCTCGATATTTATTTAAGTGCACATTAGGAGCAGTTTAGATACCTTTCAGAAGGCCAAAATTCCCTTATTAAAAGGCCATTATACTAAATATGAAAACATTCCTACTAATAAAAAATCAACAGTTACCTGCATAATAAGGCAAGGTCGATTACATCTGTCCCGACGTTGTAGTAAGTGGATAATGCACCAGTTATTGCAGCACTGCCAAGTACCGTTCCAATCACTACACCCAGTCCCGCTTTTGGATATCTTGAATATTAATAGATATTAACCAGTTACTAGTGAACTATTACTAGCGTCGCATTTTGTCACGCATGAATCATTGACGGTTTGTTCCTCGAGACGCAGAACGGATGATGGTTTTCTTGACTGAGGTGTATTTTTGAGAACAATGGCAAGAAATGAAAAAGGAGAACATTGAAAATTTTATTTTTCAGATTTTTTTGCTTTCAAAATTAAATATCTTTTTAATTCTCTTTCAGGCCATTTATTTATCATTTTTTAACTTCCATATCGCTTCAGGCCATTCATTTACCATGCTCCCCGAAGAATAATTCTTAGACTTTCAAAACATCGACGAAGAAAAAACTACATCATTTTGCTTTCAATCAGTTGTGCATTTAATTCTTTTAAATACGTTTTGGTAAGTATGAGTCACAGATGGATGGCGCCACAAAAGCGCGATCCATTTGTGGCTCATGATTGGCAAAATTTTTGATTGGGATACAACACCGCGTTGTATCTACAATTTTGAGGGAATCAAAGTAACAAACATTTCTGAAAAAAGAACTTTCCTATTCCACAACTTTCTTCTTATGGAGTTAAATTCGTCAGTCAGGCATACTTACCGGTAAAATAGAAGCAAAAAGATCGGTGACAACAAATAAAACTGCATGTCGTTCGCTAGATACCAAGCCGGAATATAGCACTGGAAAATACAAACGATCAAATATGAGGAATGGTTATAAATCGTATGACCATTAAAACTTGTGGCAAATTTTAGTTGTTTGTCCTCAAAAAATCCAACAAGCAAAAATACTGCGTGTGTGGGTTTTTTTTCAAATTTATGAATGTTATTTTTCTCGAGGCTGTTGTTGGCACATTTAGGTGAAAGTACAGAGTTGACCTAGTATATCTAGTATATGGGGTATACTCTCGTAGTACGTTTACCTGGTTTCACCTATATCTTATTTACGTTTAACTTTTGCAGAGGTTTCTATCTAAAGTGTAACCTTTTAAATTTGCTATGTAAAATTGGTAAATTTACCTAAATTTCAATCAGGCACCTGGTTCTAAAAATTAGGCACATAGTTTAAATAAAACTAGCTAAATTGATATGTTCAATATAAAAAAGCTTTTAAAAAAGATTAAAAATCCAATTTGACTAATTTTATTGCATTAAAACTATTTAAATGCGCGCAAAATGTTCGCATCTCTCATAATTCAATATATTTTGGGATATTGAGGGCAGATGGAGAGGATACTTCCAAATTCTGTTTTCGAACCTGCCTGTTACTCAACGCAATATATCAGTATTAAAGTCAACCCTTTTATTGCGGCCTTAACTGCTTTTTTTCTGAATGTCACGACACCACGCCCCAAACTGTGGTGTGGTTGTAAAAAATATACATATATTTGTATTTGGTTTTCCGATTCCTGTTCCTATTTCCTATTCCTATTCCTAAGAAAACTATGATTTGCATACCTCGTCTTCTATGTGAAGTGGATACAAGTTGTTTATATAAAGCAGATTTGTCCACCAGTATTTTTCACATTGTTTTACCGCAAAGCTATATATAGCTGGCTGGTAAAATAATCCGTAACCAATCTTTTCATAGAGGCCAACATAAAATAATATGATAAATGCATAACATGGGGTGAGCCTGCAACATGATACAAGGGTATTACTGTCAAATTGTAGTAGTTGTGTAGTTTCAAAATTCGAAACTGCCCTATATTTGAGATTTAAGCCAATATTAGGCTGTTGATGGACCAACAGATACTTTCCATCGACAGCTCACAATTGACCAAAAAAGTAGAATTTTACTTTTTAAAGCAATCAAAAAACCCTGTCGAAGGAAAACTGCGATTTATACACACTTTATCAATATATAGCAATATTACGACACATGGCGATGGTACAACGTCCGATTTAGAAATGTTGCCTAATTCGCTTTTAATTTACATAAATGCCAAGTTGAATGTTGCAAATTGTCGGTTATACAAATTGGTTAGAGATCCAAGGCAGATTTATGAGATTAAAGTTTGGTTGATTTATAAATGTGACAGAATTCAAATCCAAGGCAAATTAATGAGCCTAATGCCGCATTTATAAATGACACGTGAAATGTGTTAGATTTACATACCAGCAAAAAAGAATGTTGCATTTCGTTAGATTTATGTATCTGCCAAATGAAATGTTGCCTTTTGTCAGACTTTTATATCTATGACAAGTCGAACATGGCGTTACAACAATGGTAAATTGTATTGAGTAGTATCTGCCATGGGCGATGGTAAAACTTCCGATAAAATCTGATTTTGATAATATGTCTACAAATGATTATTTCTTTAACGAAATCGTAAATGGTTAAAATAATAAATACCCCAAATTAAGCCCCATATTTTAAAACTACGATTTTCCATCTTCATGTAATTCAAGAAACCTGTAGTGACTGCTAAAGACAATTATGTACTTTGGGCTTCGAATCAATGAATTCAATTGCCCGACCCTGTTTATTGCTCTAGAGATGAATCTCTGAATGATAAAACAAAGCACAACCCATAGTATTCTTTCCAGCAAAATACAGAAGGTATGGATAGACTGATTCCCGAGTCATTGTGCAATGTATTTACCATTCATTTACAGTAATTATGTATTGCCAAAATTCGAGAATTGTTGAAGAGGTTTGCGCCGAATATATAGGCTGTGCGGTGGGTACTACCAACAACCTATAATGCAAGAGAAAAGTCGATTTTATAGTTTTCGATTTTTCGACACAACCAAGAAAATTTACTGTCAAAGTACGGTATTAAACTTCGTTTTATTAAAATGTCTCTGTTTTAACCAAATCTATATGAACTGATAATTTTACTTTAATATCACGTTTTACCTCAAATATCGACTCAGATACATCAATGGCACATTCATTTTCCCTTCATTTTTTTCCATTCCTCTTAATCCAAGGTAAGCCACAAGTAATCCACTCAAAAAGAAAAATGTATCCACTGATAATGTGCCGTTTGCGATTGCTTGCATTGCTCCATGTGAAACAAAATATTCACATGCATCTATGATATTGTCTGTATAGAATAAATCACTGTATAATAATTAAAACACTGTAACAAAAATTCAGTAAAATAACCGTCGAGTTGCTACAGACCGTAATTAGCAGAAACCTCATCAAAAGGGTCGTTTCAAATATTGAAAATATGCAATTGCTGCAAATGACTAGTAAATGACGGTAAATTTACAACAGTGATACACGCAATGAAATATCGTGCCTCATAAATTAATATTTTATGGTACGATGCAATAACGGCGCAATTCATCAGTAACCCCTATTCTGGATCCGTTGTGTCAACTATGCGGTGCCGTGCAGTGTATATTATTGTATCATAGCAAAGTCCCAAACAAAATTTTTCAGAAAAATGTATTGTTCATATAGCAGCAATATTTATGTTTCCGAAGATGCATGCAAAAAAATTTTTTTAGCTCCAAGTTGTGAGTTGTGTTAATGACGTTTTCCAATGTTTTTCGTGCATGAGGCACCGAGGCCATGTTTTTAACAAAACACATTTTGCTTTCCAATTTAGGTATATACCTGTGAATCCAAGTGACGTACTGAATGAATGTCCCAGTATAACCCATGTCATACTGATGAAACGCAAACCATGAAGACATTCCAAGCTTCCGTCCTTCAGATCAGTACTTAACAAAGTTTTTGTGTTTGATATGACAGAGAATGACATAATCATTTTCCCGGGAACTGTGAATTGTATATATATATATTAAAAGAAGTTGAAAATCGCGTATGATATAAAGCTGGGAATAGTTTGATTCGATTTCAAGCAAAAATTATTCAACTAATCGTGAATCGCTTATAGGAATAAAAAACTTACTGAATCAAGTGGAATTTTTATTTTAACTACAAAATGTAATCGATTTTGGTGAAATTTTTAGACCAAATTCGATTGTATTCTTTCGTTAAATATGAAACTTTTTTCTCCTAGATAATGGAGTAGGAATTGAAAATTCTTTTCTATCAAGTCTGTTTATGCTACTAATAGTAATATGTGGCTATAAATTTTTTTTATTGTCATAATGGAGACAATTTGTAATTGTAAAATAGCATATTTGTTTTATATATTTGGCTTTAAATTTTTTTTTTGTCATAATGGAGACAAGTTGTCATTTAAAAATGGCATATTTTTTTATTGAATATGGATTTGAAAATTTGATTCGGTTTTGCGCAGGCTTAGTCTTACAAGCAACAATACAAACACGGGTAATGAATAGAGATAGAACTTAACTGAAGGGTAGACTCGAAAAACATATAGTTTTCATTTTTTCGTTTCAATTTTTATTGAAATACGCTTTAAGCAAGGTCGGGAACAGCATCTAAAGTGTAATCTTCCTTGAGCGATGGTAAAAATATCTATGGCTTCTCAAAATACTAATAATATTTGATCTAATCCAAAATGCGGATTCCTAATTTTTTTCAAGTAAGTCAAGTATAGTAAGTTGATCGAGATGAAGTTTTTTTTTCAAAATTCGCTCAGACCAAGAGGTAAAGAGGTACATGAAAGCAAAAGGGTATATGAAATGCAGGAATGAAAACTGAGGTATCCCCATCCCCAACAGACGTCTATTGACGTGGGTTTTAAAACCACGCGTATAAACACGATCAGGAATGCAGTTGGTTGTGCTAGCCTAGCAACATACTAGACATGTCCTTTTGGCTTCCTTCTTCGTCGTTTTTGATCCTTGCTGTTGTTATTTCAAACAGTGTTCCTGATATTACTAATATTCCCAGAACTCCGACAATAACGCTGTTCAATAAAAGGATGTGGTTGTTTTTTAGTTTTCCAACCCCAAATATATTGCAAATATCCAGTTCTAGTCAGTGACACTCTTTTTCCGAGAGAAGAGCGTTTCTACATCAAAGTCACTGACAGAGCTGATTCAAATTCAAAAACAATGTATATTCTTTACCAGATTCACTTTTCTGAATACTTCCGCTTAACTTTTATCGTACCAAGGTGATGGACAAAACCAAATCATTCATGAATTCGAATCTTATTCGGATGAATTTTTGCAAATTCCATATATAACAAATACTCCTTTTTAATATTATGAAAATCAAGAAAAGGAATGTACTTAATAGGGATGTAATATCAATTCGCACTCCATACCTAATAGCAGAAAGTTTTGTACTTTAACGAAAAAATGCAATCGATTTTGGGTCAAATTACCAAATTTTTTTCTTCAATTAACAAGATTTGTTCCTATGGGCGATTCACGATTGATTCGAATGGTTTATGCTTCGAAACACAAAATTGAATTGCCCGGCACTAATCATATGAAGACAGTTTAAACTTACAAGAATGTAATATCGACGGCGTCATATTCAAGATACTCTGGGCATTTCACATTCACAAAAATACCAGGCGTATCATTCAGAAATGTTGACTGGAGTAATGATGTGAGTTCTGTTCCTGTGCAAACATCAGGCACACAGATTCCTAAAGTGAGTCCTGTGGCAACCGAGGCGTCCTAAAGAGAAAATAAATATTTTGTATATAGATACAAATACAATGTGACAAAGGCAGGGTAAGAACTTTTCTTTTATACTACTGGGGAAGGAAGCCGAAAATATGGCGACTCACAACCCCCCGCCATACCAGCTTCAAGTCGGGGTTTGAGGTTTTTGCATGACTATTTACTGATTTACCCTATGCACATACATAGGTGGTAGAGAAAACCGTAACCAGCGGTCACGTGAACCACTACGCGCCTGCGAGTTGTCCAGTAATCATGTCACATATAATAAACCCCCTAGCCCCTCAAGCCATATTTCTAAACCAATGAGATCCTTGTGAACTTTTATTAAACTTTTTACATCAGACCATATTTTCAACAGCCTAGCTTGCCAAAATAAGTCGGAATATTTCTGACTAGGTCAACGTCATTTCAAATCAACATACCGGTTGTCCAGATAATATAGCTTGGCACATGTGTGCCGTAATATCATCTCCATTAGTAGAATCAAAACATTCAAAATAAGATCCTGTCCATAAGTAATTTCCTCTCAACAGTCCACTTTCTCTTCTTCCCATTGAGTCATACACTAAGTTGAATATAATAGAAAGTACTAAATGGGGGTATTTTACAGAATCAGGTTGATGCGGGTTTCAATTCACTAACAAGCATTTACTGCAAGTTACTCAAAGCAAATCAGCTGAAAGCAACACCAAATGGAAAACCAGCAAAAGGGAAAATCTTCATGTTGCGAAAACTGGTCAACAGCCTAGGCTTTGAATTTTTTTAGAAATTTTTGAATTTCTGCCAATATTCATTTTTAACGAATGATAGTTCCATATTTTGTATATAACTATACCTTTTGTGTTGATCAAAAACCATTTAATAAAAGGAAATGTAAATTACGCGAGTGCGAATGTAGTTTGCCGTGATTTCCTCTTAAATAAATTTTAATTAACTTTGCTTTTTCTTCTTGGTGAAGTTTACTCTGTCCAGTTTTGAAAATTACCAAAAAAATAATAAAAAAGACGAAAACTTACGTCAACGAAAGGGATCTTATTCGTGAAAGTAAATGATCAAAATTTGGTATTACCCTTTGTATAATTTTACACTTACTTTGTCTTGCGTAGCTTTTTCCTCCAAAATAATTTAAAATCGCTTTTATAATAGCGTCGTCGCATTCATTATTTTCATATTCTCTCTCTAATTTTCTGAGTAGTTTCTTCATTAAATTATCTTCGTTAAGCTCAATTTTGGTTTCTAACAGTTCATGGTATACTTTATAAAAATTCTGATTACTGGCATCTACTAATCGTTCCACGGAACCTCTTGGTAAGTATGATGGATGACGTGGTATGACGTCAGACGCTGCACTCGATGACTGGATTCCATTTAATATCACCAAAATTAGCAACACGCTTCTTAAGCAAACCATGTTGCATAAATAGTAAATATCTGGAGAAATTTTGAAACACGGTTACCTAATTGTAGAAAAATAAATTGTGATAAAATGTTAAATTGTGAAACAGGATTTTTGCTAAAAAATTCTGAATCGGGAGCACTCTTTACCCATCTGAAGCTAACTTTTACCCGTCCTTTCCGCATACACAAAAGCGCCAGTAGTGTTCGACAATACCCGATAACACAATCAAGTTAGGTATTATAATTTATTAAGCAAACTTACGAATTGATATCAAAACTCTCACAAAAGTCACCCAAATTTGCATAGTTATTGAACTATTTCTGTATTCATAACTGAGATAAGAACATGATTACCAAATATGTTTTTTAATATTTACCTAATCGGAAAATTTCATTATGTAAAGCATGCGCCACAGATGGACCGCGTCTTATCGACGCGATGCATCAGTGACACATACTTACCAAACAATATATTGACAAAATTGGGTAAAGAAACAATGTAAGATTTATTTAAAATACATTACGATATAATTAGGAGAAAATAAATAATATTTAATAATCTCTTGACGATATTTATTTTAGTGCACAACAATAAACATGGTGCAATTATTTGTTTGAACAAGATGAACTTTATACAGAACAATATATATTTCTTAAGCCATGTTTATTCATCGGTTTTATTCGTTGTTAATGCCAGACTCCTGTTCCTGTACTCTTTATATTCACGTACCTGCCTTATTTTTCAAGTTTTCATGGATTGTTTGCTATGGTATGTATATGGGAGCTTAGGCGGATATCTTAGGCCGCACAACAGCAAATACGTACATTTGCATCAATTTTGTGTTTTAACGCTCTCTAGAGGTAAATTACTGTGGGGCCACGCACGGTGATGACAGACAGAGTTATAAACATCTAACATTACGCTTTACAATCAATGCCTCAATCAATGCCTCTTCCGAATAAAAAAATTCAAATCTGAAAAAACTTCAAATTATCTTTTTAGGTATATGTGTCGCCGATGGATTGCGTCGACAAAATCAAATGTATGATTCGGGTTTACGCCATTTATAGCGTTTTTTAATCATTTACCATGGTCTATTTGTGGACTTATCAAAGGGGATATACCCGACCACATTTGAACTACCTTTGTAATGAGAACATTATCCATTTAGTGTGTCTTTAGGGCAAAACACCTGCACTTTCACCGGCTTTGAATCATCAGATCGGGTCGTTCCAATTGAAAAATTTTTGCGACTTGAATTAAAATACTATAACAAACAAATAAAGATATCTTCCCAGAAATCGCCGAATAAAAAAAAGTTTGCAAATATTTTTGATAACACATTTTTTGATTATGTTAATTTCAAATCGCAAAAAAAATCGAATAATTTATGAATTCACAAATCACAAATCCATATAATATTTTGGACAGACCCTTTATTTTACTAGATTCATTTGTAAGAGATAATACTAATCTACATTTTATTTTCACACTTTTCACACATTTCAAGCAAATACGCTTTCTTGATAACATGATTAAAATATTTTTGAGCTCAAATATGTATTACTAGTAAAAAAATCATGAATCTTCTGCATGTAGTTTTAATCAGGAAATACTAGAAAGTTACTTTTTTTAAAGCAGAATATCATTTAAATCAACATGAAATTAAAATTGAAATATATGATTTCGAATATTTGAAATGTAAAATTACTTCTAACTGTACTTCTTACACAGGGTACTACTTCTGAAAAAATCACAATCTATCAACAACTGGAGCATTCTCCGCAACCAAGATATTTTCCATCCCACGTTTTTCTTTTTCGTCAGAAGCTTTGTCGACAACTTCTGCTTCGATCATGTCATTTGTTTCTTGTCGACGAGATTTTAAGTTTTGCAGCATGAGCTTCACGATTCCGGCTGTCGGAGCTTCAACTAACATTGATAAAACGTAGGCAAAAGCATATGCCAGCAGCAAAACAGCTGAAATTTCGAATATAATAATTTTCGAAAGACAGTTTCGAAAAAATTAGCTGTTATCCCCCAAAAAATTGACAACGTATCGTTTGTTAAGTATGGGCCACGGATGGATCGCGTCGATCAGACGCGGTCCATCCGTGGCGCATGCGTGACAAAAGAAAACTTATGATACAAATACAAAAGTTGGATAGCGAATAGCAGAACTTCTTTCATATTAAAGATTCGAATCGATACGAATAAATTTCGGAGCTAGAATACTATTCCAAATAGAGGTGGATGATAATATTATCGCCCATGGCAGATAGCACTCACTGCACTATGTTGTGGCGGGTCATTTTTTGGATATATCCTACTTGGAGTGCAGTTGCGGATACTACATTTTGTATGTTTTCGATATAAAAGTGGCGGTTAACAGTTGGTTACTTTAAGGTCTCAGCACTTCCGCCCTTGCGAAGAGTGAATTTCACTGAAAAAATTCAAACAATCGATTCGGAGATTCGGTATGTTTCGACAGATTCCATCTTTTATTGTGAATTGTCTTTTATTCCGGAACAATTCACCAATTTTGTTTTATTTCATGCCTCAGAAAGAATATAAATTGACTTACAAAAGATTGATAATATACCACAATGTCTGTGTTTACTTACCTAAGTAATAATAAACGATTATATTCACAGCAAAATGCATCTCATATTCTCTGGATGAATACATGTATAAAACAATCAACACGTGTACAAGATAAGCACAATAAGTCAGTCGACTCAGTGGAATGAAAAATTTCCAACTCAGAAATGAGTTAATTGGACCTAAAAAGAAGAGTAAAATGGTAAGTGTTGCATAATTTTGGGACAAAAGAGCTAAGTTAAAATCTAGTGTATTTAGAACTTTGAAGTAGTTTTGTGGAGACGAAAAAGTTTGTGATCAAATTATGACGTCGTATATTGAGCGTCAATTATTTTGCTCACACCTAGTATTTTTGTACTAGATGATAGTAAATTATCAGAGGGCCGTGGCCGCGCGGTAAATTTAGGTATTTCTTTGAATTCACAACCACCTTTGAGCTGTTTAAAATTCCATTTTTTTCACCGAATCGAATTGCCTAGCCCTACCTACGTGGAATAGTGGTTGTTGCTGCTCCACACTCACAACGTTTCAATCATATTGATGGACCCTAGTTTTTACTTATAGTCATTGAAGTATGAAGCGTAAAGACAAAATTAGATAAATGCAGTAGCTTAGGTAAGCCTGGTTTCGCTAACCTAGTTTTGCTCCAACTTAAAAATAGCCTACCTTGAATAAAAATTCATTGTTTGGGTGTTTAATAAATGGGTGGGTGCTTTATAAATTGTAGACATATAAATATGTTTTCATTACCTCCATACCCTGTCACGCATGCTATGGTAACCCAGGATAATCCTAATGCCCACACAGGTCTTGAAACAGCATTGTAAAAATACATCATGTTATTAGTAGGATAATAACCGTGTACAATTGGTCCCACGAATCCATATATTATTGTTAATTCAACTGCTATCACTGCCATCCACATCAGTGTTACAAAAACCTGTTAAACCAAACAAAGTTTTGTATTTAATTTGATTAAAAATTAATCGATTAATCAACAACTTCAATATTTTGTCGTTATATATAAATATATTTTGATAAACTCTTAGCATGGCTAGAAAAAGCGCCTCTATTGCAAAGATCCACTAATATAATTTAGTACCAGCACCAGTCCGCTTTGCGAAAAACCTCCCAGACTAAACTAAACCGGCATATTAAAGTGAGTGGCATCTGTCATAAGTGATGTTTAAACCCTCTCGCCTCTTGTTATAAAGCAGGAAATAAGATAAGATGCGAGTTAAGTACACACCAAAAAAATTATTGAATATATCTTAAATCTTGCCTCATTCATTTTAATTTTTCGCTTTGTCACGTGAATAACATATCCCGTCGCCATGCCGATGACGTAGACACCTATTCTACACCATGGTCTAACGTACGTTTCGTTCCAAAACGAATCATTTGCCTCCAGATCCGGCACAGAAATATCTGGGGAACCAAGATCCAGAAGAAATCTGAAAATGATGTGTTTGGCGTTGTAAACAGTCCTGGTTTCAATAATAGAGGCCTGGTTTGAAGATTTTGTTAAACATCGGATCGGAGAAATCTTGTTAGAGTATGTTGTTAAACTATATGTCTATACAGGACATTTCCTTCTACAATGGCATTGATAATAGGAAAGGGACGTATTCTGCTCAAAATTTGTCATAGTTTCAAATTATGGCATTCTAGATATCGTTTAGTGAAATGCAGAACATTCTTCCTTGTTTTCTTGCGACTTCGGATCCGTATGTGATTGTTGTCATAACATTTCTTGAATGAAATAGTATCATAAGCAAGAACAGAAATGGCATGATATCTTTCCACAAAATTGCAAGTGTAATTTCCTGGAAAGACATCATGCCATTTCTGTTTAACAGTACTTTCGAAACCTAAAATCACTTGTATCATGATAGTGGTGGGGCGAGTCTATCCCGGACAGAATTTGCTTTCCAAATCCTTCCTTGTCACATCGGCCGTGCGATCCATTTGTGACTCAATCTTGGCAAAATAATTTTTTTCTGTGAAGGTTTCCTTGCTCGCCTAGGTGACGTTTTGCAGATAACCAAACACAGAAAGTAGGTCTGATGGGCAATTAAATTCAGCGATTCAAATTTATTCGAAGCACAATTATTTCGAATCAGCTTTGGATCTATCATGAGGAATAAAAACTTGAGTAATTTTGATATTTAATGGCAAAGATATGAAGTTTGAATTGCCCACTTCCAGTTTGTTTACATCATTATTAATGGATTCGTAGCTATATATTTAACTATTTCGCTATTAGTAAGTTCGAGGGGGAGAAGGAGAACGTGGCATTTCCTAATCTCAGATGACATAAGCGATTCGATTTGATTTATTAATGACAGCGTTCAAGTCGTTATGAATTGACTAACTCAGAGTTCTACCTGAACAAATAAGTGAACGACATTGCGTCTGCAGGAATGTTGAAATGATTTGACAAAGCACCAGTTATTGCTGCACTGCCTACAATTGTGAATCCGACAACACCCAGCCCCACTTTCGGGTATCTAAAATACATAACAGAAAATATATTAGTGAGACTGTCGTAAATACATATACTTCTAATGTTTAAACATTCCACCGCTTGTCCTAAAAGGGCAAAAACCATGTTAGTATAACACAGTTAAGAGTGAGAAAGAATACATCGATTGTTTATGTATATTGTAAGCGGTTTTGTTGGTTCATTCCTACATTATTTTCTCTTTTATCTCGTTGAGATGCTATTGTTTGTTTTTTTATTACGCTGTAGAAATGTTTAAAAAATATAATAATATTCATATTTATGTAGTGAAATCGTTAAAATTTTGGAAAACCTTTTACCGTAAAAAAAACTAACTATAATGCCCTTACTTATAAAAGAGCAGGAGATATATTGGAGATAAAATGTAGAACTGCATATCGTTTGCAAGATACCAAACCCAGTTGATGCACTGCAAATATAAATGAAATATTCAAAATAGAAAGTTTATATAAGTATAGGTGGTTGTAATAATAACTAGAAATGTTCTTATCCTATTAGTTGGCTGTTCAAGAAATCCTATTGAGATAATTTCTGTATTTTGAATATTCTAAATTGATTTCTTTTGAAATGCTAACTGCCAAATTTTACGTTCTGAAATTTAACACAAATCATGATGTTCTTGCACAATGCGTCAGAATTTCTAAACAACCCTAAATCATAATTTTAGTTTATTCTAAGTCCCTACGCTAATAATAAGAAAATGTTTTTATGGAGGTGGGCTTTTAGCAAGAGCGAAAGCAGAGCCTAAAATGAGCCAACTGACGGCCATTCGAATGACAAAGATCTGCTACAAGATGTAACGCTAGGAGCAACTGTACTCCGAGCAGAACACACGCATGCAGAACTTAACCACCACGATAAAGTACAGTGACTGGATACGTGCGATGGGCAATGATAAAACCATCTACCATTTCTGCCAACCACTATCAATGAGTTGTACTTAACAAATTAAGTCTTGGGAATTTTTTCTGTATGAGTCATAACAACAACATATTTCATTATGCCAAAATTACAGATCGGCCGAGTCTCCGGGTGGTGATTCGCCAATGAGTGCATCGACACACTCGAAATATAGAAAATTTCTAACGGAATATGTTTTGCTGAGCACTGACTTGACGGATGGCGCCACAGAAAAAACAAACAAACAAGGGACGTGAATAATAAACTTACCCCGTCATTCAAAGATGACGGATACATATTGTTGATGTAAAGTAAATTATTCCACCAATATTTCTGACAAGGTGGAACAATAGCTTCCTTCATCGCCTCTTCAAACAAAGGTCCGTAACCAATTTGTCCGTAGAAACTTACGACAAACAACATAACTGCCGCCATACTCGGAGTGAGTCTGAGTATGAGTATTGCAATTTGAAAAAAACTTCAGTGAAGTAAACATTTATTTAATAATCTGGCTTTCGAGATCAAAGAAAAGCGGGTAAATGAAAAAATGAAAGAAGTCACGATAATAGTCGTATTCAGAGATAATTTGTGCTTCGAATCAATAAAAATGGCCACTCTTTATCGAGAACTTGACTTGGTGATAATGAATCACAAAATGAAACTATAGCCAATATATGAGCTGTTAATAGAATGCACCGGCGATATGCGGTCCATCAATAGCTCATAAATTTCCAAATTTGTGAAACTTGCAACTACTGCAATATGGGCGATAAATTTACTGATATTTTTTGTCACGGTGTGACGTGTCTTTCTGATGAGAAGCAATTCTGTTGACTGAGGAAAAATTGGACCGCCCTAATTCAGGAATATTGATCTCTCAGTTTGGTTCTAAATCACCTCAAATACCGGGTTAAATACATCAATGGTACATTTATTTTGCCATTTCGTTTGTCCATTTCTCGTAAACCTAAGTATGCAACCAGAAGTCCGCTCAGAAAAAAGAAAGTGTCAACTGAAAATGTTGCGTTTGAAACTCCCTGAAGTGATCCATTGCTCATAAAATATTCCGATATGTCAATTATGTTATCTAAAATGAAAATATTACGCATATTAGTTTAGCAATTCATAAAGAAACACCGCGAACCAAAGCGACTTTTTTCGCACCAATTGAGATTTGACAACGGGAATCCAGTCATTTTCAAAATATTTTATTTATGTTTTATTTGACAAAAAATATCCAAATTTCAAGAGGGCGGGTGCCGGGTGGAGTGTAGTTTGTTGCGTCGATTCGTTTTTTTTTCGTTTGGTTTGATATTCCCGTTTTTCTCGAGTTCCTGAGGCCCGTGTTATATTTTTCAATGTTTCCCGCTTTTTAAAAATATATGGGAAATCAAGAACTCTAGTAACAATGTTTCTGACTTTCTGACGAGATTCCCTCTCTCAGATATTCTGTCGATAATGATTCGAATTGATAAGAAATTTCAAATTGATCATAAATCTATTTTTACGTTAATTTTAATATTTGTGGTATATACTGACCGGATATCCCAAGAAAGCTGGAAACAGTGTGGCCCAGTATAACCCAAGCCATGCTGATGAAACGCATCCCATGTAAACATTCTAAATTTCCTTCTTTTATTTCCAAATTCAATAAAATCTTTGTGTTGTTGACAATAGAAAATGACAAGAATAATTTTCCAAGCACTGTAATACAACAATCCATATGTGGGAATTTTATGTTCTACTTTTTTTAAAGCTAATGTTAAATACAGAGCACATGTGGACAGCTCACTTCATTAGTGACTCGTTTCCAACGAAACAGAAGATATAGGACGTTACCTGATTTCGCAATTTTTTGCAAGCATTGACAGACCCATTGTAGTTGAAAATTGATTATTTACTGCAACCTGGGTTTAGCAGTTGAAACAAATTATTCAACAGAATTGTGGCACCGGGCGACGCAATCTATCAGTATATCATGCTCATTCAAAATGCTTTCCCACAAAAAATCTCTCTAATGACTATTATGGATAATTCTACTTTCAACTACACCGCTCAAACTAAGCTTTATATTTATTTCGAATATACAACATGAATAACGATTGAATTCCTATATAGTCTACATATTTCAATGTTCCTCCACGAGTTTCCGCTCGGAAATAAGCATATTTTGTTGAGTATGGGTCACGGGTGGATCGCATCGACTTGAAGCGGTCCATCTGTTGCGCATACCTAACAAAAAAATTCTGATTAGGTTGTTAACGTCACTTACTGCGCTGTTCTTTCTGGTGTTTTCCATTGCGAGTTTGCTTTTTCTTAGATTGTGTCATGAGTATAACTTCGTATGTTGTTCCGGATATAAGCAGTAAAACAAGAATACCGAAGATTACGCTAGAAATTCAAACATGAATTATCAATGACTTCTCTGCAACATTTGGACTTTGAAATATATGAGATCTTGCACAGCTACATTTGAGAAGACGCCATTTATGGCGTCAAAATGAGCGTTGCAGGCGAAAAAAACTGACAAAAAACACGGTAATAAGAAAAGTTCGCACTTGGACCTAGAAAACAAAAGAAAATTTCAAAAAAAGGGAAATGCTAAATCTTAAAATTAATTAAATATTGAAATAAACTGTTGTGTGCTGAATGCGCAGAAAAGAAATTATTATTTGCAGCTATTTTGGGTTTTCACAATTGGACAATAATTTATGGGACGTCAAACGTAAAAAAAATATTAACTCAAAACAACAGTATCCCTTCCCATGTGAAATGTGTCGGATTTTGTTTCATTGTGCGTTAAGGTTTAAAAATAAAATCGTTTAAAAGAATTACATTGTTTGCATGTTCAAATGTGGATTTTTACAATATAGCCGAATGTGAAATTGAAACTAAATGTCATCGCACTATAAATATTCAAGTGTCGATTTAGCTTAATTCAGGTTAGGTTTAGGTTAAATATGCAAAAGTGCAAGTGAAGATTTGCTGAATATCTGAATGTATGCATACAGATTTAGCTAAAAATGTGAAAATGGCGGTTTACCAAACGGAAATTTAGCAAATACGCAAGTGTAGATTCAATAAATGCGCTTGTCTGCAGCTGGAATCACATATTTAATTGAAATATACAAGATGAGAACGGGCAATATTGATCGTATAAACGAAGTTTTAAATGAAATGTGCAGGTGCTTTTTCGGAACGAACAAAATTTACGTAATGTGATAGTACATTTTTTAGCAAATGTCCAAAAACGAGGTTTAAAAGGAGCGCTTACGCGTAAATAATATTTTTACATTTGGCACCCAGCTAATTAAGTACAAATTTAAGTTAAATTTTCATATACTCTATTCGGTGTCAGGCAGGCATAAATGTGACCCTGCAT
This sequence comes from Styela plicata, assembly GCA_963675895.2. Lineage (NCBI taxonomy): Eukaryota > Metazoa > Chordata > Ascidiacea > Stolidobranchia > Styelidae > Styela > Styela plicata. The sequence goes on from OZ023140.1 coordinate 14,791,005, forward strand.
AGTTATGAAATGTCCGAATAAGTGGCTTAAAGTACAGCTGTTTTTTGTAAATACTTTTTTACGTTTGGTGCCCCATAATAATTAAGTATTAGAATCCAATATAAACGACCCGACTGTAAACCAGTGACAACATATAACTTACACTGTGTAATAATGTGCGCAAAATGAGGAGATAACTTACAAAGCTGTGATATCAGCAGCATTGAATTCTTCATTTTCTGTACAGATAACATTTACAAAAATCGACTCAGGAGTGTTGTTTGCGAGTAAAGATTGGGCAATAGAGATCAGTTCCAAATTCAGTACAAACATCGGGAACACAAACACCTACCGTGAGTCCAGCTAATATAGTTGCATTCTGAATAAAGAAATAGATATTTAGGAAACTATTGATGGATATAAGGTAAAACTAACCACAGTATAAGTTGGAGATAATGTTGCTATAGCATAACCTTTTATTTTTATTTAAAATATTGATTGTAATTTGTCGACAGTATGTAAACACGTCCCTCTATTTTGTAAAATTTTATTCCTTTGACCCACCTATCTATTTTCGATTGACTTAAAAAATTTGTAGTTCTAGTCGACTTGAATTTCACGGCCACTCATAAACTAGGTAGGTTCTTTTCATAGCAATACCAACAGGTCTCTCTCGAATGTTCTCATTATTTCAATTTTCAAGAAAACTATATAACCCAGTCAGAATTTTAAGTATGAGTCATGAGTCACGGCCAAAGTGCGGTACATCCGTGATTCATACTCGACAAAATAAAATTCCCGATTAACAATTCCGAATTTCAGTTTTATTCACCGGCTTGCCTCCTATGACTGCTTGGCACATTTTCCCCGTGATATCATTTCCATTTGTAGAATCGAAGCATTCGAAATATGTACCAGTCCAGAAATAGTTTCCTTTTCGTAATCCACTCTCTCGTCTACCCATTGCGTCATACACTGAAAGGAAATTTTTAAGGATTAAAAGAAAAGATAAAATCCCTGTTCCAGTTGCAAATTCAAGATTGTTTGACTGGATTGGAGTAGATCAAATCGTCGCAAATCGGATACTTTGGCTGCGCTGTCAGATTGTCGTTGGTGGAACTCGGTGTATGAAATGACAAAAAAACACGGATTTTTTGCAGAAATTCCCTATTCGATCCCAACAGAATATTTTTTCTTAACCTGCTTAATCAGCCTTAATTCGGTGGCTGCTTGGCAAATATAGCGTTTAAACGAGTCAGCGCACTAATCTGTAGGAGAGATTGAATATATTTATCCAATGATATAATTGATAAAGCAGTAAAAAAGAAATGGTGTTGGACAATTGGGACATAAAAATAGACGCTTACTCTGTCTTGCATATGCTTTTCCGAAATAAAAATCTTTTACTACTTCTAGGATGGCATTTCTACAAAAAGTATCATCAATATTTTCTACTCGCTGTAAGAAACTCGTCAAATTATTTCGATCATCGAGACCCATATCTTGAATTGCGGTCAACACGATTTCTTCGGATTTTTGGTAGAATCCATTTGACTTGGCTTCAGATACTCTATTGATTTGTCCCTTTCAACAAATATGGTGGAATTTTTTTATCTAAATTTGCCAGCGCTGAAGTAGTTGTGTCTATGGATATGATCATTGCCAAAAGTAAAGCCGCCAATTTTAATAGTGGATCCATTAAAATCTAGATACTATTCTACACTGTAAAAAAAATCAAATAAAAAAATCCAATATTTTGGCCAAATATGGACTGGTAATGGAACATACTAACAAGACTAAAATAGAGTAGCAGGACCGTAGCTGTTGACAATCTTGAATTCTATAACATCTGACTTGATGTGAAAGTTCTCTAATCAACTTCAGTATTAAATACTAATTTGCAAGCGCGGGAGAAAATTCCCTTTCCTTAAACCAACTAGCCTGAAAATCATTCAACACTTCAATCTATAGTTTTATCCTTTTAGGTGAGTCGATTTATCAAAGGCACATAGATGGTCAAAAGATGTTTCTGATGTATCTTACTGATCGGAATATGGTGTCCGTGTCAATAAGTTTTCAAAGTTCACTAGACTAGCCAATGTTCAAAGTAGATATAACATATTTCGATGGTAATTTTTTAGTTATATTCACATGGGATTTGATCAAATATTAGATATTGAAATCTGTCCTAAATGCAAAAAGAACGATCAAAAACGTGGCTTTTTTATAAATGGATCAGCGATTGCTTCTGAGACTTCACATACAAAGTTTTCAACACGTGCACATATAGAAAAAATGTGTATATATATATATATATTACAACGTTATGTGTCAAATATGGAACATCTTTGTGGCGATCATAAATTTTCTTTTGTCAAGCATCTACTTAACAACGTGTACACACAATTTGTCTGATTTGGCATCTTCCGAGTTACTCTGGTTCCAACCGTTAAATTATTTTAGTTTACACCAATCCTGGAACAGCTGCATGTCAATGTGATAAACCTAAATGCGGAATGGGACAAATTCACATTTAGCAGTACCAATGTTTTCCTTTTTCATGTCGTAATTTCCCGCGCTTAAATTTTAGAAAAATAACACGCATCCAAAACTAGCGTAAAACGAGTTCACGCCCCTTTACTCTGTGTATCGAAATTGCGAACTTTGCTTCTATAAAAATATATTTATTTTGTTGGCGTAATCAACGCCATGCTATGCTGTCATATTAGGACTTTACGTTTATGACGGGTAATTGCATGGTTTGTTTAAAGTAAAAGTTAATAATTAAAATATTCATTCACAAAAAAGATAAGGAGAAATTAAATTTAGGTAACTATCACAAGACTTACAATTTGTTTGCTTTTCACACGTGTAGCATGTCGACATTTTGATTTTGACTAAATTGTGCTCAAGCCATGCATAATTTGCTGTTATTATTATAAATAAAGTTTAAAATCGGTACCTATTTTTCACAATACATAATTTTTTTTTATTGAAATTCACTAAGAGCAATGCCTGAAGCACTGTCAGAAAGGAACCAACTAACGAGCACTAAATAGCAAACAGCTACTGCCAGACGAAGTGAAAAACGTACGTGGAAAACATTCCAACGGAACTGAACTGCTATGATAAAGTGGTATCTGCCTTAGGCAATGGTAAACATCGAGTACTTTTTAAATAAATACTGGCAAAATAAAATTCAAATATAGCTCACATAACTTCACAAAGCATCAATTTAAACTACATAACCCTATTAATTATATACACTAGTTAATTTATCTATACGCTTTCATTCCGTTCTTTGTCCATTTATTAGAATTAACATCCACATTTGATCAACAACAGCAACTTGATTATCTTATGTAATTTAAGATCTGTTCGTTATGGATTCCGATCGTTTCGTATTACTAGGGTAAAAAAATTTAGTTTGACGCAATGATGAAGTTGGTATTGATCAATCAATAAGTCATTCATTTTGGGCACCCTGCCGTAATATAACAAACAAAAGAAAACAGCAAACAAACAATAAAACGACAGTGTAATCAAGGAGAAGGAGCAAAATCTATAGTGAAATTTAAACACGCAAGCGTGGGCTAACTTACCTATAAACACTCACACTTGAAAATCAAAACATAGAAAAATTTGAAAATATTTTGACACTGTGACTCAAATAGCCAATATCGAGCGTTTCATCTAAAAAAAATAGTTACAAGTTTATCGTCAATCACCAATTGGCATTGTTGGTGAGCAATGTGCATTTTAATTATAGATGGCTGATACCAAAATATTCGCCGATACCGATTCAAGTACCGATACCACCTTTGTAATTTATATTCCGATACCGATACCGCCGAGGCTGAGTATTTTGTTAAATATGTTAAAAGCCTTTTTGTACCCACATACTTATGCCCTTGTTATGGTATATATTGAATTGTTGCTGCGTTCAAGGATACATGGGTCCAAAGATTAAGTGCAAATGTCCGTGGTTACACAACTAACGTGACCCCTAAAAGCCATAATACGGGTGAAGTTGTCTTACGATGCGTTGCATTACGTTTCGAGCAATAAAATAAAAACGGCAAAACACGCCTACTTTGTTTTGCGTTAATCGTGTTCACATGCGTACAAAGCACAAACGCAAAAACAGAAACATGCACTCTGCGGTAGCTTTCATAGCAAACCGTTCTAATTCATTGGAAAGCGTAAGGAGATGTATGCAGAGCATTGCGCTTGCGTGAAACGCAAGGGTAAAATAAAACAAACCAAGAAAAAACGCAACCTACGCAAACGTGGCGACCATAACACCTTTTTCTGCATAAAAAAGAGCATATAGTGAGTGGATTGATGGATTTCATTTAATAAAACCCAAAGTGTAAATAAAATTGTTCAGGCTTGCCCCGTTTTTATTATTTTTCAGAGCAGTGGAATGCGAGGTGTTTCCATTTATTATCATTAAAAAAAGCGTATTCGTACGCTCCGTTGTAAAGACGTATCCGGTATCGGTATCGGTTTTGGTATCGGCGGTATCGGTGATAAAAATTTTCCGATACTAGGACCGATACCGATACTTCAAAAATCACCGATACTTGCCGATACCGATACCGATACAACGGCCCATCTCTAAATTTTTTAATTGCCAAGGATGAAAACTGTGATAATAACACAACACCAATATAAATTTGGGCGAGGAAATTGAAGCCACAGGACATATATAGTATTTTCTAAAGTGCGAACTATAATAGTAATCCTACACATACTACTCCTAAAATATGTACACGAATTCGATAAGTGGACCGACTTGGACTCTAAACATATCATAATTTATAAAGCATAACACTTAGTTCATTATCAGAGTTCGTTAACTCGATAACCAACGAGTCATATCTCAATCTTGCTCATCATCTGTTGTGCCCGTTTGATTACGTTTAAAACCAACAACTCATTCCAAATAAACAAGAGTTTCTGTAAGCAGAACTAACATGGCAATAAAATCCCAATCTTCCTGTGTGCGCTTTGCCAAATTTCCGTTAACGTTGTTGAAGACATCGACTTGAATAGTTCTCTTGTATAGTAAGTAATACAGAATAGTTCTCTCATATTCCCTCGTTCCAAGTAAACAAGAATAGAATAACATCATCTAAACCTATTGATATTTTAACATTATGTCCATAAAACTTACCAGCATTTCATATTTGAATTACCTTTTTGTCAATGCTGCATTGGCATGGTACAGTTGTATAATATCACGTTTATTTACTGTATTGGTATTTCATTATGAGAGTCACACGATACAACAAAACACGTCCGCACTCGACGACGACCACCGACCACCATTCGAAGCACAAATTATTCGTATCTGTAGTAAATTAGTCAGACTTGTAAAATTAGGCGTAATTATTTTATTTTAACCGAAAAATGCAACTAAAACTTTCGATGTTGATCAAATTTGCTTTAACCTTTGCAGATGAAGTGTTGATATTGTCCCAGAAACCTTTTCTTTATACAAGTTTTGTTAAACATTAAGGAAATTTAATTTCGCCAAGCATGAGTCACTGTTGTTCTTGTAGTTGAGTTGGAACGATATTCGAAATTCACTTTATAAAAAGAATGATCTTTCATCATTTTAGATAAACGAAGTTTACGCGATTCGCTGATATCTTGCAATGAACTACTTATTCCTCATCCTCGTTTCCTAATCCTGGATCCGTGTGTGAGAGAATCCACAGGGATACACGAAATATATACTATTAGGCATATATATAAAAGTATCATGTTCTCATTCCGCAGAAATAAAAGGTTATTGTAAGTTTTCATTAGTACATGGTCTAACTTTTTTTAGACAAGATTATAGATTAAGCATATATTTCTGTGGAATGAGAACATAATACTTCTGTATGAACGGAATTACTGCCGTATGACGTAAGATGTAAGTGTGCTTACGTGAACCCCTGTGCACCGGCGAGGCGTTCATCGAATCTCTCGCGTATAATCATCATCCCTAACAGGAAACGTAAGAAACTTGCCTACAAGACTGCGCGGATTCATGTTCTGGTAAGAGTTGCACCGAAGAGGCCTTAATTCACTAACTCGTCTCAGATTATTACGATCATAAAGTATTATGCATTCAAGATACTGTATCTTGTCAAACTGTGCCGATGAAAATGATCTTGTTTTTTAACCTTGTTTTTGAGTAAGAACCAATGACAAATGAAGAGTGAATAGTGACTCACCTTTACTTATTAAAGCGGAGTAAATAGTCAATAGCAATTTTATATAATCAAACGGCAAAATAAAATTCCTAATCAATTTTGTATTGACAGTTTTTGTTTATATTGACTGACTGACTGAATTATAGCATTCTTCATTGATCGTTCTTTTTCAGTAATTTAACTACGTGATATCGAAATAAAAATACAAAAAACGATTTATGGTTGTTGTTGCAATATTTGGGATAAATCAAATTATCATATATTGAAAATATTCAACACTTCAACTCCATATTAACGGTAAATTGTCTGTACTTTTTGTCGTGGAAACAAATACTCTTTAAACGGGGAACGGACAAAATTTTTCCATGGGTAAAAAAGACGGGGACAATATTCTTCCCAGGCAAAATCTCCCTTTTCGAAAAATATCTGAGAACAAACATACATGAGAAGGTGTGGAAGCATAGTTTTGATGTAAGCACATCTGTCACCAATTTGTTTTATAAAATAAGATGAGATTGATAAATTGAGATTTTTATCGCTGGTGGCTTTCTACTTTTACTTAAATAAGTTATATATTCCATTAGTGTGTTAATCGGTGAGCCCACGTTGGCACCCTCCCCATCCGACCAAAAATCGTAAAATGTCCTTTTAAATCTAAAAAATCGGTGAAACCCGCCGATGATTATACATAAATATCCCGTTTTATGCGATGAAATTATATTTTCCAAAAATTTATGCCCGTTTTATAACGATATACGATAAAAACCCATTTTTGTGAAAAATTCAGCTGCGGCGCCGATTCGGACACACCATCCTTTCAAAATCTTGGGCAATATCAAAAAGCTCAAGCTAGGTTTTGCTTTTTTTTACGTCGCCATTGCTCGAATGCAAAATAACTTAAATAATATTTAATGATAAACACATAAGTCTAATAAATTATTCCTTTATTCAGAAAAATAAAATTTAAAATTGCACGTGAGGTATAAGTAAATTTCCGAATTGCGAGAAAATGATTATAAGATAAGGGCTCAAGCTTTAGAGATTAATATTTTACATTTATAAGAAAAATATTGAACTTCAAAATTGCATGTGAGGTACAAGAAAATTAAGTTACATTATATAATTTCCGTATGTGTCATTACAAGGCATCAGCTTCCGTGGTATCATCTGGTAAAATTTCATTGATTTCGCCATGTTTTTCTGAAGTATAGGTCCCAATTGCGTTTCCGTTCTCAGAAACGTATTCCATGTGTCCATTCATCTCGGTCACTGCAACGGCTTCGCCGTTTGATTCCCGCCCAGAATTTTTCGAATTCGACTGAGGTTCTTGTCGCCTTTTACTTGGAAAAATGATTTTTTGTATTCCAGCTACCGGTGCTTCGATGATCAAATGTAGTATGTAAGCGATACCGTACGACAGTGTTAACGCAGCTGAAAATTTAATATCATGAAAATTATTTGTAACGAACTTAATCAGAATCAAAAAATAATTTTTGTTCAGAATGAGCCACAGGTGGATCGCGTCTTGGCGACGCGATTCATCATCCAAGCTCATGCTTAACAAAACATGTTTCCACAATTTTTTTTCATTGCGATAGTATTGGTCCTGTTCAGCATTATACCAAGAGAGAGAGAGAGAAGGGAATACTTATTTCCGAACTAAATTGAATTTACGGCAAAAGGTTTCCACTCCACTTTTTTAGTTTTTAAATAAACCAACAAACATTATGTTCATATGACGACTGAAAACCAGCGTTATTTTACACGAGATAAAATGCATTTAGTATGCTGTAAAAATCCTATTAAGCCAGTCATAGTTTATTCTGTACAAAATTGTCTTGTCTGTATGAGTCACTGATGGACGGTGCCGCTTAGGCACGGTTCATATGTGATTCATATTCGATAAAAACCTGAAAAAAATATACTTAGAGAAGAACGGAAGAATAATATATGATATTCCCTTTAAAAAAAAATCTATCAATTCAAGACTCACCACAAAAATAGTATATCATAATGTTGAGTTCAAAATGTAACTCGATCTCACGAGAATAATACATATACATCAATACCAGTGGGTGAATCATGTATGCGCAGAATGTCAATCTACTCAAAGGAATGAAAAATTTCCAACTCAAAAACGAATTAATAGGTCCTGAAAAATGAAATTGTCGGTTATTTTGCTTGGTTATATTTAAGGCTAATCAATTATTAACAAATTATTCGAATCAGTTTCGAATCTTCCAAACCCTAAATATATATGTATATTATAATAATTCTGAAAATATTATTGGTTAAATCGCAAAAGTTTTATATTTTTACGGAATTATCTATTTTATCCGATTCGAACAAAATATTGGAACCTGATTCGAATTCTGAATTATTCGGTTTTGGTCAGCCCTAGTTATATTGATGAAAGACAACCAAGTTGGTGGTAGGACAACCAATTCAACTCGGTTCAGTTCAAATTGTCATTGTAAAAATGGGAAATACGTCATTCCCGAATTTGTTTCAGATTCTATATGATTCGGTTTTACCCAGCCCAAAAACATTCTGATTAAACTTGAAACCATGACGTGTTGAGAAAACTTCATATAATTTAAAAACGTATTTCTATGTATTGGAAACGATGAATTAAATCCAATTACCTCCGTATCCTGATACACATGCGATTGTTATCCATACAAGACCAAAGGCCCAGACTTGTCTCATAACAGCATTATAAAAAGACGCAACGTTTTGAGTTGGAAAACTTGACATATCAACATCGTAAACGAACCCCGTCCAACCGTATATTAATGAAAGTTCTGTCGCGGCAACCACTACCCACATGATCGTTACAAAAACCTGTTGGCATTTAAATAAATAAATATGAGTCACTGATTGATGGACGAAGATTTAGTACAAAAGAATCTGAACGGAATTTCTTTCAAACATTCACTAGTGACATATTATATCCAATGGATCTTAAACAAAATTACGTTTATACTTGTTGTCGTCTTCGAGCACGATCGCTCCAATCGGGTATATGAGTGACCTTCAAAAAGGCGCTTTGTGGATTTGAGGAAGCCACTGAGGGGACATCAAAAACTCAAGAGCAAAATTTTCTCTTTTTCTCTCTCAAAATTTTTTTTTATTAAAAAGTTGTTATTGCAGAACAAAAAATAACAACGTATATGAAAGGCCATATATCGTGCATGGGGCAAGCATAATTTTTGCCCAATATAATTATCTATTTCAATTTACAAATAATATTCTAAATTTTGTTTGAGGACGATCCCATTCTTCTTCTCAAATCCGATTGGGGCATGCTTTCACTTTCAACACCTATGGGTCAGTAGGCTCCTAATGGCGCATAGTTATAACGGTTGCAAAAAGCCTTTAAATAAAAAATAAATATAAAATCACGTGTACCTATCGAGGCATTCAAAATCAATAGCAAAAATAGAATATTAAAAACTTACTTTATTCATTTTTATTTTCCCTTTTTTAGTATATAAAATATATCCCGTAGCCATTCCTATCATATAAACTCCAATTCTGCACCATGGTTTGGCATAAATGTCGTCAAAATATACTGAGCCTGTGGGAAGTGGTTCTGATCGAACTGTGGTACCGGAGTATGAAGCTTGAACATAATATAACAACACCCTACAAATGAAAGAAACGTTAGAACATTTCAATAGCAGCACTGAGCAGAAAGATTTTCCCAATCCCAGTTTAAAAAAACATGGGTTAGGCATTTTAGTTAAGCATGGGTTACTGATGAATAGCGTCGACAAGACGGTCTGTCCGTGACGTATGCTGGACAAAATGAAATTTTTGATTGGATAAGTCATGCGTGATGAAATGAAAACTAATACTTCTGGCACTGTAATAAAATTGCAGTAAAATCGCTGCTCTTTGATAGTAGTTTTTAGTGATCTTTGAATAAAAGTGTGGAATCGATTTGTTTGGCCAATTATGACTTGTTGATGGAACGCATCAACGAGGTGCTTCTATCAATAACTTGGCTTAATCATCTAAAACGAGATTTAAAATTTTAGAAATGTTCGATTACTGCAAATGAACGGTAAATGTGTATTTTGTTACATTACATGTCAAAAAATGCCTTGTTTTCCTGAAGAAAGTAGAACATAAAACATACAATGATAGAATGGGTTATTATCCTTGATATAGGAATTGTTCGATCATTTTTGGAGATTAAGTTTGATAAAACTGAGATATAATATATATGGGTGCTAGATCTAGAGAAAGGCCAAAAGAAACGGGAAATTTTTTGGAATTCAAAATTGGGATTTTTGAAAGTAAATATGATCCTGAACCTCTACTCTTATAATAGCAAGTCTATTGGTTGCAACCAGGAGCTCATTCAAATGGTGGGAATGCATTTTCTAACAAGCCCGTGAAACTCCAAAAGTGTGATAAAATCGCGGAGAAGCGCAAAAAGGTTTCGCGGCACCTAATTGAAATTATTACCGTTGGCAACTTTTGTTTACCTCTTCTGCTGTTTTTGCTTTACTCAATTTAACAGAAAATCTAAATTTGACACCTTCAGCGCGATTTTGCCTGCAGTCCACGTCGTGAGGCCATAACATAAGTTTTTACGAATTAAATCATCGGCCTCCCACACACATACGAAAGCTTCCCGAATTTGCTAATGATTACAGTAATTCTTTGTAATCAATATTTTAAGTTAAATTATGTTATATTTATAGGTACCTGCATAAATAGGCATAAGATACCGAATCCGGGTACAGTTCATAGTGTGTAGACAATGCTCCCACTATCGCCATGTTGGCTAGAACCAAACCTGCAATTATTCCAAGGCCAACTTTGGGATACCTGTGAAATAACGATACATCCAAAATGGTTTCTCAAAATTAAAATTTAGCCCACCTTAAAGCATTTTGTCGAATAAGTCTTTTTGGAATATATTTGCTTGTTTCCATTTTAGCAAAACAAAATGTCATTCGTCATAATCAGATATATTAACAAAATACGCTGTTACCCTAAGTATGAGTCACTGATGGACTGACCGCCGAGGCGCGGTCAATCTGTGTCTCATGTTTAACAAGCTATTTGGCTGGTCTAAATCCAACAACGGAACGTCGCATATACCTTTGCTGACCACGGTCACCCTATTGGGCTATTATCTTTTAGAAACTTTCAGAGCCAGAGTCAGTTGGGTAGCGACTTTGAGGCGTCCATTTAAGGATCTTGTCTCAAAAGATACAAACTTTACAGATCTTATATATTGACTTTTTGGAGTTTTTTTTTAGGTCACTCATGTAAGAAAGTTACTCCCTCCCAGAGGAGGTCATACAACGAAATGCCTATGCATATGAATAACAAAATTGTTCTCAAAATTGTTTAAACTCACTTGTATAACAAATAGAGTAAAATTGGTGATAAAAAAGTAAAACTGCATGTCATTAGCAAGATACCACACCCATCCAATACACTGTAACGAGAAAAAAAATTATTGTCACTCATCGAGTATGATGAATCATGAATTATCCTGCAGCACACCACAAAATTCATAAATTTATAAAAATTCCCATTTTTCCGTTTATTACTTGAAAAAATGAAAATAATGGTACCTTTGGTTTTATAATATTGATTGAATCGGTCAATCGAGTATTATTTCATGATATTATATGGAGAGTAGTTTTCAACTAATTTCTGTTATAGTCAAGGCCCAGTGCATTTAGCACGTTTTATTTGTAGTCCATTGGCAGAACCTTTGTCAACTATAAATTTTGGAAATATGCAATCATTGCAAATTAACTGTATTTTTGTCCTATGGTATAGTAGTAGTTGAGCCACTCGAACTATGAGGCACAGTTAGACAATCGTAAAATTAAACACTGAGAAAACGAGAGGAAATGAAATAAATTTATACGTATCATAAAAGCACGTTATTACCTCTTGACCCAGTTCTGCAGGATACAAGTTGTTTATATAGAGAAGATTAGTCCACCAGTATTTCCGACATAGTTCTACTTGAGGGTCTATACCAATAGGTTCCAGAGGACCTTCGACTATAATGGGCATCAAAGATACGGCTATTAACATGACCAATCCCATGGTTGGGGTCAATCTGAAAGCAATTATAAATATTCTTATTGTTTTATTATTATTAATTGCATCTAAGGCCGGGCATACCTGAAAAATATTGGAAAGTAAATCATAAATATTATTTTTTGTTTATTATTATTATTTGCTGCTAGGGCTGGGCATACCTAAATCATTTGGAATTCGAATCTGATTTGGATCTTTTTTGGAACCAAATCGCTAATTGTGCCTGATTACCAAATAACCCGTTTTTACATTTAATATTTTCTTAATCGTCGAAATAATAGCAACATCTATAGCTTGTATTTAATTTCCACTTCACTTTGTTGATTTTTGTTCCTATCATCATGGTCAAAAAATTCACATATATATATATAAAAAATATATATATATATATATATATATATATATATATATATATATATATATATATATATAATTGAATTACCATAAACCTAATTGCAGTGAGTGATTACAATGCAAATTTTTTAAAATAAATAAAATTTTCGATTTCACGACAATACTTGATATGTTTCATTTTTCAAAACTAAGAGAAAATAACTCGTATAACTCTTGCTCACTGAGTGAAAAACCTTACACACAGAACTGAACCACTATAGTAAAACGCAGTGAATGGTTTCCGCGCCCTGGTCGACTAAAAATCCAAACATATCTTTATTTATTATCTAGTATAGCCACTTACGAAACACAGGAAATACGTTGGGGCATTTCTAAACCCCGCAGCGATAGGGTGCTAAAATTTTAATTTTGGAATATATTATATTCTATTTTTTTTATATTAAATATATGCGTTTTTGTTTGTTATATTTTATACGCCGTCACAAAAATGCAGAAAAATCACTAATTTTTGACAGTAATTTTGTTTGGTGAGATTGAATCAAAACTATAAAATCATTTTTGGCCAATTATGGTCTGTTTATGGAACTCACCGCCGAGGTGTGGTCCATCAACAGCCCGTAAGTGGCATATATCTCAGCGACAAAGTAGTTTCGAACTTGGCAAATATAAAATTAAATCTTATTGTCAGTATTGCACTTGAATTCCCTTTTGAATTCGATTTTTGCTTAATATATACCTGAGATATCGGCTCAGATACATGAGCGGTACATTAAGTTCTTCCTCCTCTTTTAGTTATTTCCTTCATGCCAATATATGCGACTAATAGTCCGCTAAGGAAGAAGAAAGTGTCAACTGACAAGGTTCCATTGATGATAGCCTGAAATAACATTTTTTAGAAATTAACAACCCTGAACATTTTCTTCTAAAATTGTCACCTGAACGGTTACTAAAATTTTGAGTCAACTGAGAAACTTTGCTAGTAGAGTGGAGATCGAACGGTACTACATAAAATATAATTTATTGTTCACCCATTGTGAGAAAAAAGTCGAGAAAAGGATTTACCACGTTACGAACTACCTCCTGCAGACACCAATTCCGAATCAGCGCAGAGGTTTTGGCCAAATGTTTGCTCATTTTTTTTGCACATTGTCATGGTTGGTGCAAGGGGAAGACGTAGCCTAGGTAAACTGATGATAGGCGCTATAAAGGATTCAAGCGTAAACAACAACATCTGTTTACAAAATATTTCCGAGATCCGATTTAATGTAAAACGATCTTTTAGTCTACTTCTATAGTAGAATACTACAACCTGGAAAGTTCCATGCTCCACAACAAATTCCGAAATATCAACCAAGTTATCTGAGATAGGAAAAAATAGGCATTAGTTTATAATTATCAGTCATGTAAGTTGCTTGTAAATACTTGTATTGGCGTATTTTGAAGATAATGGTGTATAGGGAAAGTTACGACAAGCTTTAAAGACCTGAAAATGTTTAGATCAATGATATTTATCACGAACCATTCACATCGTAATTTTAAAAAAGCGAAACCAACTTTAAGCTGTCAATTGATTATGGAATAAGTCATGATCCTTTATGTATGAAATTTGAGACTCATTTTACCTGTTGCACCAAGCGTGTAGGTAAAAGTATGCCCAAGTATCACCCATGACATACTGATAAAACGTAAGCCATGAAGTACATCGATATTTCCTTCCTTCTGCGTCATATCCAGTAATGAAGTTGTATTCTTGATAGCAGAAAACGACAGTCCAAGTTTTGCCAAAACTGAAATTGTCATGAAGAAACGATATTGACACAAAAATCGCATTCAAAATCGCATTTTCGCTGAATATAAACACCTAAATACCGTCGGTTAGAACGGTTGTGAGGACAGGAAGGGTGTAGATTTAAAATAACTTATAAACAAAAAATGATAGTTGAAACGTGATTGATAGTCGAACTACTGAAAATTAGAATCTGGTCCACATATTATTTATTGGAATCTGGTGAAATCCATTATTCTATACTATATATATATATATAATATATCCGCACCTCCGCGGTGCGTTCCATCAACACCCCATATTTGGCCAAAAAAATCAATTTGGAATTTTTTTCAATACCGCCTAAGTAAAATTAATGTCAAAGACCAGTGATTTTGTTGCGTTTTTTGATACAGTGTATGAAAGGAAATTCACATCTGAATGCATCTTTACCATGGTGTTTCAGTTCCGTTTGTGCTGTTTTCCGTTATACCTTGCAGTATTACCTTATACGCGAGAGAAAAAATGCGTAAAATGTTGAGTCAAAAACCTTCATCCCCGATTTGGAACTGGTGTCTGGACGAGAGGTCGTGGTTCGCCATACGGTTAACCTGTATTCTCGGATTTTCCTTTACGCAGGATAAAAATGAAATCCTATCCTATTTACCTGATGGTTGTTCGGAATTATTTTCTCTGATTACTTCATTTTTGTCTTTTTTGTTTGTCTGTACTATGCCATAGATTTCATATGTTGTTCCGAAAAATACAAAAGCTCCAAGAAGAGCACAGATGACACTGAAATACAATAGGACAAATTTGCATACAAGCTTTTTAAAAACTACAAACAGAAATATTGTGAAAAATTCTGTAACGCCTCCGATTTTAAACCTTATATGTCTGGGCTATGAAACTACCCATATTCCATTTCCATCTTCACGTCAAGGCGTTTGAAAGAGGCAATAAATGGTTCGCCAATCTGCAATCACCACTCGCGATATAATTGGTACAAATCACTTTTATATAGGTTTCAGCTTATAGGGTGCGCTGTAGCAAAAATGCCGTGAAATCACTCACTTTGCCAGTAATTTTACTTGCTGGCGCCAAAATTTTGAAATCCAAAATCTTAGGAAGGGGGAAGCAGTGTGTAGGGGCATGTTCGTCAGCCCAGTTCGGTCGCCATTGTAAAGTATCAAATATAGATGTGCCGCCGTTGGGGCAACCTAACGCTCCATAACTCTTGTAAAATAGGCCAAACCATTAAAGAAAACATTCTGAAATTACTTCGGTTTCCGAAAAGTCCGCAGATGAATCATCAAAAATTAAGATACTTTTTTAATGACAGAGTGTGCGAAAGCTTTTATTTTTGTTGCTAAACAATAAAAGTGTTTTGAGAATATATCTTAGCATGCCCCGAGCCTGCAGACCCGCGACAGTTTTGACAATCGAACTAATATTTTTGTTCAAGTTACGAAAAAGTTATTACCTTCTGGTTCATCCTACCCCGCCCCACCCACAAAATAAGGGTTTGAACAAAATTACAAAATTGGAAGGCGAGCTTTTGGGCGATACGGGAGCACGTGCCCCAGGTTGCCTCCGGGTGGCTAAGCGACAGATCAGATTTTTTGTCTTCATATTTACATCACTATGGTGCAAGTTATCATAAGCTTATGCATATCGTTATGCTAATATTGATCGTGGGCCAACAAACTCCTGGCCAATTGTTCTGACCTTTGCCATTTGTAGTCGCTTTCATTCAAAATGAAAATCGCTAAGCCCAGTATAGGTTCATGCTCTCTTCACGGAGAAGCGAGCGCCATGTCCCAGAAAGCCAAGATTTAAATTTTTACTATTCTTTTTAAAGCTGTGACGCTTCTTCCCAACGTAATAGCGTTTGAAAGATATTGGACCCGAACAATCTATTTATAAAATCGAGAAAAAAATATAATGTATTTCAACAATCCCGCGATTTTGCATATTATTCCATACTAAGCGGCGTCTTGCGCGATCCATCTTCCAGCGCCGAGCTCTATCCCAATCCGAGAAGTTTTGTCAAGTATGCGTCAGTGATGGAGCACGTCTCATCGACAAAACTTGACAATATTAAATATCTGAATGCGCTTCACCTACCATATCTCGCAAACCACTATGCCATCACAGCCAGATAAAGATTACTCACATGAAGGTGATATCTACTGCGTCCAATTCTACAGGAGTGGGGCATCGTGTTGAGATATAAGTTGTTGTCATGTTTGGGTCTGTCAACGTTTGTATGAAATCAGTTATCTCTTGTTCAGTGCAAATATCAGGAAAACATGAACTAATTTGTAATCCATCCGTACTGTCCTGTAATATTTAATAGAAAAAATATTTGCCTAGCTAAACAGGTAAAAAAATGCATTCAATTCGCCGCGTTTTGCCGTTTTACATTGTGATGAAGAAATACAACCACAAAATGACTTTTCGACCAATTATTGACTGTCGCTAGAGATGTAAGTTTTAGAATTTCTGATTTCTGATTCTAATCATTTCCAGAATATTCTTTGTGATTCTAATAGATTCTGTAGCTCTTTGCACTCAGGAAACTTATGTATGATATATCTCCTCCAATGTACACTGTCTCCTGTATGTGAAGTTGCTCAGACCTTGAAAGCGAATATTTCAAAATTATCCGGCTATTTGGTGACTTTTTTAAGATAAATTTTTGTCAATTTTGTTGGGCCCAATTGTCAAATCAATATAAAGTCATTTCGTTCTTGTTCAGTGTTCTTCGATTCGTGTTATTTTTCGGCTTTGTAAACTATTACTAATATAGCACCTTAAAACTGTTGGAAATGAGTTTTTTGAAGAAAATCATATTCGATTAAATTCGATTAGAAATTATTTTTTTAGATATTCGATTCGAAAAAAAAAATATTTCAAATTTCCAAAATGCTGTCCATCAACAACCTGTACTTCGCATAAATCTTATCAATAAGTCAGTTTCAAACTTAAAAAAATATACATATTCTGCAAATGAACGCTTGATTGACTACTGAAGTTTTCAAAGTCTTTATCGGTAATTCGGTTCCGACCAAAGCCAATAACAATCTAAAAATACAATACTGACCGGCTCCTCTGAATATATTGATGTGCACATTTTCCCAGTTATATCTTCTCCGTTTGTTGCACTAGCACATTCTCGATATCTTCCAAACCACATGTAATTACCTTTTAATAATCCACTCTCTTCTTTACCTTGGGAGTCATCGACTTAAAATGAAATATGAAAAAGTAAGGAAAATCTTATATTGTGAAACAGTAGTTTGAAATTATGTTATATAATCTTGCGTACTGATATACATGAATGAAGAATTTGTTCTTTAAAATAAAGTCATCATCATTGAAAATAGAATTTCCAAAAACTAACTTGCTTTTCCCTAATGCTAAATATTACAAAAAAAAATATAACCCATTCTAATAACAGGTATAAAATTAATTTATTAAAAATTAACAGCCTTCGTGACTAAGAAATGATAAATATTCGAATCCCATTAAAAGAATCCCATATTTGCTGCAGAAGTAACAACGAAAAGTATCAAATCGCAATTAGGCAATTATTATTTCCGAAAGCACACGAAATAATTTTTGTCGAAAATTGACTATATTTTGTGGATGAAAATTCAAATTCAAGTAAATTCTTTGGAATATAGCTAAAAAATATTTTTCTGTCACAGGCTCGCAAGGGGCCAAGCACCTCCCCCCGATAATTGTGATATTGCTTGTATTGTCACAGTAAGTTAGGCGCAATCCATCTGATTCATGATTAGCAAAATATGTTTCAAAGTTATTGTTTTTTTTTTTCAATTAGTTTTTCCAGTGTATTAGGTAAAATAGAACTCACCCTGCCTTGCGTATGGAATACCGGCAAAATAGGCTAGTGTAGCTTTTATTATCAAATCTATGCAGGTAGGCTTATCGTCCTCTGCCTTTGTTCCGTACATATTGACTATCCTTTCCAGATCCATGTTCTTTTTAAGAAAGTTTCTTGTCGCTTTTACGGAGTTGTCGTAAAAATGGTGTTGATGAGCATGTATGATACTGTCCATTTGCTTTTTTGGAAGATATGCAGGGTACGCAGGAGTTGGGAACGGAGTTTTTGAATCCATTTTTATTCCATCCACAGATGACAATGCCAATAAGAATCCTAGAAACAGAACACAAAGCCGCAGCAAAAATGAATCTGTGGAACCCATTTTATATATACTTTCAGAATATAATATGGCTGAAAAGTAGTTAGGTAGTTCAAAGGTAGTTCAAAATTATTAGGACCATATGGTTGAAGTATGGATACTTTTTGAAAACTTGGATCAGTGAAGTGATGGCGACCTAGTTTATTTCTTAAACTATATAAAGTGAAACAAAAGGTATTCCTTGTGTACCTAATTTACCTTTTAAAACCGGGTAGAACCTTGATTATCAGCAAGTTAAATTGAGTAATTGTTGTTTGGTTACATTTAAGATATGTTTAGTATGTTTGAACGTTACATCTTTGAATGGTCTATCTCGAAAGTCTTTTATGAAATTTGCGGAGGGAACCGCTGAGGGACAGTCCATCAAAAACCAATAATTGCCATACATCGCTTATAAAATGTGACTTCAAATGTTGTGAATATGCAATTACTGCAATTTTGCCACAGTATGGTTATTTGATAAACATTTGTTTATTGCACCTTTTACATTTTACCCAATTGTGTATTGTATAATGTGAAATTAATCGCTTCGTTTAATTAACTGTTTGTTTTCGAGAAATCTGGGACCGTAGTGTGAAAAATCAATATTTTAATATCTTGCTAAATAGTTTCTAAAAAATCTGTACGGTTTTCTCTATAAAAACTATACATAATATAATGGTAATTAAAAAATTAGCATTTCCCACCAAAATCCGTTTTAAACTATTCTGTATCATAATTATCTAAGTATGAAATATTTGTTTTTAACAAAAAAATTCTGAATAGTTCAAAAGGATTTTAACAAAAATCTTTCTTACCGAGTTTTATTTAAAAAAGAACTCATTTTGTGTAGCGAAAACAAATGTTAAATGTTACACACTCAAATGTTCAAGAACTACTACAAGATAAAGCGCCAGCAACGGTGCTCTAAGCGGGAAACATCTCATACAAATCTAAACCACCATGATAAGAACAAAGAACAGTGATTATCAGTCCTGTGCGATTGTCAAACCAACGTCTACCTTCTTCTTTAGTTACTCCGTTTGCTGGTTCCCTTTAGATGCTGCTTTCGACCTTTGCTTAGGGCAAATTCATAATATTGAAAAATGCAGTCTCGATCGCAGAAACTAATGATTACGACTAACACCATTACTCTCCGCCCGTCTTTTCTCGTTTCCAATATTCG
The DNA here is from genome assembly GCA_963675895.2 of Styela plicata. Lineage (NCBI taxonomy): Eukaryota > Metazoa > Chordata > Ascidiacea > Stolidobranchia > Styelidae > Styela > Styela plicata. Next base: position 14,810,787 of record OZ023140.1, read on the forward strand.
ATAATCAGTTGATCCATGTGATACTATCAAAAACTGGTATGCAATTTCACTAAAATTATCTTCTATATCCAACTCGAGATATTTCGTTTTTGTCCAAACATGTTTTGTTAAGTATGACTCACTGACGTCGTTGAGACGCGATCCATCTGTGGCTCATGCTTGACAAAATAAAATCTCAGATTACAGCAGTCTGTTTACCTCTGCCTAGTGTGTTATAAGTATGGCCAACATTCCACCTGTGGTATAATATTGGCAAATATAATCTTAGTACGTTGTTTGGGGCAAAAGAGGGGAGGATGATATTAGTATATAGTAGTTCAAAAATCTCCCCCCCATTTCGCAGGAAACTTTAAAGGTAAAAAATTAAATATCAATCAATAATACACAAAATTATTTTAAATTTTTCTAAAGGAGATATGTTAACTGTTGAATGCCGTTAAATGAAACATATTTTATTACAAAACAAACGTTGTTAAATCAATATATGATTAAAACGATTATTGCGCGATTAAAACAAATAAGATAACGTTTTCGTCAGCGTGTCTTTGTTAATTTAAACTCTAATCACAATAAAGCTAATAAACAGATGCATAAAAGTACTCGTAATAAAATGTTACTTATTTTTACATCTACTGAAGAACGTGTATACGTATGCCAGAGTGCATCAAACACATGACCGCCGTTAATTTTATGGGAATAAAAAAGGCCTCCACATCCGGGAGCTAATTTCCATCCACGAATATTCTAATTCCATGAAGATCATCACGTGAAAGAAATATACGCATCTACACAAACTTGCTGACGCCACAGTGTGGTTGTTCGTACTAAAATTTGCAGTATTTGCCATCAAGTGTTTGTTCGTCAGTGGTTTTCGGCGCTGCAGAGACTGAAGTTAGATGAAAAAACGCTTGCTTCTAATCAGTTGGTTTATTTTTCAAGCATAAGCCACGGACGTCTGATCACAAGCTTTTTATCCAGTATGAGTCACAGATGGATAGCACCTTGACGGTGTGATCCATCAGTGTTCCGTGCTTAACGAACAAAGTTAAATTGAAACTTTTCACGGCGTACCAAAACGGATAGAAATATGAACATTTACACAAAAATGTAATAGTAATCCTTCAACAAATTCTTCAAATTTTAGTAAATGGAGCCATTAAAGATCTGAGCAAAACTGAACCATTCGAAAATCACTGCAATTTGTCCGTGATATGAGAATAAAAGTTCATAGCTACATATAAACAGACAACATACTTTCTTTTCCATACTCATTTTGCAAGTTTTGCTTTCGAGTCCCGGTGAGTCCGGCTCGTTATTCCATGACCACCACCCAACCCAGGTAATAACTTGGTTAGGCTAAGCAGAACAGGAAAGATCATATCTGTCCAACAACTCTAACCCTGTCCATCTATAAGTGGCCACTAGCAAAGAGTCTTGGTTCAGAGTGATCCACTCCAAGAAAGGTGGCTATAAAAAATGTAAAGATACAAATAAATAGGATATAGAAGATATATATAATTTAGAGGGTGTTTCATAAATTGCGTATGTATTTTTTTGCATTCCCATGCGTTTTAGTTCTCCATAAACGAATAAATGTACAACAGTTTTTCCCCAAATCGATTTTGTTTGGAATATCTTTCACCGAGAGTGCAGTCTCAGGTACTAGATTTTTTATAGAAGTTTGTTCTGATCCAGGCCGAAAGCGATGCTTAAAATGAGCTATCTAACAGTCACTCAAATGTTAAAGAACTACTGCAACCAAGGGTACGAAAACATTTTTATCGTATTTCGAACCAGCAAAATAATTTCGTACCGAACTTCGTACCGTACCTTTCGAAAATTTTCCGTACCGTACCGTACGATATTATTTTTTTCGTACATCGTACCGAACTTCGTACCAGTACGAAATTAAGTTCGATTAATATTTTTTTCATTTATCGTACTGAATTTCGTACCAGTAGAAAAGCAGGTACGATTCGCTGGGCAGATGAAACGTGGTCCATCTGTGGCTTATTTCTTGAGAAAATAAAATTTCAGAATGCAACAGTCTGTTTACCTCTGCCCAGTTTTTTATAAATATGATTTGTTAAGTATGGCTTTCCACCTGTGGTATATTATTGGCAAATATAATATTAAGAATTTTGTTATGTTGTTTGGGGCAAAAAGGGGGAGGGTGAAAGAAGAAAAAAGAAAACGTTAGAAGAAAAAAATTAAATCTTCATCTATGATACCCAAATTGTTGAATGCCGTTAAATTAAGAATATTCCTATTACAAAACAAATGTTGTTAAATCAATATATAATTAAAACGAATATTGCGCGATTAAAACAAATAAGCTAACGTTTTCGTCAGCGTGGTTTGTTTATTTAAACTCTAATCGCAATAAAGCTAATAAATAGATGCATAAAAGTACTCGTAATAAAATGTTACTTTACATCTACTGAAGAACGCGTATATATATGCCAAAGTTCATCAAATACATGACCCTCGTTAATTTTATGGAAATAAAAAAGGCCTCCACATCCGGGAGCTACTTTCCATCCACGAATATTCAATTCCATGAAGATCATCACGTGAAAGACATATACGCATCTACACAAACTTGCTGACGCCACAGAGTGGTTGTTCGTACTAAAATTTGCAGTATTTGTCATCAAGTGTTTGTTCCTCAGTAGTTTTCGGCGCTGCAGAGACTGAAGTTAGATGAAAAAACGCTTGCTTCTAATCAGATGGTTTATTTTTCAAGCATAAGCCACGGACGTCTGATCACAAGTTTTTGTCCAGCATGAGTCACAGATGGACAGCACCTTGACGGTGTGATCCATCAGTGTTCCGTGCTTAACGAACAAAGTTAAATTGAAACTTTCCACGGCGTACCAAAACGCATTGAAATATGAACATTTACACAAAAATGTAATAGTAATCCTTCAACAAATTCTTCAAGTTTTAGTAAATGGAGCCATTAAAGATCTGAGCAAAACCGAACCATTCGAAATTCACTTCAATTTGTCCGTGATATAAGAATAAAAATTCATAGCTACATATAAACAGACAACATAGAGGCAACATACTTTCTTTTCATACTTTTTCTGTGAGTTTCGCATTCGAGTCCGGTTCGTTATTCCATGCCATCCACCCAACCCAGGTCCGTCTATAAATGGGCGCAGATACAGGGTTATTAGAAATATTTTGAACATTAAAACATAAAATTTCCTTTTCATTTTGCAAGTTTCAGTTCAAATAAATTCTGTTTCCAATCACCGACGTGAATTATCTATCCCTACCTTTCAACTAAATCTTAAATGTTTTATGTAACTCCATCAACACGTCTAACTACTAAGATATATTGATAATTGTGGTTTATTCCAATTCCAGTCCACTATTCATGTTTTGGTGCCAATAATCCCTAATTTCGAATAATTACCAATGTTTTCAATAAGTAAATTAAACAAATTCAAAAGTTTTATTTTTTTATAATCAATTACCTTTGCTAATTCAAAAACGCAAAATACTCCAAGGATATGCAACATCAGATATCTGCTGAGCAAAATGAACAACAATATTTCCCTCTTATTTAATGAATAGCGCCTGAATCCCGGCCAGAATTGTTATTTTGTCAAACATGAGGCACAGATGGACCGCGTCTTGACCGTGTTATTCTAATTACATGGAAAAAGGGGCTTTAAAAGTGCAATGTATATTTAACTATTACTCTCTGAAGCTCGCTCCAATGGCAAATGATTTTTATGAGAATATGAAGATCATATTAGGATATTCTGATAGGTAAAAATTACAAAATCTCTTTACATATTTGATATTTCGACTCCAGCTAATAATTCAATTTTTTGCAATTTCCCTTTTGTATGGTTTTTGTTTATCTTGTACCACCTACCTTCAACTTCGCATTGCTTCAAGCTTGTAAAAATGATTCCCGTTCTATATCATTAGGCACAATAAAGTTCAGCATTTGAAAAAAACGTATTTATTTCATTCCGTTTGTCTGCTACGTAGCTAGTCAGTAGTTCATCCCATTGGTCATAGGATAAGACTTAATTTTTAATTTTTTACTGACTTTTCCTGTGCTTGGACACGTTTGCCGGGGAGGTCGTATTCAGACTTTACGTAGAAATTGTAATTCGTAATACGATGAATTATTTTTTACTTTTAACCTACGTTTTTGACTACATATTTTCAAAATTTTAGTAAAGATGAAACAACTGATGCAATCCTCCACGATCCCGATAGTATTGCATTCAAATGTCATGACTGACCGATAGTTTTATTAAAACAGTGTCAACAATGTCAAACAGTGTCTCACATAACGATCTTTAAAATTAAGTATTTAGACAAATATTTTTACAGTAAATGATTGAAACTTAAAATAACGTCTGAGGAATCCTCATTCAGAAAAAATATCAAAATATGTTTTGTTGAATATGAGACAATGGTGGATCGCGACCTAAAGGCACGGGCAATCTGTGTCAAATTCTTGATAAAAATATAATTATTGACTTGGCTGAGAAATCCAACGTTCTATATACTCGATATCGTCAAAGATTGCGGCGTCACAAAATAATCAGTTAACTTATATAGCATATATTTTGCCAAGCATACTCTAAGACTGATACCAGACGGAAAAAAATACAAAAATAGAAAAATTCGAAATATTTTTGAATGCTTTCCCATTTCGACGATTCAATACTTTTTCTGCAATAATTTTCCAAATTTTTCCAGTATATAAATTTAGTCGTGTTACTACATAAAATGTAGCTGTGGGAAAAGTGGAAACATATATACTACGTACATATAAGCTGGAAATTGTAGCAAATTATTTTTGATAAATTTCAACTTTCGATACTATATACTAACAGCGATGATCCAGACCATTGACAAAAATTTACATGTTCATTATAACTCGTATATTTTTTTACAATGCATCAATTTCTACTACATCATCCGGTACTATTTTGTTATATTCCCCGTTGTTTCCAGATACATTTGGTGATGACATTCTATTTTCTTTTGGTTTTACCGCATGACCCTTTGATTGATTAACGACAATCATTTCGCCGTTTGTTTCGATTTCCGGTATTTTTTGTCGGGGTTCCGGTCGTTTCTTACGCGGAAAGATTATTTTCTGTATTCCACCCATCGGTGCTTCGACGCAAAGATGTAGTAAGTAAGCAAGACCGTATGATAGTAACATCGCCGCTGAAAAAAAAATACAATATTGGAAATGATAATTTGACTGAATTATATGTATAAATGAGTATAGCCTTATAGGGCATTAATGTGAGTCGAGATAATATCAATGTGTAGCTCATATGTGAGAAATCAAAACCTTTTCAAATAAGTATTTGTAATCAAACAAAAAGAACTCGTGCCTCTTCATTCTCACTGATTTCAGAATAACTTATTTATTCCTATACAATTCAAAACAGCCGGTACTTTTTATATGGCAATTATCTCTTGGATTGTTCGTGCAATTGAAGATAAACTCTATCAAATAATATTTTTGTGAAATCGACATGTAAATTAGGAGGTAAAAATACTTGGTAGAACGTATATAGTTTCAAAAACAAAATAAGAAACACCCCTCGTTGATAGGCTTCAACTAATTTTTACATTTTGACTTCATGCATTTTTCAGACATGAAAAAAAACTCACCTAGAAAGTAATAAATCATGATATTGACTTCAAAATGTATTTCAATTTCTCTGGAGTTGAACATATAAAGAAACACCAACGGATGAATAAGATATGCACAAAATGTTAAGCGACTCAACGGAATAAACATTTTCCAGCTCAAAAACGAGTTGATGGGTTCTGAAAAATATTGAACATTGATTGTGATACAAAAGAGTAGTTAGGCATTCGGATAGAAGCACAAATTATTTGAATTAGTCTTGAAACGACAACAAAATCCTACAAAAGTAAGTTGAATTTTTAATTATTATTTTCAAACCCTTTTTTTAGTTCAAATCAGAAATTAAGTTTTAATTCCTTTGAGGTACATTGCCTCTTGCAATTTGTTTATATCATTACTTCTGAATTTGTATCGGAAAGATTTCTGAATTCTGATAATGGCTAGTTATAAAGGTGCAAACGGGACATTTTCTGAAATAAGGAATTCGACAAATTTCGGAAAAATATTCTAATCATCTGAAAACTTTGTAGTTAAGTTTTACTTTTCAAAGTTTTAGTCTGTGGTTAGACCATGCAATGGTTTAACAATTTGTTGCAAATTAATAGATGTTTTTAATCGAATAGTCGGTATTCTAGAATTCTGAGTAAAAGTTATTTTATTTTTCATTTTTTTTTTATTTTCTTTTAAATTGACCCAGGTGGCTATGAAATCACGACTTTGCTGCAAGGACAAAATATGATCAGATACCTTTGATTTCAATTTTGACTTGGTGAATTTTGAAAACCGTTTAAACTAAACTATAAAGACAATGATAGTAGGGATACCGTTGGTTGAGGTTTGATTTTTTCACAAAGTTTATAACAGCTTTTTTAAAAAAAATCCAATACCTGTCTTTTGACACGAGTATTACTTGGTGATATTGAAATAAAACCACAAAATCCATCAACAACCCATATTTGGAATAAACCATGTTTACAGAGCAATTTAAAATTGTGGAATCATATAAAATTTTATCTAGATAATCGATTTGTAACACATAAATACCGCCATATCCCGAAACACATGCAAACAACAAAAAACACATACAAAATTTTAACCAGGTAATTGTTTTATAAATAAATACCGCCATATCCCGAAACGCATGCGATTGTTAACCAGGAAAGACCAAGACCCCATAATGGTCTTAAAACTGCATTATAAAATGATGACAAATCTTGCGATGGAAAATTATCCAAGTTCGTGGAGGCTCCTGCCCAACCATAAACTAACGTAAGTTCAATCACTGTTACAGCTGCCCACATGATTGCAACAAATACCTGGAAAGTAATAGATTTTATTGTTGACTGATATTATTAATTTTATGCTGCGACAAGGATAGGTTTGCCAAATATCCTTTCAAAATCTAGGTAAATGTATTGTTGGTAACAAATCACTAATTCACTTCGAGGCCCAATTATTGCTTTGTTTATTTTACAGATATCACAATGGTCTCTGTTCAAGGAAGTTTTCTGCTCTCGTTCCTCCGAACAAAATATTCAACTTCTACGATTGGCTTCCAATTCACACCTACGTATTGTGGAGGTTTCACAGTGTTATAAATAGTTTTAAAGTTTTATGCTGGAGGTTTTTGTTCAAGAATCTCTAAACTTTGGAATTCCTTGCCTTCTCACCTCTTCCCCGATGATGTTGATCTGCATGGCTTTAACTCGCGTCTATAAACATCTGTCGGGGATGGGGCTTCCTTAGTTTCTGCTGCTGAATTTCATGTAATTCTTTGTAATTAAGTGGTTTCAGGACACTTTTCAAGTATGATATGCTCTGAGCGAATAAGTGTCAAAGAACACACGAGTTGCAAGTCTTACCAAGATTCTTAGTCGTGCCAAAATTGAAATTTAGATTCTCGAGTTAAGTCGAGTCACTGTAAGTTGTAAGTCAAGTCCAGTTATGCATTTACGAGTCGCGTGTCAAGTCACAAGATGATTTTTAAACTCATTCAACAGCAATGACAGATGAATTTGCCATTTCTCAGTCGTGTTTTTAGAAAATTCAATTGGAAAAATATTACAAATTTCCGAAACTGAAAAAGCGCCATGTTGATGAGATTTATGCAAATTATGGGCTGCTGATGGACCGCACCTCCGTGGTGCGTTCCATCAACCTCCCATATTTGGCCAAAAAAAAATAAATCAATTTTGAATTTGTTGCATTTTTTGTTACAGTGCAGCAAAAAACAGTTCTCCAAAGTCAGAATAATTTCCAAAATATTAACCTGTAACGATGACTTTAGACGTATGGAGGGAAGAGAACAAGAAAAAAAATGTCGAGAAAACAGCGACGTCTCGACGCGCACTACAGGTGAAAAAATCGTTCATAAACTAATATACCTGTTTTCACCTACACTGTAACAAAAATGTAACAAAAATTCTCTCTCTGAGGAATTGTTTCACAAAATATGTTTTGTTAAGTATAGTCACTGATGGATCGCAATACCGCGGCTCATGTTCATGCTTGACAAAATAATATTTCTGAATGGATCAGGTGCTGCCTTCCAATGTTGCTCATCTGTAAGAAAAACAAAAAATTCAATAAAAATTATATTTAGTGAGGAGATATAAAATTATATATCAAATTCATATTATATATATACGTGATGATTATATATATATATATATATATATATATATATATAAAACAAGATCCAAAGAAGAAAATCTCACTTTGTTCATTTTAATTTTTCCTTTTGTAGCATAGATGATATAACCCGTTGCCATTCCAATTACATAAACTCCAATTCTGCACCATGGTTTAGTATAAATATCATCGAAGTACACTGTGCCTTCTGGTGTTGGTTCAGACCGACTTGTTACGTCCGTGGAATTTGGTTGAAGAAAGTTAGAAAATAATCTAGGAAATAATTTTAAAAAAAAATTTGCACAATATGACTTAGTTAAATGAGTAGGTGTTGCAAAATTACTTAATATCACAATATGTATCCAAAATGTAATAATTAAATACCCACTCAAGTTCCCATACTTATAAATAATCTCGACAAAATTAGAAGATAAATACACATTCTGCAGGTTCGTGATGTAGAATTGGCCTAGCATATTTCCTGGTTATCGTGTGAGGCGAATAAAAAGAAACAACCATGCTCAGGACAGATACAACCAACTAACTGTATTATATTTTAGCGCGTTTCAACCAGTCGTTCTGAGACGATCTCAACTGCTCGAGGGGGAATTTCAGTAAAATTTAATGAAGATAAGTTATTCAACTTAAATTGTGTATATATTCTAATTTAACGTGTTGGCGTCGCATGTTGAAGATTTCCGGTTCGAGTCCTGGTATGTCCGATTGTAAGTACAGCCTAATAGACAGTGAATTGTTTTGATTACATTTACAAAAATATACCTGAATATATATGCAAAAGCTAGTGAATTTGGCATTAACTCGTAGTGCGTTGACAATGCTCCCACAATGGCGCAGTTTGCAATGACGATGCCCGCAAATACCCCAAGTCCCGCTTTTGGATATCTGCAAAATATCAGAATTACTTGATCAAGATCAAACTGAAAACGTGCAAAACAACACTAAATTGAAAAAGAAAAGTTGAACGACGATTCCATAGTTGACTTTTGCTCAAAGTAATAAATTAGTCGTGATAAAAAGCAGACATTTTTACATAAGCTTCCTCGATAGCTAAAGAATTGATAGTTAAGAATTTCCTATAGAATTGTGCAAGGAATCGATGGACTCGTGGTTATCACGTTGGCATAGCAAGTTGAAGATCTTTAATCCATACCCTCAATCCACGGTGTACATGATGTACACGGTGTACAGTGACTCATACTTGACAAAATAAAATTTCTAATTAGGGTCCGCCCCAACCACCCGTAAGTGACTCATATTTAAAACATTTATTTCAGGAAAAGCGACAATCATATACGACTCATAATTGACAATTTATAAATTTTGTAATGGATGGATGTCATATCCGGCCAGGTGAGAGAAACGTACCTGAAATTAACAAGTGATATTAGGCACCTCGCGTTTCTTTGTTCATTATTATTGGCCTTATGTTCACAATTACCGAATGAAATCGAAAAAAACTTTGTCTATTTCTATCACAAATATTTCGCACCAACTATGATTTGTTTAGCGTGTGTCACTGATGGATCGATCCATATGTGGATCATGCCCAACACAGCAAAAAATCTGATTGGGAAAAAATGAAAAAAAGCTTGAAATAATAATTGGATTTTGTTTCCTACCTGTATAATAAATATAGAAATATCGGTGATAATAAGTAGAACTGCATATCATTAGCAAGATACCAAACCCATTCGATGCACTGAAATACAAATAATTTTATATAATATGTCATAAATTATAATATAAATGGTACATTGTTTTGAAATATAAGCGTAATAATTCGAGTATACCTTTTAATAGGAAAGCCTAAATGAGGAAATTTATCTGTATTACAGCAATGACAATAAGGATATTTTAGGGGCAGACGTTGCGCTGTCAGACGTTAGCTACTGTTTACCACAATCTGAAAAGCGAGGTCCAAACATCTAAACATAGCACAGTCAATGCTCAGCTCAATGACTGGGACGGGATGGTCTAGCCCTAGTGATGGCCTATCATGTTGCCATCGCAGGTTACAGATCTCGCGTTCGGGTCTCTACAAGTACGGCTTGTTAATCGATGCCTACCACTCGGATAGGCTCGACCAATCTGTAATATTCATAGTATTCCAATAAAACTAACCCTGTTCGTCTATACGTGACTGCTAGTACAGTGCCTCGATCAGGGACATTCACTCAGATGAGTAACAATTTAGAAAAAAAGAGTGCGATCGCCGTATTGTCGAATGCCGATTGTTCGATACTTGACCGCTTCACCATCGAATGTGCCTTTCAGCAAGGAACTTCGCGGGTTGCTGTAATACTGGACAGAGCCCAACGCTTGCTGGACGATTATGGACACCAAACGTGCTTACCTCATCGTTTATTTTTGCAGGATATAAATTATTTATGTAGAGGAGATTTGTCCACCAATATTTTTGACATAGTTCAACTCTATTGTCAACACCAAGCGGTTCCAATGGACCTTCAACTATAATGGGCATTAAAGTCACTGTTAAAAGCATGATTATTGCCATCGTTGGAGTTAATCTGAGATTCAAAAGACATTTTAAAACATTTTGAGATGTTGGAAATATATGGTCATATATTTTATATTCTGAATTTATTTTAATAGTGAGCATTTTATAATTTTCCACTTTTATTTATTTTACAGCAAAAATATGCAGTTTTTAAATGCGGATTGTGCTGCATAATAAAAAGGAATTACAAAAAGTGTTACAAAAATATACTCAAGTTGTTGTTTTTAATTACTTTCTTATTATTTGAATTTGAAATTTTTAAGATAAAATTTACGTAAAATTTCAAGCCCTAAGAAATGAAGATAGAGGTATAGAGAATTTCGTTGGGTATAATATTTTTTGAATAGGAATCAAAAGTGTGATACACAATCACATGAAGGTAATTTCTCTATGACAAATTTATGGCATGTTATTTCGAGCATTTTGCTGCATCTTCTAAATACAATACTGTATTTTGGAATATTTGAAACATTTTCAAGAAAACCAGGTTTTGCTAAATGCTGGAAACGGACTTTAAAAATGTAGGCAATTTGTGTGCCCATCTCGATGCCCATTTAAAAGCAAAAACCTTAATTGTTCATAAGTTTATATAGTTTTGGAATGCAAGTAAGATACGGAACCATTTTCCTATCAATATGGCAAATCACTCAGTCATGTACCAAATTGATAGGATCAGATCATTACCAAAACAAAATCATTTATTTCACCACTCAGAAAAATATTAAATAAATACGTTTTGTTAAGCATGAGTCGCCGTCGGGGCGCGATCCATCTGTGACTCATGCTTGGCAAAATCAAATTTTTGACTGGATTCGTACTTTATATATCGCTTTTTGTATTGAAATTCACTCTAAGCAAGGCCGGGAGCAGCTCTCAAAGGAAACCAAGGCCACTCAATAGCAAAGAGTTACTAAAAGATGTGTTTATTCGCTTTGAATAAGATGCATAATAACTTGGTTTGATTTAAATGTTGTTATCATGTTCAAGTCTGTAATTGCTTAAAAACCAATAATCATTACATTTTTTTTTCATATGTATTAAATATGGATCAAGTACCTTAGATACCGACTTAGATACATAAGTGGTATATTCATTTTTCCATCTCTCTTCTCCATTTCTTTTAATCCGAGATAAGCCACCAAAAGTCCACTTAGAAAGAAAAATGTATCTACGGATAGAGCACCGTTAATTACAACCTAAAATAAACAACATTAAGAAGACTTGGATAATATCTTATTATTCCTGGAGTTTCTTTAATTCTAAGTACAAATTCAAGGAGTGACTTGAGAACAAATTGTATTTTTCAAATATTAAAATATAAGTTCAAAGTAAAGTATGGGTCTTGATATCACTCACTACACAACCAAAAGAAAAAATATCGTGTTTTTAAATATTTGCTAGAAAACGTTGCGTTTCTTTGATGTCTCTGACATCTGCCTTTGATGACCTCTGGTCAGCTTTTTGTTTTTATAGAAGTTCCAAGCAAGACTGGAAGCAATGCCTAATTAAGAGGTGCTCGCCGACGGTCTCTCAAATGGAAAGAGGCTACAAGATAAAACTGCACTCTACGCAGAAAATATCTCATACAGAAATAATCCATCATAATGAAGTACAGTGATGGTATCTGCCCCGGGCTATGCTAGTCAGCTACAAATTAATAAAATATTGAGACGTTGCTGACACGACATATAAGGATGACAGTTTTTTGATGTGTTTGTTATTAATCCAAGTGTTTGCAATATTTTTAAAAAGTTCTTTGCTGAATAGCACATTCGTGGATTCGACGATAAAGTAATGTTGAATTAGTTTAATTACCTGAAAAGTTCCGTGATTCATCGCCCATCGCGAAAAAGCCGCAAAATTATCTGAAATAAATTAATTTTATCATTATATTTGTTTCGTTAAATACTGTACTAATATATATTGACTAACTAATCAAAAAACTGACTAGTGAAACAATATAAAACTTGCAATAAAATAATTACGTACCCATCACTAGAATTATAAAGTTGAAAGTATGTCCAAGTATAACCCAAGACATGCTGAGAAAGCGTAAACCATTGAGTACATGTATATTTCCTTCTTTCTGCGTTGTATCCAGTAATACCTTTGTATTGTTGATGGCAGAGAACGATAAAGCAAGCTCTTTCATAACTGAAAACGAATTAAAAGATATATCGACCATAAAATGAACGTACCAAGGAGTGATTAAATCGGCTTTGGCCAGAAAATGAAGTCCTTTACATATCACCACAACGTTTCTCCAAATGTGTCTTCTCAACAAATGTGAATTGAATATAATGCCTCATCAGGCATTCAAAGCTTGTAAATACTGTACTAAAGCTTAACACACATGATAATATGATTTCTTTTCACATCCAATATCACATAGAATGACACTCCAACACACAACTAGAACAATTATTTTTTCGAGTTGTGTGTTGGGGTGTCATTTTAACGAAGCAGCGCCAAACAAAAGACAGTTTAGCGTTTATATTGATTGATTTATTTAAATTGAGATTTATTTTTGCAAACTTCTCTGTGTTTCCTAAACGATGAATTGGCATCGAGAGAAAAAATGTATTGAAAAGGCTTTATCTTAACATAACGTTGAACATATTTTATTTAGTATAGTTCTGTATCGGCCTCCTTTTTATTCTTACCTGTTGTGTTCCGTTCGTGTTTTCTTCCTCCAGTTTTAACGCGTGTGTCTTCTTGTACAATACAATAAACTTCATATGATGTACCAAAAAATACAAATGCTCCCAGGAGAGAACAGATGACACTGAAAATAGTATTTTTATCGATGCACAGGCACTTCTACACTTCAAGCAAGACCATCCCAAAGTGGACTAGGCCATAGTTACCTCTGGGCAAAACCGAATAATTTAGAATTCGAATCTGATTTAAATCATAAATTCTATGTATATAATAAATATCCCATTTTTACTATTACAACTTTCCTCCTTCATGAAAATCAAGAAATTTATAGTTATAGCCGGTCATCAATTCACACCAAGAGCAACAATTTTCGTATTTTAACGACAAAACATAATTGTATTTTGTTCCTAAAAATGAATATACTAGTTTATTTAGCGAGTTTTTGTTCCTATGAACGATTCAAAATTTATTTGAATAAAATGTGCTTTGAATCGATTCGAATCAACTTGCTCAGCCATAACGCAATGACTGCTATATATATAAGAAAAATTCACTACAAAAAGGCTAGTCGATTGTTGCAGTTTAAATTCAATTTTTTTTTTATCTTTGGTAGATTATGATTACTTACATAGCAGTAATATCAACAGCATCCAGAGTGACTGGTTCAGGACACTTGGCAGAAACATAAATTCTAGTTGTGTTTGAACCTAGTAGTGATCGTATGACACCATTTATATCCTCTTCGGTGCAAATATCAGGTAAACACAAACCAACCCATATTCCATTAGTGTTGTTCTAAAATATATGTTTGTTGTTTTTATCATGGAATTTTCCTGGTCGCGAGCGCCACCTAACTATGGTAGTCACCATTAACGTTATTAGGCGCCCAAAAGCTGGTACCTTTCCCCATCGAATTTGTGCCAAACCTTTTGTTTTCAAGTATGAGTCATCTGTGGAAATATCTTTGTCAAAATGGATTTTTCGACTGAGACACACACAACTTCGGTCGAGTCCGACTCTACTCTTTATCAGATACGTCAGTGGCACAGGTCCGACAAATTTCTAATTGGGAAGATATCGATATCGATTGGCCTAATTCCTTTTTATTAAGCTAAAAAATTGGGCGCGTATATGACTTACCGGTATCACTGAAAGGATCACTGTGCACAGTTTCCCATTTATATCAACCCCATTAGTAGCATCAGAGCATTCATGGTATCTTCCAAGCCACATATAGTTTCCTTGAAAAATTCCGCTCTCTCTTCTTCCCATAGAGTCATCCACTAAACCAAGCAAAAATTGAATGTTAGTTTTAGTACACGTTTCTGTAAAAGAACAATAAGCAATGCCGAAAGCAGCGTCTAAAAAACTCACTACTATAAAGGCAACTAACTACAAGATGTACTATACCAGCAACTGCACGCGGAAATATGGAAACGCGGACATCCAATACAAAACTGCAACAACATAGTAAGTGCAGTCAGTGGTAGTGCTCTGAGCGATAAAAAGCCATCTACCGTTTTGACAATGTAGCCAAGTTCGAACATGCAATAGCCAGAGATTTTTCCCTACTTCGGAAAAAAGAAATGTAACGATCCGAAGGTACCTTTTCAGTATGAAGCTCGAAATATATTGCTACTTTTAGCTACATTTCAGATATATTTCAGATTATTTTATATTTATGGGTTTTATATACTTTTTTTATTCCAATATCGCTAGGTAAAATCATTTTTGTTGCGATGGACTTACTAGGAAGTTACTTGTTGGAAGCATAGTTTGAAAACCTCAAGTTCGAGTCCCGTCAAATCTGAATCGATCCTCGACCTATGCACATTCGACACTGTGTGCAACAACTTGGGTAGACTCAGTCAAACCGTAACTATTATATTTTTCCAACAACACTAAACCTGTTCGTCTCTAACTGGTCGCGGACATCATTTTCAGAATGTCCCACTCAAAGTGAGTGGGTATAAAAAAACTTACTCTGCCTTGCATATGGAACTCCCGCATAATATGCCAGCACTGATTGCAGAAGAAGACTTAGGCACGTAGGCTCGCTGTTACCCTCTTCTGTTGGAGATATTTTGGCTAATGCTTTGGAATCCATCAAACCGTTAATAATTTTTGTCGTGGCATCAAGAGAATTTTCGTAAAAATGATGCTGATGTGCATGAAACAAACTCTCTACTGATCCCTTCGGCAAAAAATTAGGATATGAAAAATGAGACTGCGTTACAGAATCCATTTTCGCGGCTGCAATGATTGGCATGGACATAGCTCCTACTTGGAGTATGGAGAATAGCACAAACATCTTTTAATTTAATTGTTCTGAAAAATATATTGTTTATGAGTGTTTTTTTCTTCTATATGTATGAATCACGAATAAATTTTGAATCTCAACTGATTGAAAAACTTTTATTCTTACGCTAACCACGCTGTTTTATCATGTTGTTATCGCAGGTTGAAGATCGAGTCTTGGCGAATCTGGCTTTTTAACCCATGGCTACAACTCCATCAATCAACAATCCAGGGTGTAATAACTTCGGTATGCATGGTCGAATTGGGAAGATCATATCTTTCCAACACTGTCCGTCTATAAGTGGCCGTCAAACAGGGCCTTGAACATGGTGATCCACTCCAAAGAGTGACTATAAAAATGCATTAAATTTTTCTATTTATTTTATGTAATTGTATATGTTAATCAAAATTAGAAAACCGCCATGTTGATGAGATTTATGAGTATGGACTGTTGATGGACAGCAGTTCGGCGACACATTCCGCAAACAACCATCAATAATCGGCCAAAACGTCGTTTTTATAGTTTTGTTTCAATATCAACGAAAGCAACAACTGCCAAAGAATTTTGGAAGTGACAGGTGTTTTCATCGTTCGTAGGGTTTACCACATATGAAACAAAACAGGTTTTGACATTTTTAACTGGGCTATTTTTTATAGTATTTCGGATTGGTATGAGATGTGTTCTACCCGCGCTGGCCTTGCATTTAATTTAGCTCTTTGCGATATTAGCCAAATAATTTTTCTCTCTACAGCTACTTACTTATTGTAAATTTCAATCTACAAATATGACTTCCCATCCTCTTCGGAAAATTTCTGTCACGCCTAATCAGTAAACAGTCTGAGAAATAGACTACCAATGAACAAACAATAACTCGCATGTGTAATGGAACCTTGAGTACATAGAAGAGAATAGCACTAAATTCTGTGCATTTTATTAGAATGCAAACATTGTACAATCAATGTGTGTATCAGACAAACAAAGGATGCAGTGTCAAATCATGTTTTAACAATAATAATATCCTATTAATTGTACCATGGAAGTAATGCCAGTAACTCAATTAGGATATGGTACCTTTGAAACAACCTAAGAATACTCTACAAACTAACTCACCTCTTAACCCTATTAAAAATTTATTATGTAATACTATAAAATTACTTTAAAAATTACTATAGAATCACTTTAAGTTTATAGTAAATTTATAGTAAGGAACTTTAAACGTCAAAATTGCTTTATGTTTAATAAAAATCTTATAGTAATTTTATAGTATTCAACTTTAAGATTTCGCAATATAATATTTTCTATAGTAATTCCATAGTAATTTTATAGTAATATACTATAAGATTTATTCAAAGTAATTTTTTAAAGTAAACTTAAAGTCATTTTATAGTAATCGACTTTAAAAGTGGAAGTAGTGAAAAATTTTTGTAGAAAACTTAAAAGCAATTCATCGAATATAACTCGAAGATTTGGCCCCGTAATATTTCTATAGTAATTCTATAATAATTTTATAGAAATATACTATAAGAGGTATTCAAAGTATTTTTTAAAGTAAACTTAAAGTCATTTTATAGTAATCGACTTTAAAAGTGAAAGTAGTGAAAATTTTTTGTAGAAAACTTAAAAGTAATTCATCGCATATAACTCGAAGATTTGGCCCCGTAATATTTCTATAGTAATTCTATAGTAATTTTATAGTAATATACTATAAGATTTATTCAAAGTAATTTTTTAAAGTAAACTTAAAGTCATTTTATAGTAATCGAATTTAAAAGTGAAAGTAGTGAAAATTTTTTGTAGAAAACTTAAAAGTAATTCATCGAATATAACTCGAAGATTTGGCCCCGTAATATTTCTATAGTAATTCTATAGTAATTTTCTAGTAATCGACTTTATTTAATCGACTAATTTATATTAAGCGTTATGTGTAACAATAGTGTATGTGATTGAAGTACAGTGAGTTTGAATTATTATAAGGCGTTAGAGATAATTGTCATTTCATGAATAATATTGGGCAGATTTTCAAATTACATGCCACTCTTTTGGAAAATATCGAGTATAAGCCATTGGTAGCCTCTTATGCAGCTCAACTAAATGAAATTTGAAATTGTCCAAATTAGAAAACTTTATTGATTTAAAATATATTGCATCTAGTTTAAAAATTGAATTTGCAGTAGCTAAAAATGGTACCACCTATACATCTACAAATGGCGTCCCATATTATGTCTTAATAATAATTATTTAATTGATCAATATATTATCAACCCGTTCATGACATCTGGGAAATGATATTCAGGGAGGTTTTCCAAATTCAATATTTTTTTCATGTGAGGGATTGAGTTTTTTCTTTTAATTTTTATCATTGTAGGCTGGATTGAAAAGAAAATCTAAGGCTGATGCTATAGATTCTATAGTATTCTATAGTAATTTTGAAGTAATCTTATAGTATTCTATAGTAATCTTAAAGTAATCCTATAGTATTCTATAGTAATTTTAAAGTAATCCTATAGTATTCAATAGTAATTTTAAGGTAATCCTATAGTATTCTATAGCAATTTTAAAGTAATCCTATAGTATTCTATAGCAATTTTAAAGTAATCCTATAGTATTCTATAGTACACCCAAATACACACCTATATACACACCAAAATCCTCTCGACGTATTAATGAAGAAAGTGAAGCTGGATCACAAAAGTTACTCAAGTATGACTGTGATATTGAAAACAACATCACCAGCTTGAAAACAAGAGTAAAAAATCACCAATATTTTTTCTATTTCAGATAACAATTTGGCCTGGACAAGAGGTGGAGAAAGCTAAAGCAGCTATTCTCCATCACAAAATTTCAAATGTGGCTGATTTCACATACACATTAATGACAATCCTTTGCACAAATGACGTTCTAGATCAAAGTTCTCTAACCGGAAGAGGATCGAATGCCCACAGAGGAAAAGTCACAAAACCGCGTCTCCCTAATGTTGAAAATTTGATAAGTAAGTTTAAACACTGCAGTATATGATTATATCATGCTGACATATACGTGAATTACTTTATTTTTCAATCTTAATGTTCCTGAATCTTTATATTGAAATTCATTCAAAATGGGAAAGTCGCCGCTATGTGATCTAATAAAAATTTGAATATTTACCAAGCCTCCATACAACAGCAATGCTACTGAAAAGAGAGACCTGAAATCGTGTATAAAAGGCGTTCTCTTATCTAGAGCTGAAAAAATTTTCAATGCAATTTATGCCCCCTATTCTGGGTCCGGTGCAGACTATTATCATACAGATTATTATCACCTTTTTCAATAATTAATTGTCAACTTTAAAATTAGAATAAATTATCTGAAACTCTGATGCAATGCAATACGATGTGGAATTTCGAAATGTGCACCACTAATCCTTAAAATTTCATAAATAATAAAAATATACGTAGTTTTATGTTGAACAATACGTCATAATATCAAATTAATAGTTTTTGCGACCCTATTTGCTCTTGAACATCACTGTTTTTCTTTTTAGAATACATCGTGAAGGAGACTAACACAACTCCTGAAAAGATTAAAAAACTGATCACTTGGAAGCTAATGCAGAGTCCAAAAAATTTCGTTCATAGCTAGTTTGATTTCTTTGCACCGTGTACATATTCTCTTGAATCCTGTTTTTTTTTTTTGTGTTCATTTATTAGTACCATACAATTTATGCTGTTCAATTATCCAGAGTACCGCTTTTTATTTTTCCCAATAAAAACATGAGCATTTTATCAAACTGGTCATAGCTTGCGGGCTTTGGGTGGAATTAGAACATGGTATTGTAAGAGATATAATTTTAGTAATAGTAATTTCAAAGTAATCCTATGATATTCTATAGTAATTTTAAAGTAATCCCATAGTATTCTATTGTAATTTTAAAGTAATTTTATAGTATTCTATGGTAATTTTAAAGTAATCCTATAGTATTCTATAGTAATCTTAAAGTAATCCTATAGTATTCTATAGTAATTTTAAAGTAATCATATAGTTTTCTATAGTAATCTTAAAGTAATCCTATAGTATTCTATAGTAATTTTGAAGTAATCCCATAGCATTCTATAGTAATCTTAAAGTAATCCTATAGTATTCTATAGTGATCTTAAAGTAATCCTATAGTATTCTATAGTAATTTTAAAGTAATCCTATAGTATTCTATAGTAATTTTATATAGTAATCCTATAATATTCTTTAGTAATTTTAAAGTAATCCTATAGTGAAATTTTATAGTGATTTTATAGTAAATCTGTTCCAATTTACTACAAAATTACTATAAAATTACTATAAAATTTTTATAGTAATTTTATAGTATTCTATAGTAAATTTTTAATAGGGACGGCTCACTCATCTGACTTCCTTTACACTCGTAGAAAAATAAAATTATTCGTGTTTGCATCATATTTCACTGTTTTTCGTGGGCCAAGTAACATCTCAAATAAATGCCATTTGACATCGCAATTGCCTTTTCCAAGTATGTTGGGTCATATATTCCCGTATTGGGTCAATCAATTTTCTAGTCTTCGTACTGCATCTGTTCCATCTCCCATTTTTACCTTACCTCTCTCTCTGAATGTTGTTGTGTTATTACACATCTTAAGCCCTTATTTTACCTCAACAGGCCGTCCCCTCACCGATGAGCCCTTCAGCCGTCACTCGCACGCACGCGGCCTTACGATTCTGCCAGCACCTCATTCATCATTTCCCGCTGACCTATCCTTTTTTTAGTGATTACGTTTATTTAGCCAGAACCGAAAATCTCCAAAATCTTCCAAAATTGTGCGTCCGGCGCTATTTTTAATGGTTTAATCGTTATATACCTCAAAAACGATATTTTGATGTCATACATACACATAATGATGCCATAATTTGACCGCAAAAATTTTCCATATTCGGGCATAGTTTGGGAGACTCAAGCAAATGCATCCGTACCAATTATAAGCACTTTATGTGATTGTAGAATTACAAGTAACAAATTAGTCTTGAAATTTTAAATTGAGAAATCTAAGAATTTTTTGTGGCGCAGTCCTGTCAGTGGAAACGTGCGTAGCATCGGTTTGATGGGCCACAAAATATCTGGGTCATATCATGTATTTGACAAAAACTTAAAAGATTTTAGTAGGGTTGAGGGTTGAAAATCAAATTGAAATCTCTCTAGTTTATGTTTCCATCAATGCCCACCACTCCGAAAACGATATAATAAAGGGTTTGAGGTGAATATATTATTTGAAACCATCAATCAGGTACAGACATAATGATAATTTATTATTGACGTAAAAGAAAAATCCTCCTGTTTTCCTCTTGTTATTGATATACACTAGTTAACATTGACAGCTTTTCAATGCTTTCAAATAGGCCATGCTCACTTTGGCAAACCCTGAATGTTGTTTCACTAGGAATTTTTTGCGACTCTTTCGTACGTGTTTTGCTTGATAAGTGATGGAAAAAGGAGCAAATTTTGGAAACGAGTCTTCTGGTGTCATTGAGAACAAAATAGGTAGTCTTTCTGGGGCTCTTTAAAATATTCAATTTCATATGCTAGTAAAAATAATACAAATACAAACTTTAAACACATTTTGTTCACCTGTAAGTGGAAAAGTTTTTTTAGAAAGCATCTTGACATCCGAGTATAAAAGTTGGTTTTAACTATTTGATCGAGATAAACCTCTTTTACTTCTGTAGAGCTAACGACATTCGTCGTGATAAGAAATTCGTTTCTTTTAATCTCGTTTTCGTGGTTGTTAATTTGTAAAAATCGCATTTTTTTCTAGTTGATTACTCTAATGCCCAACAGTGTTGTGGCGTTGCATTGAAAAGCAGAGAAATTCCTTAAACTCTGCATTCTGCTTCTCTTGACCTGACAATACAATCATGACGTCATAGCAGCATTCAATTTGTCTGATATTGTCGTGATACTCTAAACCAGTGCATTTTCAACTTTGAAATTGAGTTTTGAGCACTTTTAACAGCCTTTATAGTGATTATCGCCAGAGTATTGATGTCGGCAACTTTGAGTATCCACAGTATCGGTTTCTTTTTTAGTATTCAAAATCCATGTTTTGTTGAATATACCTACTACTGTGTTATGTTTCCCCCCCACTGTACTTGATCTATCGTTTCCTATTTCCGCTTAAAGTGTACCGTAATTGTTTTTAAAACGGTCGTAGCAGCACTGCTGTGTGATAAATTTAATCACCAACGGTAATCGACGTTTAGAACATGGAAATTAGTTGGAAGTGACAGGGACTTCAAGAAGCAGCTGGTGATTGGTCATTTGCCTAGTCGAAAAATTATTAACCAAACATATTTTGTTGAACATTTGAGAAAATAAAATTTAAGATTAGACATAACATTAAAGTGACCGCAGTTACTTACCATCAGGAATGGCAGAAGTCACATAAAATTATAGTGACGAGTCGTAGTTATAGGGATTGAACTATACCTGTGGTCAGTTGGGCACATTAGAGCATTCCTTTATATTTGGCAATTTTATGGTAACTATGTATCGTTACATTTTATCAGTTTGAATGTTAGTTAACACCTTTTGGAAGCGCGATAACTCGAAATATATCTATAATATAATTAAAATGAAATTAACGTTCGTGACTACAATTGATTAAACTAAGGTGACAAATAACCAAAATATAGGTAATATCTGTATTCTTGTCATCAGAAAATCTATTTATGAATCACTTGAATAATTCCTAATTTCCTTACTTCTATAATCCCAAAGAACAAATGAAGAAGACCGGCGTAACCAACAATGTCCATCACAATACGAGAATTTTTTATTTCTGCTCTGTTGGATTTGCGGCGTTTGCAGGCGCCTCGTGCAGTAAGTTTCATGTTAAATATTCAAGTACAACGTTGAAACTTAAGATTAAATAGAAGCTCTGTGACAAATCTGCAGTATATTCAACATTTATTTGCTGTAATTATTGAAATTCTTATCCTTCTTTTGATAAAATTTATGTAATGTATGTGCTGTTGATGTACCGCGCCAAGGGTAGCGCGAAACATCAACAGTCCATAGCTGGTTAAAATCGAATCTATGCCTTTATTTCAATATCACCAAGTAAAATTACTGTCGAAGTGCCACAATTTTGCTGCATTTTGTTTCATTGATTATGTAATAGATTAAAATGTCTGGCCTCTACTAATAGGGTCTACGAAAATGGTGCTTATGAATGCTAAAGAAATGAGCTTTAATTGCGCTGCTTGGAGTTTCCGATAATTTAGAAGGGCATAGTTGGCAATATTGTCTTCAAATATTTTAAATACCACGAAAATGAGCAAATTGTGCAAAAAGATTCCACGTAGTTGACCAAACGCGTGAGTACAGTGTCATGCATTTAATCATAGAGTTCCAGTTTTGACCGAAATATTATCGCCCAAGGGTGCAGTCATTACATTTGTCTGCAGTTCTATTCCGTGCAAGTGATTATTAGACGTTTGTCATACTACGTACATTTTTTCTGTATTCCTCAGATCTAGGAGCTTTACAAAGCAGCATCGATGTCAAAAAAAATATTGGACCTACAAGTATGATTCTTACTTCTATTTTTTCTGTCGTGGGAGGTCTCATGTTATCTCCTTTATTAATGAGAATATTCGGCCCAAAGAGAATACTGGTAGGAGCGGAGTTAGCGTCGACGTTGTATACTGCAGCATTTTTCTGTCCAAGTAAGTGTTGTTTCTTACAAAGTTCAAAGTCAAGAACATAAAGGATTCTGCGTTCCTATGCGTTTATATTTTGTTTAAAGCAAGTTGTAGAAGTTATGATATTTAGAAGCAAGTTCTGGGAAAAGTACTGCAGTGCAAACTACATAATGCAAGCTAATTTGCTACCCAGACACCCAGAAAAATGGCTGTCATCAGAAGAAATTTTAAAATCTTTTGCGAAATGATTCTAATTTTTTTAGCGTCTGGTGGCAGCAAACTGTAGAAATAGTTTTCAAATTTTTTTTAAAGCGTTTCAGTACATCTTGAAAAAATTACATAAATATTTCGGTTGCAGTTGCTATTTGATATCAGAATCAACACTGGTATTGCTACAAGCTTCAATTCATTGAAGACCATTTTTGCAAATCGCGTTTAAACTATAAGCACACATATCAATGTTTTCTGTTTGTAATATATACGAATCTCTCAATGAAATTGCCCGGTCCCAGTTTTTAGTGCTGTAAAACGTTGTAGAAACTATTCGCGGTAAACCTTTGCGGTGCTTCAATCAACACCCCATATGTGATGTTGTTGCATTTTTTGTTACAGTGTATGTTGTTGAGTGGGTGCAAGTGATTCTACCTTCCGAAGTATTTCTTTCTTCCTTCCGATTCGTCATTTCCTTCAGTATTTGGGACTGCGATTAAAATGACGTTGTGTGTGTGTGTGTATAATATTTTAATGGTACGTGCGACAGCTAAAGTTTTTTGCACCTGGCCACTCAATGCATAATCAGACTTATTGGTCTTTTATGAATGAGTAGGTGTTCAGATCCAATTCGTCACAGGGATGTAAGGGAGTTGGATTTATTAATTAATTATCAATCAACCAACTTAGTTCCGAAAAGACAACAACTTCCGGAACGTTTACCTACACGGAAAATACATTGTCAATTGCTTGTTTTTTGTTTTTTTTTTGAGATGATCCAATCCATAATTATTAAATAAATTCAGTATTAAATTTTGTCACGCGTATGACACTAGCACTCTATAAAGCATGTTTTCCTGCTTTTAAAAATAGTAGGGCGAATAATAAATGTGTGCGAGGAAAAGGTAAAAATCACCTTCCCATTTCGGAAACGAATTTTCTAATAAATAAATCTAATAATAAACAAAGAAATATATTTATTGTAGATAGTAAAACTGAAACGCGCATTCACGTTATTTATCCACAAAATACAATGTAACAAGAATGCAGTAAAACCGATTTTATTTAGCAATAATTTTACTCTGCGATATTGAAACAAACTATAAAATTGACTCTTTAGGTCAATTATGGGCTGCTGGTGCAACGCGTCGTCGAGGTGCTGTGCATCGACAGCCAATACTCGGTATAAGTCTCACCACCGAGATGGTTTCCAATTTCTGAAATATTCAATTACTGCAAATGGTCAGTAAATTTACTGTACGTTTGTCACGGTGCAAGGCTAAAGACATAATCAGAATTTTTCAGCTTTCTGATTTCTGAACTCGCTTTCAACAGTCACACAAAATCATATTTTTTCAGAACGTTTTTAGCGATGTATGGGATATTGATAGAGCGGGCCGGCAAATAAATGACGAAAAAATTCAAATACTACCTTTCAAACTATAACATTACATTGTTTATACTTTCCAGGTTGGCTCACGGTAATTCCCGCTTCGGTTTTGTTTGGTTTTATAGAAAGTGCAGCATGGACCGCTTCCTCGTTGATTGTTGCGCATTTACAAAAAGACGCAAACTTTGGCAAATTTTTTGGACTTATTTCTTGTGGACAGGTACTTTTATCCTTTTACGCAAAATCAGCTATTTAGGGAGCATAAAATTGAAATACATGTACGTTATAGCCAGACTAGAAATAGGCGTTCTGGTTGTGTAGAAGGAACAAATGTCGCAGAGCGGTGGCCAATGGCGCACCAACCTCCCGAAAGTATTGTTAATTCGGGAAATCATGTCCAAAAAGCTCTATTTACTAAGGTTTTGAAGGTTTGGTTGCAAAACTGGTTGCGACACCGAGACTAGTTGACCTGGCTGTGCCAAGATGTATTTAATGTCTCAGTAATTCGTTCGACATTAGCACAAATATGTCGGCTACAAACTCTCGAATGCACTATTAGATTTGTAATCAGATTTACGAATATAACATAGTGGAATATTTACTTACCGATACACAAATCTGTCAGAATTCTTGTCATATTTATAAATTAGATGTATCACTCACGTAATTTGACAAAAACTTCTCAGTAATCTGCTAATGAATTATTTGAAAGTTCTAATAAAAACACTATTTATTTAATCAACATTTGGCAACTTAATCAGCTATGTTGGATATTTGTATATAACGAAAAATCTATCGAAGTGAAGGGTATTTTCTGCGGATTCATAAGCGACTCAAATTTAAGCGGGTTACGTACTTTAATGTCAGTTTTATTAATATATATAAATATAAATATTGTATAAACTATCATGCTAAATTTATATATTTGACGAGACGAATTTTGCCTGTTGGCGTATTTATGAATGCAATACAACTTGGCAAAAGATTTATTTGTTTAATTTTATCTATGTTCCACATCAATGAAAAAAATGTTACATATTAATTGTAATACCTAATCAATAAAACAGATAGTGACAGATGTCATTACAGAAGGAATTTTAAAAGGCATGAAAACTGGAGAAACAACCGATCTCGTGTACCAAGTTTTTAATCAGTCTTCTCAAGACACAAATCGCACGATTGGAATGAATATAACATCGGATTTTCTCTCGACTTGTGCATCAGAGGACTGCCCGGTATTTAGATGTATTTTTATTCAAGAATTTGTTGTGGCAAGAAATTTGTCTGCGATATTACGTGTACTGAGAACGTTTGCAGTCGGGAAAAGGTTTTCAAGTTCAAGATTATGTCGCTGATAGATCGCGTCGATGAGACGCAGTCCATCTGTGCCGTATGCTAGACAAGTTAATATTTCTGATCAGGCTTAGTTAAATTCATACCTATCATTCAAGCAAAGATTCAATAATCTCCACGATAACGACCACTCATAGTGACAAGTGAGAATAATCAAGTCCCTCTTTGTCACTTTAATGGGCGCCATGGCCTAGTGGTTTCCATGTTGGCATCGCATGTTGAAGATTTCGGGTTAGTGTGCATTCGAGTCCGACTCTCGCTCGTCTAAGTGATCGCTGGTACAGGACCTTTGCCAGGTTGATCCCCAACAAGGAGTGGCTATAAAAAAGAAACTAGCTTAGTTCGCTGGCCAGTTAGGACCTGAAACTAAGAATACAATGTAAAATTTCCGTTATTGTAAAGTATTGCCAAATTATGCCAAATTATGATTATTTTCCCATTGATTTGATGAAAAAAAATGTAAATAGACGAAATAAAGGTATTTTTGATAATAAAAGCATGTCTTTGTCTGCTGGTTAGTTGAGGCCCGGAACTGGAAATAAAACGTAAAATGACCGTTTGTGCGAAGTTTTACCTAATTATCTCTGTTTTCATTAAAATATTGATCGTTTTTTTTTTTTTTTCGTTTGGTTTTTCATTAATAAAGGCATGTTTTTAAATTCATCATCGCGAAGGTATAGATACGAGTAACCATCCATTTTTCGTCTTCACAGGCAACCTACTCATTTGCTTCACATTCACCGAAGTTTGCACGATTTATTCCAAACAACAAAGAATCCGTGTATATTGTATTGTGTATTTATATAGCGATCCAGCTTGGAGCAGCTATCCTACGCTTGGTGACAATTCCTTCTGACGTAGCAACTGAGACTGTTCAAGTAATAAAGCTAATATCAAATGGTAAGTATTGTAGTGATTATTATCATTGTTGCTAGAATTATTCGGGCCATTTCAACAACATATTTTTAAATTATTTTTGATTTCATTCATGTATTTTATAATCGAATCAAAAGTTTTATTTTGTGAAGCATGATCCACAGATGAACCGCGCCTATTCGAAACGCTCCATCTGTGATCCATGCTTAACCACACAAGCATATGGTTAACTTTCGATCACTGATGGGTTGCACAGCCCGGTAGCGGTCCATATTCCCAGATTTTTTGACCAAACATTTTGTCACGTTTGAGGACTGTTAAATCACTCCGTCGAAACAATTCATTTGTGGCACTTGCTTGGCAATATCAATAAAATTTCTGACAGATATTGCGGATAATTAGAATAAAAACCAGAAAAATTCGTCCTCACTGAATCGAACCCTTGCATCAATCCTGTGATTATTAAAAGAAAATGATTGCCTTTCCTAATACTACAGACCCAAGTGCCTCATTACTTCAAATTCGCAGTGAGAAATTCTCAAATGAAATAATTTGGACTCTGAAAGGAATGTATGGATATTTTTGTTCACTACAAGGAGTTTTATCAGTTCCGGCACCTTTATTTCATGGAATAGTGATGTCATTCATATGGTCAGAATTCAACCGAAGTTTTGTGTCGTGCACTGTGGGTGTGGAGCAGGCAAGTGTACATAGTATTATGCCAAATTGCCTTCGCTCACAATTCGGTCGCTGACGAAGTTGATATATTATAATTGCACGCCTCGGGTGCGCCATGGTTGTTCGGATTCGTTAAAAAATTTAAGATTATAGATGTAATACCTTATTTTTTATCATAGTTTAATCAAATGAACTATTTCTGAAAACTAACGTTTTGAATTAAAATTGAATGGGCCTCGGCATGCCGTATCAAGTTGAGACTGGTCTCATTTTCATTAAATTTAATCGAATCTTGTTAAATTTCATTTCTATCGACAAATATTACCCGTTTTGAACTGGGAAATTTTGGTATGCTTAACTTATTGTATGTTTTCCAGGTTGGATTTACCACCGCTATTGTTGACAGTTTTTCACTTCTAACATCCGTCGTGATTTCCTGTTTTGGAAAAAATATATCGTTACCCGTTACTTTTATCGCTGGATTTATTTTCGACGTCACAAATTTTGTTGTGAGCGTGCTATGGGTCCCTACACTTGATTCTCTTTTGGTTCCATACTTTTTATCGGCAACTTATGGAATCACATACGGTTTGAGGAGAAATATCTCATATTGTAAGTTCCATTATCGAATATATATGTATAATAATAATAATGTGATATACAGGGTAATCCAAACCAAACGGTGTAATATAGACATTTCGTTTTTTAGATTAAGACTTTTATAAGTTATTAATGAATCCCTGTCCGAAAAAGATTGTCTAAATTTAGTTTGCATAAGTACGGGTCACTGATGAATCGTCGACGAGACGAGGTCTATCTTTCCCATTGGGATCCCTTTACATTAGTATTTTTGAAATTTGCACTTGATTTGAAAAAGTCTGCGGAACTAGCAAACACTGTATAGGGCTTTGACCTACATGTGTAAAAGCTATAACACTCACAATGATTGCAACACCATAAAATAGGTAGGCGTAAGCTGGATATTAAAAGAAATTCTAATTGGTTCCAGAAAGTTGCCGTTCTCACACAAAAAAACTTTTTCGATAAATATCACTTCTAGCCAACGATAAGTAAACGTAAGCTGTAAACGAAAAGATTTATTAAAAAAAACTCGTGTCGTGAATCGACATAAGACAACAAAGTGGAAAGTACCTTAAGTGATTTTTGAAATATTGGCACGATTTATGGCATGTTCAAATATTCAAACAAAGAAAATGAAACCATGAATTCTGCGAGTTCCATCTGTGACTAATACTTGACGAAATTAAATTTTTGATTGGGTACCAGCTACAGTGCACAAAGTGCATGCATATAACCTGCAGTATACATGATATTAATTATATATTTTCATTTTAGTGGTTACATCTTCCTATTTTGAAGATATGACATCTGCTTTTTGCATACAAAATTTGATGATGTCTCTTGGGATAGCATTCACGTTTGCTTGGAGTTTACCTGTTTGCGTCTACATAAAACTATATATAATGTCTGTTCTAACCGGTGTGACCCTAATAATGTTACTTTTTGCTCATAAACGATATAAGAATGAATTTTCCGAGTATGATAATCTTGATGGAACATAGGTCAGTTCTCGTTAGTTCAAAATTTTAAATGCTTATTCCAACATCCTAGTTGAGCTCCGTCTGTAACGGATGCTCGATGATTTAATAATTTTCTGGTGCATGTATTTATTTGTTGGAAATAGTACAAGTCTCTTACATCATCTTACACCATTTGTTTTGTTTTTATTGGCCTGGTTGGCCCATCTGCTGCATGGAATAAAATTCTGTGAGAGCAATCAATGTTGTTTCTTATAACACTATAAATGCCTGAATGGTAAATAGTTCCAGGGTTAAATATTTTTACACTTGCGTAGCCTTATTTCAGAACGGCCTCTCACTGTATAAGTAATGGTGACTAGGTACTCCATTGCCTGCTGTGGAACTTTTGTATACATTCAAAACGTTGAATTAACGTTTTCCAAATATGGGTATATGGCCGCACAGTATCAAAACATCCATACTTCCAACTTATCCGGTCGGACTCCATGCTAGTTGTTGGAAAAACTTGTTATTGAATTTTTTAAAGATAAATTGTTATAAAGCATTGGTTCAACTGGGTCCATCATATCACAAATACAACAGTGGAGGCACTGTGGAACTCCCAATTTCTCGCCAACTTCAGTACGTTTGTCACACCAACACGAGGTGTACAAGCTCTTCCTTAACCCATCGGAGACTATACCTAATCGAAATGAATCAATTCATTAATACCACCAATGCTGGGTGTGAGCTATGCTTATTTTATCAAAACAAAATCGATGGTATTTCATTATACCCAGCTATTTCTCAATGATTTCTAATTGTTCCAAGATTTCGAACCGTTGGATTTCAGGCCGAAACATGCTGTGCCGCTCTTCTTTTAAAAATTGCTCTGTAGCGCTCCAAGTGATGGTGAGAATAATACTAGATGGATTTACTGGTGTAAACAACTTTTGGTCACTTCTCCGCTGAGAATCCTAAAAACACGTTGGTGAAAGGATCGAATGGTACCGGTATCGGGTCTGTTGAAGTTTATTACCATACTACCTTTACAAGATAGCACAATCATGAAATTTAGATATATTGTTAGACACCCCTAAAAAAACTCGAATACGAAAAGTGAGGTCACTGGGGTGTCATATGACGTCACAACAGACCAAAAACAACCATCCGCTTACGAAGTTGAGTACCACGGCCATAGGGGCTCTATAAATGCTATTATCCCCTCTTGAAGTTGAGTACCATGGCTATAATGAGCCCCAAATACGTTAATATACCCTCATGAAGTTGAGTACCACGGCTATAATGGCTCTTAAAAGGATCATTTCCTCTCGTGAAGTTGAGTACCAAACCCATAAAAGCCAGTAATAATTCACTGATTTTTTGGGACCAAGTAACACCTCAAATAAATTATATTTGACATCGCAATTGCCTTTTCCAAGTCTGTTGGTTCATATATTATAGTCTTGGGTCATCGGAATTTCTAGCCTTCGTACCGCATTTGTTCCATCTCCCATTTTTAACTTACCTATCCCTGAATGTCTGAAGCCCTTATTTTACCTCAGCGGGCTGCCCCCTTCAGCCTTTACTCTCACACACGCGGCATTACGTTCCTGCCAGAGCCCCATTCATCATTCCCCACTGACCTACCAATTCTTTTTGTGATTACGTTTATTTAGCCAATTTTAGATCAGAAAATCTCCAAAATCATGCGTCCGGGTCTATTTTTGAAAGGTTTTATCTTTATATACCTCAAAAACGATATTTTGCAGTACACTTAATGACGCCATAATTTGACCACAAAAATTTTCCAAATTTGGACATAGTTTGGGAGACTCAAGCGAATATCTTTGTATCAATTATAAGCACTTTATGACTCATATCATGTATTTCACAAAAACTTCAAATATTTTAGAGGGGTTGAGGGTTGAAAATTAAATAGCAATCTCTTTAGTTTATGTTTCCTTCAATACAGTACATTAATTTATGCCCACCACTCCAAAAGCAGGGGGTTCGAGATGAATCGATTATTTGAAACCAACAATCAGGTGCAGACATAATGATGATGTATTATTTACGTAAAAGAAAAATGCCAACATTTTCCTATTGACAAACACTAGTTAACATTGGCAGCTTTTCAATGCTTTGAAATAGGACATGCTCACTTTGGGAAACCCTGAATGTTGTTTCACTAGAATTTTTTTGCAATATGAGTTTTTTGTACGTGTTATTGTTGGTGGTATCGGTGAATGCCTACTCCATGTTTTGATGAATATACCTCCTCCTGAGTTATATTTCCACCCCACGATACATGATCTATCATTTCCTGTTTCCGCTTAAAGTCGACTGTACTTGTTTTTATAACGATCGTAGCAGCACTGTGTGTTAAGTTGCAACCACGGATTATCAACTAACAACGGTAATCAACGTTTACAAATGGTGACAGGGACTTCAAGAAGCAGCTGGTAAATGGTCATTTGTGAAGGCGAAAAATTATTGAGCGAACATATTTTGTTAAACATGGGTCACTGATGGATCGCGCCGCGGAGACGCGGTTCATCACTGGCTGATGTTTAGCAAAATAGAATTTAAGATTGGCCATAACATTAAAGTGCCCGTAGTTACTTATCATCAGTCACATAAAATTATAGTTACGAGTAATAGGGATTGAACTATACCTGTACAATTTTATGATAACTGTGTATTTATACGTTTTGTCAGTTTAAATGTTAGTTTACACCTTTTGTAAGCGCGATAACTCAAAAAATATCTATAATAAAATTAATTTAAAATTAACGTTCGCCACTACAATTGATTAAACAATGGTGACAAATAAACAAAACAAAGGTAATATTTACATTTTTGTCAACAGAAATTCTGTATATGAATCACTTGAAACATTCCTAATTTCGTTACGTGTATAATCCAGAGAAACAAATGAAGAAGACCGGCATAACCAATAATGTAAAACACAATACGAGAATTTTTTATTTCTGCTCTGTTGGATTTGCGGCGTTTATCGGAGCCTCGTTCAGTAAGTTTCATGTTAAATGTTCAATTACAACGTTGAAAGTTAAGATTAAATAGTATCTCTGTGACAAATCTGTAGTATATTTAACATTTATTTGCTGTAATTATTGAAATTTCTATCCTTTTTTTGATAAAATTTATGTAAAATATGCGCTGTTGATGTACCGCGCTAAGGGTGGCGCAAAACATCAACAGCCTATAGTTGGCTAAAAAACGAATATATGCATTTATTTCAATATCACCAAGCCAAATTACTCTCAAAGTGCGACAATTGTACTGCATTTTGTTACATCGATTATGTAATACATTAAAATGTCTGGCCTCTACAGAGGCGTTATTACCATGCGAGGATTATAACAGGGTCTACGAAGAAGATGCTTTTTAATGTAAAAGAAATAGGCTTCAATTGCACTGCTTGGAGTTTCCGATAATTTACAATGGCATACTTGACAATAATGTCCTGAAATATTTTAAACACGTATTCAAAGTGATTCCATGTAGTTGAAAGCTTCAAAAGACACCAAACCGATGAGAACAGATGCCAAGCATTTTATCATAGTGTTGCAGTTTTGTACGAAATACTATTAGCCAAGGGTGCAATCATAACATTTGTTTGTAGTTCTATTTCATGTAAGTTACCATTAGATGGTTCTATTGTCGTACTGCGTACAATTTTTTTGTATTCTTTAGATCTAGGAGCTTTACAAAGCAGCATCGATGTCAAAAACAATATTGGACCTACAAGTATGATTCTTGCTTTTATTTCTTCTGCCGCGGGAGGTCTCGTGTTATCTCCTTTATTACTGAGAATATTCGGCCCAAAGAGAATACTGGTAGGAGCAGAGTTAGCATCAACGTTGTATACTGCAGCATTTTTCAGTCCAAGTAAGTGTTGATTCTTACTGAGGTTTCAAAGTCAAGAAAATAAAGATTCTGCATTCCTATGCCTTTTTATTTATTTTATTTGATATTTAGAAGCAAGTTGTAGAAGTTATGAAATTTAGAAGCAAGTTCCGGAAAAAGTACTGCAGTGCAAACTAACATAATGCAAGCTAATTTGTTACTCAGACACCCGAGGAAAATGGCTGAAAACAGAAAAAATTTTGAAATCTTCTGCTAAATTATTCTAATTTTCTTAGCGTCTGGTAGCAACCAAACTGTAGAAAAAGTTTCTAAATTTTTGAAGCTCTTAGCACACCTTGAAAAAATGAAAATTCCAGTTTTTAGCGTTGTAAAACGTTGCAGAAACCATGTCTAAATATATATATTGTAACCAAAGTACAGTAAATTTACTGGTCATTTGTAGTAATTTCATATTTCTAAACTATGGACTGTTGTTAGACCTTCGCGGTGCGTTCCCTTAACACCCCGTATTCGGTCAAAAAAGTAATTTTTAATTTTTTTCAATCCCGCCAAGCAAAATTCATTTTTTATTACGGTGTATGTTGTTGAGTGGATGCAAGTGATGGATTGCGTAGACATGACATATTTATTTCATGTTTTTATAAAAAGAATATAACAGCAAACAAAATAAAAAACGGAGTGATCAGCAAGGTGAATGAAAGTTACCAACGATACGAGACGAATTGACCCACCCATGTGTAGTCATACAGAACAGAATTCCTAAAAAAAAATTGAATGGCACTGAGTGGAGGTAATCTAAAATTCACCATTAAACCTCCACCAATTGGACGAATGCTTGTTTAATCGCGACAATTGAGTTTATCATTCTTTGTAATAGCGAAAATACTCCAGTGTTTCTTTCAAGGTCCATGAGTTGGTAAACGTCATTATTTCCGATGGGATTATTCCATTAAGTATAATTGATTTGAGTACCAATTCGGAAAAATCTTCTCCGAACTATGTTTGCTAACTGTGAGTCACTAATAGATCGCGCTGCCGAGAGACGAGGTCCATATGTGACTCAAGCTTGACAAAATAAAGTTACTGATTGGGTATTGCTCAAATTTACTTCAATTATGCTTTGTATGTTTGAAATCCTAATATTTATATGAAATAAACCCTAAAATTAAGAGAGCAACTAAAAAAGTGTTAAACGTCAGTATGACAATACTTTACATACATTGTTAGAGAAGTTCCAAAAATGCAATCAATATTTTTAGATCTAAAAAAGTTTAACAAGAAACTAATAGACAAGCACAAATCTTTGAGTTTGAGCCAATGATAATTGGCGTTACACGGGTTCATATCAGGGAAGATGATAATTTTTGATATGGATCTGTCCTACCATTTGAAATCTAGGGGTTGGATAAAAATGGGATTTTATTGGTGCTATAATTCGGCACAATAGGGTCATTTTTGTGTTGCTATCTTTTACACTATTGACACCTCTACCTTTCAATGTGCTTTCGTACCCTCCTTTCGATTCATCATTTTCTTCAGTATTTGGGACTGCGATTAAAATGACATTGTGTGTGTGTGCGTATGATATTTTAATGGTGCGTGTGACAGCGAAGGTTTTTTGCACCAGGCCACCCAACGCATATTCAGACTAATTGGTCATTTTTGAGTAGGTGTTCAGATGCAATTCGTCACAGGGATGTAAGGGAGTTTGATTTATTAATTTATTATCAATCGACCAACTTAGTTCCGGAAAGACAACTACTTCCGGAACGTTTACCAACACGGAAAACACGATTGTTTGTTATTTTGTTCCTTTTTTAAAATGGTATAATCTATAAATATGAAATCAAATACGGTATTAAATTTTGTCGAGCGTATGACATTCGCACTACATCGAGCGTGTTTTGCTGGTTTAAAAATTAGTAGGACAACTATTGAATGTATGCGGAGAAAAGATAAAAATCACCTTCCCATTTCGGAACCGAATTTTCTAATATAAAACCCAATGCTAAGCCAGGCTATTTTAATAATAAACAAAGAAAAATATGTATTGCAGATAGTAAACTGAATTGCGCATTTCCCGTTAGTTTATTGACAAAAATACAATGTAATGAAAATGCAGTAAAACCGATGTCATTTAGCAGTAAAATTACTCTGCGATATTGAAATAAACTATAAAATGGATTTTAGGTCAAATATGGGCTGCTGGTGGAACGCGTAGTCGAGGTGCTGTTCATCAGCCGCCAATACTCGGTATAAGTCTCACCACCGAGATGAGTTTCCAATTTTTGAAATATTCAAATACTGCAAATGACCAGTAAATTTACTGTACGTTTGCCACAATGCAGAATGAAGGGCTAAAGACATAATCAGGTTTTTGCAGAACGCGTTTAGCGATGCTTGGGGCTTTGATAGATCGGGCCGTCGTGGCATATAAATTGCGAAAAAATTCAAATATTACCTTTCAAACTAACATTACATTGTTTATACTTTCCAGATTGGTTCACGGTAATTCCTGCTTCGGTTTTGTTTGGTTTTACAGAAAGTGCGGCATGGGCTGCTTCCTCGTTGATTGTTGCGCATTTACAAAAGAATTTTAAAGGAAATGGAAAAGGCGCAAACTTTGGCAAATTTCTCGGCCTTATTTCTTGTGGGCAGGTACTTTTATCTTTTTACGAAAATTCGGCAAATGAAACAAATGTCGCGGAGTCACAACCAGTGGCGCACCAACCTCGCGAAATTATAGTTATTTCGGGCAATCATGTCCGAAAAGCTCTATTAACGAAGGTTTCGATGGTTTGGTTGCACCAAAGTTTTTGACAAGTTTTTGGGTGCGGCTAGCTGCGTGGATGTCTCAGTAATTCGTCTGCTTTAGCACAAATATGCCGACTACAAACTCTCGTCATCAAATTTATAATCAGATTCACAAACCTAAAATAGTGCAATATTTACTTACTTATACACAAATCTGTTGGAATTATTGTCACATTTATAAATTAAATGTTTCACTCACGTAATTTGACAAAAACAGCTTAGTAATTGTCCCGTGAACTATTTGAAAGTTCTAATAAAAACACTGTTTATTCAAACCAATTTTATTGATATTTTCAAAAAGCAACGTCGGATATTTATATATAATGAAAAATCTGTCGAGATGACGGGTATTTTCTGCGAATTCATAAGCGACTCAAATTTAAGCGGGTTGAGTACTTTAATGTCAGTTCAATAAATATTGTATAAACTATTATGCTAAATTCGTAAATTTGACGAGACGAATTTTGCCTGTTGGCGGATTTATGAATGCGATACAACTTGCCGAAAGATTTATTTGTTTAATTTCATTAATGTTCCACATGAATGAAAAAATGTTACATATTAATTGTAATCCTTAACCAATAAAACAGATAGTGACAGATGGAATTACGGAAGGAATTTTAAAAGGCATGAAAACTGGAGAAACAACAGGCCTCGTTTATCAAGTTTTTAATCAGTCTTCTCAAGACACAAATCGCACGATTGCAATGAATGTAACATCAGATTTTCTCTCTACTTGTGCATCAAAGGACTGTCCGGTATTTAGATGTATTTTTATTCAAGAATTTGTTGTGGCAAGAAATTTGTCTGCGATATTACGTGTACTGAGAACGTTTGCAGTCGGGAAAAGGTTTTCAAGTTCAAGATTATGTCGCTGATAGATCGCGTCGATGAGACACAGTCCATCTGTGCCGCATGCTAGACAAGTTAATATTTCCGACCAGGCTTAGTTAAATTCATACCTAGCATCCAACCAAAGATGTAATAATCTCCGCGATAACGACCATTCTCTTTGAGTATATATATCCCTTTCATAGTGACTAGTGAGAGTGAGTAAAACGATTGAAAATGCAAATTTTGAGCATCATTTATTAACAAACAAAAAAACGGTATAAATTTTTCAAAGTCTCTCATCGTCACTTCAGTGAGCGCCATGGTCTAGTGGTTCTCATGTTGGCATCGCATGTCGAAGATCTCGGGTAAGTGGGCCCGCGAGTCCGGCTCGTTATACCATGCCCACTACTCAACCCAGGATGTGATAACTTGGATAGACTAAGCTGTACCGGGAAAATCATATTAGCTTAGTTCGCTGGCCAGTTAGGGGCTGAAACTGAGAATACAATACAAAATTACCGTTTTTATATTGTCAAATTATCATTATTTTTCCATTGGAAGGATGATTTGATGAAAACAAAAAGTGTGAATAGATGAAATAAAACTATTTTTAATAATAAAGGCATGTCTTTGTCTGCTGTTCAGTTGGAGCCCGAAACTAGAAAGGCAACGTAAAATGGCCGTTTTTGTGAAGTTTTATCAAATTATGATTATTTTCCATGGAAATGATGATCGTTTTTTTTTTTTTTCTTGGTTTTTTATTAATAAAAGCTTGTTTTTGAAGTCAGTATCGCGAATGTACAGATATGAATGGCCATCCATTTTGCGTCTTCACAGGCAACCTACTCATTTGCTTCACACTCACCGAAGTTTGCACGATTTATTCCAAACAACAAAGCATCCGTGTATTTTGTATTGTGTATTTATATAGCGATGCAACTTGGAGCAGCTATCCTTCACTTAGTGACAATTCCTTCTGACATAGCAACTGAAACTGTTCAACTAAAAAAACGAATATCAAATGGTAAGTATTGTAATGATTATAATCGTTGTTGAATTATTCGGGCCATTTTAACAACATATTTTTTGTTGATTTTATCCATGTTTTTCACATTTCAATCACAAGTTTTATTTTGTGAAGCACGACCCACAGATAAACCGCGACCCATGCTTAACCAAACATATGTCGCAAGAAATTTCCCTACAGGAAAATAGCCACGCCAATCTATTGAAGTGTATCAGAAGCGTAAGCATGTGGTAAACTTTCGATCACTGATGGATTGCACAGCCAGGTAGCGGTCTGTCGTGGTTGCTAATGAAGTAAAAGTTGGCATATTCCGCTATCCCTTGAACAAACATTTAGTCACGTATGAGGGCTGCTAAATCATTCCGTCGACACGATTTATATGTGACTCTTGCTTGGCAATGGCAATAGAATTTCTGACAGATATTACGGATAATTAGAATAAAAACCAGAAAAAGTCGTCCTCACTAAATCGAACCATTGTATCAATCCCGTGATTATTAAAAGAAAATAAATGCCTTTCCTAATACTACAGACCCAAGTGCCTCAGTACTTCAAATTCGTAGAGAGAAATTTTCAAATGAAATAATTTGGACTCTGAAAGGAATGTATGGATATTTTTGTTCACTACAAGGAGTTTTATCAGTTCCGGCGCCTTTATTTCATGGAATAGTGATGTCATTCATATGGTCAGAATTTAATCGAAGTTTTGTATCGTGCACTGTGGGTGTAGAGCAGGTAAGTGTGGACAGTATTATGACAAATTGCCTTCACTCACAATTCAGTCGCTAACGAAGATCATATATTATAACCGCACGTTTCAGGTGCGCCATGATCATTCGGATTCGTTAAAAATTGTAAGATTATAGATGAAATACCCTATTTTTTATCCTAATTTAATCAAATGAACTATTTCTGAAGTGGGAAAATTGACGTTTTAAATTAAAATTGTATGGGCCTGAGCATGCCGTATCAAGTTGAGGCTGGTCTTAATTTCATTAAATTTAATAGAATCTGGTTGAATTTCATTTCTATCGACAAATATTACCCTTTTGAACTACGATATTTTGGTTTTTCTTTCCGTATTTTCCAGGTCGGATTTTGCAATGCTGTTGTTGACAGTTTTTCACTTCTAACATCCGTCGTGATTTCCTGTTTTGGAAAAAACATATCATTACCCGTTACTTTTATCGCTGGATTTATTTTCGACATCACAAATTTTGTTGTGAGCTTGCTATGGGTCCCTACACTTGATTCTCTTCTAGTTCCATACTTTCTATCGGCAACTTATGGTATCACGTATGGCTTGAGGAGAAATATCTCATTTTGTAAGTTCCTTTTCCGGTTATATATATAATAATATATTATACAGCGTAAACCAAACCAAACGGTGTAATATAGACATTTAGTTTTCAGATTTAGACTTATAAGCTATTGATACATCCCTGTCCGAAAATAATTGTCTAAACATAGTTTGCAAATTATGGGTCACTGATAGATCGTCGACTAGATGCGGTCTATTTGTGATTCGTGCTCGACAAAATAAAATTTCTGATTTAGATGCCTTTTCATTAGTATTTTTGAAATTTGCAATTACTTTTGAAAAACTAAGGTCTGGTGAACTACCAAACATTGTATAGGGCTTTGAGCTACATGTGTGAAAACTATAATAATCACACTGATTGCAACTAAATAAGATAGGTAGATAAGCTGGAAATTTAAAGAAATTCGATTTGGTTCCAGAAAGCTGCCGTTCTCACACAAAAAACTTTTTCGACAAATATCACTACTAGCCAAAGATAATTAGCGTAAGCTGTAAACGATAAGATTTATTAAAAAAAGCCCGTGCTGTGAATCGACATAAGACAACAAAGTGGAAAGTACCCTAAGTGATTTTTAAATATGGGCACCTTTTTAACTAGGGCTGGGCAATTCGATTCGTTGATTCGAATCGATTCGAAGCACAATTTATCCGAATCGATCATGAATAACTAAATAAACTAGAATTTTCATTTTAACCACATAATGCAATCGAATTTGGTCAAATTTGATAGCATTTGCTGTTAAAATATTAAAATTGTTGCTTTTAGGCAATGTAGTGTGAATTGAAAAAACACAATGACCTATCAATTTCTCAATATGATGGAGCCAAATTGTATTTAATTTAGTAAAAATGGGATATTTGTTATTTACATTGAATAAATGATTTGATCCGATTAGTAAAATCATTCCAATCAGGTTCGAGTTCCAAATGATTCGGTTTTGCCCAGTACCTATTTATAACATAGTCAAATATTAAAACAAATAATAAGAAGCCATGAATTGTGCGAGTTCCATGTGACTGATACTTGACAAAATAAAATTTTTGATTGGGTATCAACTACAAGGCACAAAGTGCATGCATATATCCTACACTATACATGAACTCAAATATATATATTTTATTTTAGTGGTTACCTCGTCATATTTTGAAGATATGACATCTGCTTTTTGCGTACAAAATTTGATGATGTCTCTTGGGATAGCATTCACGTTTGCTTGGAGTTTACCTGTTTGCGTCTACATCAAACTATATATAATGTCTGTCTTAACCGGTGTGATCGTAATAATGTTACTTTTTGCTCATAAACGATATAAGAATGAATTGGCTGAATATGATAATCTTGATTGAACATAGGTCAGTTCTCGTTGGGTCAAAATTTTAAAAGCTCATTCCAATCTTCTAGTTGAGCTCCGTCTGTAACAGCTGCTCAATAATTTAAAATTTTTCTGATGCGTGTATTTATTTGATGAAAATGGTACAAGTAAAACTTCACTTGACATAATAAATTTGTCTATTGAAACAATCTCGTGATTTTTGCAAGCAATATAATATATCTATATAGTACCCTACATGTTTAACTTATGAATGAAAGTGTATATGCATAGCATTAAATGTTTTTTTTCTTTCTCTACTTTCATATTATTTTCTTATCTATCATATGTTTTTTTTATTGGCCTGCTTTGCCTATCTGCTGCATAGAATAAAATTCTGTGAGAAAAATCAATGTTTTTTTTTTAACATCAGAACTGCCAGAATGGTGAATAGTTCCAGCTTTAAATCTTTTTACTCTTGCGTAGCCACGCGGCTTGAGAACGGCCTCTTACTTTATACACAATGTTGACTTCGTATTCCATTGCCTGCTGTGGAACGTTTATATACTTTCGAAGCGTTGTTTTCGAAATATGGTTATATGGTCGCATAGCATCCAAACAAACATACTTTCAACATATCCGGTTGGACTCCATGCTAGTGGTTGAAAAAAATTACTATTGAATTTTGTGAGGATAAATCATTATAAAGCGTTGGTTTAACTGGGTCGATCATCTCTAAAATACAACAGCGATCGAAAGGCACTATGGACCTCCCAATTTCTCGTCAACTTCACTACGTTGGTCACACCAGGCTCTGATTTAATTTATCGGGGTCCAAGCCCAACAAACTACAAATAGGCCCTTTTTGGTATTGATGTGTATTATTTTTTGTTAAAATTTAGACACTCTATATCGCGTCGCGTGTTTTTAAGGTCTTCCAAAAATGGTCAGTACTTCAATTAGCACGTATGAGTCAACATCGCATGGCGCCATTTCAGGGAAGCAGACTGGTGGTGACTGGTGAGGTGTGTGTTTTCGTGAAATAATTTTAACAAAAAGTTATATATATTATAATGATGAAAGAGAACCTTTCCAACAACTTTTTCAAATGGGGAAAAATATTTTAGAAGCATTTTGTCATAAGCCAAATTGAGTTGAGAGGACGACTTTCGCAAATTGCTCTGTGGCGCTCTGAGTGAGGATGAAAATTACAACAGCTGGATTTACTGGTGTAAACAACTTTTGATCACTATCTCCTCAGATGAGAATATACGGTACCGCTACTGTGTAAAAACGCTGAAGAACAGAGAAAGCGGTATTCCAACGCGGGATTTATTAGACGCATCAGTGATGCTTAAATGAAGTGAAATTCATTTCACAGTATCCTATTAACGATGTTTATAGGCTAAGTTTATATGATTACAATAATTAGGCCTATCCCTGATCCAGCGTCTCTGGCAGCTGGTCTTGCCCAGTGTTGTTCCATCCAGTGTAAGTTCAGTAACCGAAACTTAGAACTTAAAAGTGTTGTGTGCAGGTAACCGGTACTGGGTAAGCAAAAGTATATTTTTTGTTGGCTGGAAATAGCTATCAAAGTTGCCTGCTTTCACTGTACCAGCAGTGCCCGGTTAGCTCAATCGGTAAAGCGTTGTGAATACGCTTCGAGCTGTGTATCTCTGATCGTCATGACGCAGGTTCGAATCCTGTGAGCGATAGTGATTATATCCGAGTGGTCTGCTGGACGCCTCGCCGGTGCACGGTGGTTCACAAAAGTGCTGCTCACAGCTTCCTCCACCAACCAGGTCTATACTGCATACACACTACTCCTGCTTTCCTCTCTTGCAGGATAAAATTGATATCCTATTTCTGTAAGTTGTAACCTATACTGTACAGAATGTCTGAATGTGAGTCTTGCATTTTTTTTTCAAATCTATCTATTATTTCTAAGTTGATGTTTTTGTTGTTTTCCACGGCTAATTTAATATTAAATATTTATTCTTATAATGTTTGATCTGTGATGCTGATGTTTGAGTATTGGAATACCTGACTGCACTGATTTACACCTTAGAAATGTATGGTTGGAACTGAATTCTTATCATCTACATTTGTTTATATTATAATGCTTTTTATTCTACAGTTTCTCGCCCAGCAGCCCAGGGGCACCCTCATGTATTGCCAATTGAAACTCTGTTTTTCATGGATTTTAACAAAACTATGCTGGGTTTCGAGCACTTGTCACTTATTATAAGCTGTAGGTGTCACTCTGCTTTTATCAATGCTTTACGTAGTTTGACTTTTTTCGAATGAGAATTCTTTGAATTTGCTTACCTTAGCATATCATATTTTACAACTTCTTATTTAACTGTTCTTCATCTTGAAGGGTCATACAGTACCGAGTATGGAATATAAACTATGATAAGAATCATATTAGTTTAAAAACAATGAGCTTATCACTGTGTAAGATCCTAAAGGGATGAAAAAAAATATATTAAAAACTTGCGGCCCGAAGCGTGCAATAATTTTTTGCTCGTTTTTATTGAAATTCACTCTAAGGCCAAAAGCACTGCCTAATAAGAATCGGTATAATATGTGATGGCATGTCAAAGGCGATCAAAAGTTTTGCCTATTTTGGGAATAATCTCGTTAAAATTCCAACTCTTCCAAGGATGACTGTTCCTCACTTCCATTCCACATTCTCCGTTCCGAATTCTGTCGCGATATGCACCTTGGCCCAGTTTTATGTTTTTCTCAAAATGGTTTTCCGAATTAAATTTCATTTTTAAAGGAAACTAGAAAATATAGAAAGCTAGACTACATTAGGAATTTTGTATTCTTATCACACAACAATTTCTT
This sequence comes from Styela plicata, assembly GCA_963675895.2. Lineage (NCBI taxonomy): Eukaryota > Metazoa > Chordata > Ascidiacea > Stolidobranchia > Styelidae > Styela > Styela plicata. The sequence continues at coordinate 14,854,348 of OZ023140.1, forward strand.
AATATAATAGTGATAAACTATTCAGTATTTGATATCTAATCTTATCAAAGTCGCCCACCATTGAATCTATCTAAAAAAAGCCACATTCCCAGAAGTTTTGAAGGTAAAGGGCGCTCACAATTAATTAATTTTCCGTTTACAAGCTCAGGAGACACTCTGCACAGGACATAGAGTGTTAGTATTGAGCAAGAATTAACCGTCTAGCAAAAGCATATTTTTTTTGGCTGGAAATAAGGGAAATAGCTATCAAAGTTGCCTGCTTTCACCGTACTGTATTTCTGCATAACAGATAATGTCTGACTGTGAGTCTTGCATCTTTTTTCGAATCTACCGGCATTTTTTTTAAGTTGATGTTTTTGTTGTTTTCCATAGCTAATTTAATATTAAATATCTATTCTTATAATGTTTGATCTGTGATGATGATGTTTGAACATTAGAAAAACTGACCGACTTGTATGGCTGGAACTGGATTCTAACCATCTACATTTGTTTGTATTTTAATGCTTTTTATTCAATTTTGTCCATCCCTATCTCCCTATCCATAACATCCACAGCTCCACAGCTGAATCTCATCAACTCCAGTTTGGATTGGAGTCCTCTATATCAACCTAATTTAATTTCTGTTTTGTTTTTTTAATTTATTGGCTTTTGGAATAGTGTAATTTGTCAAAAACAAAACTATGACTGAGCTAGACATCAACAGAACTAGTGATGCAATGAAAAACCTCTTCACATTTTTTGATTCACATAAAAATGGATTTATTAGTGCACCGCAGCTACAACTTCTACATGAAGAAATTCGAATGGGAGGGATAAGCATTCCCCAGGTAAGAACCAAACATACAGAATATCTTTTACTCAACAACCCTGTAAGTACAGGGTTGTTGGGTAGAAGATATTTTGTATCTTCTCTTCCTCTTCAGAAGGGTGCTTATGTATTTTCTGTGAAAATTGACAAAAGGAAGCAACGGATGGTTTTTCTATCACCCAACGGCAGATACAGTTCACTGTATCCTGGTGTTTCAGTTCTGTATGGCATGTTTTCCACTTAAAGCATAGTTGTTGGTGTACTTCTGTAGTAGATTTTTGACATGTGAGTGGGACATAGTTGGTCGTGGTTTATAGTTGAAATTATTAACTACCGGTGCTATATATAATTATTATTTGAGAGGTAAAGAGGTGCATCTAGTGTTGTGCAATGAACTGTCTATCCACTATTCTACTCCTTTCGTGAAGATAATTATTGTTTGTTGCATTTTTAGGTTATTGCTTCCATCGAATCCCAGAATCTCAACAAACATTATGTTTATCTGTCTGACCTTCCTGACTTGTTACAGGTGAACAAAATGTTAATGATATGAATATAAGGAATCTCAATAATGCAATATATATGATTGTCATCCCTCTCTAATACAGTGTATTAAATATTTTGAATTATCTTTCAAAATTGACACAATTCCGTGTAAACGTAGTATTTTTTATTTTTATTTCATTTTTTTTATTCTATTTATTTATTATTATTTAACAAAGATTCCGAAATTGTATAGCCTTATTAGGACTGTGAGCTTCTTATTTTACTGATTTGAGGCCTGGAATATATTGCTGAAGTATTAAGAATACGAATCAAGCTACGCATATCCAGTTGTCCTGTGCAGGAATTCACAGCTTGGAATCCTGGGGGGGTACAAATATGTATGGGAGGATTGCTAAACCCCTCATTGGTTACAGCTGTACCGGTAACTGGTTGCAGTTTGTTCCCACCACGATGGAAAATATAAGATGGTTAAAATATAAATGGTTAGGTAACACATCAATCCCCGATTTTAAAGTGGGAATCGCATGAAGTGATTAATTTTGAGATACTGGTATTTTAAACCACTTTGTCGGTTTTTGTGTTCAATCTTTTTTCTTTATTCATAAATTGATGACTGACAGAAAAAAATATTACCTATATTGTTGTTATATGACAGGTATGTAAAGCCCAATCACTGTGATATCATTTCTCTATGTTTATGGAGACTGTCCAGAATATTGGATTCCATTCACGATACGATTCGATTTCTGCAACAATTAGAAATCAATAAAATGATAATATTGATTTTTTTTTTGAAAATTGTGTGTGAATTCTCACGATTTTGGGAAAATTGTTCAATTCAATTCTGAAACCGAAATATATATATTCGATTTGGCCACCCCTACATTATGCAAATTTTCAACTTTCAATGTTAATGTCAATGAACTTCACATAAATTCTTACTTCCAGGAAATGGACCGGAGGTATTATCTTGTACAAGATCTACAATGGGAATTTGCGTTACTGGATCATAATCATAGAGGGGTGATACCCATAACATCAGCCAGGTAACACAAATTTATTGAACTATTTCTCTTTATCACGATACATTGGGATATTGGATAATTAATTTCATGCAAGGGTACTGTTTAACACCTCGCTCCTACATAGTGGTTCGAAATAACTGCTCATTATGTATTCATCTCAAACCATTCATTACACATACAATATGTCATAAGGGAGGGAAAAAATGGATAAAATGTTAAGCCAGAACCTTCACCCGACTTGAAACTGGTGTCTGCATGAGAGGTCGTGGTTCGCCATATGGTCAAGTCGTATTCTCGGCTTTCCCCTCTCAAATGACAAAAATGAAATCCTATCCAACTGTGACTTGACTAAATAATATCTCAATTTTTTAGTTGGAACTATTAACCAAATTGATGTGTCATGTGGTTACAGTGTATTAGCGTATGCCAAGATGAAAATGATAACCTTTTTCATATACCAATCATTACTAATAATATTTCTGTCTGCATAATAAATTTATTAAATATGATATTGTACCTGGCTGGGAATTGTGTTTGTCTGGTGCTCCTGAACCTGGAAACTATATTTTATTTTAAGAGAATTTTTTATGTGATCGAGGTTTAGGTGTTGTTGAAAAGACATGCTTTAAATTTGGCAGAGCGCACTACAACCCACATTTGAGTTTTATTCATGAATTCATCAACTAACTCCGGTGGCTCAAATCTGAGATCCTTATCAGCGTGTAATGACAACACAGCCACCACAGGAGTATCATGCATTCATATATTGTGAGACATCACCATGTTGTGTTTTGATATTGCTTGTTATAATTACTGGAAAACCCTAAATTATGTAATTCGAGTCATTCTTATATGCATTCTACTTAGTTCAACCATTGGTGAAATGTTACACCAAATTTCCTCTTATAGTGGCAGAACAATAGTAATATGCCAATACATAGTAGTATTTAAAAATATGCCCTGCTCCCTGGTCGATTTGGAAATCTGATTGTGACATTTCCACTATTTTATTCCACTACAATTAGTAAAAATCCATGGTTTTTTATTGAAGAACGTTAATTGGGCGTTCCGTCAATGTGTGGTTCGTCTATTAACCATACTTAACATTTTAGATGACAAAGTTATAATTACATTTCCGCGTGAATGAGATAAACTCTCGGACGTAGGAAAAAAGTCCCCCGGAAAAAGTCGCTCTAAGAAGTTCCCAAAAAAAAAGCCGCCCAAAGAAGTTACCTGAAAAATGTCGCCCGGAAAAGTTACCTGTAAAAATACTGCCTGGGAATATTAACCCAAACTTACTGAATATTATCAACTCAAGCGCAGTCAAGTAGAAATCAAGATTAGATCTGGGATATCATTTATATCATTTATCAGCAGTTTTTGCATGGTCGTATTTTATTAAGCAATGATTTTCATCAAAGGATCATTATCCCAAGAGCTATTTCCGAACATTGAGCGGGATTGGATCTAGGGTGTGGACATCTTGCAGTCTGTATATGTTATGTATGTGTTATAAGTATACGTCGGATTGAGTGTTCGAATCAATTATTAATAATAAAATTTCTGGACACCTGGAGTCGCTTTGTCTCCTCACGGACAAGCAGTATGGTTTTCGTCGTTCTCGCTCTACTGCTGACTTGTTGACAGTAATAACTGGACGAATATTTCGCGCCCTTGATCGTTGTGGGGTGGCAAAGTCGGTTGCTCTAGACATTTCTAAAGCATTTGACAGAGTTTGGCACCAAGGTCTGTTGCAGAAAATTCAATCGTATGGGATTTCTGGACAAGTTTTTTCAATTGTCAAATCTTTCGTATCCAATCGTAAAATTAATGTTGTTTTGGACGGACAATGTTCAGGTAATTATTCCATTTCATCCGGTGTCCCTCAGGGGTCGATCCTTGGTCCAACTTTGTTCTTGATATATATTAATGACCTGCCCGATAATTTGATATGTGATTTGGTAATTTACGCTGATGATACAACTCTATATTCTTGTCTCAATGAAAAATCCCTCCCGGAACAACGTCTAGCTCTGGCAAAATCACTTGAGTGTGATTTGGCCACAGTATCTAATTGGGGTGACACTTGGCAGGTAACTCTTAACTCGGAGAAGACTAAAGTTTTATCAAGTAATCGTTACACTAATACTAATGCAACCCAAATTTCATTCTCTGGTACTGTTCTGGAGGAATCCTTAAATATTCGTCTTGTTGGACTCACACTGTCTAAGGACATGAGTTGGAATGAATATGTCACCAGTATTGCTAAACAAGCCTCGATGAAAGTCGGTTCTCTATATCGAGCTCGCCATTATCTCACTCCCGAAATCATTCTCCATTTGTACAAATCATTGATTCGACCCTGTATGGAGTATTGCTGTCACATTTGGGGCAGTGCCGCTGTCACTGTTCTTAGCATGCTCGATCGTATTCAAAGGCGTGTGGTCAATATGATTGGTCCTAAACTTTCCTGCAGTCTGCAAAGTTTGACACACCGCCGCAACGTCGCCTCACTATGTTTATTTTACAGATATTATAATGGTCTTTGTTCAAAGGAGATTTCTGCTCTCGTTCCTCAGAACAAAATTTTCAATCGATCAACACGATTGGCTACCAATTCGCACCTATTCACTGTGGAGGTTCCACAATGTCACAAACAGTTTTATGCAAGAAGCTTTTTTCCAAGAATATCAAAACTTTGGAATTCCTTGCCTTCTTGCTGTTTTCCTGATCGTGTTGATCTACAAGGCTTTAAAACTCGCGTTAATAGACATCTATCAGGGATGGGGGTTCTTTAGTTCCTGCTCCTGCATTTTATGTAGCTCTTTGCACTTTAGTGGATGCGGGAGAATTTTCAAGTTTGATTCTTCTTCTGTGTCCTTGCTCTGAGCGAATTTCAATAAAAAAAAAAAAAAAAAAATTCAAAAATGCGGATACCACTTCCTTATCGCCAGAGGATCTTGAGCTCAGTAGGGAGCCTGCTTCGATGGCGACATGGAACAGGTGTGATTTTTAAAAACTAGTATGAACAATGAAGATACTCGAGTTCTAAAATTTTGTAAAAGCATTCGCGACAACATGCAGGCGTCAAATTGACCCATTTACCCCTCATCACAATTCATGATAATAATAATTAATGGCCAATTCTAGAAGGCAACTTTTATCCAACGCCCAAAATCTCATACGATTTACTAAACACCCGTAGTGTAACGTGTATGGAAGCGCAATCCATCAGTAAAAATCCCAACAGAACATGCTTAAGAAATTCTTTACTGACCGGGATAATTTTATCTCGTCATATTTTTTTGACAATATATACTTTGGAAAGTATGACAACTGATTGAATAGTAACAGAGTTGACGCTTGACAAAATATTGCTCCGCACAGGAGTAATTTCAAATATTTCGACTTCGGGAACGCCACAATCGCTCTACTAAAAAAACTCGCTGTTCTGTATAGAAGGTGTAGTTGCTGTAAACACAATCCTATTATGTAATAAAGAAAGAAACATGCGGATTTTCTCATCTCGGGTAGCGTCTAAGAGGAACTAACTTTAACGATCAGTTGAAAGCAGTACAGTGCATTTGTACTGCTGCATTTTTTTGTTCTCTTGTTATGACCGAATAGAACTATGCTTAGCTGTTCAAAAATTTTTTATCCAATTTTGTTTTAAGTTAAGCCTAAAAATTTCCAGCTCGAGCCGCAATACTAGACCTGTAATCTCAGTACGTGTTTTGCATATTTGCGACCAGTGGTAATATAACAATTGCTCCGGTATTTTCGATACTGCTATTACGTGACATTTGTTTATATTGTCAATGGCGAGGAAGTCAACCACCGTGGTATACTTTGTATATGTGTAACCAGATTGGCATATGCTGATGTTTTATTGCAATAATATGTAAAATTGACAGCAATGTGGATGCCTTTTGGCTGATGTAGAAAAAAAAACATGAAATCGCTGAACAACGGAAGGAAAAGCGAGATCTGAATAATCGCCCAGATTTCTATTACGCGAAGTTGGGATTAGAAACCGATCGTCCGGTTTTCTAACTAATCCATTTCAAATGTTTTTATATGGATTTGAATATTAGCCCCCAATGAACCGCGTTCAACATTTGCATAACATAACATTATGATATGAAAATCTTCCGTCTAAAAACGGGCAGCGAAACTGTCTTTTTTTATATCTAAAATCTAGAGGAAAATGGAATTGAAGCACGTTATGTTAAATATGTGTTACTGATGGATCACGCTGAAGAGGCGCGGTCCTTCTGTGACCAAGGCTGGTAGTACGGTACGGTACGGTACGAAGTTCGGTACGGTACGATTGAATTTTCCGGTACGATAGTACGGTACGATTCATTTTTCAATTTTCGTACTTGGTACGGTACGGTACGAAGTTCGGTATTTATTTCGTACCGTACCGTACTATTTTTCGTACCTTCGCATTACACTTTATTCTTCTCAAATTAATTCAAAAAAAAATATTTCATTTAACATCTATGCAGTTTCATAACGGGAAGCTGATAATATAAATCGTCTCTATGAAAGAATTTTTAACTAAAGGGCAATTTTAAAATGATTAAAAGCGACGCATATATGGTAATAAAAATGCAACTGATTCATTTGAGCTGATTAGATGAGCTATGTCGTATATCGGTCTCACTGCAGTGGCGTAAAACTTTGTGATTGCGTGGAAATAAATATAGACCTCTAATTTATATCGTCCTAATCTGAATGCATTTTTCTGTAATAACGAAAGTTGTGATAGCCCAATTAAAATCGACAAGATAAGCGGCATTCATAATACTAAAAATCACGGGGTAGTTTCTGAATACATCGTCATCATCGCCGATGTACTTTGACCGGTTTTTATGTAAAATTCGCAATGGCGTAGAAAGCACTGCCCGAATATACCAACTACAGTGGCGGATTGGGGGGCACATTTTTTTTGCAAAGATAGACTTTCAAATTTACAAAAAAGATTAGGGTGCCGGAGGCGCGCAAAATTTTATTGAGAACGAAACAAAAATACATGTTTTAGGTATAAAATAAACATTACCAGACAGGAAAATGTACCTGAGCGCCGGCAGCCCGCTGAAATTTTTGTAAAAATTGAATAAAAAATTCTCAAAAGGCTAAATGGTACGAAATATACAAAATTAATCAGGGAAAAATATTGCGCAATCAAAAATTTCATAAAAACTCTCTCCCCCTGACTAACTATGCAACTAAGTTAACCAGTAATCATCGCTAAGTTATTTTTATACTTTGACACGCACAAGGCAGTTATTTAGGCAGTTTTGAAGTTAGCTGATGCTCATAGATATATTTTGTAAAAACAGCCAAGTCGCGATATAGACAACGAGGCATGTCGGAAATACGTCTGTCTGGTATTAAAAAATGAATAGCATTATTCGGTAATGTGAAGAGAACGTAAATTGCACCAGAAATACCAGATGCAAAAATGCACAAGGATAATGTTCTTATAACCATGCCTTCGAATGAGACCACACGAAACCCATGCGTGGTGCACAACGGACATTCTTTTGTCGAGAGAGAATTTCTTGTGACGACACAATGCTGCCAATATGCTAAATATTGCTCCATGTCAGATTTTTCGCGAAAACTGTGTCATCCTACCACCATTTATCACCACCGCATATACCATTCTCATATTATGCCAATGTGAACAATGATATTGGGGTGACACATGCTTAGTTACGCTCATGTTTTACTGTGCTGGATTTTAAACCAGCATCAATAGCAGGCATCACTTTGATGTAAATGTTGGTGACGTTTCTTGCGGTGGCCAGATTTTACAAATAAAGCTGATTTGGACTTTGGTATACTACGAAACCCTAGTACTAGTACGAAATTTAGTACGATAAATGAATGTTATTAATCGAACTTAATTTCGTACTGGTACGTTATGTACGAAAAAAATAATATCGTACGGTACGGTACGGAACTTTTCGAAAGGGTACGGTACGCCCGGTACGAAATTTTTTTGGTGGTTCGAAGTACGATAAAAATTTCGTACCGTACCGTACTGCCACCCTTGTCTGTGACTCGTCATCGGCGGAATAAAATTTCTAATGGGGAGCGACTCATCTATGTTGCTGAACGAATTCTACATGTTTCCCGTGTCCTGTTACCTTGCATGCATCTTTGGTTAATTTAGATCCACGCAATTATTAGATTTTTATATCAACGCTGATTTGATTGAAGCCAAATACTAAATCACCCTTCCCTGTCGAGTTTGGTCTATTTGTACTTCATGTTAACGAAGTACTGGGAAGGGACTCCTTTCTGTAATATATCTTCATTCTAGCACAGACAACCCACTTTTACTCTGGTTTTGGGTGGGGCATAATAAGTTTTAAATGCATATTTTCGTTTCCAGTATGACACGACACGCTTTAATCACAGGATTTGATTTTGAAGTCATCAAATTCAAAAATACATAACCTTAATACTCGTAGAAACGAAACAGAAAAATATTCTCATTTGAAAAATCTTTATTTCGTCGAACAATGATTCCACTAACACTCTGCTGTACACCACACACCAAACTATGCATCAGCCTTTACCACACGTTACTAGAAAAGTATGGACAAATCGTTTTATCATTGTATGGTTAGATCTGATACGATCTATTCGCTCGGCTCTATTCAAGCTTGTTCAGAATATATGCAAATAGCTAAAAGTTTTGCTTGCGATGTCCATTAACATTCTCATATTTGTAGATGGAGGTTTTAGATTCTTCGTTTTGGATACATTCATTTTTGAATGTATATGCACCACACCCCGAATAGAAATCGCGCTACCGCTTTCATCGAATTGAAGTATACGGAAAACTTGTTTCGGATCATTCCGAATTAAAAGTGCCACAAATGTATGATCGATAACTGACCAGAATTGCTTAGATAATTTCATCATGCACTGTGACAAAACTCCAGTAAATTTACTGTTCAGTGTAATAGTATTCATAAAATTCGAAACCGTACTCGTATTTGAGATTTATGCCAAGTATGTGCTGTTAATAAACTGAACCTCTGCGGTTCGTTCCAATAACATAATTGACCGAAAAATCGAATTTTCAGTTTTATATGAATATCACGAAGTAAAATTACTGACAATTTTACTGCGTTTTTATATGGTTGGCACGTACTCTACCCTTCTTCATCTTTGATATAATGAATTGACGTTAGTACTTGACCCAGCATAACCGCAGTTTTGTTGCATTACGCATTTGCTTGAAAGCTACTAATGCAGCAAAAGCTGCGGAGGTGCTGGTTGCCAGAATCTATGTGTTGAAATCAGATAATGTACATACGCACCTTGGTGATTCTGAACAAATATTAAACAATGAAATTATAACACAATGAAAAATGAAATGTAATTAGCATATTCACTAGTTATGTTAAAGATCTCGACTTCGGGTCCCAGTAAGTAAGGTTCCCTATTTCCTTAATAACTCAAGTAGGCTCCGCCGGACAGCATATACAGGTTTCCCACAACATTAACTGTGTAACTGATCGCTGATATAGGGTATTGCTCAGCAAGCCAGAAATTTTTTTGCCAAAACATGCTTTGTTAAGTATGAGTTACTGATGGATCGCGCCGCTTAGTCGCAGACCATCTGTGGTTCATTCTTAACGAAAAAAATTATGATTGTCCATGCACAGGGTGATCCATTCAAACCAATCAGAAATATAAATTTGACCCATTTTTTTTGATATAGATGTCTATAAAAAGATACAATTAAGATATTTTAGAATTCTCAGTATGTTTTATTTATATTTTAGCTAAATTGATTTATTTTGCAGTAAAATCATGACGTACATTAAATTGTAAAATTTGCAAAATCTTAATTTTGCTGCACAGCGATACCCAATCAGTATAGCCTTGTCAAAACATACTTTGTGTTGCGGCACGTTTTGTTGAGTATAACTGATTAAGCGCGGTCCATCTGTGGGCTGGTGTCTCATGCTCAACAGAATAACATTTGTGACGGGGTGCTTTTGAAAGGTGGCTCCACCGAGTACACTGAATATCACATAAATTTCGCTTGAATAAATTATCTTAACAACCCCATATTCGCCCTTATGACATTTCTGATATAATATGCGCTGCTAGGGCTCTTCAAACTATTGTATTCGTGACGTGTCGAATCGTAAATTATTCGTTCGGATCTCCTCGACGCCTCGAAAGTATTAGATGACGATTCCTATATTAAAATATTTAAAGAAAATACTTTTTTCAATAAACGTTGAAAATGGTTGTCAATCTTTCGATAAGAATCCGTTGTTTGTTTAGTATAAGATTTTAATTCGCAAAAACTAATGTATTCAGTGCTGAATAATAAGGTATTTGATTTGCCCAACCCACTTCACTGCACCTCATTTGGTTGCTGAATTGCACCGTCAAGGCACGGTCACTCAGGATTTCATGTTATACGGCATTAAAATTATATAAAAAGATCATTAATTACTAAAAAATCTTACCCGCGTCCTCGTTTCTATCTGAAAAATCTTCAAGATTTGAAAAGGAATTTATCTTCTTCCAACGCTTAAATGCACTGAAGACGAACTTTTTCTTTGTCTCCATCTCGTCGTCTGCATTCACATTCGAAAATGCCCGCCCACCTGTTCATTTGGCGCGTTTTTATTATCTTGCCTTGCGGAAAACGACCAGAAGTGAAGACGATCATCTCTTCCTGTCCCATTATACTATGATAACGCAAATAAGGCACGCCATTCTATTTTCTTTATTATGAGGAGAGTGGGAGAGAAGGAAATCGAGTGCGTATTTGTATAGTATTATGTTGTATTGTTGTTTTAATGCGATTGAAAACATACAATCATTTTTACCTGGAACGCGGATCATCTCTGCGCAAAACTGATAGGTTTAACGTAGGAAAGATGAGCACGATTCAATATTATTTTTCCCAGTATTGCTATTGTCAACCGTTTAATTAAACCCAGCAAAGTTTGCAAATATTATCTAAATTACAAATATATGCCAATATTCTTGTTGTCCACATGTTCCTTCCAAACGTGGATAGAAACTTAGAATCTAGATCATGCTAAGGCTGTTATGTGATGGATAATTATTATATGAAATGCTGTACATATGTTTTGTGTTATATGATCTTATACATCACGTATTTGTTTCCTTAAAACTTCAAATATCATCCGATTCTTGCCAGAACATCATTCTTCAAATATTCGATAAGTATTCCTTGATTTGCTTGTGCAATCCGCAATTGCCATATTGAAATGTCAGCATTCGGACATCCCTACGCTTCGCTATGTACAGATTGGCGGTTTCTATATTTTCAGCAATCTGCGCTTTGTAATTAATGAGAATATATTAATCGCTCTAATCGTTAGGACATGTTTGAAACTTGTCCGTTAACAAGGAACAGTGGCTGGCTTGATGTTTTTGGCGTTAATGTCGTATAATGATGGCTAGTTGATATAACTCGTCGTATTTGGGGTCGCTAATACTTGTCCATTTTTTTCTATGTGTCCTGGTCAGAAAAGAAAATATTTGTTTTAAGCATACTTCGGCACGGTCCATCAGTGACTCATACTTAACAAGGCAAGTCCAGGCAAAACTTTTTGGAATCGAGATATTTCGCCAGGCATATATCACGGTCGCTGCTTCGACCCCCTCGCCATTTCAGCATGCTCGACGGAATGACTTTATTACTTTATTATATTAAACGATTTGCTGTTGGACATTTTCCAGATTTTTGATGGAAGCGAGGCATGGGAACACGTTTTCTGAACGTTCGTGGAAAAGGCTTCTATCAACACGCCCTATTCCAGAAGCACCAATTAGTTTTGCTGAGATGGAAGTTGAATTATGTAACGTCACACAACCTGATATAAACATGACTGATGAAAAGGCCAGTAAGTTACTTGTTTTTCCATCTTCCTAGCGCAGGCGCCGGACAATCTCTTTGGAAAATAATTCATTCCGGCTGATGCCATCTCACGCATTTACCAAGCAGCGTATCCAAAATCTTGAAAACGAAGGGGGGAATTAAAAAAAATGAAGTCAGACTGTGGCGTGATAACGGGCGCATCGAAATATTTTCGAAAGGAGGGATTTGAAAAGCTATATAGGTGTAATGTCTTATGCGACCGAAGACGTGAAAAAGATTTTAGGATTTCGTTCGTTTTCGGTCGGCGAGGGGACCATGGCTGCTTGAATTAGCCACCTTTAATATGATGAAATATCTTTCTGTTACATAGTACATGAGGCGGAGGAGAAAGCAAAACAAAAGGCGAAACTACTAGCTGCAAAGAGGGAATCACAAAAAAAACTCAAGGTACATTACACTACACAAATATTGTGGATTTGTTTCAAGTATTATTTATCGAATATCAGTCGCATACTAGTTGTCACCGGGTATAGGGCTGCTGTTATAGTTAAGTTTAAAGTTCAAACGGTATTCAAAATTCACTATATTGTAAAAATAATGTTTCAACATTTACAATAAACGAGATTCCTGATATTTGATCATATTTTGCAGCAAAACTATGATTTATGTCAAATTTTACAACGTAACATATATCATGATTTCACTGCTAACGGAATCAACTCGAAAAGCAAAATTATTTATTATCAAAGTGCTAAAAGGCCAACTTCGTTTTTCAAATCGTCACTGCATCAGAATTCGTTAAACGCGTCGGAATGAAGGACAGTTATGTTTTGTTATGAACCATAGATTGATCACGCATATGCAACCGATATTCGGAATTTACCATTAAACTTATACCCCTAAAAAGGTACTTCGCTGATGATTCGTTGATGTTGTGTGTTGATATATTTTTTTACCGTCACTCATTGAGTCAGATTGAGCAATGTTATATACAACGTCCACTGAAACGCTCAGAGACAGTGAGATTGGAACATAACCGTCCAAGTTTCTTATACCAGTTCAATGGGAGGCATGGATTCTGCAACTAGATGTGGCTAATTTCGACCCTCAATCTCTTTGGTGTCAGCATGATGATCACCGTTGTCGCTGCTCTTGACAATTTTATAGAATTCGATTACAATATTTGACGCACGCGCCTTCGGCAGCGTTCGTCATGTTCTTTCAATTGCAAATGCCTCGACGGTATTGTACCTAAGATATCACAAAATTACACATCGGGTTTCTTTTCTTTTACCCTGTTAGAAATTTTGTATAATCTCATACAAACCTAGCACGGCGTTCGAACGACCACACACATTCGACCGAGCTTTTTGCTACATAATCTTTGAGCCGATCGACGGCACGATCCATCAGTAGCTTCTGACGACACGATCCATCAGTGGCACATACTTGACAAAATTTATTTTGATAAGAAAAGTAATATGACAAGTATGGAGTTATAATTGATATCATATGTTTCGATTCAGTTGGAAAAAGAACAAGCGGAAAAAGCGAAAATATTGCAGCAGAAGGAAATGAATGAAGCGAAGAGACTCGCAGAAGAAAGAGAAAGAAAATTGGAAGCAGATAAACAAGAAAGTATAATTTTGCGTATTTTTCAAATATTGAACACTTAGCTACACTTTGGCTGTCCGGGATGCTCAAACTGCCGAAATATGTTATGCTATATTGATTTTGTTAACCAAAAAGTATCCTTCCCTTAAAGGTATCAAGACATGATATAAACGAAAATAAATCTCATCGACGCGATCCATCAGTGACACATGCTTGACAAAATAAGTTTTGACAATATTTTTCTGACTGGAACGAACGCCCAGTGTGTGATCGACCTGCTATATATCGCGAGATTCGTGGGTCACGCAAGCCCATAACCGTCGTCGTGTCGTGTCGTGTCATCTCCCTGAACGTGAATAAACCCAATTGCCCAACGTTTTCTATTGTTCGGCCCCAATTTTGCCTTTAATCTAATTTTTATCTTGAACTCTGAGCTAGTTCATGATAGTTTTGCCTACAGTCGCAAATAAACGAATGGAGTAATAAAATTCACAATAGTACGGATGGATATATAAATTGATAGAATTAATAAAAACTATACGAACTGAATGCATGCATTCATTTCAATTCTTTAATATCACGTTGTTTTGTATGCGTGTTTCCTGAATCATTTTATTATGCATCTATTCAATTTATTCAATAACGATTTGACAACCAGCCTGATAAAAAAAAGTCTTATTTTCCGATATGCTTTTACTCAAAACAATACAACACACACGTCCACATGTTCAAGTATTCGCCAGCGATGGACCATCTTGAAAAAACGAAATATATCTATGTTTGATAGTCGAACAGACATTTTGGTGATAAATTGTAATACGTCTAGGATTTACGTCTTCACAATGCGTCGGAAACTGACATTTTCCTGAGCGGATAAATCCACGCACGCACAATCGAAAAATGTGGAAGCAGTAAATCAGATTAGTTTTTAAATACAACATAATACATGGAAATAATCTATTCAACAGAACAAAGATTACGTTTACCTGTGTTAACACTGTAATAAAAAATGCAACAAAATCACTGATCTTTGGCAGTAATTTTACTTGGCGGTATTGTAAAAAATCCAAAGTTGACTTTTTTGGCTGCGAAGGTGCGGTCCGTCAACAGCCCAGAATTGACATAAATCTAATCAAAATGGCGTTTTTTCAACTTTGGAAATATGCAATTACTGCAAATGACCAGTAAATTTACTGTACTTTTCTTACAGTGTATGCCTACGTGTAATACGATCAAGGAAAAAAACGGAAAAAGAAATGTTCTGTCGATTTTATTTCAGTCGACCTAACCCATTTACATTCGCTACACCCTACACACTATGGGGTTGGAAAGATGCTTGTCGAGTTCTCATTGAGCTATAAATATTTCAGAAAAATTATACAAGCAAGAATTTTTTTACATCCCGTTTTAAGTTCGTCATACTTTTCTTTAGCAGTGCTATTGATCTCAAGGCTTTAGTCATTTTGTTTGGAAATGTGCATGGTGGCATTTTCTTTGATTGTTACTGAGGTGGCCGATTTTTACCGATATATTCACATGTTGTCTATATGCCGAATTCGAAAAAGTACACTGTTCTCTAAACCGAGAACATACCAAACGGAATTGAACCGCCATACATAAAGTGCAGTGAGTGGTATCTGCCCTGGGCGATGGTGAAAGCCTCTACCGCCTCTTAATGAATGAATGACTACCTCGATAGACCAATCGGTTAACCTTAGTCGTTTCACCTAAAAGGTGGTTGTTCAATGCCTCATCTTGTCACCGACGAGCGTGCCCTTCAGTAATGCGATTCGTATAGGCCAAAACAAGTACAAGATGTTGGTTGAATGGACCAAAAGATAAATGGGGCGTTTTCGCTCAAAATATATCTCACTATATTGTTTTACTCTCTTTTACTGATAGTTTTGGCAAGCGTCACAAGCGCGGTGAGGCACTTTTCAACTGTGACTCCTGTTTGACGAAATAAAATTTCAGGTTGAATATTATCTGCACGATAATAAATCGCCCTTTGTTGGAAAAAACGAAAGCCTAATTCGAATGCCTTCCAATACGTGTAAATTTGAAATTTCTTTCCGATTTTCTCATTCACTTCATTTATTTCTTATTTTATCTGTTGAAAAAAATTGTTTCGGGAACATGATTAATGGAGTTGCGATGTTTTTCTGGCATATGTAATAGGCATTGAACGGATGCATAGTTTAAATAATTTTCAAGGGGAAGCACAGAAAAGAAAGTTGGAAGAAGCGAGGAGACGACAGGCTGAAGAGCAGGAGAAAATAGAAGAAGAGGAACGAGAGAGAAACACACTCGACGCTGAAGCTAAAGAGAAGGTTTGTACCGAATATCGAGACGGGACGACCGAAATGGCCGACACTCGTGAAAACGACCAAAATGGCCGACACTCGTGAAAACGACCAAAATGAATTAAAAAGCGGGTTTTTTCAAAATATTCAGAATTGTGAAATCATGCTCTGGAGCATATTGACGGCAGTTCACCCATCTCTCCTCAACCCCGGTTGATGCGAATTTTGCAGAATGTTTTTGCCAAAAATGTCAATTTTGAATGGAAATTTGGAAATATGTGGGAAAAATAATTCATTTTATGTTTTAAAATGAAATGCGGTGTCGACTGATTCAAAGGTTCGTTCAAATCACTTGAATATCATTTTCCCTAATGGAAGCTTTGAATATTACTTTGGTAAATTATTCTGTAATTGGTTCAGTTGTGACAGAAATGGTCATTCTTAATTTAATAATGTTCACTGGTCGTTGCTTGGGTCAATAATTTCCTATGTCCAATAGAGAAATGGGAAGAGTAAGTTTGGGAAATAATTTAATGTGTATGATTTGACAACGGTTTTGAAAACTGTCATTTTTTTATTTTTACAATTTTTTAATTTCTTTATAAAAACCTACAATTTTATTTTGATGAGCATAAGCAACTTATGGACTACCACGGTGGCGCGGCCAAGAATATTTTCCTATGGAAGGGAATGAATTGGTTATTTTTTTAATTTTCTCATCGATTTTCGTGATCGAATCAGATTCGGGATTTCAGCCAAAATCAATGCATCTAAAAGTGGCCATCTCGCATGGAAATTGCATATCTATTATTTTGTCTCATCTGTAATTAGGAAGCGGAAGAACAAGAGGCTCTTGCCTTACAACAAGAGAGAATGTTACGAGATGCTGCGAAGAAAGAAGCAGATTCTGAGAAAAGAAAAAAGACTGAAAAAGAAGCCAAAGCAGCAGCGAAAAAGGCAGAAGGTAACTTAACTCACATTCCGAACAGTATTTGTCACAACACACATAGTCAAGCATGGGCCACAAATGGATTGGTTTAGACGTGATCCATCTATAATCTTCAACTATATTTCTAATTATATAAAACTTGTTCATTTAGGACAGGGATGTGTGTAGATTTATGGTTATATATTTAATATAATTATAATTACAAAATTTCAATATAAAGAGATCGATTTGCCAGATTTTTTTTACAAAAGTTCGCTTGGAGCAAGGCCGAAAGTAGTGCCTAAAAGGAGCTACCAAACGGCCACTAAAATGACGAAAGGCTACTTCACGATAAAGTGCCAGCAACTGCACTCTGAGCAGAACATCCCATACAGAACTAAACCATCATGTTGAAGTGCGATGAGTGGTATCTGCCCTGGGCGGTGATAAAATGTTATACTTCCATTTTCAGCGGCCAGAAAGCAGCGCATTCGTACAACACTGAAGGTTGCAGTAGAGAGTAGAGATCGAAAGAAATTGACGACTGCCACGAAGGATTTCAAAGAAGCTAAGTTATCTGATAGTGATGGAGATCTTGCGAAAGCTGAAAAATTGTTAAAGATGTTCCAATGCTCTGATGGTATGTAGTAGTGTACTGTGCGATGAATTGAAACCATCTCAAGTTGGGTCGGTAGTTGCGCCTGAAAGGAACTAATGTTTCGATGTTCTTCAAACGGAAGAATAACGTCCAAGCATAACTGTGGTAGTACCACAGTGTCGCTAACAGTTTTATGCCAGAGGCTTTTTTCCACGAACTTCTGAACTTTGAAATTACCTTCATATTGCTTTCCTGATTGTGTTAACCTAAAAGACTTCAAAACTCGTGTCAGTAAATATCTTTTAGGGATTAAGATTCTTTAATCTCCCTTCATTCCTGCATTTATGTATCTCTCTGCACGCTAGTGATTTCAGGAGACTTTTATCTATGATCTATAAAAAGTGCCGTGGCCAATTCGCAATTTCACTTTAAGCAAGACATGCTGAAGCAGCACCAGAAATAGCACAAATAACGACCAATATATAGCTAGGCAATAGGAATATTATGATCATAAGGTTAAATCATTTACGCTGCATATTTTTGATTCAGTCGTTCAATCCGTTATTATGAAAACGGTATTTCATTTTAAACTCTTTTTTATTTATACGTTTTTCAGTGTTGCAAGATGGCATCTCCAAGCGAATGATAAGTCAACTGGAAAGTGGTTTGTCCTCTGCAAAGAAAAATGGATTCGACAAACGTGGACTCACTGAATTAGTTGGACAGGCTGAAGAATTATTGATTCGATTGAGAAGATTGGAGAAATTGCGTCATGAGGTGGGGATATACCGTACATATATATGCTAAAAGAGCGCCCGTTTAATCCAAAACGTTGACAATATTCTTTGATTTGCGCATCTCAAGAATGGGTGATGGTGGACTACGATGACCAACTGGTCTGATCGCCTTTTCCCAGTCTATACCGAAATACTTTTGCTTATGTGCCCACTTGCAATTTATTGTATTGTGTTATATTGCATTTGTGCTTGATAAAATAAT
This sequence comes from Styela plicata, assembly GCA_963675895.2. Classification (NCBI taxonomy): domain Eukaryota; kingdom Metazoa; phylum Chordata; class Ascidiacea; order Stolidobranchia; family Styelidae; genus Styela; species Styela plicata. Next base: position 14,873,031 of record OZ023140.1, read on the forward strand.
AAATTCTGATGAGAGGTTTTCATGGTCATCTCGCCGGCGCACGGTAGTTTACGTAACCGCCGGTTACGATTTTCTCTTTCAACCACGTCCATTGGCAAGAAAAATGTGTAGGAGATTATGTCAAAACCTCCATACGAGATTTCGTGGTAGACGAGAAAGAGCCGGAGAAAATTTCCCGATTTTTTTTCAAATTGATCAACATAGCTTTATAACATTGACTTGGACTCATTTTGAACAGAGGTAACACATTCAACTGCAAACACGAAAAAAGTTTGAAGGTCATTTCGAAAAGAACACTTTTTGGAATTTTTTTTTCAAAAGTGTGGAAAACATGCATAAATGTCCGCTCTGTGGACCTTTCCGAACCACCTTTCCGAACAGTAAGTCTTCTATACGTGCTGATCTACCTTAGCATAGTTTCCTATCTGTTCTTAGGTTTTGGAATTGAAATCCAGCACTATTGCCGAAATCCGAAGTTATCAGAAGCCGCCTACAGTCGTTCATGACGTCATGATGGCAACCTATCTCTTGCTCGGAACACCGCAGAAAGAAACTCAGGTCAGAACTTTATTTTTCGTCATTTATTTTATTCCCAGGTATGAAAATGTTGTCATTTACTTTCGGCCTTCAAAAGGAATTTAAAACAAACATAATTTTTTATTAATCGTTTAATTTATTCGATAAATAAATAAAAAAAGTAAAGAATTTCATTGAATATGTTAGTTTTTCATTTGTAAATAATCGTACATCTGATTACTATAAGTAATGTTAAAATAAACACGATATGTCACCATTATAAAATCATTACATTAATTAGAATATATTCATATATATCAAGTTTATTACAACGACAGAGGAAGAAAAAATAAGGATCTGGAACTAATTATTTGAATGTTTTTAATGACCTAGCTTGTTGAAGTTGGCTTGTTGAACGAGCGATAGGGTTGGCTAAAATCGAATACCCTTTGTTTTCAAAATCGAATCGAATAATTATTACGAATCAAATCGAATATTCGAATCAGCAGTATCATAAAAATGCACAAAAAGCTTCAGAAATTTATTAAAACACCAAAATATATGTTTATTTTCTGAAAAGGATAATTTATCTTTGAATATGTTGATTCGAATCACTGGGAAAATCGAATTGAATAATTTATGATTCGCGAATGACGAATCGAATATTTTGGACAGCCCTCCTTGTCAACGACACATTTCCTGCACTATTTCTTGTTTTTTTCGCATTGCATGCGTAATATTCTTTCTTGAGGGCGTGTAATAAGATTTGTGTGTGTCAGGGGCTCAATATACGTGTTTTTACGTGTGTAGGATTTCTTTACGTGCGATTACGTCGTTTTAAGTTTTAGGGTTGCCATTTCGAGATACATTTATATTCAAACCGAATATCGAATATAAGAATCTTTTTTGTTTTCTAAGCGAAGTAGATTTAAAAAGCTATGACCAACTTTTTTTCACTTACATTGTAGCGACTTTTCGAAATATTTACCAAATCGAAGGGAATTTTTGCCCAACCCAGTCTGAATTATTTTATGCTCCCAGGTTTTTATCAAGCTCGATTCACGCGCCTTGTCGACGCGATCCACCAGGGCTTTATGCTAGGCAAAATAAAATTTTTGTTTATAAAAAACTTTTTCAAATCGTGCCAAATAACAGGAAAAAAACTATCAGAATCAGACATATGCTTGAATTGGCTCGAATCCGAACGTGAGATACCTCGCAGCAATAACTGTCAACCGTTTGCATATAATATAGTGTGTTGCTCGCTTGAAAATGCTACATAAACCTATAAAAAAACCTTGTCGTGCATTTGCAAAATTTTGCCTGCAAACATTTTGCTTTCAAGCCTCCGTAACTCACAAGCAACGACTTTTGTTCAATAATCATAGGCTGAAGTGTTAACTCGGAAATATTTATTTGAAATAAATTTATGAGTAAAAATAGCTTTCAAAGTGTGTTTTTGTATTGGATAAGTTAGGATGCAATAGATATTTGATAGCAAAATAAATGACAAACTTGGAGTAGGCTGCCTGATGGTCTTGAAACTCGTTCGAAGTGCGTAGTATGATTTATTTGACATCGGAAAAATAGCGAAATATATTTTAGCAAGTACGACCCACTGCTGAAGCGCGTGGTCTAGGCACTCAGCTGAATACGAAGTAAAGGTTCCATTTAGAGTCACTCACTCATGTCGAGAACTACTCTCACCTATCTTCTCAAGCAAGCCAGAATCATCTAAACTCGCGTTGCTTGATTGATGTTATATTAAATCAAGTATTTATCCGGCACTCCTATTCGATATTAAAATCTCAATAAGTGAAGAAGCCCGCCTTCGTTTATATACGGATATAAAAATCATCTACATAAATATTAAATATAGTGCAAATTAACTGAATAATTTATATTTGTATAAGATTAAAGTATGATGTGGTATATTCATGTTTAATATAATTTAGAATTATTAAATATGACAACAACAGGAAGAGAAAAAAGTACGCGAAAGGAACAGATTCGAATTTGGCGGATATTCTCACATTTAAAATTTCAATAGAGAAAAAATACAAATAATTCAAGTAAAAAAAATATACATTGTACATGATTGGATATACGGGGAACTATTTTTCTTGGCTGGTTTTACAATTTAATACACGATATTACAAGATTGTGTTTGTCGAAAATGTTCCCGTCATATAAACTATGCTCGTGGCAATACTTTCGATTGCAGGTTCGGTCCATCGGTGGCTCATACTTGATGAAGTTCAATTATCACGAATTTATGATTCTTACAGAGAAAATATTAAGCCTAATTGAAGCGAAACACTTTAACGCAGTTTGATGAGTCTGTTACAGCCAAACTACCATCGTGTAATACACACACGGCCATAGGTTCATTCAATCCATTTTCTTCGGTTAAAATATGGCGTACAAAATGTCCCTCTGGTGTAAACACCGTTACTCGATTTCTTGCGCGATCTACTAATAAGATATTGTCTTTTTCGTCAACGCAGATGCCACGCGGATCTTCTACGTGGCATCGACGACACGCCATGCGTTCTTCGTCGTCAGATTCGTTCTCGTATTCATGCTCAGGTGTCGAAGCAAAACTAATTATGCTGTAATCGTTTAAGTTGTCGTCCGAACAACCCTCTCCCTCGCTTGTGTTTCGTCCATGTTTTGGTGAGACGGTTTGTTCACTTGGCGAAATGGCGTCAGATGATGATTTCTTTTCGCTACTTCCGTACGTGAATGTAGTTATATTTGTGCCTGGCGAGAAACTAGCCCTTTGCCATTCAGTTTCTCTTATACGTTTCAATTGTGAAGACGCGTTACCGCCATCTTGAGTTTCCTTCTTCTCTGACAGGACTATTTCGTCTTCTGACAAACTACCAATTGACTCACATCTTGCAACTTGTGATGTTATTACTTTTTTGGCTTTCTTTCGCCTTCTGTGCCAAAGTGGTTTTCCGATGTTTTTAGCTATTTTAGATAAAACGGAAGGGCTGTATCGTTTTGACCGTTGGCCGTCTTGCTCCATTCCACGTCCATCAGACAGTTCAATATACGAGCTACATTGATCTATCATTACTTGGTTTCCGTGGCTGTGCAACCTACTTCCTACACTGTGTGACGGAGAACATTTATGTTGATTGTTTACTTTATTTTCTTCTAAAATTATTTCATTTTTCTCTTCGGAATCACGTTTTTGTGCTGCGACGTATTCTTGGCTCTCAACGCTTTCGTTTCTCCCAACATTTCCTCTGTAAAAAGATGTTGAATGGCATGAATACAAGGAAGTTCTACTCGCTTTCTACTCGAGATTGACTAAATGAAAAATTGAATTCAGCTAACCTTGAGTGGGAAGACAAATTTAATCAAAATATTTATCCGCGTAGTGACTGACCAATTATCCGCCTATGGGACATGCCAACGGAAGAATTGTAATATTTTGGAAAAAAGTGAACAGTCGGACAGATATTGTGCAGATATGAATTTTTAAAACGTGCGATATATACAGATCTTGTGATAAAAAACACGGGCATATACGGTGAATTGGTCTTAAACTTAATAAAAACTTAAAAAAATGGATATAAATGTGTACTTAATAATCGTCTGGCAGAGCATTTTTCAATTTCGACCCTATTTCAATATAATCAATCAACTTTGCAGTCGGGGGTATTACTTACTCTATTTATTTCTTAATCACCAATGGCGAAAATAACTATATATATTGGACAAGTCAAAATATGAAAACCTCAGTTATTATGTATAACATTTTCTGTGAATACTGATATAAAAATATTAACAATTACAGTGTTCCCTGGAATCAATTTACACATATAATCCTGTGATGAACTTGTGGCCAACACGGACAATGTATATATTATATCCTTCAAGAACAGGAATACCATCAATATTTCACAAACTACGCACTGCGTCAGACACGTTGTTGGACGCTTCGGTTACACGATGTTATTATATTACGTTTGGAAACTTGTAGCACCAAAGGTCGACGTTCAATATTCTCATTTAGAATGCGTACACGCTAGGCTACTTGTTTCGCGGGGTGTAATTGACTTCCCGCAACAAGGTGTCTCCAAATTACATTTGCGCCGCAAAATTTATTTCACTTTCAACAAAAATATTTCAGATACTGGTCACATGCGGACCAAGAATGGATCGCGACTTTATGCGCGATCCATACTTGTCACTACTTAATTGTACAATACTACACCTATTGGCGTTACACAACATCCCTACACGGCCTAAAATAATCATATTTTTAATCCAAATTTGCATGTTATACAAATATAGAATGCTTAATCATTTTTATACTGTCCGCGAACTATGTAATTTTATCCCGAGAGCTCGCAAAATGATTTCGGGGTATAATTTTGCATAAAATTGCGTCTTACAAAACTCCATGACCTAATGCAATTTGGAAGCTGGTTCACAATTGGAAGAAGACTTTTATGTAGACATTCTCTATTTTTAATATTCCCGTATGAAAAGGTCAACTGTGTGCAATATGGCCATGAAATCTTTTAATAGAGCATTATCAACGTCGTGAATATTTATAATCGAACATCTGATCCGTTTTGTAGTCTTATCATTTTTTTAATAGAATAAGAAGACCAGAAATGAAATTAGACAAACTATAGGCATTTAAGAATATTTTTAGATACTATATATCCAAATTCAATCGAATTTTCATATTAAATGAGTCATCGAAACATTCTCCATGAAAATTTTGATCCATGGTAGGGAAATTGTCTGTTTTCCAAACTCCGGACGAATTTTGGATTGTTCTCTAGGTAATTTGTATTTTTGGGTAGCCTACGAAGTTCGCATTGCGCTGTCAAGACTACAGGGTCGATGTACGAACTAAAAATGCATACAAAGCAATGTTTTTTTTCCTTTTTTTCTTTCTTTTTTTGTAAAATTCACTTTAAGCAATGCAGAAAGCAGTGCCTAGAAGGAACCAGCTAATGGCGACTCAATCGCCAAGAGGCAAGAGCTACTATAAAGTGCCAGAAAAAGTATTCTAAGCAAAAAAACATGCTACTGCTTAAAGTTTTTGTTCAATCATTATTTCAAGAGTTAACATTTTGCTTACCTGTAAATGGTTCCCAAAACTCGAACTCTCTCGTGCTTTACTGCGCATAGAGCATTTGAACTGCAGATATCGGTCAAAAAACTGTGCGATTTCGCTCTATCGGCCTTCTTTAACGGCGAAAGGCTTAACTTTCTTTGTCTAAGTGGTGAAATAAAACTCATATCGATATTATTCTCTACTGAGTCTTTCCAACAAATTATTTTTTCTTGAGAAGCACTGTATAATGTTCTCTCCATGATACGTTCATCGCGTCGATCTGCAAAAATAGTGAGTAGGTTTTATTACCACACGATCAGAAAATTGTTGTTAAGTATGAGTCACAGGTGTACCGCGCATGTACGGCGCGATCCATCAGTTTCCCATACATAACGAAACAAAAAGGTAAAATGTTTTCTGTCCTGATGAGTGAGCATTTTTTTTTTTAATTTATTTTACAGCATTGCTCTCATAAATCGGTAATTTCGAAAAACAATTTTTTTCATTCACTCATCTGAGCAAGGCCCAAAAGCAGAGGTCGCATATAGAGGAACGAGACTAATGCTGTTTGGAAGTGATTTGCTTTTCCTTCCAGCTTTGCCTACCCAAGTTTTTATACTCTGGGTTCAGTCATCAAGACATATGACCGGGCCTGATATAATTATGACAATAACAGCATTTACTAGGTATACATTATACCACAGTATTATAACCTGTATTTTAACGTATACTGCGCTTTCTTGATTACAATAGCACAATTATAATTTTTCTGTTGTCCAGAATAATAATTTGAATTTATTTCAAACTGTACTTGCTTGATTATATCTCCTAATTATAATTTAAATGAGACCCGTAATATTAGCCCAAATTATTTTATTTTACATTGGACTTGCTTGATTATAATCGCCCAATCATAATTTTAATGGCGGCCGGAATAAAAATTGCAATTTATTTACCCTGTACTTGCCTAATTATAATTCTGCTGCGCTCAGATCAGTAAATAAAGTAGCGAATAAGAACATAAACGTAAAAACAAATTCAAATTTACTTCGCCCATAAGAACACTTCTCACATCCCGTTCTTCCACCACCGATGCTAAATAACATGGTCCCATCTTCTTCGAATACCAGAAGACAACGCTGTCTCGTGTCTGATACTAGAATCTGAAAAAATATTCAAACAGTATTATGGTGATATTTCATTTGTATAATGAATTATTGTGTTGAGGCAGTAGGCTTTGACATTAAATTTAATCAACTGTTTTTTGTTATTTTTTGAGAAAATAATATATATTTCGGTTTCGTTGACCTGAATTTCTTCTTGGAGTACAATTCCGGGCAATACATCTCCTTTCAAGTGCTGCATATAGGCTTGCTTAGAGTACTCATTTCACCAAATGTTTAACAAAATTCGAAAGCTTTCCATATACCAAGGGAAGGAAACTTCCGTTTACTTCGCGTTCCATGGAAAATAAATACCTATGCCACATAGAAAACGAGTTTGCTGCAAATCGTACCCGATTCCTAATCAGAAAAATTCTGCAGTATTATATTTTGGCGCAATCCATCTGTGGTTCATGTTCGACAAAAAATAGACACACACTGCATGTCCAACGCCCTAAATTTACAATTGATTATTTTTTCCCAAATAAATACAAAAACATACCTGGTTTTTACTGTTAACCGCTACGTATCTCGGTGCCAACAAACGGACTTGTTTCTTTCCTCCGATGGCGCTCGATGTGCTTTGTTTGCGATTGTCTTCCATTCCTGCTATGGGTAGACTCATGTTGGATAAGCATCTTACACTGTCTGTCATATTTCGTTCTGACACAGATCCGCCTTGTTTTTTATTACTTTTCTTCCAACTGTGAAATTGAAAAATATTTTTATAATGCGGATTCTGCGAGATTTGTTGTCTTTTTGAGATTACAGAGCGGTTATCTCACATGAAGCTTATTCAGGCGAGTTGAGTGCGCTCAATACCAATGGAATAACTTGACTTGTTTTTATGGAAGCGGTAGAAGGAAAATTTATTAAGCTGTTGAAGATACTAGATACCTAAGTTAAATCGTATTCATTAAGCCATGATGAATATTTGTCACATGCGCATGTACGAACTAAGACATGTGCGAATGATAAATTAGCAATAACTAGGCTATAAAAAAAGATACCCAAGGTAAGAATTAAGTTCGAAGGATTTTAAATGTATCAGATTTCAAATAACCAACCTGATGCGTGATCGAGAGTATTCATTTGTTTTTGTGATATATTCTTAGCTGTAATATTCCCGCCAATTTGATTCCTGATTTCCCCCGAAGGACTTAGTATATATATTGAAGACGACTTTGGGTCGGTGATGACGTAGTTTCCTATAACAAAAAAATTGTATTGTTAATACTGAGAAGTGAGAAAGTAATACTCAATTTCATAAAAATTGCAAATTAATGTAATTTCATTATTACAGATTCTTGTAATTGGGTTAAAGAAATGACCTCTTGTAGGATGCGCTATCTACACACCACTGTATGATAGACACTCAACAACACATTAAGTTTGTTTGCTTTTTACTGATTTACGGAAATGAGTTTAGCTCAATTTATGGTTAGTAAAAAATTAAACGAATATTTGCCATGAAATTTTTCTTTCACTCCAAAATTACGTTTGCGAACAAATTTGACTAGAGTGTTAGTCTTTTTCACCCCAAAACGCATTTTTTCTGTTTTAAAGGCTAGCGGCCGAGGAACAGGAACCTTATCATGTTATCACAATCTTTTCCTACCCTTACAAGTTGTACCAACCTTTATTATCACAAACGATTCCCCAACATGCAGTAAACTTTTCATGTGCAAATCTATCTTTGGATACTCCTTCCAAGGTGTAAGTACATACTTCTGACAAGTGACACACTGCTATTGTGTTCTTATTTGGCGCCAGAGTTATTCCCCGTCCGTATCTTGGCCAGGTTGGTGTTCCAAACGACGATTTCATTTCACCGTTCAAACCATAAATTTTTATCTGTTCAAGTTGAAAAATAGATATTTTACAGTTGAATAAATGGTTAATGCTAAGAATTAGTGGTTAATACGAACAATAATTTGAATAAATCAATTTTTAGTGTTCTGAGGAATAATCCTACCAAAGAGCGTAAATTAAGTGCTACAAATTCATTCTGCCATGCATTCATTAAAATGGTCAAGGACTCAAAATTTGAACCTATTATTAAATGCTGCAGAAGTAATTGTCCAAAATCAATTCTGAGATCGGATTCAGACTATTTATATTCACAATCCATGTTTTAGTCAAGCGTTAACCATCACGAGAGCCCATCCATGGCTCTTGTTTGGCAGCAAATATTCTATCGGCTTTAGTCCCCTAGAAAATTTCATTTTGACAAGTATTTGCCACAGATTGACTGCGGCTTGGCGGCGCAATCCATCGATGGTCCATACATGCCAAAACGATATTTTTTTCGATACTTTTTGGCTGGTTAAACTTCCTTGCCTTGACATATTGTTGTTGACAAGGTTTATACGGTGATATGCCTTTATTTTAGTTCGATAAAAACATAAATAAATTGAATTTGAGACACGCCTTCACAATTCAGCACCCAGGGGAAATTAAGATTATCCTCTTGGACTCTAGATTTACGTCCTAATTTTTATCCGAATTTCGCGACTGAATCGATCGATTCCATGTTTTGTTTTCGATAATAAACAAAGAGCACCCATAGAGTTCTCAAATTTCTTGCAAATTAATCGATTTGTCTGCAAAATTTATCAAGAAGTTTCTTCTGAAAGTTTTACCAGTGAAAAAGAAATTTTTGTCAAATCCGAGCCACATTGGACCTCGCCTCGACGGCACGATCCATCAGTGACTCATACTTGACAAAGTACTACCAAATTATGCTATAAACCGGCCTTTGTTAAATTCTTATTTTGACTTTTTGTTACAGAACTAGATTCGAATCGAAATGGTATCAAAAACAATTCGAATCGAACATGATTCTGTGATAAAAATCAGTTGATTAAACCATTCATAAATATACGTGTCTTAATACATACCTTGACTTTATCGGCATCCGTGACAGCGAATCCTCCAAGACTTGGCAATGCAGTGATGCCATAGGCTTTTATGTCATCTTTCGATCCGGGAATGCCACCGATTTCTTTAGTCGATTTGACGCTGTTCCAGGACGTGAAATTAATTGTGTCAGGCTGAAACCAATAACAATAAATATGTTTAATTGATATGAGTTTAAACGGTTTCGTACAGTATAAGCTGAGATTCTTCCTCCGAACGAGAAAGAGAAGTTTCAGTATTCGAAAAATGTAGCTTTCATCCAACAGTTGACGATTAGGGATGTCATTTTTTGAGCCAAGAATCGAATGGATTAGGATGCATGTCCGATTTTGATGATTCAGGATTCAAATCATTTCAGTGAATGAGCAGAGATTTTGAGCAAAAGTTTCAGGCTGTATTGCGGTTTTTCGTATGTTTCACAATTTTTCATCAATATAACGGGAAAATTTACATTTCTTCCGTTTTCCTGTAATTTATTAAAATCGTATCAGATAAGAAAAGGTTCAAAACAATATGATTCAATGTTCGCTTAGAAAATATATGTATCTACGAGATTGGCAACCTTATCGATTACACATGGTATTATCGCATTCATTGCGAAATCAACATATTGTTCAAGATGATCTAAGAGTGAGCAAATTTTCTTTGGCTTAACAGAGACCGATCTTTTGTAACTGATGCTTGATAGATTCTTTAACACGATTATACCTACTTACAAAACGAACATGTATAAAAATAGATCGTGTGCTCGTGCCTCTACAATTATTTTCAGTGCTAATTAGATGTGTCCAAAATAAAATACTTTCGATAGCTAATTAATTGGAGATTGGTTTTGCCAAACATGGGATCAGTGGCCGATATTCGACAAATTTTATGACTGTGTCATTTTTTTAAACAATGTAATGGTATACAATGAACCGCTCAATCGATTTTGAATACTCAATTAACTTATGCTTCAGGCTAACCGCGATCGAAAAACATGAAAGTTCACCTTCTCATTCACTCGCATGGTTTCCATTTCTTGAATTAACGGTGACATGGGTTTCCGAAGAGATGCTGAATTGAACAGAACCCTCAGGAGGCATAAATAATGATTTACTTCGTGGTCTTCTCGGTGGTGTAGTACGATTTTCGTCGACTTGACCCAATCTTGGTCCGACTGGCGAAAATCTGGAACCTCTAGCATGTCTGAATCCAACACTACGAGATCGGCTTTGTAAGGTATGTTCGCTTACTGAACGCTTTTCGCCGTTTAGCGAGGCGTTTTCATCAAAAACCAGGCTAGGCGAAGATGAACCTCTTGCTCTCAAATGCTCGTCTCTTGCTCTACGAGTGCGATTACTTCTATCTTTTATATACGTAGCGCGATCCGTTTTTCTGTCTCTGTTTATACTCGTCGTCGAGGTCGGAGATTTAAACGTGAATGTATTGTTGTCCAACGGACGAGGTGAAAGTACTGGTCCATCTGCATTTGGTGATTCATTCAACTTTGTTCGTTTCCAATCTGCATTGTTACTGATTGATCGTTGCTGCATCATAGCTCCAATAAAAATAGAGGCTTCCCCACCAGATCCTGAACGTTGACGGGAACCTCGGAGATCGGTATCTGTAAGGACAGGATAATAACGTTAAATCAGAACGAATGCTTCAACCTGAACCGAACATCGAAAAAATCGGTTTAGCAGAACCGAGCAGAATGTTGCTGCATAGTCGGTTTTGACTCTTTTTTTTTATCAAAATATTAGAGCAAAATTGCAAGGCTTCTAACATGAGTCTTCTGAGAAGAGCTACGAAAGGGAAAAAATGAGCACTAAAAACATTTCTTCGTTTTCACCACCCTGTGTTAACTGTACGCTCAAGGCGGTACGGTCGATAATATGTATCTCTGTGGTCATATTTTCTATGTTAGGTGTGTTTAAATACCGAGCTCACACTTTTATGTCAAATATGGACAGAAACGTCTATTTTATAATTTGACTCACTGTCAAAGAACGGTGATTTTGTTTTAGCATTTTTTAACAGTGTAGGCATATTTTCTATTACTGATTAGTTCGTATGGAATTGAAACATTTTCAATTCTTATTCCCCTTTTTGGATTACTGAAGTACGAAACTCCAAATCAGAAATTTGATTTTGTCAAGCATGCGCCACAGATGGGTCGCGTCTCATCGGTGACCCATACAACTTCAGTTGTTTTTCCGATTGGTATGTGGAATACGACACAACGGAACCTAATAAACAAGTTGTTTGTGCACCGGTACCGAGTCTTATTCGTACTCATTTTATATTCACTTTTATATGATAAAATTTCATAAGGATTCTAACTACAAAATAAATATGAAAGTTCTTACTGCTGCTAGCCCGAGTCTTCATTTTGTCCCCAGCAGGTGCTGACGGTAAGCGCATCCGCGAAAAAGTTTGAATTGTAGGTGTAAGACTAAACTGACATTGGCTTGTTGTAACGCTCGTTCTTGTTGTAGTCGTACTTGCACGATGGAGTGTATCTCCAAATTGGAAATCTGTTGTAGATGGCGAAATGTTAATATATGGCTTAACCAGTAAGAAATTTTTTAATTAGCTCTTGCTCAAAGCAAGGTTGCATGGGATAGGCTAAATCTGTGGTAGACAGAGAAATGTGAATATAGGGCTTAACCAGTAAGAAATTTTTTTTAATTAGCTCTGCTCAGAGTATGGTTGCATAGGATAGGCCGATACCATCGTAGCACTATATCACTAGTGATAATAAACCTGAAAGAAAAGGTTTTCTACACGAATTCCTGTAACGGTTTAAAAAAGATCTGAGTAAAGTTCCATTATTGGATGCCAGTAAAAAACTCTGACGTAGAATTATTTTAAATGGCGGGGGGACAGCTACGAAAGTATATTTTGTCCTTAAACGAGTGAATCGCTTGATCGTTATTGCTGTTAGTATTTCTGTCATTGAGCGTATAACGATTTCAGTGACATTATGAACTAGTATGACAACAATTTATCGAATCGTACCTGAAAATACACTTTCTCCGCTATCCGACCACGTCACTCGTCCGCTATCGGCAGATAATCGGCGATGTGTTTTTGAACTTGAAGGTCCTTCGTTGTCAGTCATCTTTTGGTTTTCGTTTATTCTAAATACCATCATTCGAGTAATAATTGATAGCACTGATTGTATTAAGCTTTGGTATGCTGTGTTGAGGCATTGTTTGAAGTCGTATTATTTCCTCAAATTTATAGACGCTTAGTTTTGTTTTCCTCTATTTCTTCGCAATTAAAATTTACTCGCATGAAGACTGTGAACAGCACCTCAAAAGGGTGCCAACTGACAAATTTTTCGACATGAGAAATCACTAAATATTCGTTCAGGTTTGTCAAATGAAACACGCAATGATTCGCCGTAAATTGCACACGAATCAGATGTGTACCCAGGGCGCGATCCATCATTGACTCATGATTAACAGTATATATTATAACAAAAATCAACTTGCCCAAGGGGAAAAATTTTGTGAAAACATCTTTTTTGAAGTATGGGTCACTGATGAATCGCGTCCATAGTTCATCTGTGACTCATGCTTAACAAAATAATTTCCAATTATTCAGGGTTTACCTTTCGTCAGTGCTGGCGGAGGTGTCTTGGGGTGACGATCTCTCACTTTTGCTACACACTTGGCAGTTCGTAGATGGTGCCGCTACTGCAGTCCCCACTCTGTTCACATGGGCGCAACATGCTGGTAGAATGCTCGGACACAGCATTAGATTTCTGTTATCCATAACCGACATTAGGTGTCCACCGGAACAAAGGGCCATTCCTCCGACCACGTTGTTATTGTTGTGTTCGCATGTCGGAGATGAAGTTGGTTGTGTTCGAGGACAATTGACCGATAATAAATGCGGGTTGGATGTTGATGTCCGCATACATTGTGTTCTGTAACAAATAATAAAATAACGTCTTATCAAGATTGCCCGTTTAGTTTAGTTAAAATAGTTTTCGAAATTCATTTTATATATTCATAGAATAATATTTCAGCATTTCACTTAAACGAAATTAATAAAATTTGGTCACAAACGATATTGTTGATATTCGATCATATTCGGCATATTTTCCATAAATCATCCATAATATAATTTGTGTCTTTATATATCATGATTTCATTTCAATAAATAAATCAATTCAAAAAATGATACAACGAAATTACTTTTATTTTAAATAAGTTCTACAATACCCGGCTATTGTTATAAGAAAATCCCTATCAGGAATCTATCTTTCGAATACCTGTATTTAATTCAATTTAATTTTGAATCGAATTTTACACTTTCAAAACCATGATTTGTTTTACCACTGTATCGAATTTCAACCCTCAACTTTTCTTATTGAAATTGTAGTTTTGCTGAAAATTTCTAATCATTATAAGTCAGTTCTCGTGCATGAAATATGCATTGCTTTAATTAAAAAAAAAAGATTGCAGACAACTGAAAATTATTTTCCAACAAACTTTAACCCCTCAAAGTTAATATAAATGAGCTATTGTGTAGGTAATGTTTATTACTAACTAGGATTGTCCTTACAGGTCGGATTTAAACGACATTCCCATTGCTGATATTTCACTACGTGTGCTCATTTTGCAGCAAATCGTGTTTTATGTCAAATTTTACAACGTAAAATTTGGCATATATCATGATTTAACTGCAAAATGAATCAATTTAACCACATGGGAAAAACGGAATTCTAGATTACTCGACTATTCGGATAATGACATCCCTGTTACTAACCTTATTGTATTTTGATCATATTCATCCGATGGTTGAGTTCGAAAGACACTTTCGGAGTCTGACGTTCGTGCGTCGCTTTGATCTAACGATCTGCGTGCCAATGTGACGCATTGGCATTCATGAACGTTGTTGGCATCATTACATTCATTTCTTACTCTGTTGCAAGTTAAACATCCCATTTGATTTCGATGACAATTTCTACAACTTTCAGTCCTCAAAACTGGTACTGGGACATATACCACCTGCGCCATACAGCCACAATATCCACTTAGCGACCCAAGTACTAGCCCTGCATGCTCACCGCAGTGATGATGGTCCATCGCTGCAATCCTGCCTGTTTACAAATCAAAACTTAAAGTGTTTCTCTAGTTACTTGAAGAAAAAGGTAGCATGCATTTAAATTCTGAAAAACAATATAAAACCGGGTGAGTTTTTTAAGCGCATAAAAATAATGCATTTACACCACAAAGTCATTTTTTTGCGTCATATATTATGTATTCAAATTAAATTCGCCAATTTTTTTATGATTCAGCTTTGAAGAAATTTTCCAACTTCCTCGTTAAATATGGGATAAAACTACTAATATATGTTTTCAGAAAACAAGTGATTAATACAATAGAAGGCAGCATTCGCATAAAAGCTCCGTTCAATCATTGCCGTAAGCTCCAATTTCAAACATTCATGACTGAAATCGAGTTAGCATCGACTGTTCCATTAAGGCATTGCCGGCACGATCGAAGGTTTTGGCCGCAGAATATTAGTCTGAACCTTCACGATATTGGCGCACGCACTCTTCTAGATTTCCGCAACGACTTTATCCATTAACTCTCTCCTATTCCATTATAACATTTACAACTTAAAAAAATATGCAGTACAATATGATATATTATATGTCGTATCCTTTGCCGAGTCTGATAACAAATACGAGTATTCAACTAAAACAAAAATTCAGAGAAAAACAAATAGGTTAACATTTGAACATTTTTTTGTAAATAATTACATTATTTTACTTTTCGAACTAATAATATGCCCTGTTGGAATTATATTTGTAAATATTTCAAACTTACACTAACCTAGTCGGAGTGCTTTAAATTTAAGCTCATATCTGCCAAGTGTTTACCAGGTACGGCACTGGAAATATATATTAAGTAATTTTTGTCGCACAGTTGCCGTTTTAGATTGCCCGGTTATGTAATAATAATAACGATGTAATAGTCTATTAACATAGTAACGTGCGGATTTCTTAAGATTTTCTATTCAGCAACACTCAGTGGACCTTTAAAAGTCTGATCCAACTAGTTGTTCGAATAACCATTTTCGTCCTGGTATTTTTTTTATTTACTAAAAATTACTTTAGGCAAGGCCGGAAGCTGCATCTGAAAAAAGCCAAAAAGTGTAACTTAATGGCAAGGAGCTATTACGAAAGGTAGTAACAACATTCTAAGTGGAAGATCGTCCCAACATATCTGAAGCTCTATAGTAAAGTACAGCGAGTTGTATATGTCCTGCGCGATTGTAGAACCTTCTACCATAAACGGTCATATTATATCCATCGACTTCGTTCTTCCAATTTCACATATTGAACAAAGGACGTCTGGGCGTGATATATATGTACCGGAACGTTATTTATTTGCTGATAGAGAATAAGTTGCAATCGCTCCGCCATCGGTAATAAAGAACAAAATTTAGCAATGCACTCGTTCCTCTGACGCTACATCTCACGACTGTACATCTGCGTACTACAACGCATCATTACATCTGTGTGCAACACCTAACGAAAAATTAACGATGCTTCTACGTCTAAGGTCTACATGCGATATGCTCATTAATTTTTTTGAAGTTTTCTTTCCCGCCACGCGATCAATAAAAAATATCGACTGAACGCGATCGTTTTTCGCTCCGCGGTCGCTTTCGCTGGATTCGTGGTACCACGCCATTTTGAGTCCGCTGTATCTAACTCAAGTCCAGATGTGAAAAAAGAGGAATGCGTTGTCCACATGAACGGTTGTGGGATTATCATCAACCTCGGTAGAAAAAAGCCTGTCATCCCATCTGTGGCCAATTCCTGAAAAAATCTGATTGGAAAAGTGCCCGGTGGTGATTGACAGAGAAAAAGTGCAATTTATCGATGGTTGTGTTCAAAATGAATCGAAGACTCGAAAAATACCATATTCGCATATTAAAAATTCGATTATCAAAATACATATGATCAGTAACGTACAGAATGTTGTCATAAATTGATACCAATTCGACAAAAAATAGAATATTTTCGAAAAGGAACATGTCATTATCTTAAAAGTTGGAGTTTCAAAATATTTGTGACCAGTAGTAGGCTATACCATACATGCATGGATTTGCTACCATTTCGATAATGAAGTTCCACGTTTTTATAAAAATTCGCTCTAACCAAGGCCTCTAATCAAGTCCATTAAGTTCAAAACTGTCTCAGCGGAATACGAACAAATTCGAAATTGAACATATTCGATATTTTAAAAGGTTGATTTTGGGAAATATTCACGACTAGCAGCGCACAAAAAGTAATTATCTTCACTACGTAGGTTTGTACCAACTCGATATCCATTCGACATTCGAAATTTCCGAATTCAATTTTCCGAACCGTAACTATATAATATTATATATTATACTTCTTTATTTTTAAAATGTATTTAAAACAATACCATACTCGTTATTGACAATGTAATTGATAAATGAGAGAATGATTTATTCGATTCTGAACTATTTGAAATTTGATGACTAAATGACATGCGTTACCGTGAGATCGTCTGATTTCGAATCTCTGCAAAAATTGAACGAAATAATGTATCGCGAATCTCGAATTTGAAGTTCGGAAATACAATCAACCCGTCCGTAACTACTTGGTAAGTAGTTGAACCTATTTGTGAACCCAAATTTGGACTTTTGTAAGAACTTGGTTAATTTGCAAGCTACTCGCCGACGTTTTCGTATAATTGGTTTAACCTTAGATGAAAGCTGCAGTTTTTCATCAACGATTTTCTTCGCTGTAGGCTAATTCAAATAATTTTATTTAGACCTTCAAAGCGCCTTTGTCATTTCCCCAATAGAAATACTGCACCGACTTTTGGGATCGATAAAATGCCTAATCTTCTCCGCAACTGTCACTTTGTGCAAAAATTACGCAAACTGAAGAAAAATCCTTGAAAATCTAGCTACAATTCAATAGATTATTCCATTTTTGTAAAAAATCGAGAGTTTAATATTTGCGAGTTGAAGTCAATTATAATATATATACTAAAGTGCCCATTTTATCCCAAGAATGCAATAAATTTAATTTTCAAATTTGGGTGCCAATGTGAAAATCTAGTTCTACCTAAGATTACATCATCGGTACAGTGTAACTGGTACTTCGAGATTATATGACGGGTGACATGTATGTTAACCCGTTACTATTGATTATAATGTCTAAATCTGCACTATGTGCCCTATTGATATGTGTTGAGGTCTACTACCTATATAACTGCGAGCATATATATCAAAATTCCATAAGTGGTACATGAGTTTACCATCGTATAGACAGATAGACACTAGTGTAGGTAATTTTAGTTAAAAGTAGTTTACCGAGTTTATTTCCAAAGTACTTTTATCTATTTTTCACACGTATATCTGATTTACCTAATTTAACTTTTACCGAGTTTGAAGTTTCACCTAGTTCATTTTTTAAGTGAAATTATCTAATTTTTAACTGGGTACTTTGAAAAGATAACTAGGTGCCTGACTCAAAAAGTAGGTACTCGACTCAAAAAGTAGGTACTCAGTACGAAAAACTAGGTAAATCATTTTTTAATTTTGTGAAAATGTTTTTGAATTAGACAATTCGGTAATTTTAGTCCCCGAATCAATTAAAAAAGTGTCAAAAATATTGAACGAATTAAAAAAGGCGTCATAGTCATCAACACTGCTATTTCATAGCAATGTTGATGATAATGATGCCTTTAGTCACCCGAAAAATAATTATGCGACTATGTTTAACATGCGTGAAAAATTCAGTGGCTATGTTATATAGTTTACTCCTTTTTTCTGTAACGTAAACTCGCAAACGTCAATCAGGAAAACTTTTAGGAGAAACGACTTTCTCCTGGGAGGTTCTTCTGAAGACGTTTACGATCAAACCACGACTTGATTTTTTAATTTAGAAGGAAAATTAAGAACAAATCCAGACACCCCTCATTGCAAATTCTGCGCAGGCAGCGTTGCTCATTAAATTAAGTTTTAAATAAAAATGAGACGTCGGCTGGGGAATATGGCTTAATATGATCTAATTTTGAATCGAAAATTTCATGAACAGCAACAATTGAACTTTATTCATTAATCCGAAAGGCAGCTGAATGGTATTTCGAAAGCGATGTAAACATGACTGTTTAAAAACAATATAAACATGACGGTGCAACATCGACTTGGAGATCTGTTATTCACATTGTTGAAAAAATTGTCATTGACCAACTCACTTATATTGTTAATTATATAAAATCATCAGGCCATGTAAAAACCGGGGTTTCAAAGTTTTTCATATATAAGTTCGCGACAACTCAAAGAATCGACACATCTCTACGATTGCTAATTCGATCTCTATCACTGGTTAAGTTCATTCATTATTATTATGTCGGATAAACATGTTTGCATATTCACAAGTATGACAGTAGAACCGGAAATTCAATTCCATTTTGAGCCAATAAATAAAATGTTTAATTTAATTGATTAATTATATTCATTATCACCACAATTTGATTCATGACAACTTGAAGGAAAATGTGGAACAACAATATGCAACACTGTTGCATTGTATCCTTTCCCCCGACCACAAAAATATCAAAGCATGTTTTGGAGACGCGATCCACCAGTGGCTTACACAAAGCAAAATATGCAACACTGCTAAATTGTATCTTTTTCCCCGGCCCCGATCAGGTGGATCGCGCCCTTAGTGATTCATGCTTAGGAAAGTAACAGCATCAACTTGATAGTTTTACGACGTAAAAACGTACGCGTGTTTGGAAAAACATTGCAGATTGCCAGTTATAATAATTCACGCTTCGCGGTTTGTAATGTCATCTTTCGTCGCATTAGTGTCTACCTCCCTATCACATATATTATGTAACCTGGTCACAGAGTTTACAAAATATTTTCGTCGCCAAGCGTCAACGTTCCGACGCGCTGAAAGGTCTAATGTGTGTGATATAGGGTTTTAAACGCATTAACGTCGTAACGAGTGCATCTTCAGATATTAAGAAAGAGAACAAAAATGCGTCACCGGTAGGGTTGCCTTTTTACGGATACAATTATTTTCGAGTCGAATTTTGAGGCGACCTTCCCCGATTTGTTCTTTTTGAGAAATTTATGGTTAAATTTCAATGATTTTTAGTTCATCAAGATTGACGAAAAATTTTGAAGTATATGTATTTCATGAAATTTCCGCTCTCGATCTATGTTGAATCATACCACATCACAGAAATGAACCATCCGAATCAATTCGAATATTAATTTTAAAAGTTGACAAAAAAAATCAGGAATGTTCAGTTTTTTTCGTCAATATTCTGAGAAAGTTATATAGTGCCTTGTATATTGTATTTTATGCTCATCATTCAACATTACAGATGTCACTTGATAATATTCGAGTTCATCTAAACTATTATTAGAGAAATATCTGAACTATTGTATCGAGTTCATTACAATATTAATCTCCTAAATCGCGTTACAAAGGGCGGATAAAGGCCTTCTATCCCCGGAACCTGTCAATGTATAAATAAAAAGGGTACATTTGCCGAACAAGAATCTATCTTCCACGACTAACGGATATCCAGAGGATTTCTTTCTGAAAGCATGAATTCAGCTTTCACATTTAAAGAATATTATCTGTATTTTATATTTTCGATTACCTAATCTCAATTTCTTAAACCTAGCAAACATATTATACAAATTGAATTGCAAGTTGGAAAACTTTGGAATTATCTTGCTGGACGTTGCGCAGGTTCATACTTGAAATTTCGTATATACGTATCAGGTGAATGAGGACTTCAGAAAGGCTTCTAATTTGAAGGTTTCTCGATTTGTATGACAAAGCTCAATCCGATCGAGCCAATCTCAATCCAAGTTTATTTTTTATTAATTTTAAACATGAGGCTAGATGGATTGCGCTTCGGTGGCCTGACTCATCAATGACTCAAGCCTAACAAAAACACGAACGAAATATGTCAATTACAAAAAACAGAAATAATCTCATAGTTCCTGAATCTGACTTCCTCAAATAATATTAATATATATATCTATGTGTATGTCAACCTGACTTCTTTGATGCTTGATGAGGCAAATTCCCGCATTCCGCGTCAAGCCGCAGACAAGCGGTAATGAAAGTCGATCAGACGTCAACGACGTGCAACTTTAAATCCGATCAAGTCGTTAAAACCAACGATTAGTAATAATATGAGTTAGACGCTTCTGATCGATGCAATTAAACCTCTTATCGTCAACTTGCAGTTGGGTTTTGGTTTCCCGATAATACAGGTGATGGGTCCCAGGAGATGCGTCACGCGTTCGCCGCTCCGACATTAGTTGCACGGAAACGCAATTAACGTCGACCGCGTTCTTGACGGAAACCCATATCCCAATCAAAAGATTTTTGTTTAGCAATGTTTTGTCAAGTGTGCGCCATTGAAGAATCGCACAATCATGGTGCGATTCTTTTCTGACCCATACTTGATAATATAACGTTTTTGTTTATGATAAATAAATATCCCAACATACATAATATGCGAATTTCCCAGCTGTTCTACAAAGTAAAATCCTAAATGTATTAGCCCCCCCCCCCCCCCCCTGCGTTAGTTCGCAGTATAGATAGTAAAGTAAGTTTATTTACGGGGCCGGAAATAAAGGTATGTGAGAGATAGCATTGCTCACAATAACGAGACGAGACACTGTATTAAGTCAATGTTACACAATTTTGCTGAAAAAAAAAATCATGTGCTTTTCTTCCCTTCGCCTCTGATATCCTTTATCTGCTAACCAAGTCTAAATAAGATAAACCTCCCGTGAGTTAAACATTACAGTTTTATACGTGCTTTTACAGAACTTTTTTCGTGTCCTTTTCTGTGTAATCAACGGAGTATATAAAGAGAAAATGCATATATCCTATAATGACGACAGTGCAATAATTGTATTCCTAATTTCTTTCTTTCGGATATTTATTCTGAACACATTCTTCGCAAATCTGAATTATTCCTTCTACTAACTGAGTCAAATCTAATTACTTTTACCACGAAGCAGAGCGACTCCAAATTCCATTTAACACAATATTCTATTATATGGTACTAATGTTGATATTGATCAAGAATGCATGCGCTTATGTTTTTTCGTGACTGGTAACATTATGGGTAGAATATGTAAAATCGTTACCGGTACCATTACATCTAATTGGGAGATTAATTAGGTCTCCGTAAGGTACCTTGCTTGTCAATATTTGCTTTAATGGGCTAAATATGCAGGGATTTCGACTGGATTTTTCATCATTGGCTGCCAGACTCCAAAGAGAATGAATACACACGGCTATATCCCAAATTTCAGCATTATGGTGGGTGTGGACCCTCGATATGGACGTCCTTGAATGTATGGTCAGGTATTATAGGAGTCATTTCATTTTTCGATTATTCCCTTATTGATTCATTTTGCAGTGCAAATCATGATATATGCCAAATTTTACGTCGTAAAATTTGACATAAATCATGACTTTGCTGCAAAATGGGTAAATATGATCAAATAATAGTACTAATGAATAACTGAAATGTTGAAGACTTATTCTTTTTATAAAAAATGAATTTCGAATAGCGTTCCAAAAGAAACTGCAAGTACAACCCAAACCTTACATCAACTCTCGTCCAGTCCACTTCCGACACAATTGATGGGCATATTTTGTTGGTCGAACTGCTGCGTTAAGACTTTTTATACGTTGAGCCAAAAAATACATCTAAAACATCGCCGAATCATCGACCAAAAACAGAAACTTTATGTCATCATGAACATCGCGTTGATGGCTAAAAAGTATTTTCTCTTTTGTGCGGTTAATTCGTCACACTTCGTGTTGGGAATTGAGGCAAGCCGCTGTTGTTATTGTTGTTGGATCACGCAGACAACCCACTTAGTGACACTTTATGTAAGATTAACATAAACTGGGACTAACGTTGGTAAGGGTGTCACTTCAAGATGCATCCGATTTGATTCGGAAACTTACTTCTATAATGAAGAATTATTAATTTTATAATGTATATATATATAACTTTTTTTTTATTGAAATTCACTTTATGCAAGACTCGAAGCAACGCCGAAAAATATTAAACTAATGAAATGATAGCAACCAGTTTTCATCTAAACTAAGTAAACTATTACAGGTTACTTATTTTCACATTCAAAACTAGAATGAACACTAGTTTACTAAACTTGCTGCATCTAAGACATTTTTAATAGATTTGAAGATTGTGAGTGTCGTAAACAATTTTACAATAATTATATGATTTGCCTAGTTTTTCAAACATACCTATTTTTTTTAACCATCGTACCTAGTAAATTTTTTCAGGTATCTAGTTAAAAATTGGGTAAACTTAACTATTTCACCTAGCAAATTTATTAGATTGAACTTCAAACCGAAAACTCGGTGAGAGTTAAACCAAGTATACTAGCTATTCGTGAAACTAGGTAAAAATATTGGGTATACATGCTACATATACCTATAATTGCCATTGCCAACTGCACTAACGATCACAAATAAGGCAAAGGTAAAACTGTTAACTGCACTCTAAGTGAAAGACATTTTATGCCATACTGAAATGTTATAGTAAAGTGTTGTTGTGTATTGATTGGTATATGTTGGTCACATCTGTCAGATGTGGAAAGATTCCATTAGATACGTCGGATCAGAAAAGCGAATGAATATGTAAAACCTATCACAGGTTATATGTACTGAAAACTTACCGTCAATAACATATGGGTCACGATGAAACGCGTAATTTATACGCGGGCCATCTGTGGCACATGCTTGGCTTTAAGTGATTCATTGAATACTTACTGAATCGTTTATTTCATTTCAAATTTCTTATAAAGATAGAGAGAGATAGAGAAGTCAATAGTAATTATCCCTGGCTTAACCAGGTAACAAAATAACCGTGACAAGAGAATAATTGATAGCAACATTCTCCAGGGACATCGTTCGACCTGTGTGACCACAGGAAGTAATTAGACGCCTAGGTTGTTATTGTCATAGTATGGCTATAGTTTGTAGTCCTGGTTTCGGTTTGAATGATTTACGTGATATCAAAATCACGGAGTTGCGGATGCAAACAACTCCGCACTCATCCTGGTTATGTGCTACTGCTGGATCGCGTCGATGAGACGCGGTTCATCTATGGCGCATGCTTGACAATATAAAATTTCTGATTGGGCTCGTACAGCGAAGCGAAATGGACAGTTTACCAATGCAGTTTTACGGTTTTTACTAATGCAGTTTACCAACGTGAAAACAGCGCAATTTATGGGACTTTTTTAGAACTCATATATATGGTACGTTCTTTGCGCCTGCCACGCACTTTATTTTTTTGCTTTAATAAAAAAGTATTCCCGTCTCGAAATTTTTGTAATAATGAAATACCTCATTATTGATCATGCCTTGCCACATGAAATTCGAATTTATACAATCGCAGTGTGATCCGGAACAAGGTATTTTCAAGATATACATAAATTATATCAATGTCACTACTCAAATAGATGTATAGTATATAATGTATTAAACATTGGAAAATCTTAACGAGACCCTAATCTGGCATTTTCAATTTCCCCCTCTAATTTGATTTAAATCATTACCTACGGAACCGGGAAAAATGTGAACCACCTCTCTCCTTTACAATAACATAAATCATTCAATAACATTACACTAGACGTGCATGATAATTAGAATTATTGCTTCCACAAATACTTTATTGTTGTTGACCAACACTAGATATAAACCCACTTGTGACCCACTAATTATCTTGCTTGATCATTCAATCTGATTAGCCTTCCCTCAGAGCTTATTAACGAACAGTGACAAATGAAATTGAACCTGCCACTCAAGTTTGAAATATATTCCAATTCCACGCTTCTCACAGCCACTCGCAAACGGCTGCAAAATATTATATATCAAGGCCTCGAGGCGCGGTCCATCAGTGGTACATACTGGAGAAGAGATATGTTAGTCAACACGACGAAAGTAATTTGTTTTTGCGTTTGAACTGTACGAACTCAACGGAAAATAGGCTATTCAGAGTGCAACACAAAGAAAAAAAACTTCCCGTCTATTACTTGAAACAAATGTACGGTAATTAAGAGCATGCTGAGCCAGTTTCCAATTTTCCAAGAAATGTTGTTTTATAGTGCGCTCTAATTGACTGCATCCCTTATTTGAGTTATATCAAGCGTGGACTTAACCTATTTGGTACTCACTAATGGACCACCCAAGGCATGTTTGATCAGATTCGTTTGAACTCGACTTAACACAACTTAGAAGTTTTTCTTGTAGTTTTGATAATATATATGAACTTTTCTTTTTATTGCCACGCCTCCTAGCAAGGCCCTGTACTAGCGGTCACTTATAGACGAATAGGACTAGTTATATTAGAAAGGTATGAACTTTCCCGTTCTGTCGAGCCTACCCAAGTTACCCTGGGTTGAGTGAATGGCATGGATTAACGAATCGGACTTGTCGGAACTCGAATCCGAGCAATATTCATCTTTCGATGCGAACATGATAACCATAGAGTATGGCGCTATCGTAGTCATTGACGCTTCACTCCGTCCACCAACGCTTCATGTTCGCCAAATATATTTTGGCAGAAACGGGATTATTAAACTTTCGCCGACATAACTTAAATAATCAAAATCAGTGACAAAAAGATGCGTAGATTGAAATATTCCCACCGGTACTGGAAAAATATATGTTATTCCCAACAATGGGATAATGCATTTTCCTTGCTATAAACACTTGACGTTATATTCACGGTAGTAGAACACCCTTTTACCAATAAACTTTATTCAATCTTTTATTCCATTAAATAAGTAAGGTATAGAAATAGACACATTCATTCCATTCAATCCAATCATGCATTTTCCTGACACATACTAATAGAATGCCAGCTACTCTGGTGACAACCGAAAGAAATGGGTTCCATGAAAAAAAAAAATTAACAAAATGAGCAATGCTTCACGATATATCTCCTGCTCTAAAAGATTAAAATGCCTTTTTTGAGTATCTAGAAGCTGAAACTTTGTTTAAATGTTTGTACAAAAAGATTCAAAATCATCAATACTGCTATGGAATACTTATGTTTTGGACACCCTATAAAAACAAGATTCTGCCAGCCTGTTTCGCAATAATGACATATTCGCCTAACTAAGACAACGCTGATCTGTCTACAGAGCGGTTGAAATACTGTATTTATCTGTTTCGAGAAAGTCTATTAATTATATAACAAATTAAACTTTACTTTTCTCATACTCATGTGACGCATTACACACGTCCTGTGATGAACATTGGACCTCTAGGCATGAAACTTTCGGTCGAATTAACAGAGTAGGAGAGTAGGAATTTTTATCTAAATTTACCTAAAAATAATAGCAGTTGTTTTTGCACAACGGTTTTACTACGCTCCTAAAAGGATTCACAAAAAAAAGGATACTGTGGTGTGACATGTATCAAACGTGCAATACCACAGCGGTCCAGACTGGTAGAAAAACCTGATGAATCTCACCAGAAAAAATTTTTCCAAAAGGTTAGATGACTACTCACGAAATTTAAGAAAATACTCTTATCCATGAACTGTAATATTTTCAATATTTTTAGAATGGACCGAAAATTTTTTTTTTTGTTACAGCTTGTATGCCTGTCTGGCTACATTGAAAATTTTTGATTTAACCCATATACTATTTTCATATATACTGTAATTCCATAGTGCTATAAATCAATATATTTTGATTTAAAATCGAGCAGATTATTTCAAGAGAAGTCTTATAATAGACAAACAAAGACTTTCTTTCCGAATAATTTTATTTAAATCTTTATAATTGTTTTTTGAATCTCCACTGTCGAATAATTTACGGTTCGACAAATCGCGTGTTGTGCTTTGGCAACAACAAAAACTGTATTTTTCGATAATAATAGATAGCATTCCTGCTTTCTGTTTCCCATTCAAAAACATTCTTTGAATAATCCTTTGTCAAGCATGAGTCACTGATTAATCGCGCCTGCCAGGCGCGGTCCTTTTGTGGCACTTGACAAAATATATTTTTTAAAATAGGTTTATATTAGTCTCTTGTTGTTCTTACCTATTATCAACCAACAATTATTGAATAATGATTTCATGTATCCGCAGGCATTTTTATTTTCTCGAATATTCGAAATTTATTCTTATTTTCTTGTTTGTTCATCTACAATTTCGTAAGGATGATTGTGAATATTTTAAGTGCTATTTGCTGCGCTTTTAATTGAATATTTGTCAAGAGTCGTTCGATATAAGCGCATTTTCCAAATATAAAAGCGATGTTCTAGAAAATACATTCCTAGCCAAATTGGATTTGGCAATTTATGTGAAATTCGATAATCTGGTATCGAAAAACGGTTAAATTACCGTTAAAAATGGAATTTAGAATATATTACAACATTTGCAATTAATTGTGGATTCGCGAGACAAACCCATGTTCCTAATGCAACCGAACAAAAAGAATCGAAATCTTAATTTCATAAATGATTTGTATTATATTTCGATAAGCAACTAACGGAGATAGAAACTATGTACATTGAATGAATATTAATAACTATGGTTAATGAAAACTTTGCTTTGAAATTACCACATGTATATATGACCGATCAGGCAGTAAAATCATGATTTAGGTTAATTTTTCTCATGTCGAATGACAAAATGAATCCTATTGGAATAATCGACAAAATTAAATAAGGTCTTAGTCATAATTCTATAATAACATAACTATCAAGGTAAATATATCGTTATCAAAGATAGGTATTAGGTATCTATTTTTTATTGTAGCTAGTGTTTTCTAAACCCCATTGCCTTTTTCCATAAATAAATAAATATTCAAACTAATAATTACGTAGCCTAAAACGCAAAATTAGGATGAACAAACTTAGAAAAAATGCAACGTGCACAAACGTGTATAGCGGCCTTCACCGACGCATTGCATTTCAGGTAACAAAAAAAACCGCCAATACAGTCCGCATTTCTTTGCATTGATTGTGGTAACATACCTACAAAGAGCAAACGTAGCATTCACCGTCAGCTTGCATAGAAACTAATTCGGTTGCGTTGGAAGATGTAAAGAAATGCACGCACAGCATTGCGGCAGCGTAAACGCAAGATTAGAATAAACAAACCCTGAAAACGCAGCCTACGCAAACGTGTATTGCGGCGTTTAAGTCCACGATGTACGTGAGGTTGTCTTCTTACTGATGCATTGCGTTGAATTTTAGTTAGCAAAATGAAAACGGCAATACACGTGTGTAATTTCTCCGTTAATTATAGTCATATATCTACAAAGCGCAAACGTGCCCAAACAAGCATTCTCAGTTAGTCTGCAAACTGTTCCGTTACGTTGGCAAACGTAATAAAACAGCGTTGCGCTAGCGTAAAACGTAAGATCAAAATAAATAAACCTAGAAAAAAAACGAAAATTACGAAAACGTGTATTGCGGCCGTTATGCACCAATTGATGTCTTTATCATGCTGTTGCCAACGAGTGAGCGCGGATCGGCGGTTTTTTGTCAGTAATCCTTACTACTTACTAGCTGACTAATCATGTATAACTTACTAAAACATTGTTGCGTTCCATTTAGTTTTCCTCTCAATATTGGTGGTATACTGTGTGAAATAATGTATATGAATCATATCGTAATATGTCTGATTTGAAACATTTACCATTTAATCCGAAATTTTATTTTGTCAAGCATGAGCCACAGTTGAAGAGAAGGCGACGCGATCCATCAGCGATTCGAACTTAACAAAATCATGTGGAATTAAACTTAACTGAAGTTTCGGATTGTTGTTAAGCCCCGTTTACTAATCTTTCTAATATCGGTGATCAGCAAGCTAACGTATCAATCATTAATATATATTGAGCCACAAAAATGTATCAAAATTGTCTACTATGGGGCATTGCTGGATCGCGCAACCGAGACGGGCCCATCTGTGAAATATTTTAGACAAAAAATATTCCGATTATAAATATTCACACTAGGACTGGCCTTATAATTTTTTTTAAACGGATTACATTCAATGGAATACTGTTTCAGCATTTATGCTGAACGAATTTTGTCCATTGGAATGATATGTTTCTATCTAACTATCCATCTATTTATTGTGTTATCCACCGTGGGCGATATTACAACCATCTATCACTTACCTAAAATACACTGGAATGGAGTTTCAATTACATTACGAACCGTTGCATTTACAAATGGAATTATAAATAAATTCCAACATTTGAATAAATTGACAAATGAAATGATATATTTATTTATATAGAGTGGACTCGAATTAATTATTTAAACGAAAACATTTTCTATTATTTTATGCTTCCGACTGATCGACGCCACATTATATCTACTACCCCAAGTCCCAAGTCAAAAAATCTTAGACAAGCATACTTTGTCAAGCATGGGTCAGCCAAGACGCGGTTTATCTGCGGCAGGTGCTCCATAAACTAGAATTTCTGATTGGAAAGGAGCCTACTTTTGAATGCGCTGATTTTGTGACGTGCCAAGGAGTATAATGCATATGCCTATGCTTCCATAAATACGTCTACGTACTATGCTTTGAGTAACGATATTTTAGAATCGTGTATCTGGTATCATCCTTTTACATTTATGAGCGTGCGTATTTATTTCGTGGCAAAAGAGCCATTATAATATCTAGAGGCGTATTAAAAACTCGAATTCATGCAAGCAGCCGACCACCTTTCTCTTAAAACTAAGTTGTATCAATTTGGTGGTAAGTTTTTATTATGGGTGAGCTTCTTTTACTGCAGATCTGTTAGCCTGACGCATTCAACCCTAACACAATAACGCATACAATCGATGCATTATAGCTTGGTTACAAGGAATTAAATATTAAATCCTTGTGATCGGCATGAACGATTTTTTCAGATCCTCAGTGGCCAAACAGAAATTTAATTCTGTCAGTCAAGAATGAGCCACCAAAAGGTGTTTAGTCATTTTTCTGACTTGGTATACTATACATTTTGTTGATCTCATCACATAGGTAATTTTTTTTGCCAATGAATGTCTTAATTTGGCTTACTAGAAAAAGAATTATTTTCGATGCTGTCACTTTCCCATTCCAAAATAGCAAAAGTTAGAATTTAAAAATTCAAAACCTGCACGCTTCATAATGAGTTTTTATATTGGTAGTTGGGAATCTCACCCAACACTATTCAAGTATAAGCTTTCAATATTTCTCTTCTATTTTCCTTCGCCTCTCTTAATATAGTTCTTCGTTCAATCTATAGTTGAAACTAAACTCAAAAACCCTCACCCCTCTCAGATGTGCACCTACTTGGAACTGAATTTTGCGCCTCAAAATTGCGTATTCGTCGTCTCTTTATCTGCACTACACATCATGAATGTTATAACGAAGTCTCATCTCGAAGATAACCCACAAACGTTATCCTTTATCCCAGCCTTTATTATTTATTCATGAGCGCCTTTATTTCGTTTCTTTTTTCAAATTCATTAATGGTTTGTGTTGTTTTCGACTCGGCCGAGTGAATTTGAGCACTCAAGTGTATATTTTGTATAAATGCTAGTGTAATTTATGCGATAAATAATACAAAATATCTTATCTTAAGTGAAAAAATTATAAAATTCATGGCCGGTCGGTTTATTGTGGCGTATTTTACAGCGTCAAATTCGCATTGACGACAATAAACATTAACCACAGACGAACATTTGAAGCTCTTTCATCTTTGAGCAATGCTCACACAAAATTCTAAAATGCGATCGTTCCACGATACCTGGGATATTCTCAGGCTGATATATTATTTTGTCAAGCATAAGCCACAGATGGACCGCGCCTCGGCGGACGCGATCCATAAGTCGCTCATACTCGTCAAAAGATATTTAGGTACAATTATTCCTAATGGGATTTGAATATAGTCAGTAAGATTAGTTAACTAGCGAGATATAGTGTGGAAAAATCCATTGTACTGAATTCAAATTACCTCACTCGAAAAAAATCCAAACCGCAGTCTGTTCTTATTGAATCAGGTCGAGTAATCCGGAGTGACAAAATGCTGCTCTGCTAAACAGACACACAAATAATGATTGCTGCTATCAGAAGGGAATCAACCAACAATTATTATTCTCTGATAGATGACTAAAAGAATATCTGCAAGTGTCTTGTACTAACAGCATATGTCGAACGCTCTAACGTCATCAACGCTAAATCACTAGCGTTGTTGACGACATTGAAGTAATTTGGATCAGAAGAAAAGGACTTGGATGTGTGAGATTTTTCCTAGAGAGACAATATCCTGGTCTAACGATCAATCTGTCTCATGCCCACAAAGTAAAATTTGTGATTGAAACGGTTATTTTACTCAGATTTATTGGCCTAAAGTGATCAATATTATAATTTAAGTACTGATCGGTATACCGAAACAACGATAACTGATTTTATTCAAGTAAGTCACTGAATAATTTACCACGCCTCTTTACATATAGCGAAGCGCAAATATTTGTCTTCTCTAACCTATCTTGAGAAATTTACCAAAACCAGAGGAACTGTGTGGAAAGTTAATGACCCATAAAACTGACAAATAAACCTAGATTTTCAAAACATAGTGGTCGTAATCAATAATATTCAACAATCTCTTCCTAGTATTTTTATAGTCAAACATTCAATTGGACTTTCCACTTCAGCAAGGCTATATACCGATAGTGACTTCAAGACGTACAATATCTTTTGTTGTTGAAAATACGAACGTTTGCTTTTCATTTGAGCCAACCCAAATCCTAGGTTGTGCGATACTCATGTAATAAGACAGATCACCGACATCTTTGAACTTCGATGTCAACGTGACTGCTACTGGACCATCGTGCCCGTTACTAGAGGGAAAACAGAATTTCTGATGTACGCGCACCTCAAACTTTTCCCTAGTTTCCTATAACATATAGGTATTGTTTTGGTGCATCGTGATACAGCAGATTTATTGTGATCAAATTGGGCTTGTTATCTAGTTTACCTAGATCATTTGACACGAAAATCGGGAGTAATTGGTTCAATTTTTTCGCCTTGGTTATTTTTAAAGCTATGTGCATCATCTTCGATTGAAGTTCCAACCAATTACAGAAATTACGGTTTGTCGCCTCTTACGCCGAAGTCTTTACCACAAAATTATACGACTCTATGACGACAAGATTGTTATGCAAAAATTATAGCGTACCTCGCCGAGTTTGCTCACGTTTAACCCATGGATCGGGGGGAGGGGGCTATACTTTTCAATACTTTTGACTTGACTAAATAAAATTTCTAA
Organism: Styela plicata; assembly: GCA_963675895.2. Classification (NCBI taxonomy): domain Eukaryota; kingdom Metazoa; phylum Chordata; class Ascidiacea; order Stolidobranchia; family Styelidae; genus Styela; species Styela plicata. The sequence goes on from OZ023140.1 coordinate 14,905,071, forward strand.
TCGGTATAGCGAAACGATTATGTGTGCGTGGAGGAAATTTCTGGAAAATGGCGGCTCGCAGTACTATACACGCTTACTAGTGTTGGCAAATCCAGGTAAATTGACCTAGTTTACCTAGTATACTTAGTTTACCGAGTTCATTCTCAAAGTACATCGATCTAGTTTCAAGAATATATAGATAATAAATAGTTTAACGTTCACCGAAGTTTCTGTTTGATGTTTTACCTAGTAAATTTACTACGTAAAATAGGTAAATTCACTAATTTTACAACTAGGTACCTGGTATAAAGAACTATTTAAACCAAATTTTCATTATGAAAAAAGCTTTCAAAATAGATTATTTGAAGATTTTAACCTTCAAATCTATTAAAAGTGCCTCAGATACAGCCAAAAGGCAATAAACTAGTTTACCTGTTTTTTTTTGTTCTTAGCAAATAACTAGGTTGCCATCGCTAACGTATACTATCTTAGATATTCTGACACGCGGTCTTGTTTTAACCATTACGTATAATTTGTAAGAGAGCTCCACATTTCCAATCGTTTTTTAAAAAAATAACCAGTAGGCCAAAGTAATTTTCTACCCAATTCGGCTATTAGAGAGAGTATAAGATCATACTCAAAGATACATAATACCAAAACCACTTAGAAATGTCTCATACACTAAAAGCCACCCATCTCACAGTTTCTCGCACTTGTAAAGCAATGTTACTTCCCAATACGCAAGTTCAAAGCAATTTTTGGTATTTGTGGTTTTGTTTGAAGGCGTTTGGTTTTGTAAAAATTTTTATTGGGAACTAATTTATAATAAATCTAGGCGTAGCTGGAGCATTCCAAAGTCACTTAAGGTCCCCGTTTTAGACATGAATTGAAGTAATTAAACTCATATATCCATTTACTCCGGCCTTTGTATATTTTGGAGTTAATTTTCTCCTTGTTGCGAGTAATGTTAATTAAGATTCTGAATCTAATTTATCGCTTGCTGATCTACAAAGAATGTGCCAAATTGATGTTGTAAGATAAGGTGAATCTTATTTCAAAATTTTGGTTTCGCACGCAAATACACACAAATACATTTCATTACAAATACATTTTGTACTAGATCTTTGCAAGGTTCCTTTTAGGCGCTACTTCCACTTGCTTAAAACGAATTTCAATAACAAAAATACGACAGAAAACGTATGGGGGCGGTCAAATGACAGGAAAAATATTCAAACAAATATGAATACTTGCGTCAGCTGGGGTCGGCGCTTTTAGCTACATTTATTCAAAATAATTTCATAATCGAATCGAAAATAAATCTATGTGAATGTGGCAATCCCGACAAATCATCCTGCTTAGACGTGTATCATAAGGGGCTCCAATCTAAAATCCCAAACAGGCATCCCCATGCTAACACACTAACCTACAAAGATAGGGAAAAATATATTAATGTTGTTATATAAACTACGCGAATAGTAAATATACATACTTAGACTATCTGGGAATAGCTCTTGATGATCTTATTACTTCAGATTTACGGAGAAATCGTGATTGTTTTCAATTCAGCGAAATGCATGAAATTCATCAATCGTGAAAGAAATTCTTTGCTGAGAACCGTTTTGTTAAGTATGGGACACTGATGGATCGCGCCTCCCAGCCGCGGTCCATCAGTGGCTCATGCTTAACAAAATAAATTCTGGCTGATCCGAGATTTAAGATTGCATAACGATTCCTGTTTTCGAATGAAAAACCCACGGCATTTTGATTTGCACGCTTAATTTGATTGCCTGTGAGACTCGCGCAATCTGTTCGTGATATTTACGCAAAATCATTTCCAATCTGACGCTCCCTTGAACTTGAGAGTTACGCATTTACGCACAATGTAAACGCCCTTTACTGTTTTCTTTGACAATCGCAGACCGAATAATTGATTTGACGCCACTTTCGTGTTTTAGTGTTATTTTCTAGTCATTTCACCAGAGCGGCAAAACTCTGCTTTCTTTTCTATGTCTGAAACATTCATCATGTGATCGTATTCCGCAGGGTCAATTGGCTATGTAATAGCAAACATTTATCTACAATTGTGTCTGTGGGGTTGTACTTCGATGGCATTCGAATTTCACTATATAATAGAATAATGTTTTTCAACATTTCAGAGACACGAACCATATTTTTGCAGCAAAGTCATGATTTGTGCCAAATTGGATGAATGCAGCGTGAAATTTGGCATGGTTTCAATGCAAAATTAATTAATTTAAAAATAATTGGAAAACGGGATTACATTTTATCAGAATTATTCTAGTATACCTATTACATTATACTATAGGTACAGACAAGTAAGACTCTTATGCTTGATAAAAAATATATTTCTGACTTACCGGGTCAATAAAAAGGCCGCCCCCGAAGAAGCGATGCATCTTTGGACCATGCTTCACAAAATAAAATACCAGGCCCTAGCAAGAAAAAAACGAAAACAATCACAAACCTTGAATAGAAAATAGTCTTGGAATCACAAAATAGTCCACAGATTACCAATAAAATTGTAATTTTTCTTGTTTTTCAATATTTAACATAAAAAATGCATCACGTTTCATATATCGAAAGATAACATAACCTGTTTTGATTAAAACGTAGTTTTTTTTAATCTTTGGAACGGTGATGTTCGTTCATTACTATTTATAATAAAATATACGTATATTTCTTTAGCGTGAGCTAATGATGGACCGCACTTTGTCGGTGCAATCCAACGGGTACTCGTACTTAACAAGGGTGTAGTAAATTGGGCTGGCTTGGCCTAACCTAACGCTGTATGGGTACCTGGGGCGTGTTCAGTTAACGCGAGGATATTTTCGTGTTTAGGGAAATATCCAAACCGTAAATCGAATTTTACCTAGCATCTGTCGACCTGTTCTCAGTTGAGCGCACTCGAGAGCCAAAAAAAAATGTTTTGTTAAATATGGGTCACTGATGAATCGCCACGTAAACGCGCGAATCATTGGTGGCACACGCTTGACAAGATAGTAATCTATGATTGAAGTGCGTACCGTATATAGTTTATTCGGTCGATCGATCCATCAAATTTATTTTTCATCCCGCAATATTGTTAACTAATGCAATTTCGCCAGATCATAGCCCTAATGCGATCCTATTTCTTCTCATTAAGAGTCTCAGAAGGGGCATATAGATCCGGTTCCGATTCTATTTATATACGCGTCGTTCACACACACAACTCTCTCATGAATTTAAATCTGGTGTTTTCTACTGCGGCACTTTTCTTTTCTTGCTAATTTGTTTGTTCCCAAGTATGACACAGCCCGTTACACTGGTGACAGTTTTAGTGAAATCGGTACACTATAATACTTGGGCAATGTCTTGTGGACGTTTTAGCATAGACACAGTGATTATCGAAAAGCGCCAGGACCCGGAACTCCGTCGGACCGGAAAGCGCATCTTTATAAGAATACTAACACCCACTAGCGTATTTAGGCACCACGCCCCCTCGCCGATAAAAAATAACCTTTTAAGTTTTAAATCGTAGGCGCCCTCCAAATTTTTTCGTAGTATGAAATCTTCATGTAGCAGCCTCTTTTAGACCCTGAAATCCCTTTTCGCAAAAATTTTTTCGCGCATACGGCACCATTTTTTTACTGATTCATTAGTAATATACAATAAAAAGTTTGCGTGCTTCGCCGTTATGACGTCATAATTTGACCCCGAAAGTTTTTCAAATTTTTGGCCCAACCCCCACCCCCCTTTCAAAGTTCTGACTACGCCATTGCTAACACAGTTCGTCTTTATGGTATTATGATACTGGCGTTATGACTTTTCGTGACAACCGCAACCCATCGATTATTGGAAGAATACGATACAATATATTTTCGGTTTTGTGCGGTTGCCTAATGGAACAGTGAGATTTTGGAAATTGAATTATGGGACCGAAATAAAAAGCTAAATATACATTGTTCAACTTCAAAATGCACAGACAATCGCCCTCTAAGGAAATTTACGTTACAATAAAATAATTACTTGATGCAATAATTTAATAAAAAAAATATACAGACTTTTGAAAAAGTAAAAGATTTTAAAGTAAGCAAAGTAATCACGAATCGAATTCAATAGTTTTTACACGTGGTTAATGCTTTGCCCTGCGTCATCTATGAACAATAAAAATAAACACGAAAAATTAATTAACATTAATTGCTCAACCAATCAGACTACTGAATTTTTCTAGACAACGGCTTAATTTTGATGGAAAGGGGAAGAAAAACAGAAGATTCTCCCAAGTGTTATCAGTCTTACTGACTGATATATTTTTGTGTTGGCCTGAAACTTGGGCTCCGCCATGATTTTTTTTTTCAAATCACTCTAATCCTGGTCGGAAGCAGTGCCGTTAGTGATATCTTCCCGAGCCGATGGTGAAACCGAATACCACTTCTCTCTAATTCGCGAATTCAGATCATTCTGCAGAATTGCAATATAGTAAGTTGCCCTTTGACAAAATATTCTAAGAGAAGCGCAACAATCTGCATTTCTAGTACAAAATCTCATAGATTTGCAGCAATAATGGAGACATTGGTACATGATAGAGACATTGCGCATGAAATTTCTCAAATATAATAATCCATAACCATCTAACAATTTTCTGAATATTTTTTCCACAAATCTGCTCTTTGAAAATTAGTTTTTTACTAACATCTGTAAATATATTCAGATTATCGGTTATATATAGTTATCCGAAAAAATTATTGTATTGGTGCATCCTGAAACTGACTCTCATTTTCACCTATGCTTAACATTTCGTAAAATTGCTTCCTTAACGTGACATAATAACTTTAAAATCAGAAGATTGCAATCTTTTAATCAGATTTTGAATAAGCAAATGACGCAAACGTTCTAGACTGGAAAATTTGATTAGGGAGTGTATTAGGCTTTCAATGGCGACTCACGCATCCTAGTTAATACAATCATCTGTCCAGTTGGACTACTTATATAGACTAGTGGCGCGTCGTCGACAAACTGTCTCACCACAACAGGACACTGTCTTAGACAGTTGTACAATAAAATGGTGGATGGGTCTGCCCAATCATATTTGGTAAGTATGATCACTGATGGAACGCGTCGACGAAGCGTGGTCCATCTATGGCTAATTTTTGACAAAGCAGAAATTTCAGTTTGGGATAACGAATTATACAGGGTCGACTTTGTCAACTTTGGGCCGTTGTTGTTATCATGCTGGCATCGCAGGTTGAAAATCTCGGGTTCAGTCCCGATGTGTCCGACTCGTTAAATCATGCCCACAACTCAACCCAGAATGTAATAACTTGGGTAGGTTGAGCCGAACCCGAAAGATCATATCTTTCCAATAACTCGCGGGCGCTCTTGGACATGGCATTAATCAGGGTGATCAACTTCAAGAAGTGGCTATATAAAAAAAGATATCCTAATTCATCCGTTGCCCATGTTTTTCATATTGCAATACCAATGTTGAAGCGCCTCGACGCTGTATCTCCCGATTGAACATCACAATCGCGCCGGTACACCTGTGACTCAGCTCAGGCAGAAAATATACTTTCCATTATAATTTCCTTATAGTTTATTTTAAATTATATTCGAAATTCAATATATAAATAGAATATATTGTTTCAACATTACAGATGAAGGGAATTGTTAATATTTGGCCGCATTTTTTCATTTTGCAGCGAAGTCCTAATTCATGTCGAAATTACAAAGTAGAATTTAGAATATATCATGATTTGACTGCAAATGGAATCAATTCAAGAACTATCAAAAAACGAAACTTCTTTTAATAAGAGTTTCAGAACATCCGACAAATCGGATAATCAAAATATTGACAAAAGTGACATTCAAGGCGGGATTCATCTGTGGTTTAGGCATGACAAAATATATTCGACAAGTAAAGCGGACAAGATAAAGGACTAAAAACCGTGTGTGATTACTTCAAATATAATATATTAACATATATGTTAAAATGCAACGAAATATATTTTTTCATATGTGTTCAATTATGCAAATTTTATTTTCCCGACGGATTGGCCGTTTGGGTTTTATCCAACTGCGTGATGCATTGATATTCTACGATTTATCCAACACGGGAATTAAACGGATCACGATATTTATATTTATTTTCGATCCTCCGGACCAACAACTTCATCCCTATCACGCATGGTCGTTGCATAATGCCGTAATAAATAGCAAACAATTAAGCACGGGCCTTCTCTAACACGGTTCATATAGAGTCGATTCGCCATTGGCCATGTATCTGGTGGAGAAAACAAAAACTGTCCACTCTCCCAGCTCGACGCATGAAAAACTTTATTCCATTTGCGTATATATACTATCAGTCTTCCGTTTCGGTGCACCCACGCACGCACGCAAAGTTTGGTTTACGTCTCATAAATATTTAATGACGTTTTTTTCGCGGAAGGAGGTGGTCCCAAGATGCCAAACGGTCGGCGACATTTTATAATCCCGACGTCTTATCCTATGATCTTCGACGACACCAAAATAATACTTTGATATACTGTTTTCTGCCCTAAACAGAGTAAAAATAGACTTGAATAATTATATTTTATGTATCCAAAGAGTTAATAACCGACCTCGTGGTAGAGGTTGTCAACCCTGCCCTTCAAGGTATAATGTTGATAATTAAATTCTATAACTTATAATACGGTTGCCATATTTAAATAAAAATAAAGATTCGAAACGATTTGGATACTTCGTTATCATTAGTTTAAAATTTTGAGCAAAAACCTCCATCGTACACGTCGAGATTTCACAAAAGCTTCAATTCAAAATCGTGTATAATTCGTGATTCGATTCGAAATTTAATGCATCTCTAAGTTGCAGCCACAATCTATGAGGCATCAACTTGCAAATTCATTCTGCATAAAAAGCCTTTTTCTCGTACCTAAAATTCTCTCTCGCTTGGGGGGGGGGGGGGGGGATGCGACCCATCAGTGACTAGGGCTGGGCAATTCGATTCGAAGCGCAGATTATTCGAATCAATCGTGAATCGGCCATAGGAACAAAAACTTGCCGATTGAAGTGGAATTTGGTCAAATTTGACCAAAATCGATTGTATTTTGTCGTTGAAATGAAAAATTTTGGTCTTGGACCGGAGTGTAATTGAATATGTGTGGCTTGTAAGTCTGTTTAAGATAATATTTGTAATTTACAGCTGTGAAATTCTTATTTATTATGAAGGAGACAATAATAATAATAGTGAAAATGGCATACTTGTTATTTCTATGGAATCGGCGATTCGATCCGATTCGAAAAAATCATCCGAATCGGATTCAAATTCCGAGGGATTCGATTTTGCCCAGGCCCAGTAGTGACGCATGCTTGTCAAAACATCAAAATATACAGCGACAAATTTTTCATACTCGGACACGAAAATTCGCTTTCATTTTGTGGCAGTGTTTTCGTTTTTATGCCCATAAGCTTGCTTGCATAATTGGAATCGATCGATGGAATCCCAATTACAATTTTAGTCTTGTTAGGCAAAATCCACATAAGCGACAAGGCAGTGACAAGTCTTATGCTAATCTGCAAGAATGATATTTAAATGTTTATCGTTTCGTTCACACTGCTCCGCCTTTTGTGACATTTTCGTTTCAATCATTTGTAAAGAGTCAGAGATCATCGACCCGAATCCCTCTGGAGTCCCTGTCCTGGAATTGTTCTTCAATTTCCGGGAAATATTGTGAACTGGAGAGAGGTTCATTTCTTACCTATATATTTATTACAAAATCGGAATCTGTTAAATCCGCAAGAAAAATGAATAATGATAATAAAGGCATACTTTATTCTATATGAGCAGTATGATTCTTCAATGTTAGCAATTTTATTTCGTAAATTCATTCTTTTTTTCTCGTTGAAATTCACGGTGAGCAAGGTCGGAAGCAGTGCTCAGAGGGAACCAACTAGCGGCCACTTAATATCAAAGAGATACTACAAGATGTAATACCAGCAACTGCACTCTAGGCGGAAAACATCCCACTGGACCACTATGATAAAGTGCAGTGAGTGGTATCTGCCCTGGGCGATGGTAAAACCATCTACCAATTTTTTGTTTACTTTCAGTCGCCTCTTACGACACGCAGGGAATACGTCAGGGCAATTCTAAAGCCCGTACCTACAGGGCAAAAATTCTTGTAAAATATTTTCTGTCTGGAGTACAGTTGTTGATTTCCGATTTTAATTACTCAAAGTGTGTCAGTGGAGACCACCACATTCTTATTTTCAGCAATTTTCTGATTTCATTGGCTTGTGGGATGTTTTTCTGTTTAAATTGCAATGCTGACTTCCAACGATTTCGATTTTAATAGCTCAAAATGTCAGTGGTTTCTAGGCCATTGTTTCCTGGCACGTTCCTCCATTCAGGTATTTCCTGATTTCGCTCGCGACGTTCATCATGGCGTCATAAATTTGACTTGAATTATCCCTACCCTACTAAAAATTTTCGAATACGCCACTGGGTGTAACTGATGGGTACGCGGCAAAAAAACGCCCGGAGAGGTATTTTTTCGCGATGCGAGTGGGTAAATCTGGTTCACACAAAGCCAATGCTTTCGGTACTTTTTCACACTTGGGCGCAGTAAGACAACAAGCAACGCACTAGTATTATTTGGACACCGGATAGCGGAGTCTTTCAAAACAAACGCAATTATTCAATTTATATTTTTTATAGCGAAATATCGAATCCATGGTAAATTTAGAACGTACAATTATACAATTTAGAATGCGGAATATATCCTGTTATATACTTTTCCGGTCTACCTCAAAATATGCATAATACCTTCATTTAAAATTCTAATATTAGTAAACGTATGATTGATTGTGCATTGCATTTTCACTCATATTTTTAGATTATTGCTCCAGAAATTATTGAAAGCATATTTTTTACATCGCAATATCTTCCGTTCGGGTTTAGTTGAATCCATATACTTATACTGGATTAAAAATTCATGCCAAACGATAAAAAGTTCCAGACGCAAGTTAGCGAAAACAAAGAAAAAACAAGAAAACGTGCTCACACAAATACGTGGATATTGAAAACACAATATTTGGATGTGATCGTTATCTTTTTCAATCCTAAAAACATAATTTTTTTGCCAAGTACGGACTATTAATGGATCACGCCTTAATGGCGCAATTCATCACGAGTTCATACTTGATAAAACGTCCTCATCTTTCCTACTTTCTCAACGGATGGCACGCATGAATAAATCATTGTAAGAAGTTTATTGGAACGCAAACCCCGCAATTTTACGTCCAAAAAGAAAGTCGATCTCACCACTTTGACTCGATAGTTATCTCAGAGAACTGCAATCGCCTGCGGGATCTTTGCGTCTAGCCCACATCGATTTTTGCAAGTTGTGAATGTCCGCAATATCCCGAGTCAAATCCAAAAACGTATTTTGTGTTTATTCAATCAACCTTCCTTGGGGAAAGGGACAAATATAAGCGATATATAGATGAACCTAATCACCCTAACGCCGGTCTTCATCAGAACTGTACCCGGGTTGGACCACGTCGAAATTTCTGCCGTTGCAATTTACGCCTTGATTTAATTTTTTGTATTGTTGAAATGATAGAGCCCGCTGTTGACGCACTGTCCGATGTCTATGTGTGGAAGATGCTTCATAGATTTTTTTTCTGAGTCAAAAATGGATATTCAGTTAAAATGGGTGTTTCCTTATTAGCATTTGAAAAACTTGTAGTGGCAAACAGGGACAATAAACATGACTTTATCCTACATTTCTAATCTTTTTGTCGAGCCGCGCTCTGATCGATTGCAACTGAAGAATCTTTTAACTACATATGTCCCATACTCAAAATAAAAATGTCATTTGAGATAGACACTCTCATTTTTTTAAAGAGATTGTCTACAAGTGTTTTTAGCTCAAATAACATTCCTATTTTTCACGCTGTATTATCAAATGTCAATTATATACGGATGTAACGCTTTATCCAAATTCCTTTCCAAAGAATCAGCAAGGGAATTTGACGCAAAGCGAGCGTGCGTTGCGTAAGACGATTAGCGCGCGTAAAAATATACTCGCTCGATGCGTGCTTACGTAGCCGTCAAAACTTAATAAAGTCAGATAACGCGGGGTCGACACCCTATTATCGTTGCTAATTTTAAACTTCGATCTTTCTTGGGAATTATAAGCTTGGCTTATTTTAGCGTAAAATTAATGAATGTTAATATTCTACATCAAGATGCCCTTTCATACTACAGTAAATAACTGCTATTTACGTACACCAAAAATAATTTTTGAAAAGCATCAGTTTCGCTGGATAAATATTTATAGATATTTTTCAAACGTATTTTCACATATTTGAGACTTGAATAATAGAATTCCTTTCCCCTTTGCCGTCAAAAATTTTGTTTTTGTCGATTATTGACTTTATTATATGCGAATGAAATTTATGATCGTGTCTCACAAATCTAGTGAGGACAACTTAGTTTTCATTTCAACTAGGTAAAGCAAAACGTTATTTTTGCAGAAGTATGTGAAGAATTGCTTCTTAACCTAGTTTCACTTTTCAAACTAGGTAATACCTCAACGACTGGTCAATTTCAGAAGCCTTTTTTACTCTACTTTTACTTAACCTAGTAAAATAAATAGGTAGAATTTGAAACAGGAAACTGGGAAAAATACTTTGAAAAGAAATTCGGTAAACTAGGAAAACTTCTAGGTGAACTCTTTACTCTTACCTAGAATTGCCAACACTGCTTACCACTTCATCATTTTTGTTTTTGTTGCTTACAAGCACCCAAAAGAGATAACTTGAAACAAAATAGCCCGAATGCGGGATTTGGGCTTTCACGTTCCACTCGGTTCACCGCAGTTCTTGTTTTCGTGATATGACTGCACATAATGCACAAATATAATGTCTCCAAATGCATAATAATACAAATATATTCAATATGCACTATTGCATTTTTAATGACTTGTTTTTCTTGAATCATTCGAGTGGTCGTGACATCGCGTCTCGTCTTCTGAAGTGATTTTATTTGGCTTACATTTTTTATGCATTTCTATGTTTACATCATTGATTTCAACGCGATTTCTCACTTTTTTGGTTGTTCAAAGTTGTGCAAAAGTCATAATGTACCTTTGCGGGGGAGCTTATCAAAGTTAGCTGAAGGATTTAAAAGTTTCTTTGCGTGTAACCAAGCTGTATAAAAAGGGTAAAAATCACCAATACTGCTATGAAATAGCAATATTGGTGTTTTGAAAGTTTTTTTTGACTATCAGAATTGATGAATAAACAAACCATTACAATATGTACAAAAACATGTTTGTGTTAAAATATACAATTTCATTGTGGGTGTTTTGTACGTAGAAGTAACGTATGACGAAAATAGATTATTCGAAAATATTTTCCAACACAAATGTCGGCACCGTCATGATGGCTCAAATTTGTCCTTGTTTGCTTCACCACATCGATTTGAACTCGTTTAAGTATGCGCAAACGGATTCAGACATTTGTACTGATCCTGACTTGTATACTGTATTTCTTGTGCATAATTTACCGAATCCAAAAAGATGTTCTAAGCCTGTTTTCTTAAGTGAGTGTCATTGACGGCTCCTGCCCGCAATACGCTGTACAACTGTGGCTCATGCTTGAACAAATTGAAATTTCTGATAACTAGGTTATGTGAGAAGTTCAATTCGATTAGTCTGTGTGAATTTGCATGATTTTAGAAGGTGGTAAAGCGCTATCTTTCTCCTTCTTCTACCCGCCCAGAGCAGATACCACATGTTTTTGTTCAGTTACAGTGAGGTGAGGGCTGTCCAGAATACTAAATCCGTGTTTTCCGACATTATAAGTTGTTCGATTCTTCAATTTTTCTAGCGATTCGGAATCTACAGAATCAAATTGTATATATTTTTAGAAAATATACGAAAATATTTATGTGATTAACAATTTTCTTTGTTTGTTTATTATAATAATTCTTTAGAACATTGCATTTGGTTTGCGATGGTTAATAGATTTTATTTCGAAATCTGAAGAGAGTTTTGGGGTTGGTTTGAGAATTAAACCGGAATTCGACATATGAAAGTTCAAGATATTGGAATATTTTTTTAGTCCTACGACGCCCTCTAACGGTTTTCTAACAATACATAAGTCCTATCCAAGCGAATCGACCTTTTGATCCGAGTTTTTTGTCAAACATGAGTCACAGATGGACCGCGCCTCGTCGGCGCGATCCATCATATACCCATGCTTGACAAAACATGTTTCAGCAAAATTTTTCGGTCTGGGACAACTAGTTGTTGTACTAGTATTAATTAAATTACCACATATCAAAAATTTAGCGCTTTGACTCATATACATAATATTATATTTTCAGAAATGGGCAAATGTTCAGATACTTCTTGGTAAAACGGGCCGTGAAGGATTGAAACGAAGAATTGGGCAACTAAAAGTAACTGATATAAATAATCCTACTGCTAGCAAAGCCAAGTCATTGATGGGTGAAGTAGATTTAGAAATGATTCGTGACGTGAGCGCCGGGGCTGCTACCTTCTATGTTTGGGTAGGTTTGTTTGTCTATTATATACCCTAGCGTATATGGATTGGACCATGTTGAGACCGACCTAAGAAAAATGCAGCGTGGTCTTTTAAGACCTTTAAAACCGAAGAAATTCATTAGTTATTACTAATTTTTTTGTTTATAGCTACTTTTTGAAGTGGAACACCCTGACCAAGGCCCTATACCTGCGGTCACTTACATAAGAACAGGGTTAGAATTGCTGGAAAGATGATCCTTTTCTGTTCGGCTTAGCCTACCCAAGTTGTTTCTTATTTGTACAATTATAGACCCTGTAATGTCATTTTTCAAAAAACATTAGCGTTTCCATCGCGATTTTGAACTGTTTTATTCTGCTATATATTAAAAACACTATTTTCGGGAATGTTTTTACCCGTGGCACATATTGTGACGTCATAATTTTAGTACGAAAATTTTCAACCCAATTATCCTCACTTCAATGTTTCTTTTTTAATATTTACAGGTCGAGGGAATGGTGGAAGAAGTATTGAGTACGGCATAGATTCGACTTCACCATAACACTGTAATAGCTCTTTTGTCTAATATATATCTAATTCTTCCACTACTTGCCTGCACTTTTCAATTCCAACATCTTATACCTTGGAATGCAAGTTCAAAGAATAATATTTTCAATTTTGTTTTTGGAAATAGCTCAACTTTGAAAATTTCCATAAAATCAATATCATTTTCTCTTTTAAAAACGAGCCGACTTCTAATATAAACGACAAATTTCGATTGTGTCTACAACTTAATAATCAGAAAGTAGTATTTTCCAAAAATAAATAAAAAGACAAAAGACGTCACACATAAGTTGAAATTCTTATATATATTTCATATTCGCACTTTTTCTGTGATCGGGATAATGGCTTCGAATAAATCCCACACTTATATAACGACCCTTACCTAGATAATAAAGCATGATTTGGCCAAGATTTCGGGGCTAGGTAACATTCACACCAAATATCTAAGCTGTGTGAAATATATAATATGGTGTCCTACCGATTCCAGGATCAAATTTCTGTGTGAAATCACTAAATGTTGTGTATATTCTTAAAATGCGTAACAAAATTGGTAAACCGCAGTATCCATGTTATATTTCAGAATGTGATCATAGTAAAAGTCACGGCCAACTCCCAGAGTCATGTTCACATCATTTCTTTGTTCTTAGCGTCAATTGCCGTCGAGGTTGAGCATCGGCTCTCAATAAATTCGGGCACGAGTACCTTTTTAATTCAGAAACGTTTTTCGAAACGTGTTTTGTAAAGTATGAACCACTGATGGATCGCGCCGAACAGGCGCGGTCTATCTGTGGCGCATGCTTGACAAACATATCTCATGGAGAAAGTAAATTTAAATATATATTATCAGATTCTTTGTTTTTCCGAGATCGAAGCACACGGAAATGGTAGAAAGACGTATCTGTATGATGACACGTGTGGCGCAGCACAAATCACAGATGGGTTCCCTATTTATTGAAATTGACGAATGCATGGAATGCAAATGACCTCCAACTGACCCAAACTTAGTTACCCTTCCTATCCACTAAAATAACTGTAGGATTTCCCCGTTCAACGTTACTCCGAAAGCGCTGTTATAGTTGTCAGTTGTCGTTTTATTATACATTCTTTTTTTTTCCAAAGGGAAGCCATATCGCATATATTTTGTTCTTCCATCTGATCGCAGGTACACTGTATCAAAATAGTTGCTTCGTTTTTATAATCTATATTTAGTATATGTACGAATATAATCGCAATGCTTCGCCTTATTATGTGTTGGGGAAATTATTTTTGTATCTATTTTTATATATAAATATATATATTGTAACAAAAATTCAGAAATATCACCGTTCTGGGACAGTTAATTTACATCAATGATAATAAAATCACTCTAAAAAATATGACGTTCTGGCTAATTGTGGGCTGTTAATGTAAGGCATCGTCGATGTGCAATTAACATCCCACACTTGCAATGAATCTCGTAGCAAAGAGGTTTCGAATTTTAGAAATATGCCATTACTGCAAATGAACGGTAAATATACTGAACTTTTGTTGCAGTGTATTAATCAAATACTATATGTATAAATAATCTCGTAAATCGAGTTGGAAATATGGAATCAGACATATCAAGGTTTTATGTTCAAGACCACGGTGGTTGCTACTTTCTTTTTTTTAGATACAACCCAACATTGTCAAACACAACCCGCTGATAAACCGCGCCTCGGCGGCGCGATCTCTCAGTGATTTTTGTCCAAAAATGTCCAAAACCCGCAAACAGATATATGTAGTTGGATGATTTGAAATGCCTTCCTCTACATGTTTAATAGAGTTTTAACAAACATTCGCTACTACCTTCTTTGTGCTAATTCATTTCTTTGTCTGTAATTTGCGCTTTACTTAATTGTGCATTATTAGCAATTTCAGTATTTCTTACTCTAATTTACCTATAAAGTAACATGCAGTATACTCTTCACTGTAGTTCCCTTATCGTTTACCAATTTAGTGTTGTTCCATGTTAGTGTATTGAATTTTGTTTATTAATTATGTAGCCCAATTCAAATATTTTAGTTTATCTGCTTACTCTCTAGTTTCTAATACTGTAACGCTGTTTTTTGTTCTTTTTGCACGCGCTCTATAGTTAAATAACGCCCAATAAATGTTCTTTAATTCCATTTTTCTGCGCTGTGCTTTATTGCTCATATTGGGATAGTTCCGAGAATCTTGACCAGCTAAGCCCGCAGTGTGAAGTGATGAAGGGCGAGTTCTTGAAGAAAGCTATGGCAAGGTTAGGAATGGCACTTGACTCAAAAATTCGAATCGCTTGGAATGATTTAAATTCAGTCATGCCGTTTGATTCGAGAAAGGTTTTCTGCAAAATTTAATCGAACATGGTAACATTTTCTATATTTCAAAATTTTTTTGTAAAATACTAAAAATTTTGGCTGGTCGTTCAATAAAATATTCGGTCAATTAGATTCGATTTGAGAATAATTCTATTTGGAAGTGGCAGTCGTATATTTCTCCTCGTTTTAACGTCCCGCCGGTAATTTATCATCATCATTTCATCTCGGCTTTTTGGAGGTGGTGATTTCCCTCCACTAGATTAGCTTCACTTACAGATAAAATGTGATACCTAGGAAAAAGAGATAAAACTAACAAGCGCGAGAATATTTGCATTGAAATATATCCAACCGAGTAGAGGCCACTAATGGATCGTGCCGATGGGACACAGTTCTCAGTATAGCTCATGCTACAAAATAAAAATTCTGCTAGGGGCGGAAATTAAAAAAAATTAGGTCTATTGAGAGACAAATTTCTCGGTCATGTTAAGAGAGGCAATATTTTCGTCTCGCAAACGTTTAGCAACTACTAAATAGAAAATGTGTCGAAATTGCACCGTTTCATAACACTTAAAACGGGCCATTTTTACTTAGTCTGCGATTTTTGTCGGTGAAGAAAATTCAAATTACCCACTTCGTTTCACGGCGCCTCCAAAGCCATTCTGTGTACGCGCGTTTTAATCCAACGGTATGTTTTAAATTTGTATTATTTAAGCTCCGACAGTTTTCATAAGAACGCTGGGCGTGAATGGGAGCCTTGGAAACGTCTGGGTATATCACTAAGCACCTACAAGATATAAATATTTAGTAATATAACCTATTAAATGAAATCCACTTTATCACTTCATTGAACAATCGGTAAATAAACACAGGTCTTGCGCTGTATTAATTCTTCATCATTGTCGACCGAAATAGCAATATATTAGAACGCAATGAACCATGTGTCTCACTTTGTTCAATCTGCCGTACGGCGGCGAAGCGATCGAAAGGTCAATTTTTACGGCTAACCGACCCGGTACCTATATGTCTGATAGCCGCAGGTTTGAGATTGTATCCTATTTACTAGTCGCGATTTGAAAATGCGTAGGTGGCTGTAGGCCTATTCTTAAATTCATTTATTGTACTCGAGGAGAGCTGGGTGAATAACGTGATGTTATATTATCAGGTAGTTACAAAAATCTGGTGGCATCCACAAGGACATCGCGACATTATTTTTATACATCTTCATACAGTGCCTGGGGATTGAAATTTTTGTACCTGTTGATTGTTAACTAGGAAACATTCTATTTTAGGTGTTCTTCTATATCGGACGTATGCTAAACAAAACAGCCTTTAAGTTCAGGTATAATAAATCAAATGAAGAATCTAAAAAACTCAAGAAATGGGGAATTCAAATATTTTGCTCGTGATGGAATTTTTCGTCATGCTTGAATATTCGTACGTGATATGTTAGGTTGCAAGTCGTAACCACGATGTCTTTTAAGGCACTTTTTATTGTAGAGTTTGAACTATATAATAGAAATGTAGAACGCTGGCCCCAGGCGAGAAGTCTACCCAATTATAGAATATGCAACATCAAGATAAGGCCTTGCTTATAGTTAAATGTTCAAACATAGGCATTATAATGATGTTTTATTGTCTGACCCACAATAAGAAATTCCTAACTAATCATGTTTTGACGAGTGTGGTCCACTGATGGGTCACGCCGTCGAGGTGCGTTCCATCTGTGGCTCATGCTTGGCGAAATGGAATTAGCTGGTCAAGGAAACCTTTTTCCTATTTCATCGTCCAGTTGAGGATATTGAACACATTCCAATTTCCGCAGATGACGTTATGAGGAAATAATATTTCACGCCGTAAATACACTGTCATAAGGCAAAGCTGAGGAGTAGGGCAGGACTTATATACACTGAATATGTTAAGATGCGTGCTTGGTCGAAAATTGCGTTAGCTCTGATACTGATAGGTGTAATGCAAATTTTCCCCATGGATGTCAGAATGAATCAGCAAATGCCTGTTAGACCGTAAAGTTTGGTAATTCCTCATCTTCCCAAGATCAACAGCTTTCGAGTATTAGCACTTAACGTCGCCATTACTCAAAATACCATATTGAAAGAAGCATGACAGATGCAAAGAGATAGAGAAGATAAAGTCAGTGTAAAGGTGTAGATCTAGGGGACGCATGGTAAAGAATAGTGGCTCAAATATGTTTTTGTTAAGCATGCTTGACGACATGCGTTGTTTGATTGAGTTATCATTTAAAAAGACTATTTTCGAAATAACTCATAAGCGAGGGGAAATGTAGGGTTTAGGCAACACATGAAAGTAATCAAATAGCGTATATAGCGACTAAAAAGAAGCAACGAGGTAGTAAACAATTCAAAATCGCCCAGGCGGATATCACTCACTGCACTCTCTATTACACTGGTTTTATCTTAGGTGTAACTGTTTCCGCTACGGTTTAGCGACGTCCCTTTACACCATAGTAGCAACTATTTTGACCTTCTTATTGGTGCATGTATATCTATCCATAAATCTATCAGCAATAGCTGCGATTATTCGATTCAGTGATTCGTAGCTACTCACACTTTCCAATAATTTTCTCAATTATGACAAAATATTTCTATTTCTTTGCGAAATGAAGACTTGGAATGCAGTCTTTGAAATGAGTCTTGAATATGGTAAATTCTGAGAAGCAAATTTCTTTTAGTCATACTCTTTTGTGTCGTTTTGTTAACCTTAATTTCTGAGAAACTGTTTTGAGAGACTCGAAGTTTTTCTAACACTGGTTTCATCAACCTGCAAAGTACCTTGCTGAAGTACATGGTCGTTGCTCCCACTGTCAGGCATCGGGGGTGCAGATATGGGCCGATCTTTTATTCGCCGTTGGCGACTAATTTGATTTTGACTCTCTCTGCAATGCTATAAAATTTTTTTTTGAAATACGGGCCAGACGACACTATTTAAACTGCGGCGATTGTGTGAAAAATTACACAAAGGTCGCTTAGTTGCAAAGTATTAAAAATAGTTTTGCCAGTTGTCTTTATCGCTTCAAGCATTCAGAAATAATTAGAGGATAACCACTCTGAAATACGTTGCAGTTTATGAAACGTATTTTTGCGCAGGTTAACATAATCAGTTAGAATGTAAGACAGAAATGAAAAATATACGATGGTGAATAGTCGAATAAAGCTAAAAGTTCAGTACCACTAGATAATGACTGATGGCAATTTTTTAGGATGAAGAATCAACCATGCAAGCAGATGTTGACGGTTTTCATACCCTGGATTTTTTCTAACGTTTGAAGTGTGTGGAAAATATTTAATCACGGTCGATACATTATTTAAGTATTTTAGATACATCGCCGAATACTTCGTTATAACTTAAACATACAATGTTATTGTCCTTGTCTGTAGAGTAGGTAAGGTCAATTCAAAATTGTTAGCAGTTGGGATTTATCTATTTAAACAGGTAGATTTTGTTTTGCTATCTCTATTGCTGTGTTTGCGAGCTGTCGCCAGTGCGATGTCAGAACGGCGTCTGTATTTTATTGCTGCCAACCAAGTTGTGAGAAAATCCAGGCCAGTCGATAAGTGGTCGAAACGTAACGAGTTGTGATAAACAATAACAAGTTTTACTCGTTGCATTAGTTGCGTATCAATATATAACATTGGTCAGCATAAACAAAAAAAGAAAAAACAACTACTTGATGCGGTAATTACAGTTGTTTTGGCGATTACAAGTATATATAAAGAAACCTCGGGCAGAATTCAAAGAAACAGAATATTGTATTAGCTAATGTGTAACGCAACTTTATCAACTATTCCAGTTTTGAAAAGATTTTTTCATTTTGCATAAAACATGCACGCACATTCGAGAACAGAATGCAGAAATTGTTGACGTTTTTTAGTCAATGGGTAGCTGTCGTTGTGTAGTTTATATGAGAATCATGCATGTTGGTTGTTATGATATGATAAGCAAATGTAGTTCTTACCCTGTCAGAATAATTTTGAGGATAGCTGTTTTGTTAAGCTCGAGTCACTAATGCATCGTGCCGCCAAAGCCGAAATCTTTTCTGATTCCTGATATCTCCTTGACAGAAAACGTTTTACAGTCGACTTTGCGCTGCTGAGATTGATCGTTCTGGGCAAAATATAACATTATAGGTCTAGAATCGTTCTAATGGACTATTGGTCTATTCCTTCCAAAGATTGAAAATTAGTAGTACTTTATTAAATGCTATAAATATTATTAATTTCTGCATAACTTGCTTTCGAACTTGGAAAGTTCAAATTTATTGTAATTAAACTTGAACGTTCAAACTTTTTCGCATTTTTTCCAAAAAAATAGATAATTGCATCGTTTCTCTATCGCGTTCCAAGGATATTTTTGCGCATTTTCTAATCGTAAACCTTGTCTTGAAGCAATTCTTTGGCTAAGAAAAATATTGTTTTTCATTTTTGTTAAGTATGGAGAGGTATGGGCGAGAATTATTATCATAATTAGCATCCGAGAAGAAATATAAATAGCCTTTGGCGCTCACTCCGTTGATATCTATAATATTTATATAATCGCTCTCTCTCTAAAAAAGATGTACAGATGTATATTTTTGAAGTAGCAAGTTATACATATGGCCGTACAGCTGAGCAATACTGAATATTTTGCAAATTCGAATCTGATTCGGATCATTTTTTTAATCGGATCGAATCGAGAGCCGGGCAATTCAATTCCATGATTCGGATCAATTCGCAGCACAAATTATTCGAATCAATCATGGATCGTTCATTGTCCGAACCAGATTCGAATTCTGAATGATTCGGTTTTCGAATCGATCGATAGTTTTATATCAACAAAAATGTCCCGATTTAACCATATCATTTTGCCTAGTTTATCAAAATAAAGAAATCTATATCTACAAATTCACTAATCATGATATAAGTGATTGTCGAGTCAATTGACTTTTAGTTATACCTGCGACTTTCGCAAGCAGAAAAAAAATTGGACAAAATTAAAAAATATTCCGATTGCGGTATATGGAAGCACAATTGTAATTTTGAACCATACATTCATATACTAAATCTATCGAACTTCATTATCCTATTAGAATCTCGCAAAGCGTTTATTAGAATTTGAGGAGAGGTACTGCCATACTCGAACTTCTGCATTTGCGGGAAATCGGCGTTCGAATAGCACTGGTAATCACATCTTATGTTAATATATACTTTTAGTCGCAATATATGAATTTGCGCGCAGTATATTAAACTTTCCGTTTCTGATCATCTAATCAAAACAGGAAGTAGTCGACTTGCTTCCGAATAGAGCAGCTAGTCGGAATATATTATTACTGCTTAATTTTGTGATGGTTCGATTTTAAATTTTAGATCCTACTATTGAAAAAAAATTAAAAAAAAACATGGACGATATAGTAATTACAGCTGACCTGGGAGTTTCAACCAACAATGACCCGGTACCGATTGTCCAAACTCGAACTGAAACGTCTGGACATAATACAGGATGCCTTGGCGATCATAGCAGAAATAGGAGCCCATTGTCAAGAAGATCAGTACGGAGATCACAGGCAGTAAATTTTTTGCTTTATGGCATAACTCTGATGATACCTGGTGTTTCAATGATAGTTGTGTATTTTGTTGTTTTCCGAATTCCTGCCGGAAACATACAATGGTCTCCAGCGGACGCATTTGTCATCACAGGAGCCATATTGGTGGGATTCAGTGAGTGTTTAATTATTTTCATGTTGAACAAAAGTGATCTATACCATTACAACTATCTAGTAGTAGTTCTTTGCTATTAAGTGGTCGTCAGTTTTTAGGCACTTCTTATGGACTCACACAAGGTGAATTTCAAAAATAAAATAAAAACGGAAGAAATACTTTACAGTATCCAACACACTTTTTCCCAACAAATGATGAATTATTTAAAGTTTAAAAGTTGAAGTTCCACGAAGTATAGATAGATATATGTAGATTTGAACATTTTTAAGATGCGTTTGTACCTTGTATTATCTGGTTGACACGTGGTCGATATCAAAGCATCTGCCACACGTTGCAATATTAATATCTTATTTGTATTTGCACTCCGAATTTCAATATTCTGTGCGCCTTGGGTACTATCGTGTAAGTACATTAATGTTCGTATTGATTGTTACAGGTATCGTAGCGGAGGTAATTGGTTTATGGCAATTTTGCATGTCGAAGTACGAGTCCGACGAACCACCAAGGGATATGACGCTACGGAACAATCAGTACAGCGATTCGCCACCATCCTATGATAGAATCGCAATAGACCTACCTGATTTAGTTGTAATTTCTCTTCCACATTCTTCGGTAGAAAATCCACCATCATTCGAATCTTGCTTTCCAAAAGGCAAGCCTCTTCCAGGCTTGGAGAACAGAGCATACGATAGTACGCATACAGACGACGAAGAATTCCCTCCTCCGCCAGCATACAGCGACGCAGTCAAAAATAAAAAGGAAAAGGGGTCCAAGAAGCGCGCATCTGTCCTTGTCAACGAACATGCAGGAAGCGTCAAATACACGACGTCAGAAGAAAGCAATTCGTAATTCTTCCCGCCAAGCGCTTGTTTACTCAAAATGAGAAGATAGCCTGCCGAAGTAAGCGCGTGGTTAGTTGCAAAAGGTGAAGGCCTTCATTGTGATGCGGAATCCAATTATGACAATTGGAACCACTTCATTGGACTTTAAGAAGGAAATGAAGTAAG
Source organism: Styela plicata (assembly GCA_963675895.2). NCBI lineage: Eukaryota > Metazoa > Chordata > Ascidiacea > Stolidobranchia > Styelidae > Styela > Styela plicata. The sequence continues at coordinate 14,927,217 of OZ023140.1, forward strand.
CTTAGTATAAACAGATTGTAATTTCAAATACAATCAAACTCCGAAACGATTTGTACACACTCTGCGTGTTGGACACAATGTCGGAATGAAGGGTTTGCTATGTTAAAAAGAAAGAATGTTTACCCGCTGCATGATGTTTATGAATGTCAGGTCTGCAAATTTCTGCCAAGCTCTTAGCTAAGCGCTTATGATTAAAATTTGCACTTTTATAATACATTCTTCTTCTATTCAATATTAATACTTTTTTGCAGATTGCGAAATGCAAAATTTCATTTTGTAAAGGCTTGACGTTCACGCTATCACGTATGACTCTATAGTTCGTGCCGAAAACTTCTGCGAAAAAATGTGCGGAATATTATTTATGTTTTGTTTATTGAGTAAAATTTGCAACTTTGCGACGACCTGATAATTTCCTAAATCTAGTATTTCAAAATAGTAACGCATGTTTATGTCGAAACGAAAACGAAAAAGTGTTACTTTCTGTGCTAATCTTGAATATGATGAAATTATACGATGAAATGAAACTATAGCTTTAAAAACATTCTGGACATAACATTATGATTTTGAGTTTTTTTTATTTAGGTCATATTATTTCCACACAATTTGATTCTAAATCACTTCAAGTAGATCCAATTTCAGTATTTTTGTACCACACTGATTTATTCGTGTTTTAGACATTTTTTTGAGAAATCTGTCGGAAGATGCCAATTTCTACCCTTTTGGCATCCAGACATGTTCGATTTTGGACCTTAATTATTTTTATTACATCAAATTTTTAGCCTTCAGTAGCCTATCTTGTGGATCGTAAATTAGCTATGCAGGAACCCGCATCATGTGTTACGGTTATAGATAACGTTGTAGTATGTGTTACAATTTATATGCAATACAATATATTTTATTATTTTTAATATTAGTATATATCTTGTTTTATTTTGTGATAAGTTTTAATGGGCATATTTCATTCATATATTTCGTTCATATTCTTGTGGCCAACAAAAGAATTGGTAAAAAGTGCCCTGCCATTTATTATAATGGCAATTTTTATCTTTTTTGGCACCAACTTTTTTTGAGAAGTAACTTCATTAAAATACTTTGCATTCCCCGGTACTTTACACCGCCATATTTAGTGGTTCTGTTGTCCCGAACAAAATCCTAGTTGTGTCACTGAAATAAATCATATTGGCTTATAACATTTTCACACTATGAATTCACAAAATGGTATTTTTGCAATTAAGCAAGTTAAGTTTTTTTGGGATTTTCGAATGTTATTACTAAAGAACACTGTCATCTCGAAAAGTTTTGGTTTATCCGATGTTCCCTGATTTTTGTACGCGACTCGTTGGCGAAATCGAATGAGATCTTCCTTCAGAAGCAATTCGCATTCTAATTAAGATCCTCAGGATCGTTTGGAAGAAATCCGAAGTTTGAAATATTTTCTTCTGTATAATCTCAAACGATAGTTCAGAGCGTTTCCATCGATTCAAAGGGATACTTGACATGTTTCACATTTCAGCAGCGATTGGCATCGAGTGATCGCTTCAAAGAAAAAGGGATCGCTGTTCTAGGTCCTCGCTTGCTTGAGGAATGATATTTTTGATTTATTAAATGCCTCATACTGGGCTGCGTAGGCGGAAAAATTGAAAACAAAACGAGTTTTCTGCAAAATGAAAAATTGGTTATTCAAAACTCTTTTCAAAGAATAGCTAAAGATCAACTCCAAAAAAAGTTTTGCTGTTGTGAAAAATGACTTCAGATATATTCAGATATAGGTATATTTTACGGAGCTTTTCACAGTCGACTCCCATATGCGTGTTTCTCCAGGAATTCCATTCTTTTATTCGGAAAGGGTAAGGAGAATGGTAGGGGCCCTGTAGACAAAGCATTTCTAGTATATTGAAGAATAAACTTTAATTTAATTTTTTACTTATCAAAGAAAACAAAAAATCACACTTGCTTTCACGAGCATGTTGCTTTACAAATAATGAAAACAGAATAGGAAGTTTGCGGTCATATTTATATTCCTAAGCGAAAATTCCGAGGGCTTGTCTTGTCATCAATCCCAGTCAGAAAATTTGTGCGTGTTTTGTTAAGTATAAAGCACTGATTGAACGCGCCGACGAGGCACGTTTATCTGCTTGATAAAATCACATTTTCAATAGGAATGGAACGCACGCGTCACAGCTACGCCAATCAGTACATCACGTTTGGCATAGTATATTATTTCATCAGCGATTCGCGTTCTGATTACGATAATTCATGTTTGAACCTTAAATAAATGATGCACTTGAGAGACAACAGGTTTATATTGTTAACATGAGTAAATTAGACAGTTACATAAGTGTTTGGTTTAATAATCGAATAGCCGACGGCGACGGTTAGCGCATCATGAGATTTTATACTTTTGTAGTGGATACTTAGTATTGACACTGTTGTAATCGACGTGCTCGACGCAATGTTTACACATTCAGAGTTGCATGTATTGATACTAGTTTAGAAGTAGGAGAGGTATAAGGTAGGCCAAAGTTGTGAAGGTTTTAGCAAGATCATGGGCAGATTATAATGTACGTGAATTAAATCCAAGGATTCTAATTTAGTAAGCATAGTACAATTAGGTAATTAAAACTTCGCGGAACAAGGAAATCAAAATGAAAAGGGCATAAATGCTATGTACCTGATTCTTGGCGGCAAATTGCATCTTGAAGTTGTGAAAATTGCGTCATAATTCCGAGAAAATGTATTTCTAACAGGCTAAATTTTATTTCGAATGTCGTATTAAATCCTAACAATATGTTTTAACTTTTCTCTATAAAAAATCCTTCCTATTTACGAACGTAGGTGAGATTTTTGTTGCCTTTAATATCACCCAACACTCTGTTTTCAATACAAAGAAATCTTTTTATTTTGACACCCCATCACAACCATTGTTTCAATTGTTTGAACAGAAACGTGTAAATCTTACGAGACGTATATTATCGCTATGACAAGAGAAAATCACCAAGTATTATTGTCTGTGTTTCCTCACATATTGTTTTCCAACTATTCAGTGAGGTAATCCGCCACCCTATTTCCAAGTATGGCTTGCTGATAAATAGAATTTTCGCGGTCTATAAACATGCCATAGGTGGTTTAGCGAATGCGATATAGAATAGATTTCTATGGTATGTGACATCATGGAAAATCGTCAACGGACATCATCCGATCTATGTGTGTCATGTTCATTATTTGAGTAATGGGTGTCTTGGCAGTTACAGATTTAGACATCCTACTTAGAGTTTCATATTTTTAGAATATTTGCGGCTTTCGGAAGAGATTATGGGTAAGAGTGGCAATGATAAGGTTACAGTAGTCATTTTTAAGAATAGTTCGTAAGATATATGAAGACGTTAGTGGAATAATTGAGGATTGTTTTCTGGCACGTTTTGTCAGAAGCTTGAAGGTGACTTGACCGTACTTCTTTATCAGTTGTACCTGAATACCTCGTAGTTTATTTCGTTAAATTAAGTCGGTTTGTTTCTGTGGTATTGGTGATATAATATAGGATGGGTGAAATCTTAATTCTCGGCTTGAAACTCTGAACTTGGTTCGCCGTGTTAACACACAAAGCAGAAAACACTGATTTAACTTTCTTCGAGAATTAAAGTCATCTTATCATATTTTATGTTGGTGTCAGAAACGTTTATATCACTTTTTCAGGCGATGCCAAAGATTCAAAATCATCAACACTGCTATTTCGTAGCATTATTGATGCTTTTGAAACTTTTGCACTGTTTGGTTGCTAGACACTCAAAAAAGCATTTTAATCTTATGACAAGTGATATTTCATGAAATATTGCCAATTTGCTGACTTTACCGTCAGTGGCACCCATTTGCTTCAAGTGCCTTAATAATAGCTCACAATCTGCCAGTCTGTCAATTTCTATCCAATGTTCTTTTAAAATGTTTCACTATTTGGAAAGGAATGAATGGATTGATTAATTCTGTGGGCTATATTTCAGCCTGTTCATTTTTACCTATTTCCTATTCGTTTGATTAAACAGAATCTGTTCGGCTTAAACGTAGTGCAAATAGAAACGTTTGCGTAACCGAATAAACCAAAAGACTCGGATTTGATAATGACAGATCCGGACTGTATTTTCATCGACGTTCCAGAACGAGATTTCCGAGTTTCAAAGAGCCGAAAACACGTTGTTCAGAAACCTCCTCAATACAAAACCAAAGATAAAAGTTGGAACTTCATTTTATGTGGACTGTCTCTATTCGTCGTGTTAGTGGGAGGAATTATTTTGTATTTTGTGCTGGAACATTTCACTGGTGGTGAAAACAGACCATAGATATCCACCACAACAACATCGAGACGTCACCGGATTATTCCAAATAAGTTCACAAGGCGCAACGTTTCATTCAGTAACAGCGCACCCCATGCTGCATGTACGAAAGCATGGTGTTGAAGGATAGATGCAAACGCAGTAATAAAAATTGATGAGTATGATTTGGTGATGGATCGCGCGGTTGAGGTGTGGGTTATCCGTGACTCATGCATAACGAAATTGCTGATTAGGAAATCGATTACCATTTGAGTTTGGCGGGTTACCGCGCAGATTGAGGTTCTAACGAAATCCTACTGTTCTATGGAATGGGTTTTTCTCTTTCAGTTACAAATAGTTTTTTGCTATATAAGTGATCGTTGGTCTGTTTTTTTTAGTGTTGCTTCCGACCTGGCTCAAAGTGGATTTTTATTAACAGAAAAAAACCTGAACCAATCGGTTTACGTAAACCATTTCTAATTACTATAAAAAGAAAATTGGTTCCCTTTCCATACCCGTTTTTTACGAGGCAGACCTTTCTATAAAAACGAAAAGTCCACTGAATTGCCAATATTTGCACACTTGTTGTTCCGATTTGCACTTTGTCTGATACATTGATTTCTTTACACTGATTATACAACTAAATGCAATATTCTTTATTACTGTGCTATTTTCGATTATTAGGAAGTATATTTTTTCTCAGTCTGATCGACAGTGGAAGGCAACGTAGTCTTATCGAAAGACTTCTGTAAGCGAAATATGATTTCATAGAGACTTCGAGCGACTACTGGCGAGCAGCGACTATAAAATCTCGAAAAAACTCTTAAACTAATTTTACGGCGATCCAGACAAAACCAAAAAATACGCTCAAGATGCCAGATTCCGTTAAAATGGGATTGTAAGATATGAAAGTGGCTATATATGTTTGAACAGCCAATGTTCACCCAAAAATATCGCACGTTTCCGACCTTGTTTTGCTTCTTTAATGACCCTTTTAACAGGCTAAGTAGTGTCGATAGATCAGACCACCACCAGCAACACCGAATAGCTTGTGAAATTTCAAGACCAGATGCTATCTCCACCGCAACCCTGAACATTAATCATTTGTCCCGTCATTTACATAAATACATCCAATTTTTAATGCGAATGATATATTATACTACTTCGTTGAATATACATAAAAATCGGAATTAATTTCTTTAAATATATATTTATATATGCAATGAAAAAAAATATATTAATAAGTACATGAAAATCCACATCGTTGTTGCATAACAGACCAGGCAGATAAAAAGAACCATACGGAAATAACTAGAGATTGAAAGGGGCAGAGGTTAATAAAATCTAAGCATATTTGGCCCAGCAAAGGTAGACAGAAGTTCAGAAAACGACGAGTAATCATCTAGTTCAATATTTGATAACGACGAGGGATATTAGAAATTATGTAACTGTAATGAGACAAAAATTATGCCAAAATGTCTTTTATCATACATATATAACAGTCAATGATGGATCTCACTGAAGCGTAGTCAATATGTGGCATATGCATATCTACATAGGTTTCTGAATTGACAGGAAGACAAACCCAGTCTGAAAAAGTTTGGTCAGACATCTTTTGTTAAGCATGAGATGGATCACGCCGCTGAAGCGGTGGTCCGTCTGTGACTCATGCTTGGCAAAACAAAATTTCTGGAATCACCGAATGTAATCAATTTTACATTGTTAAAGTTGAAACAAGCAAGCTTATTGGGCACGGCAGTGACGTCATAAATCATGGGCATGGGATTGCATAAGATCTATTTTTCTACTTTATACCACAGTTTCTGATGAAAAATTGTTCAACATAAATCTAAAAAAAATGCTTTGACAAACAGCTTCAAACTTATATTATCCCACCTGAGAGATCACTGATGGAACACAAGTTTGTATTTAAGAGAACAAGAAAAGAATTGTTCATGGTTTCACAAACCCAATCAGAAAAACTAGGAACGCTACTGATTGATTGAAACCTCTCTCTCACGCAATCTAACTATTCGAATTTGGACTCATTTGTGTCATTATAGGAGGGTCGTTAAAAATGATGAACGCTTGGAATACTGAATTTCCAACCAAAAGGCAAGGATAAACTAATGGGCAATATAAAAGGTTCATGCAAGAATAAAAGAGATGCGTGGTTATCAGATTGTTGAATTTAAGGTTAGCACAAGTGCGCCAAAATGTTTTTTTTTATTAGCCAAACAGTGACCCTTTTGATAAAATTTTGATGATGAATTACACGTTTCAGATGTGATATTATTTTAGTTGAGCAATCTAACATATATTCTTCTATTTCACACCAAAAATACTGTAATCACAATTAATAGAATACAAGGCAAGCTGTCTGCTGCAAGTTCAGTGCAACAAAATAAGTCCAACAGAATACGGATCGAGAACTACATCGCTGAAAATACATGGTATAACATTCTAACCACTCATGTACACAGTGATGGGCGTAATATTTATCCTAAAAAATATATTTTCTTTGACAACATTTGCAAGAGTGAGAAATATCAATAAAATTTTTTAACTCTTGTGAGTGTACTAAGACTTTTTGAGTGTCTACTTAAAAACTTTGTCATGAAAAAGTTAAATACAAGTAAAGTCTTTCTATTAGAAGGTTGAGTCTTTCATAATAAAAAAAATATTGTTTGTATACACGAGTCAATTGGTTGATTGGTGTTGGAACATGTTCAAAAAATATCACGAAACTATGAAAATTGCAGTTCACATTTTATCGATAAAAAAATTGCGTTTTCATTACATGTATCAAATTTTATGAAACAGCCTAGATTTCAATTTTACACTCCAGAATAGCGAGTGTGAATGCGAGCAAGTACTGGTAAGGATTTTCGAAGTTTTCCTGCAGATAACTCCGGTATTTGCTTGCATGAAGAAATATCCAACTCACGTAGCCATCTGTTGTTTTTGGTCAATCCATGGAAGAATCTACGGAAAACCATTTGTCAAAACATCAACAAAAATTTTACATACGGATTCACTTATCAGCTTATTTTTAAGCATTTAAAAGGCAATTTCGAGACTTTTTTCAAATGACTAATCATGTTGTCACCATCTCAATGATCTTATTCCTGACAGTACTTAACTAATATATTAAGTTAACTCACTTTGGTGTGACATTGTCGCAGTTCGATAAATCAAGTTTTTCCAAGCGATGAAGATGTCTCGATATGCTGGCAATACCCTCATTTGAAATCTGAGATGTAGGTGTATATTTCATACTTTATGGCACACCAAAAGAATTGTTTTCACAATGCAGGCATTGATTAAGGTATATAAAGATAAGAGATCTACAGGCATAATATGGAAATATGACAAATTTTGGCAGGGTTTTGCTTCATGAACACACTTGAATGGTTTACTTCTTTTTGACAAAAAAAGAAACCTCTAGTAGGGATGTTAAAAAAATGTAGTTCAAAACAATAACTGAACCTCAATATTCATGGAATTATATGCTTCACTATTGTAAAAATTTCCACTTTTTTGTCATATTTTGTTGATTGTGCAGTGAAATCATGATTTATGTCTGTAAAATTTGGCATATATTATAATTATGCTGAAATTAAGTCAATTCCGAATATTCGAAACCGAACTCAATTCCATCAGAAAATCTAGAATACCAAATATTAAGATAACGAGGGCATCCCCATTCCAGACATTCTTTTTTACAAAATTCAGACAAGGTTGTTCAACAAAAGTTTAAGAAAAAAAGGAAAATAACGCATTCAAAACTACAACATACATTAGATCCTGATAATCCAAGGACGGTGAGTAATGGACAACCAATTGATATTCCATTGACAACATCATCAGTTACTGATCTCTGCATCATATTTAATTCAAGCTGTTCCATTTTTGGGAATACTGGCTGACCAACACTGTAAAAAACATCTCAAAATAAAATATATATATATATATTGGGCGAACCAACGCATTTGCAGGGAGGTTCCAGCAAAATGAAAGTTCAGAAGTGCTGCCATCAATTTTTAATGGAAAAAGGTGTAAAAAGCAAAAACATGTCATCTTGAGATAGAATACAACACAAGACTATAATAACATGAAGAAAATCAATAGTAAAAAAAGATTGCCAGAGCTGAAATGCTGGTTGATGCTGAAAGACAATGCAATGCAAATAATAGTCAATGCTTTATTATAATTGTCAAGTTTTATCAAACTATTCTCTAACTACTGTCTCCTAGGCATGAAAAAAGAATAACGAAAAAGATATTCACCTATGGCAGTATGGTATAATGAAAATGAAACATTACCAAAATATTCTGACAAGACTTTCATCAGTGATATTAGGACAATTGGACATGGATAACCGTTGCAACTTCTTCAGTCTTGTAATTCCTTGTTTGGGCAGACTTGCCTTAACATCTTCTTCATTCCAGTCAACTAAAACATAAATAGCCAGACAGTAATCAGATACACTCTAAGACTATATTTAGATCATTTAAACAATAAATAACGAATTTATGTTTTCCAAAAACCCACAGCATGCTATTCAGCCTGAATCGTTTAGCCATGACATCAAGGTGGTGGTGTCCCTAATTTGAATTTTTTTGCCAAAGCATCTGTCATTAAGTATGTGCCACTGACAGATTGTGTCAATGAAACGTAGTCCCTCTGTGGCAAATATGTGACAAAATAAGGTTTTTGACCAGTCATACTATATAAGTCAAGTGTGGATGGACGGACAAAACAAGTCCCAAATACACACCAATTTTCACACACCATGTGTGACTTATATGAACAATACATTTGGATGAAAAAACAGCACAGCATATCTCAGGAGTTTAAAATACAACAAACACATATAGTAAAGAAAAAATAACTCCATGCACCACTAATTTAGGGGTGATGCAAAATAATCTAAAAATATTCAATGTCCCCAGCTTCATGATAAAAAATTTGGGATATACACATATCCTAGTCCAGATTATAATATATATTCAAAATTCATCTGATCACATACATCACTGTCACTACTACTGATATACGGTACATCATAAATGATTAGATTTCAAATAAACATGCAGCATGCAAATAAAATTACATTCCAATAGGTAAAAATTTCGTCAGCTATAGATAGATCAGTCAGCTCATCAACACAAACAGTAAGAATTAAGCACATGTGACATCAAATATATATTCAATGTAAAAAAACAGGCTTTCATAGCTGACCATACCAATGAAAACATATGATGCAATATTTTGCAGATTGAGAAATTGAACAAAGCTTTTTAAACAATATGTTGCATTCAACCATTTTCTGTTGAATGTGTACGTCCTAGATCGAAGCACAAATTTAAGCAAGTTTTGCTTCAGCACTTTATAATACTTCCATAATCACAAGAGCTGGCTGACACAGCTCCCCAAATTTGATTTAATTACTACACATTCTGCTATGGAGGGATTGAAATTTAGGACTATTGTATTCAAACAATCCTGCGTAGAAGCAAATGGTTCATGCTCAAGCATGCAACACTATTTAAATCTCACCATAACTTATGTATTCTGAACCAGGGCTGCCTAAAAACCCTGTACGACTATGAGTTCTCGAATATCTTCCTGTACTGAGTATATGAGCTAAATAAAACAATGATAAATATTGTTATAGTATTGTACAATTGCTGTACATAAGAGATTTTAAGACACATAGTAGTTTCCTATGCAAGTCCTATGCATGGTAGTTTCCCATGTTTAAAGTTTCCTATGCATAGTAGTTTCCTGTGCAAAAACACATAGCACTCATGGAGTAACACTGAGTTTCCTTTTTTTATTTTTTTGTTATGTATTTCTTTGTTGGTTTGAGACTCCTGTTGCCTTGTTCCAACAAATTTTGTTGAAAAAATCAAAATATTCACAAACCAAACTATGTTCAATTATTATCAGTGTGAAACACACATGTAATTCATTCTAAAACAGAATGATAAAACCTAGAATTTTTATTTTAGTGTCAACAACTTTCACATTATTCATCTTTTATGTGGGTAAATTTTTTTCTGGTGTCAACTTTGTTCATAGGGTGTGTGATAAGCAGATAATTTTTCAACCCAAACTTTAGACTACACAGAGACTCAGGACTAAATTTAGTATTTGAGGGTTGGTGAGGAGCAATAAATGTTTTTTTCACACAACAAAAACATGAGGAAAAGAGTTTTTATTACGAGAAAATCACAAAAACACATCGAATATTATTTTCAAAAGTTTCAAAATGTTTGAATGTAGCAAAATAAGAAAATGACACTTCAAAAGCATGAACATTACTATTATGACACTCAAGTATTTATAAGTAACAGGTTATTGTCGAACTAAGAAGTCTATATAATGAAATTTCAATGCTGATTTTCTGAGGCATTAAATCAGATTGGTAGAATGTCAGCTACCCACACTCCCGAAGCGAATGGATGCCATCAAATGAAAATTTAGCAAATGGGCGATGTTTCATGATAAATCTCTTACTTAAGGAATAATATGACATTTTTTGAGTGTTTTGTAGCAATGAAACTTTAAAATGGTTCAAAATCATCAATACTGCTATGAAATAGCAGTGATGATGGTTCTCAAGCTTTTTTGTTCATCCAAGGAAAATGACATTAACTCCTCGGACGCCAGAAAAAACAAGATTCTGTCACGCTGCATTTTACACAATATTACCTTCTGAATCCTTGACATTTGGAAAAATCTTTCCATCAGTAATATTGATGTGGAGCCCGAGAATTCCTCTGTCAGTTATATAATGACACCAGGAAAGTGAAAGTGATTCCAGATTCGTAAGATGAACAAATATGCTCTAAATATAACGAGAGTAAAAATGTATAGTTATGAAGAATTACAACAAAAACCACCAAGAGCACTCTCAATTCATATAATTGAGCCAGCTTCGTGTATCAATAGGCCAAAAGGCCAATAATAATGTTAATGCGATGGCTTAGTGGTTATCATGTTAGCATCGCAGGTTGAAGGCCTCTGGTCCGAATCCTGACAAGTCCTGCTTCTTAACTTATTCAATGCACACCACTCAACTCGCAGCGTAATTACTTGGGTATGCTCGGCCAATCTGAAAAGATCATCCCCAACAACTCTAACCCTGTTTGTCTATAAGTGGCTTCCGGTTCAGGGCCTTGTGCAGTATGATTCAAACAACCAAGAGCAATCATATTTAATTTAATAGAGACAGATTTCTATATCACACAGGGCAAAAATATCCAATACCAAATATTCAATTAATTTGAATACATTCTGATAAAATAACTTTAACACAGATATGGCTCAATTTTCACTTGTATACAAATGAAAATGAGCAGAACAAATTTGAATTTCTTGTACATAGTAACTCAGGCAACTATTGACAGAGACAAACTTGCTATTCTAAAAAAAATGAAAGTACAGAACAAAGTACCTGTATAGTCAAATCAGAAACATGCTTCCCGGAGTCAATGCTTAATTTAGTAATGTTGGAAAATTGTAGGCAATTCTTCAGAACAGGATTTTCAGACAATTGCATTTTCTTGTCGCTAAATTTTTTGAAAATGTTATGAGGATTTTTCATCAGATTTTTTGTGCTTAACCATTCAATTTTTTTATAAAAAAAGTATCAACAAATTTCAAAAATAAATCCTTGATAAGGCCTTGCAAAAATTGACTTTGCATATAAAAAATTTATTAATGACTTTAAAATATATATTTAAAAATATCAACACTATAGGATAGTTTATTGTATGAGAGGAAGAGTGGAGAAGGGAAAAATAGTTCAAAAAAATTAGAATTTCGAATTCCAAAAAAATTGTGAACTACAGATTCTTGAGTTAGGTCCATTGGAAAAAATAAATTTATGTTACAATTTACATTGTCAAATTAAGCATTTCGATATATCGCAGGGTTTTCACCACAGTAAATATAGATAATAACATAGGTATATCTTGCCACCCATGGAACGTGGAACTCCAGTATGAACTACATCCTCTAATCTTTATTTTTCATTTAATTATATAATCCAACATAAAATCCTAATATGTGATGTTCTCACTTTATAGCAAATTAAAAAAGGAAATATACCTTAATCCACTTTTTTGTTGATTCTTTGATATCCAGGAATGAAATTGACAAAAATTACATCCACTGAAAAATCAAAACAAAAATGATTCAATTCCTGACACGAAAAATGAAGGTTTCGTCAGTTACTGCAAATGATTTTACTTCAGTTTGAACTTTATATTGAATTGAAAGAGAATATTTCTTTAAACTGGCATTATATAATTGGCAATTTGGCATCTATGACATATCGTAAAAACTGATGTGAGCAGGTGCACACAAAAAGTCAGAAATGTAAACTTCTATTTTTTTTTTCTGCCAAATGACATAATGTGCACAGCAAAGATTGCAGCAGCATACTGCCACACTACATGGTGTCATTTTGATATCCCAAAATCCACATCTATGAAGTCTTACTGAAAATTGGTATTTAATAAACAAATTCCCCCATCAGATTTTATTTTGTCAAGCATGACCTACTGATGGACCGCGCCCCGACGTCACGATCCCTCAGTACCTCATGTTTGCCAAAACTTGTTTTGACAAAAATTTTCCAGGTTGGATCTAAAATAATACACGAGTGAAATTTATCTGGTTGTGAATATCTACTATAACTAATATCATTGACATTTTTTTTATTAAAATTCACTCTGAGCAAGGCCGGAAGCGGAGCCTGAAAGAGCCAACTAACTTGCTGCTTAATAGCAAAGAGCTACTATGAGTGGTAGTACACAGTAAACTGCATGCTCAACGAAAAGCATCCAAAATAGAACTGAACCGCTATGGTAATGTACAATGAGTGGATTCGCTCCAAGTAATGATGAAAGCATGCACTTCTTTGTTTGCTTTTAATCGCTTCTTGCAACTATATATTTGTTAGGATTATTATAAAGTCTGTACCTACAAGGCTAGTGCGGATTTGAATATTTAACTCCAACATGTATACAATTCCTCAAAAACAGCGCAGAATTATTCAACAATGTAATACACTTACTTTGCAACAAAAGTAGACAATGCAGTGAGAAGAGTCAAAATGACCGAAATACTTGTTGTTGTTATGTCGTAACATTCTGATATATCAAGAACTTGAAGTTTTTGCAGAAATGAAATTTTTGATGCAGAAATATCAGTAACCTGGAGTCAAACATACAGAGACTGTAGCAAATGTGTTGAACCTTTCATGTCATGTTAGATGAATACAATTATGGTACAATAGTCATTCAATTTAGTATTATACCATGTCTATTCCAGTGCCACTTGTACTATTTCTATATTGTAAGACAAGAGTTCAATCTTGTTTCAAGGTATCCCTGTAGAGCTGGGTAACACAGCAGAAAACCGTAATGACTGGTTCTCCAAAATACTGTGTCAAGCTTATCCTCGCAATACTGGTTTGTAAGGCAATAATCACTATTTCTATCTGCGAATTAATCAGCGATATATCAGCCAGAGCGTCAGACAGGCAGCTTCTTGGCTACTTAGACAACCCGAAGCAAATGGGTTCTTTCAGAAAAAATTCAGCAAACAGGCATTATATATCTCTTTTTGAGTGCCTGGTAGCAATCAGACAGCACATGGAGTTTCAAAAATCATCTACACCATGAAATAGCAGTTTTGATAGCTTTGAACCTATTTCGTCCACCTGAAGAAAATGTTTCACATTACTGGGTGTAAATCAGTAACACAGAGAACCTAGGTGTCATGCTTCATCAGTGACCAATGCTCAACATAACATATTTATTTTTATTTTCAGAAGAATTCTATATTCATATAACTTATGATCAAATACTTCTTTCAATATAAGAATAATATCAGTTACTCAGACTAGTAATCTAGGAAAAGGGTTTAATTTAAATATTTAACATGCTGCTACCCCGTCATGTATTAGATGCCTGACTAAATGCTCTAACTCTGGTCATAGTCACTTTCACACAATATTGCAATGTTACATCACAAAGGGCCAATGTTCCCAGGAAAAGGGTATTGGTATTACGGGTTAAATTCAAGTATTCCGGGAAAATTTTGGGAAAGAGAGGTATTTTGAATCGTCCATCTAAAATCTCAAGTCCAAAATAATACCCAGTACTCTACGACATAATAATGAAACTAACCTTCCTGCATTTTGCAAGATAAAATTCTCTCAAATTATGAGAAGAGGTGCAAATTGCCGAAACACCTGCATTTCCAACCTCGGAACAATTACGGATATCGATCACACGTAAATCAGATTGCTGCTTTGCCAATGAAACTATGCCGGTGTCACCCAATTCTCTAGAAACAAAAAACAAAATGTACCTCAAGAATTTAAAATTATTCAGATAGAACAATATATTATGGAAATAATCAACACACATATCATAACTTAATAAAATAGAATTAGCAATAATATTCTTTTGAGAACATTTCCGTAAACCAATGTTTATAATTATAAAGAACTATAGATTGATATATCAATTACAATAAACACCAACTACTAACTTCAGCAATATGTGTCTGTTCAGCAGACCTACCTGCAATTCCTGAGAACAACTTCTCTGAGCTTCAAACCTTTTACAGAGGATAATTGAGTCATAGCAGAGTTTGTAACACCAGTTCTACTCAAATCGATTCGAGTAAGAGTGGAAGATCTTGCTGAAGCCATTTGTAAAATACATGGAAATGTAAGTGCAAAACGCTGAGTGCTTCCAAATTCACTGAAAATAAATGATTAATTTGAGTAGAATCTTTCAAAATATTTTCAATTAACCATAAATCATTATTATTCAATCAGTTTAAAGCAGAAGTACAGATATACAAATTAGAAAAAATTTTTGTGTGCAATAAATTCCGAAGAGCTGCTTCAGAAAAGAATTTTAAATAAACAGAAGTTTTGGAATATCACACGATCCGAAACTGATTTCATCCAAAAGTATTTGTTGGCGCCGAACACTCATAGCATTTGAATACTTGACATCGAAATATCGCAAAAAAAATATCAAACCTGAATAAAATATTGCAACATGCTAATTTGATTGACGAAAGACTCGGACAAAGAGTGCAGAATATTTTCAAAATGTCATTGTTCAAGTATCGTATTGATGATAGATTTAAATCAATAGTTCTTTCCAAAATTTTTGCAGCTTCTGAATATCGTTCAGGTTGAGATAAGAATGATCCAATCATAAACATTGCATTGCAACTTGTGATATCCAGGGACTGAACATAAAATATCAAGCAGAAGTTAATGTAGGGTTTGCATAGCAGTCTTTTATAAAACATCACTACCAGCAATCAAAACCCAAAACAAAATAATCAAAAATAGTGTTTCTTACTATAAATACTCCTTATGCGGCATCATTTATGTGAAATTTTACAATCTATAATTCGGCATATAACAATACCTTACTGCAGAATACACTAGATCAGTGAAATTAAAAACTGAAAAATTATAGTAATATTAAGATGCATAAACAGTAGATTCAGAATATCCAAACACTGATGAACACTCCGCAAAAATTATTCAGTCATAAATTTGCTACACCTGAAATGTATTCTATAATGTAATATAGTTGAAGCGCTTATCGCTTATGTATATAAAAACTGAATAATCAAACTAAAAAATAATCATTCCTAGTACCGGTATGTGTTTCAATTAATATCACCTCCAATGATTCACATTGCTTCAATATTTCTACAAAACTTCCCTCCAGTATTGAAGATCCCTTTAGAGATAGTCTTATAACATGAGGCCCCAGAATCGACAAATGTCCTTTTCGAGGATTGAGTAGAGGTCTAAATATGTGAGTACATTGCCCTCAATATCAATCGGCATACGATCAGAAAACAACATTTGAAGAGTAAATGTATATGGCGCAAGGTAACTACAATAATTGGTGGTCAAAATCGAATATCCTTTGGTTTCAGATTAAAATCGAATAATTTTCTTGAAACGAATAGAATATTTGAATCATAAGCCATATGATAAATAAACAAAGACATTCTTTTATCAACTTATAATTTATCTGAAAATTCATATTTATTTTTCAAAAAAATCATAACTAATATTTTGTCGATTTTGAATTGTTGCCGAAATTGAATTGAATAATTTATGATTCGAACATTGCGAATCTGATCGAATATTTTGGACAGCCCTACCTACAATATGTGATTCATGCTCCAATTCCTAACAAATGTTCAAGTAATTCTAGGACAAGTATGGATCCTAGTGATCCTTGTAATCTTGATCCTGCATTAGCATAACCACTTCTTTAGAGCAAACTGCTACCTAGCTTTGGGTGAATAAAATCAAACTAGTCGACCAATATCACTGTAATGTGATTGGTGCAAGAGGTGAAAAAACAATCCTAGAGGATAAGATTCCATTTTTATCCTGCAGGAGAGCCAAGAATGCAGCTTAACCATAAGGCGAACCATGACCTCTCGTACAGAGACCAGTTCTGAATCAGGCTGAAGGTTTTGACTTAACTAATCTTCTTCATTAACATACTTGACATTGATATTTTCATCCAAGCCATGTATGTAAAGGTTTGGAGATTTACAATAGATTTGATTCTCAATATCTACATCGCTGAACTCCTCATTTGGAAGTAAAGCTTGTGCATCAAACACATAGGTAGATCTCCAATGCAGATCAGGATCCAAATTTGCTTCATAACTGTGAAAGATAATCAAAATAATATATATGAAAAAAGATTAGGCATGCTACTCTTCAGATTTAAGATACAAATCGGTACACTTGAAATCTGTGATTCGGTCGATATCAGCAAAATTTCAAAACCTATACTGGGATTCCCACAAAATATGAAAAAGAATTTTCAAGGAATCTATTTTATATCTGTGAAATGAACCTTTGGGCATCTATGTATTGCTTTATAGCTATACAAAAATCCGTGCATCAAATAAATTTTCGAACATAAAACACATATTAAATTTTTTTATGAAGTACACTCTAGACAAAGCCAGAAGCAGTTGCATCCAAAACAAAACTTAGACATCCAAACTGCTATTATATAGCACAGTCACCAAATGAAAAACTAAAAAAGAGCTGTTTGAATAAAATCATCCCAATAACTGTTCTCTTTAAAGGGAAAACAATACAAAGAAAAATGACAAATTGCTGCACTGCATGAAAACAAGCTATGCGGTCACCTTTGTCAAGTATACACAGTTGATCATCTGTGAAAACTGAATTGTTGACTGAATTTATGCTCGACAGTACAAATTTCTGATTGGGCACATTACCATATCAAACATAATGACAAAAAAAATTATGATATGACAGTAGAATACTTACAACTTTTTACAAACTAATGCACATTCTCTACGATCAGCAAGATTCAAATATTTTAATATCTTCGAAAGTATCTGCAAAAAAAAAATGGTTTTCTGTTTATAATATTATAGTTATCCTACTGCCCCCATTATACCTACTGCCCACAAGTGGACTAATTCAAAGGTTTGTCAGAAGCTTTTATTTTTTGAATCAAATTTCATAATACAATATAATAAGTACCGTATTTTGAATCTAATTTGTACGAATGTAAGACTATTTAATGAAAATTTTCGATAAAAAGCTCACTTTATTAAACATATGCCATTTTTTGCACAGATGTTTCTACGTACAGCTATACACAGTACATTACAAAACCGCCTCAAAAATCCGAGAAAATATCAAAACTCTGCCACGCTGTCCACCACTATTGGGGGGGAGCATAACGAATTATAATAAACCTAAAATATTTTTCAAAAGAATTGATTGACACATTTAAATTTATATCTATTTTCTGAAAATGTATAACTTTATTTGAGTCTGTTCAGTGTTGATCTCGACTCACTGGGAAAATCCCATCAAATATTTGCCAATTATGAATCAAATAATTTGGACAACCCTATAATTACTACCACTGTAAAGCATCTTCTGCAATCGAGACTTTTAGAATTCACATACACACAACCTTGCCTTGCCTGCATAGTCAGCAGTCCATAGTGTATTTTATGGTGCCAAGCTTAGAGTATTGGCATAACAGCATTGGTGGTGAAAGGTATAAAATTTTAAGGGAACACAGATATATAAATAAAATTTTGGCCTCTTCATCAATTGTCTTTTCAGGACATATAAAAACATAAAACGTGAAATGAGATGAAGAAAATGCATTAAAAATTGCGTAAAAATTCTAAATAATATTTAAGATTTTGCAGAGGACTGTCCCCCTCTCCTCAAAACTTGGGGCAGTCATGATACATGTGATCCCTCCCACATGGCTCTATCGCCGTTGTATAACAGTATAAGGTAACAATAAGTATAATTACCTCTAAAGGCAAAGAGTCCATAATACTGTAATATGTGAATGACTTTAGAAGTTAACAAGTCCAGAGTCTGGATATTTCACTCCATAACTTTGTTGAATTTCACTATGGTTGGACAACGTTATTGTCTTCTGAACAGTACTTTTACAGTTTAACACGAACTACGAAATACTACAGTATCATATGTCACAATCGGCCGAAATAGCTTAGTTACTACTCATTTTGCATTTATTCAAGCATGAGCCACAGATCGACGACGTCTCGTCGACGCGATCACATCAGTAACACATATACTCAACAAAAGAACTTTGACAAATTTTTCCGACTGGGATCTGGGAATCGACTGAAGTTTGTTTAAAAAATCTTTCATAAAAGGATATAGAACTGGAGCCTCGATTGCGAGTTTTGAGTTGCATACTGCATATCAGTGGGCATGACATTGCACTTTATCATTCATGTGAAGTCGTAAAGATGATCAAGTGAAAGCCAAATATTCATTCAGAAGGTACAGGGTAAGAGCGAATTTGAAACAGAATAGTTAGTTTGCAGAGAAGAAACTTGTATGTCCCTTTCATCCTTAGCATGGCATACAAAAGTACGAAATTGCAATTCCTTTTCTTAATAATAGTCGAATTGAAACCTCAATTTCAATTTTAGTATAGGATATCATATTCTGTATCCAGTAACCCTATTTGTCACATGACGGAGTCCCGGCATGACCCGCATATTCAGTAACCTCTCTTGTCACATGACGTAGCAAAGATTAACATCTAATCAAGTCACTGTCGCCAAAACGCATTTCACAGTTAACAGAGTGTACAAAAGAAAAAAATTTATGTACGTTCTGTCGTTTTCCCACTGTCTATATCGTAATTATCTTGCTATCTATAATACTTTTAGATACTTATATGAATATATCTTTTATTTGTTTTCATACTGTTATCATTAATGATCTGCGTACGGTGTTGTGAAATAAATATATCAATCGATATTAATAACGCTTAATCTGCCTCTGACCACCATGCCCCCCCACTTCTGTAGAAGGAACAGCACCATCGACGAGCGTAGACTATTGAGGGGCCATGTGGCCAACACCCTCCCCCCCACCTACTAACCGAAAAATCACAGATTGGCCTTTCAGCGTTGGAATCTTCAAAAAAATGTTTGCGCGACTTCGGCGCCTGATAGTTATTACACTCATTTAATCAATTTAGGCCAATTTCGTGATCGTGATCGTGATTTTTCGAAGTGCAGGTAATTTTCCTTTGAGTAAATTAAAAGTGCCAAAAATTGAAAGTATCTGAATATCGAAAAAATTTTTCAAATTTCCCACATTTCGAAGTAATTTATATATATGAATACTATATTCAATTCATCGTAAAATATTTGGAACATTGGAAAAGGAAATGAATGAATGAATGTGAAATTACTTGTTTTGCTGAATATTCCCACAATTGAAAATTAAAATACGCTTGAATTTAACACTTACCGCCCTTTTCTACCACACGTTTTGCTGTATAATGCAACCTCTTAGGTTCTTTATCTAGAAAACTAATACAGTATAAATATATAATAATACCATAAGAAAAAAATTAATTTTTTCAAAATTTTTATTCTTATTGTGGGAATATCTAGCAAAACACTTTTGGATTTGACACCAACTCGTTTTCTCCCATACTGTGGCATTTCAGCTGGACTGTTATCTTGGAACTATTACAGAGGTGCATATTTTGCAACATTCCAAAAAAAAAATTTATTTTGTATTTCTATAATGGGAATATTTAAGCAAGATATTCTCGTTCAGCAATACCGCGTTTTTCTTTCTTTCAATTCCCTTCAAAACTTGGATTTTACTTTTTTCCTCATTGTAGAAATATTCAGCAAAATACACCAAAATTTAACTATTTTCTCATACATTACAACTTCTCAGACCTGTTTTCTCGAAACTAATGTAGGGATGCATATATTACAATATCTCAAATTGCACATATCTCCACGCCGTTTAGAAAAAAAAGAATACAGAAAACACAGAGATATATTTATAAAATAAATACAGAACAAGGTTAAGCAAAGTGTCCGGTTATCCCAATCGGTAAAGCGTTAGGTATTGTTATGATCTGATCGTTAAGACGGAGGTTCGAATTCCACGAGGGATGATGATTATATGCGACGACAGGTCTGCTCGACGCCTTGTCGGTACACGGTGGGCTCTGCTATATCTTCAGCTTTCCTCTCCAACAAGATAAAAATTAAAATCCTCTTCCTCCTTATGGATATATGCAATATTTCAGTACGTACCAACAACCGCTCCGCTGGTATTGCCAAATCTTTTTTGTTAGATAGTTTTATACGCCTACAGTAACTTATTCGAAGTTGTAATTTGCTATCAATTTCTAAGCGCGGATTGTTTCTGTTTGTATTTGTAGATATTTTCTTTGTACGGAAAAGAAGTCATTTCTCTAAACTGATCTGAAATAAATTTTATTTTTTTTTATTTCAGTCGGAGGTATTTGTAAGTATTTTTGAAAATAATTTATTCCGATAAATTATCATCCGATAAATCATAGAAGATTAACAAGAACTGGTAACAATCTTTTTCTCGGCAATGATCATATTTCGCCGTGCAAGTTTGAAAAGGGAACATTGCTTGTTTTCTCTGGCTATAATTTCGTAAACTTCTCTATGTTATTTGTGCTTCATTCTGCAGACATTGAATAGGACTCCCTTTTTATCCTGCGGAAGAGAAAAGCCGAGAATATGGTTTTAGCATAACATGGTGAACCACGATCTTTCGTACAACAAGGAAAAATTTTGGCAACAAAAAAAAATAATTAACTCAATAATTTTCCTGTGCATGGAATCACAGGTTGATAGAGGAAGCCGTAAACAGCGCTTACGTAAAACAACTGCGCACAGGCGAGGTAGTTAGAAATAACTGCTTGAGATAGAATCATTCCTCACAGGATTCGAACCTACGTCATTTTTCATTAAAGATAATGATTAGCTCAAAGCTTTACCGTTCGAGGATAATCCGGCCACGAATCAGTACCAAACTGTTATTGCTGCTGGACATATAATGAACGCATGCGACGATTTCTGAAAATAACACTAAAACCAAATTTTTTCCACGTTGCATATATTCTACTTGGCGTAAAAATGCCAAAGGTTCATAAATACGGATTTTTAAGATAGGCAGAAGAGGGGGACAATTTTCGGTTTTCGTCCGATTTTTGTGCACTCTAAAAGTCTTTAACATTGTAAGATAAAAATAATAACGTTGTGTATTTTGAGCTTTTTTTGTGTTTCATAGTGAAATAAAAAGTCGGTATTTAGCTATACCAAAAGAGAGCTCAAAATATAACATTCATTCTTATTTAGAAATATGTACCGCAAAACCATAAGTTTTGCTCACTTCCCAAATCTCAATCAAGTCCGGATTCCGTAAAATGTTGGATGGCACGGAACAATGGTCTCGTTACGTATACCTTTCTAAAACGTCATATTGATACAACATAGGAATAAAGCCTGACGTCCCTGAATGGCAGGGAGCTATCCTCCACATGCATGTTTTGTCACACCTCAATGTTCAAATTTTTCGCTCGTGTTGAGTTGAAAATTAAACTCTTTTGTTTGTGATGAGTATGAAAGCTAGCCTTTATAATTTCCGATGTTTCCATGCCTAACAAACTGCGCAAATCTTGTAGTGGAAGATTTTGTCACACAAAGACAATCAGCTCTGTAGAGTAAATTATGAATAGACTGTCAGATTCAGTAACTATAACTAGAGCAATTTTTTTTTTTTTTATAGCCACTTCTTAGAGTGGATCACCCCGTCCAAGGCCCTTTAACAGCGGCCACTTATAGTCGGACAGCGCTTACGTAAACAACTGCGCACAGTCTGCGACAAGGCGTCCAGTAAACTGCTTCCATATAAATTTTCATTCCTCACAGGATTTCGTCCTTTCTACGTCCTTTTCAATTAAAGATAAGTAAATCAAAGCATTTATCCGTTCGAGCTAATCCAAACCACATCAACTTATTTGCTCAATATAATCAACGCCATGCGACGATTTTAACCTGATCAATAACACGCTATTTGTTTTCCATCGTTATTATTCTACTTGGCGCTAAAACTAAAAGGTTCATAAATAGCGGATTTTTAAGATAGGCAGATAGAGACGGGGGACAATTTTCGGAACAGCAATGGGCCGATTTTTGTGCACTCTAAAAGTCTTGGAGGAAACACATTGTGAAGATAAAAATTGAAAATATAACGTTGTGTTTTTGAGTATTTCATGGTTTATTGAAAGCCTTTCATAGTGAAAATAAAGTCGGTATTGTTAAGAGATTCTAACATTCTTCTTATTAGAAAGTTCAGTGAATACCGAAATACCGAAAATTGCTCACTTCCCAAATCTCAATGCCGGCCGTTGATCATTTCCGCACAGGATTCAATGTGGATGGCACGGTAAACAATGGTCTCGTTACGCCTTTCTCTGACGTCATAGATACAACTAGGACAAAGCCTTCCGCACTTGGCCGGACTCTCCACAGCATGTCTTGTCCAGTGTTTGGGTTTCGCTCGTGTTGTTTATGTTGCCCAAAATTGAGAGCATTTTGTTTGTGAGTATAAGCTAGCCGCTTTACCAATGGTTTCCGATGTTTCTCCATTTGCCTAACAAAACTGCGCAAATCTTGTAGTGGAAGATTTTACACAAAGACTTTCAGCAATGTAGAGTAAATATGAATAGAGATTGTCAGATTCAGTATTACTATAACTAGAGAAATTGCTTTTTTTTTTTTATAGCCACTTCTTAGAGTGGATCACCCCGTCAATGGTCCCTTTAACAGCGCCCACTTATAGTCGGACAGGCCTTACAATTAGGCCTGGAAAGATATCATCTTTTCCTGTTCGGATTTAGCCTACCCAAGCTATTAATTTTACACCCTGGGTTGAGTGGTGGGCATGGATATAAGCGAGCCGGACTCGCCGGGGCTCGAACCCGAGATATTCAACCTGCGATGCCAACATGTTTAACCACCAAGCCATCGTACTCTGTACTGGTTAACTTATGGTACCGGTACCGAACTTACGGTAAGTTTGATACGGTACCGTAACCTTTACCCTTAGCTCATGGTTGGCATCAGGTAGCCTAGATCTGATATGCACAGCCCGTGAACTGGTGGAAGCAAAACGAAATAATTTGACCACGTTTCGAAATTCTATTCTTTGGTTATTCAGTATTGGGGTGTGTTTAAAGGGTGACAGTCAATAAAAGACCAGGATAAGTTGCACAAGGCCTGTCACCAGAAACAGAGCGTGCGGCAAATTCGCAAAAAAAAATAAATAAAGTTGGTCAATTTTGAATTGGTACTCTCTGCCCTAGTCGAATGTTCATGAAAGCTTCTGCTGTCTGTTTGCAAATTTTGCTGACCGGTGTAGTAGTCGTCACAAGAAGATCAACCACGCTACTCAAAATCCTGTACATTTTGTAATCTTCGGATCAAAGTGAAATTCGCTAGAAATATTCTCATATTACAGATCATTACCTTGTTAATTGGGTAATAGGCAATTGAAATTCAGTTCTTTTCCGATTTGAACTAAAATTCCAGCTCCTCTGCAGTCTGGTTTAAGATTGGATTTTAATTCATCCTATGGGATAAGTGGGTCATCCCCGACTTTTCACAGTAAATTTGTTGCAACTTTTATCAGGAGTGTATTCACCCATGTTCTATTTTTTGGGTGCGAATTGACCCACCGAAGACATACTGGTACGTTTTGACCAGAGGACGAATTGACTGGAAACCTGTTTAAAACCCCAAAGCAAAATTGGGCAAATCATAAACCTTCTCCGCTGTTAATAATGTTAAAGACCCTACCCAGTTTGACTGTTTGATTAAAGTAATGGGTTTATTACGTTATACTCCATACCCTGCAACAATTCTCCCCACTGCCCAGGTTTACACAGGTGAAAATACTAGGAGAAAAAAGCACGGATTACACAATTTATCTTGCAACATGAATCAGAAAAATCTTCCCTCTCAAATTGCGCATCTAATCAAAATCATTTGATTAAACCACAGGTCTTTAACTGTTAAACTTCTAAGCCGCGCCCCCTAATGCCAATTTTCCTAATTTGCATCTCCCGTATCTCAATTTTGAGCAATTAAAAGCAAAACATAAAATTTATGTGTTATTTTGGCAACGAGAACAGAGAATGGTGGGCTATAGCTGTTTTGTGGTTTCGCAATCTAGTTGGCTTCGACAATTTATTTTCACATTAATCAGCTCCCAGAGTAGAAAAAACTTGCACGCAATAACAAGATCATTAGTGCCCCACGCCAAGGGAGGAATGAGCCAAAGCGAGATTATACTTTGTCTTATGAATAAACTGTAATCTCGACTTTCCTCCCCTGTGGGATAAATACATAACATGAAAATCTATCCATACTTCCAACAACAAATATATCATGCACTCGATCAATGCAGAATGTTGGCAGGCTAAGTTACCTTGGAGATTCCCAAAGCCCTTGGAAGAGTTCATTGCAGAAAATATAATCGTATGGAATCTCTGGTCAATCTTTTTCAGGTATTGAATATTATCCAATCGCAAGATTAACACCATATTGCTCGGAAACTTATTCCATTTTATCTGATGTTCCTCAGTGATTTATTCTTGACTCAACTTTGTTCTTAAGTCGGTTTCTCTGGACTTTTTCAAAGCCTTTTCCGGAGTTTGGCATAATGGTTTATTGTAGAAAATATAATCAGATAGGATCTCTGGTCAATTAAAGATCTGCCTGATAATAAAATTGATGTGACTTTGATGTTACAACTCTATTTTGTTGTCTCAACGAAAGATTTGCTACAGAACAAAATCTAGTTCAAACTGTACTGCTCTTGAGGAATCCCCAAATATTCATCTGTTGGATCAAGAGTTGTCATTAAGGAGTTTAAAGGTTCTAAATACCGTAAACCCGAATGTTAGAAATTTAAACCCTTGTCAATGGTAATTTTGTTTTACTGATATATGGTTTAATACCGTACTAATGTGGAAGTGCCAAGTTTATACATTGTATTGGTATTTGA
Organism: Styela plicata; assembly: GCA_963675895.2. Classification (NCBI taxonomy): domain Eukaryota; kingdom Metazoa; phylum Chordata; class Ascidiacea; order Stolidobranchia; family Styelidae; genus Styela; species Styela plicata. Next base: position 14,953,014 of record OZ023140.1, read on the forward strand.
TAAAAAAATTTACAGTAAAGTAACAGATATCTTAGTCAAATTTGAAGCACTGTTTGAAGGGACGTACATTTAGCCAGGTATATATTCCTAAAACCTTTTGTGAAGCATTGGATTTCACAGATTTTGAAATTGTTTACATGAATAAATGAGGATCTTGCTGAATTTTTGGGGGTCAATTTGGGTGTGTGTATGTTATTCCCAAGTTTCTATGTTGAGATGGATATTATTGAGTAGTTTTAAAGTTTTTTTTGCCTTGTTTCATGCCAGTTTGCTTTTAATTTGGTTTCATACAAGAACTGTAATGCTCATGTGGAAAATTTTGGGCAAAAGTTTACCGTTAGATTGAAATACTGGCATGAACTTCTTGGTGTGTTACTTCTTAATAGGTTATTTCTATAAATATATTTTGAAAGGTTAGCCCAAAAACTGCTTAATAACCATGTATTTAACCCCAGAGTGTATAGTTCAAGCTTTTCATTACTGACTTTGGTGCAATATATTTTCACTTACGGAGCACATTACCGTGCCTTACTGCATTTCTATAAAATCCATTTGGCCAGTTTTGTCAAAAATATTATTTTCAAGTTGGCAGTTTCATTCCGTATAATCTTCAGAGTCTAAACACTTTTCATTCGAACTTGATTCATACCGTCTTTGAAGATTTGGCAAAAATAACATTAAATTTTTTAAAATGATAGAAATAAAAATTTTAATTTAGGTATGTGACAGATGATGTACCTTGTAAAATCATTTTACGTGCATATGATGCGTTTATTATAATTTGAAATGTGGAATGCATATTGAATTTAGACATATTTTTGATAAGAAACAGACCTCCATTTCTTTAGAAAAAATTTTCAAAGACAATTTCTAGAAAACAATATGTCATTGTACCGTAGGTTATTTCATTTTGCTGTAGAAAACTATTTCATTATCATATAGTGTTTTCCATGTCTAAAATTTTTATTTTCAGAATTCACTGGACAAATTTCAAAACTTTTTCTGTTTGTATATTTCTGTGTTGAGATGGAAATAGTTGATTTTGGAAATTGGTATGCTGTTTTAAAATTTCAGGTCAAGTTAATTTTTCTCTGGATTCCGGTATTCGTGACAAAAACTATGTTTTGCATTTTTTTTTCGAGCTTGTTAAGTCTGTTTACAGTCATCATCAGATATAAAGGAGAAAAGCAATATGGTCTTACGATTGTACGGAATTGTATTTCTGTCTGAAAATGCTGAGTTTATTTATTTACTATGTATGTGTCTTGTCTGTTGCTACCAAGAGCATGAATACCTTAGATATCAAAATATTAATTCGTCAGGGAAAGTTTATTATTCATGTCAAATGATTGGTAATTGGTACCACTGTCTGTGCTGAACAGCTTAGTTTGTTGGTGTGTTTGGAGTAGGAAGTTAGTCTAGGTGTATTGTACGAAAGGTACCTGAAGATGTCAAACTAGTTCAGTTTGAAGGCTTTGAAGGCTATTTGAAATTTATCGTCAATAAAATAAAATACTAGGACATTCTAGTGTCATCACTTCTGATAACACTAAACAGATATTCCAGTCAGATATGGTTTGTACCCACATGTTTTAGGTCAAGCTTGAGTCAATGATGGATCGCGCCGCCGAGGCGCGGTCCATCTGTCTCTTATACTTGAAGGAATAAAAATTTTTGATTGGGTTTGGATACAGCAGTCGTGAAGTCATGCTAGAACAAAAATTTTTGGCAGTCTTCATTTATATTATTATTAAAATACGGAGGTATAGACATTTATTGGATTGTCCATTCAAGGCCCAGTAAACTTATTGCTGATAACTAATAATTGAAAAAGAAACTTTTTGATGTGATACAATACTCCATTTGAACTGTGTTTATACTTTTTGTTTTGAAAGTCTTGGATTACAATGGAAATTATTAACAAGCATGACATGCCCAATGCTGAGTTATTTCTGAAAATTATTATGACGTTATGTTTCGTCTGAAGTCTGCTGTCATTTATTGATCCAAAAATCATGTTCTCTCCAATAAAAGACTGTTCACACTTGGGATAGCGTTTAGAAATTTTATAATAAAGCAGTCTCAACATATAGATTGGTATAGTAGTAAGCTGGCTTCATTAACAAACATTTTTGTAATTTTTTTTGTCAAGCATGAACCTCAGGTAGACTGAAAAAATATAGAGGATCCTTTATTTAAATACACTCGATTTATCATTGATTCTTTGATTTCATTAATTTTTGTAGATTGTTGACAGACATATCTAAAACTACCGTAATTTGAAATGTGAATATATTGGAAAATGACGATTAAAATTTTATTTTATTTTATATATATCAGAATGTTCATTATTATTGATTGTATGAATTCATACAAATACTCCCATCTTATTTTTCAAAAACTATAGTTTTCAAAAAGAATAGAAGTTGTTATTATGATATATATTTTTTCTTTCCCATTTGAATGCTAATGCTGATTATACTGCTGAAATGCTGTTTTTATCCTGTGCACAAGCTTAGCTGATTTAGAATATACTAGTATTTCTTTTAAAATACATTTTCGTAAAATATAGTGTAGTGTTTGGTATTGGTCATCCCTGTATGGTTATAGATATACCCTTCTTTGTTTCATTTTGCTACTTCTTGTATAGCAGTGGGTTTTGACCTTCTTTCTGTGTTGGACTTTGTGATTATTGCACTGATTGAGGTAATCTAGTATTATTACCATTGTTAGCAAGTTGGTATCACTTGATACTTGGCTTTTCTTGACACATGCTTGACGAAACATGAATTGGAGCAAAATTTCTAACTGGATATCAGTGAAGAACAAATCATGCCTCATATTTTAGTCAAGCTATCATAGCTCTTTCTTATTTGATGCCCCTGGTTATGAATTTAGGTTTATTTTTTACAGTATTAGTTTTCATTAATATCAATTCTTTGGTAATGCCTTTGATCAATGTAAACCTGGACAATCTAATCCAGAAACTGGAATATATCAATTTTGTGAATAGTTTTGAATTTTTTTTTTGAGTTGTCTTGTTATGGTGTACAATAATTGCATTTAATGTGTAATTATTTACTCCAAATTTGCCTAGTGGTACTTTTAATGATCTAAGTGTACTCATACCTAATCTCAACACTAAATCAGTTATTATTGTTGCAATCTTTAATAACGAACACATAGGAAATTAGTAGATATCAGAAAACAGTGCAAATTTTCACATACTTTGCTGCACAATATGGTGAAATATCCGCAATCTTGGAACATTATTCTATTTAGATAGTGAGTTTTTAATAGCCTGTTTTGATTAAACTTACTAATTGGGATCTGTTATACTTTTACTTGAATTACCTAAAGAGTAGCCAGAGCAAAGATAAATTAACAGAGCAATTGACTGATTATTCACTGTACAGTGTGAAGCTTTGCATATACCGTCATCTTCCTTCCAAATTTCAATATTTGAATAGTACTAGTTCTATATAATTCCAAAGTGACTTTGAGAATGAACTATAATAAAGAATTTCACTTTAGCCATTTAAATCATTTCGAATAAATTATATATTCAAAAGTTATAAAATTATATCGTAATGTGTCCACACGTTTCATCATTGGCCCAGTTAGTGCAATTCATTTCATTACGTTAGTTTATCAATACACGAGTCATCAAACTGATGACGTAAGTCACATTGGCGATCTTTCATCAGACGAGACAAAAGCCTACGTAATGAATACATGATGCTTACTGATATACTTACATATTCACTGTTGGTGTGTACGTTCTCACTGAGGTTCAAGTAGGTTGTTGAAACGAATCATAGTGACCTCAGAATCTTGAATGTTCGTGTGTGTGATTATTTAAATTTTAGGGAAGATTCACATAAAATTGCTTGTATATTTTTCACTGGTCGTTGTGCTGTTCGGCTCATACTAATTGTTACTAGTAAAATTAAACTCTTTACTAAAGCCGATGCTGATTTCTTGCTGAGATGAAGTCATTAAATATATTTCCTTAACTGGTTTTTAAGCATATTTTTCACTTTTCCCAAAAATTTAAATTGTGCCTTGATTAGTTGGAATCTCAATACTAAATTGAATATCAAATTCCCTCTACGTTGCGGTAATTGGTTTAATAGGAAATTATTCACAATCGACATCTTCATATTAGACACCTTTATATTAAACCAACTTGCTTGATAACAACCATGGATTCTCTTTTCAGGAACTGAATATTTTGTACTTTTGAAGTAATACAGTGCAGTATTACGAATGAAATTTACTGACACAGAGTAAGACGAGATTTTCAGTCATGCTGATTATAATGATTACTAACCAAACTACTTCATTATGCCTTAATGGAATATGACGATCGATATCCATGTGCCGGTGTTATGTTTTTGCGATGTTAACTGTCAACATATCAATTTTCAATCATTTTAAAATGATAGTGTTATACCATATTTGGAGTCGCTATGGATATATTTTTATGTAGCATACCTTGACTTTTGAATTGTGAACACAACTACCTGTATGTACATGGAGCTAAGTCATGATTTAAAAATTTATTACGGAAGGAGTGCTAGAATCCAGATAAAGTACCTGTTGTTAGTCTAAAGATGGGGCCAATTTAAAGTTATAACATACAGGCTCCATTGATAAATCATGTTTTTTACACATAGCCTTACTAAAGAATTTTTGAAGACAATGTTAGTAACATACTCCTCTTTTTTCCAGAATTCCATATGAGAGTATAATTCTAATACAATCATTAATTGGTCGAAGTTTAATTTGGGTTATAAAATCAATTAATGGGCCGCATGGAATAAATAATGTGGAAAATTTCTCATTGAAATCAGGGGAATATTATAGCAGTGGAACGTAACAAATGGACGATTCAATGAAAAGTTTGGATGATATTGACTTGACATCACTTCGGGTGAGTGTTTCAGACACTATCTCAAAAGTCTGTCTACGAATGTGTGGTATTTTCTTTAACTTAGAACACCAAATAGCTTGAATTGAATCTATCAATGTGTCTTTGATGTACTTACTGTGATTGGGTTCAATCAGTTTTTCTGAACATTTGTGATATCGGCTCACTTGTAGTTGAAGCGATGTATGGAAAAATCATGATAATAATATAGTATAGTAAATAGCTGTTTTAGATTGAATATTGAAATCGATTTGCACATATAAGCTATATATGCAGAATTCTGTGTCTAAAATTCAACATCGGTTTTGATTAAAATTGTTATTGGTTGTTTTGCGGTACCAAACGCTCTTCAAAAATTTTATTTTGCTACTTTATTAACAAAAAATTTATGCGCGTTTTGGGTCTTTCAAATTTTGTAACCCATTAGGCTTATTGACATCATGTGTTGTGAATGTGAGTTATAACTGGAAACGTTTTTATCCAAATTGACGCTATTCCAGATTTTTATTTGAAAGTAGAAAATTTAAAATTCCATTAAAAGGTGACATAATATTGTTTTGTGTAGTTTCAAAAGATTGAATGAGCCTTCAAAAAATAATATTGTTGATCATGATTAGTAAGACTATTTCATAGTATTCAAAAGTCCTGTAAATTGTTTTTAAATCTACACAAATCTGCATAAATATAATGATTATGTTCATTGTTTTATTCAATGTTGTATTACAAAGCTGTCATTGACTCGATTTCTACCCTATTAAACTCAATAGAATTATTTCCTGAAACTTCATGAAAATAATGCTTCAGATAATACTAATCTTATTTTATTCATTTTTTTAGGACCCAGCTGGGATTTTTGAATTGGTTGAAGTGGTTGGCAATGGAACTTATGGTCAAGTATATAAAGGTCATCATGTCAAAACTGGTCAACTTGCCGCCATCAAACTCATGGATGTCACCGAGGTATATGTGTGTGTGATTGAAGTTCATTTGTATCACTAAGCCAAGTTTAATATTCTCATTGGCTTGATACTGATATGAACCTTTTCATATTTCTGTACGAGTATAAGTCATTGATGCACAGTGTATTTGTAGCTTATTTTTGAAAAATTAAAGTTTTAATTTAAAAGTTATACAGTGGTGCCAAATTTGATATTATAAATTTTTTCATAAATCTCAATTACAAGTATTTTCTTTTCTGCCAGCATTTTCCAATCCAAATGTTTTTCTAACTGTAGTTTCTCTGGCGATGAACTGTTGCTACAATTTGTTACCCGTTACCGAAAATTGAAAATCACGAAGTGTAATGATAAAAGTCATTTCTCAAGATACAATTCTACCTTAATTATTTACCTATGTGCCACAGACAGTCGCATTCTGCTGATTGTTATGAGAATTTGTATAGTGTATACTTGCACAACAGATTACTATGTGCACAACATAATTAAAATCTAAACTAATAGCCTGTAATAAAAAAATGTATTATCTCTGTTAAGTTATTCGTCAAAGTATGGTACTTAAGACTTTCAGGTCCTGATTGCCTTGAATATATTATCTTTTTGAAATTGTAGTTGAAAACTTGGTTAAATTCCAGCACGATTCCACTAAAATATTGTATTTTGTTGTTTCAGGAGGAAGAGGAGGAAATCAAACTTGAAATTAACATGTTAAAGAAATATTCTCATCATCGAAATATTGCAACTTATTACGGAGCGTTCATCAAGAAATATACCACTGGAAAATATTGTATTTAAATTTTCAGGGGTAAGGAATAATACTGTTGAAATGCAGTCATGGTAAAGAAATCTTCTCATCATCGAAAAATTTCAATGTTTTCTTAGGATGTGGAAAAAGCTTTTTATATAGTTTTGTCACTACTAGATACTTACGCAGGCATTTTAATCTTCGTTTGATTTTGGAAAGTAAAACAATACTTTTGATAGATTTTAATGTTTTCTGCTGATGTCAAAAAGCCCTTTAGAGAAGTTTCGTATTATAAGGGTGGCTAAAATTGAATATATTATGTTGAATTCAAAATTAAATTCAATATTTTTTACGAATCAGCAGTATTATAATTTAAATAGATGAAAAGATTTTTCAGAAAATTATTAGAACCTCAAAATATACGATTTTCGATTTACCGAAAATGTATACTTTTTTTAATATGCTGATTTTCGAATCACTGGGAAAATAAAATAGAATAATTCATGATTCGTGAATCACAAATCGAATCGAATATTTTAGACTGCCCTACCTGCTTAATGTGGTGAAATGATTGCTTCTATACAAGGAATATTTATATTTATGAGATGCATTTGTTGACAATAAATGTCTGAATGCATTATACCATTTGTTGCATTTTTCTAACATAAGTGTTTTTTAGATGTGTTCAAGCTTGTCCTTATTGGATAATAACTCTAACTATTTGTATTTTGTTTCTTATCATGTGCAAAGTGATGGTTTTAATCTATTGTCTTGTGGTTGATAATCTGCCTTGTGGCGGAATGTAAATCTATACAATGTTTTAATTTTTGAGAAGGTGTCCCGCTTTAAATCGAATTCGTGTTGCATTATGATATACCCGTAATCATCTTCACTCTTACATTTGAAAATTTTGCCAAATTATGGTTACAATGTCCTTGTCTTGAACATCCTATGATATCACTTCCTGCTTGTGAGCAAGTCTTTTTCAAATTCTATGTGTTATGACCATCATAATATTTCGAATGGGTGACGAACGTAAGTGAAACTGAATCAAATAGTATTTTACTGTGCTCAGTGGTACATACCCAAAAATACAGGATTGATAAAATTTATTGTCACAAAAAATTTGTTGTGTCGCCACAAGCTCTGTATTATTAGATAATTCTTCAGTCTCCAAAAAAGTGTAGAAATTAGTCACATTAAATGAACATCAGAAGACAAACGATTACCAGGTTTTTATCCACAAGTTTTTGTATTCCTCTAGAAGCGAATCTTGAAACGTAACTTATCAAAGTCGAACAGTTTCGAATCTTATTCTATTTTAAATATAATTAATAGTTTGAATTGTTTCTGTATTATTGGAATAAATAAAATGAATGATATTTCAGAAATATTTTGTGGTCATACATTTTTGTTAAGCTTGAGTCAATGATGAACCGTGCTGCCCAGGCCGAGTTTGACAAACGTTAATATCATTTTTGATTGCGAATAACCTTTGTAAAATCATAGTGAATCACAGAAATGAATTCCGGCTGTTTCCGAATCAATTTGAATCATGATTCTAAATGTGATTGAATGGAAAATGAGTCATATACAGCAAGATTTCATGTTAGTAGTTTACTGCCTTTAAATATAAGTGTAAAAACTGAAATTAATATAAATTGATATACTTAAAATATCAAACTATGTGAAAATGAATATCCCTGCTTGCTGATACTGATAATCTTTATGGATTGACATTTTGCCATCCTTAACCAGTCCCAACTTTTTTCTCTGTTGTATTTGTGGTGGTTATTTGCCATCTTGTACCACAAAAACTCAATAATTCATATGCTTCTGTTTTGTCAGCTGGTGATGGAGTTCTGTGGTGCTGGATCAGTAACAGATCTTGTTAAAGGTACAAAGGGCAACACATTACGAGAAGATTGGATTGCATACATTTGTAGAGAAATTTTAAAGGTTTGTTTAACTTATTACTTTGTGACTATTCATAAAATTCTTGTCTGTTTATGTTTTGTTCAGTATGAGTCATTGATGGATCGTGCCGACGAGGCGTAGTCCATCTGTAGCTCATACTTGATGAAACAAAGTTTCTAATTGGGGAGGGATAGATATTTCAAAAGATCAACAACAAATACTAAACTGTCCGAGATCCAATCGACTATTACCTGTCAATTAGGAATAATGACATGAATTTTTTTTATTTATCAGGGTTTGCAACATTTACATCAGCACAAAGTTATACATCGGGATATAAAGGGACAAAATGTTCTGCTGACGGAAAATGCAGAAGTAAAACTTGTTGATTTTGGAGTCAGCGCGCAACTCGATAAAACAATAGGTCGGCGAAACACATTTATTGGAACACCATATTGGATGGCTCCAGAAGTTATAGCATGCGATCAAAATCCAACTGCAACTTATGATTATCGGGTGAGATATTATTTTATAAACTTTCTATTCTGTGTATAATGCTGAACTGGGCCACATTTAAGATATCAAATTTTTTTAAATTCTTGTTTAATCGAATCTTTCTGAATATGATTCAATCACATTTAATTGATCGGAAAAGTCCAATAGTGGCTAATAGTTTTTTTTTTTATTCAGAAATTATGTTTCGTTGAACATGAGCCCCTGATGGATCATTTATAAATTTCATGCTTGACAATTTTTTTGTGTAGTGCGAAGTTGTTCCAAATTTGACAAAAATTTGTACTTAAACTGGTGTTGAATCATATTGGACCACTTATTTTAGTTTTTAAAATCAAATCTAGAAAATATGCTCTCTAAGTTTTGAGTGAACCAAATCAATCAGAAATGTTGTTTCTTAAGAAATTGGCTGTATATATATATATATATATGGATGAATTGAATCATTTCAAATCGCTAAGCATTTCAAGAAAATTCTTGATTATTCTAATAAGATTTGTATTGCGTTGTTTATACTATTTTTTACCAAATTTTTCTAAATGGGTGGTCAGGTCATTCAATATCAATACAGGATGTTATAGTCAAAAATTAGAATTTGATCATGCTTAATCTGTCCCTTGGGTTTTGGTCTGTGTCTCTATAGTATGATTCAACTGTCTGATTTAGAGGGCCTTAATAAATTGAATTTATGGTGGGTGATTTTGTGATTTTTTTGGATATAGATTTGATTTTAATTAGATTGGGAAAGTAAAATTGATATTTTTAGTGAGGATATCATACATAATGATATTTATAATAATATTGTGTTATGTGTTTCCGTTTCAGAGCGATGTTTGGTCTCTTGGCATTACAGCCATCGAAATGTCTGAAGGAGCTCCCCGTGAGTAGTTTTGCTTACAACTTTTGTTTTCAGCCTCACCAGCATTAAAATCCTAAATTCAGTGGGCATCAATCGTTGCAGGTCCTCATATGAATAGTCTAGTCTAATGGAATTTCTATTTCATCAATTTTGTTTTTTCTTTATTGCTATTCTTAATTAAGTGATGCATTCTGTAGTAAACCCATAACGTATGATAATATGTACGGTATGTTGTAAAACGCGAGGTAAATGATGGTACAAGTTATCGAAGGTTATCAATAACTCTCAACTCTTAATCAGACTGGCAGAATGTTACCTACTCTGCTACTCAGACACTCTAAGAAAATGGGTTCCATCAGAAAAAGAAATTGCAAATGGCCAATATTTCATGATATATTTATGAATAGAAGATTTAAAGGTCTCTGGGTGTCTGGTAGTAAAAAACTGAAAAAAAAAGTTCAAACTCATTAATACTGCTATGAAATAGCAGTGTTGATGGTTTTGAAGTTTTTTGCCCACCCCAAGAAAATGACGAGAAGCTTTTGGACAACCCGAAGAAAATCAAGACTCTGCCACCCAGCTTTGGATGGCCTTCTCTTTTTTCTGGATGAAAGTGAAGATTATTTGACAAGTCATATTTCTAAATATTATAATGGGTTTTGCTCATACGAGATTTCTGCTCTCATTCCTCCAAACAAAATAGTCAACCGGTCCTCTGGGTTGGCTTCCAATTCACATTTATTTATTCTTTGTTGAAGTTCCAAGGTGTCACAAGCCTTTCCACTGCTTTCTTGATTGTCTGCATGACTTCAAAACTCGTCATTAGACATCTGTCAGAAATGGGGCTTCCTTAGTTCCAATTCCTGCATTTCATATAGCTCTTTGCGCTTTGGTTTTTGAAGGTTTCAAGTATGGTATTTCTCGATAAAAAAACATGTTTAATCCTGACATTGTTATAGATACGCATGTGTTTATATTCTATATTTTCTCTTATTTCAGCTTTGTGTGATATGCATCCAATGCGAGCACTTTTTCTCATTCCAAGAAATCCTCCACCTCGGTTACGTTCCAAGAAGTGGACAACTAGGTATGTTTGATTTGGTATAAATTCTATTCTATGGAAATTTAGCATATTCAAAAATGTCTTAGTGACTGAGAGTTCAAAATTGCTATTTTCAGCTATGCATAGCAAAATCATCATGTGGGATTTTAAAGTACCCAATGTAATTTAATGCAATATTTTTTACGCAGTAAAATGTGCCATTTTTTGTTACATTTAAAAAACTGAATTATGCTGGGATTAAGTTCTAAGATATCGTTTTACTCTCCAATCATCTTGACTGGATTTGATAAGTCAATTTTTCCTGCCCGATAAAGATTAAAATCTTTTACATTAATGAACTTTTCAACTTTTTCACCCATCTAATTCTAGGTTTCAAAGCTTTGTCGATCAGACATTGATAAAAAATTACCATCAGCGTTCTGGAACTGATGCATTACTTCGGCATCCTTTTATAAAAGATCAACCTAACGAACGACAAGTTAAAATTCAATTGAAAGATCACATCGATAGAACAAAGAGGAGAACAAAAGGTGAAGATAATGAACTACTGAATGACATTTACTTTGCTTTCTAATATAACTAGAATACCCTGCAAATATGCAAAAATTTGAATAGATTGAAATTTTTATGCATTTTCATGGCATCTCATTAAAGATCCTGGACTTGTAACTGGTCGAAATTATGGTCCATGATCGAACTGTATTCTTTACTTTCATCTCACAAATGATAATAAATCAATCCTAAAGTATCAAAATGCATTATATTTTTTAATCATTTTGTCATAATATTAGTTAACAACTTTCTTCAGCATGGTAGTTCTAATAGCCAATAAGTCTCTGTATGAGAATTTCCATTTCTGTTGATTTCTTCCTATAAGTTTTCATTTACTTTGAATTCACATTTTGTTAAATATTGAAAATTATTCCCAATAAACAGAGTTACAGTATGTGAAAATCAATATTCTTTTTCCAATGTCTAGCTAGCGGAATCTCATTCATTTACAGTTATGGATGTCATCCTTTTGTGAATAGTTAGTTTTTATTTGAATATTTTTTTGTTTATGCCTATTCTTAGTTGCCTTTTTGAGAAGCATACTCATATATTCTATATTTACGCTGTAACGTTTTAATATAAATATGATCAAATAAATAGTTCATAAAAAGTGTTACTTTGAAGTCTTTTTGGGTGGTTCAATCCATCATCGTCTCAAATTTATAAAAAAAAAAATTGTTTGTTGATATGGCAAAAAGTTACTCGAGCTGATAGAATGTTTGTTTTTCTTCTGGAATCAAACTTCAAAAAACTGCTTCAATTTTTTAACTCATCTTTTTATTCAAATCCAGATGAAACGGAGTATGAGTACAGCGGTTCTGAAGATGAAAAAGATGAAACACCAGAAGAAGGTGAACCTAGTTCTATTATTCAAGGACCTGGAGAATCAACACTAAGAAGAAATTTCTTAAAATTACAAGCTAATCAAGATAGGTACCAACATTTTATTTTATGAATCGTTCATGTTAATTTAGCTAGTAATGTTTGAACACAAAGTGATGCTTTATTGTTTGAGATAAAGGTTCGAGAAGTTTCAGTAGAAGATTTATGATTAAGATTCGCCAATCCTTTTTCAGTCAGAATTGAACAAAAACAACAAGCAATATCTCTACTGATTTTTTATTCAAGAAGATTTTATCTTCAAGCCACTATGAGTTGACTCGAACTTTTAACAAATTTGGATTAGATTTGTTTAGACGTGTAGCATATATTTTTCTACTAGATTAATGTGCATATAGTTTTTTGAGAGAATGCTGATTACCCAATAAAAAATTATATTTTGTCAAGCATGTACCACTGGCAAATCTTTTTCGATTGGGTTGGCTGATACAAAGGCATTGTTTTTGACAAAGTTTATGCAATATTTCTTCAACTTCATACTGTAAATATTTGTAAAATTCTTCTACATTATTTTACTTACTGATAGAGATGTTTGTATGGGTATAATTTGAGTTCTGATTTTGATGTCCAATAATTTTATATACCTACTTTTCCATTCTGATACAATGCAAGAAGAGCTGGGCACTCAGAAAGGAATTTTTGAATTCTTGGAAAATGATTTTTCTATTTATTACCAAAAACATCAGTTCATTTTGACTTGTTCTGTTTTGTTTTGATGAAGAAAGTAGAGATCTTTTTTTGATTATTGTTCAACCATTTGATATTTTGGTCAATATAAGCAACTGATATGTTTTCATCAGGTCCCTGTGCTTATCAAAACATATTTTGTCATTTCATCGACTGTTATTCAAGTCCTATATGGTGATTCTATTAATGTAGCATTCGATTCAAAGTGCCAACCTCTTCAGAAATATTTAGTAGTTAGCGCCAACAAGTTTTGTCGAGTGTGAGGCACCGATGGATTGCTCTGTGAGGCGCAGTCGTGCTCGACAGAATCAAATTTCTGATCAGGTAACACTAATTTTGAAGCAAAATCATGATATATATATTTTTGGATTGTCAAATATTTCTTCCAATTAACAGGTCTGACGTTCCTCGTTCTGGTCCAGAAGCTCAACCCAGGGATCCGGCAGCTGAGCAGAGGAAGAGACAGAAGATTCAGGAAGAACAACAAAGAAAAATTGCAGAAAAAGAGGGAAAGAGGAAAATGGATGATGTATGACTTTTTTTTAAGTTTGATATGAAGTTTGAAATGGTAGAAGAAAACTGAGTAATTTATTAAGCTACCTCACTACTACCTGAATAATGCAAGTTTTCCTAATTTTAGCAACAAAGACGAGAAGCACTTTTAAGAGAACAAAAACGTAAAGAGGAAAGAGCAAGAGAGGATAGAAGAAGATTGGAACAGCAAAGGAACGATGCAGATCGAAGACGAAGGGTAACAGTAATTCTGACTCTGAAATATTCTTATGATATTCACAAAGTTAATTTCAAGTTTTTAGTTATTCTTAGAATTGATTTATTTTGTATTCAAATCATAATAACAGGATGACAGAGATTTGGTTATTTGAAAATGTGTCTAAAATGTTCATGTAATTTTCTTTGGATGGACAAAAAAGCTTCAAAACCACTTAGACTGCTATTTCATAGCTGTCTTGATGACTATCTTCTAGCCATAGATACATTGTGGTATATTGACCATTTGCTACATTTTATTCTTGTTGAACTCATTTTCTTCTGGTGTCTGAGTAGCAGAGTAGTTGGCATTCTGTCAGTCTACATGATAATATGCCAAATTTTATGTTAGTATCAGCAGTATCATATATCTGAAAGGTTGAAAAAACCTATTTTATTTAAATATATCAAATTTCGAATGTTACCCAAAACATAGTCATTTTTATTATCTAAAGTCCTAAAATTGATGATATCTGTACAATTTCATGTTAAATTATTGTTTATTTTAGGATTTGGAAAAGCAGAGAGCCGATGAGATTCGTCGACAACAGCGACATCAAGAGGAGAGAAGACAGCGCGAATTATTAGAACAACAACAAGTCGAGAGAGCACGACAACAACTTCAACAAAGAAAAGAAGCCGAACTTAAACAAGATGTTCGGACCACCACCTGTTGTGAGTTGAAAATATTTTGCATGGGAATTTTTTGATCATTGGTGATATATCTCCTTTCATCTTCATATCTGATATTATACACAGCCAGAAAAAGGTATTGAGCATCAATGTTAGCAAAAATAAAATAAAACTAGCGACGTTAATAGAAAAAAATGAGGCTTGAGCTATATTTATTAAGCTTTTTTGCTACAAAATGAAATACTGCAGGGATATCATAGTGGAATAGCCTTCTTAGCAAAAGATTAAGAATTTTTGGAGAATTACTAAAATGCGGCATGTATTATTTTCTCTTTTCATGTCTCATGGTGAATCATGATTGCATTGCGCATGACCATCAATCACTGCTTTCTTTTAAATGCAATTTTCTACTCCAACCAGTACTGCGATCGATTTTGGCTTTGGCATGTTTAGTACTGATGTGGGGAATGAAAATTTCTTGAATTGCAGTCTACAAAATTATAATAATGTAGAGTGTTCACCATCAAAGAATGTTGAAGATACAATTTCGCCGAATAATTATTTTGGTCAATCCTTGACAAGGAAGTTGAAAATAATACCAATGTTCCTGAAAATATGATCTTGGCGAATATTAACAAATTCAAAAGCTGTAGTTCTGACAGTCCTGCAATGCAACACACTCAAATGTACCAGATTATGTTTTCCTGGAATAGTCTCAATTGTTAGAAATGAATTACAGCATGTTATATGGTATTATCTTTCCATTCTGTGTATTTTCTTCCTTCTCTATCAAATTTGTTTTAGAACATAAGATATCAACAAGTATATCTTCATGTTCGTTTCAGAAATCTGAACAACATAGAACTTCTTCACAAAACCTCAGAGAAAAACCAGTATGGGCTCGAGAAGTCGAGGAGAGAAGCCGGAGAAATCGTCCTGGGTCGCCTAGCAACCAGGACTCTCGTAATCGTAGCAATTCACCTAGCATTCCGTCCAGAATGAACCCTGCTCGGCAGGTCTGTGGACTATGCTTGCTTTTTTCTAACTCTTTCTCACACTCTTATCGAATGACCACTTTCCAAGAATGAACCACGGATGGGTTGTGCACCACTCTGGCTTGAGCTATTTGTGGCTCATGCTTGATAAAACATTGTTTCACACTGCTTATAGTGACAAAAAATGTTGCTACTTCGGTGACAAATTCCAATATTTTTTTTTTTGTGCATGACACTTATGATTTTCTTTTACCTTTTTCCAAGGAATCACAGTTGGGTGTTAAATGATATCGGTGACATTTTGATTATTTTTTATATGTGATTGATACCAGAGTGACAACCGGCGAAATGAGAATGATGTTTTACACAAAATTTCGACGAAATATTTAGATGTTTTTTATCAGGCTGATAAAGAACATATGAATATTTATTCGAAACGTTGGCAAAAAATTGTTTTTGTTTCATCGTTTGTGCAGATCGAACAAATTTTCATTACTTGATAAATTCTGAAAGCTGTAAACTAAAGATGCTCGAATAAATAATGATCAAAACATGTTCCTTGTGATCACAGATACACATTGGCTAAATACTAAATAAACACAATATACATTTGGGCTTGCAGGGTTTTACATCTAATTATGTACTTGCTTTCAATAAATTTGCTCTCGTATCTCTTGCGAGTACATCATTGTGCAATTGTATACAAATTTCTGATTTACTGCGACATAAAACGTCATGCAATAATATCTCTGTTTGTTCAGATGTGAAATAAAGTAAAATAAATAATTTCAATGTCTGGCACATTATGTGTGTTCTTAATACAAAAGAAGTTAAGCATTTATGCTCCATCTAGAGAATTGAGTTACAAAAAAACATTTATTCTTTTTAAGTTTCAAAATTCCGGATAATCGCAATCTATGCTGATTTTGGGTATTCAGCCAAAATTCTGATTTATACTAAATTTTTCTCATAAATGAAAAGTCTTTTTAAAATATTGAAAAATTTTAGAATACCTTCAAAATTTCGAACTTTGACATATTGTTTCAGATTAATTCAACCAAATACATGTGCGACAACATTTTTACTATTTACAAGTACGAACCACTTACAAGATGCGTAAATTCCATAACTCTCGTTGAACACAACTACAGTCCAAAAATTCACAATTGAAATATCATCATTACAATTAAATTTGCAAGCCTGATTCGCAACGAAGCGAGCACGCTCTGTTATCTTGCATAGCAAACCGTTCAATTGCATTGGAAAATGTAAACAAACGCAAAATTGAGTCTAGAGTTTGAAAAATAAAAATGCCTAGCAATGATGTACACTTTGATTTCTGAAATGGTCAAAAATTAGAGAGCAACATTCACAAATTGAATTCAATAGTTTTAAACCAAAGTCTCGTCTTCCTTACTAAACTAGGGATTTCCGGCATCTGGAGTTGCATCCCTGGATGTGCCACTAAATCGATCATATTCACACCTTTTAACATGATCTGATTTCCGTACGAAGCTAAATAATTATTTGCTATTTACCAAACTTGCATCGTTATTTTAAATAGCTATTTATCTTCTTTGCTAAAAATACGGACAAGTCTTAATTTGACGTTTGTTTTGTTGTCCGATTTGTTTCACTAATCTTATCTCTGTACTTAAATATTATCAGGGTGCAAGGGCATCGCCACACCAAAGTCCAATTATGCAAAGGCACATTATGAATGCAGGTGGAATGATTGATTCTGATGATTCAGGTTCTAATGCTAGTCCTGTTGGTACAGCAGAACGTGTACGAATGAAAGGTAATGTTGTTTCGTCGCTGTTTTGTAATTTCCATTTTCCGTATCAGAGTTTAGATTTTTGTGTTACCTCATATTTTTTTGCCTCTTTGAGATTACTGGCATAAACCAAAATCTGGATATCAACCAAGCAACTAACTAATTTGTTGGAAATGTTGATCTGTCAAGAATTTTGATTTTTAATAGCTGTATCAATCAAAAAGTCTTTTAAATAAAAAAAAATCAATTTTATGAACTTTTCACTTTCAGGATATGTCCACTTCCTATAAAATCACTTGATTAAAAATATCTCGTATCTCAATATCTCATGATTTGAAGCATTGGTTGCAAAGCTAATGAAACGAGTGTACCTCCAATGATTGTCCATAATTTCTTTAAATGGGTTTATTTTGTTATGCAAAAATATTGAATTGTTGGATTTTATTTATACTATGTCAAATCATGTTATTTAAATTTTGCTTATCTATAACTTTCAACTTCTTTCAAATAAAATTAGTGCCGTTTATATTGCGCAAAATAAAATTACTCAATATTTTATGTCACAGAAGAGCATGTTAAGCATGAGTCACTGATGACTTGTGTTTCATAAAATGAACTTTTTTGATTGGGAGCGACATGAGCCACCCATATCATACTTAACAAAACATCTTTGAATAAAATGTTTCAGATTGAAAAAATTATTTTGTGCTCAATACTACCTTGTATCTCATCTTTTCACAGGTTCACCAAGGGCATCACCACATGGTACACCTACGCAAAGTAGAAAAGGTACATCCAAATCTAGATCTTTCGCAGAAGCAGGTTCAAGGTATGTTTCATTATATTTCTGCTGTAGTTTTGGCGCAGTGTACTGTATAAGTATTTTGTTTTTCGAGTTATCGACCCTAATTACCTACTGGTGTGTGAATTTCATTATCACCTTTACCATATGTACTGTCCAAGTATTTAAAAAAAGTTTTTTCAGTTTTTTTTTATTCCAATCACTTGTCAATGAGTGTATAAAGGAAAAATAATATTCAACACAGAATAACATCAAAGAAATAATGTGTTTGTTACTGGAATTGATACGAATAGTTCGTCCCACCATTTTGAGAACAATTTTAATCTTTTATCTTGAACATACCAATGTATTCGTTCCTGTAATAACCTTTGTTAGTCATTTTCAATAGATGAATTACTGGCAGGACTGATGACTTTTTGCTTTTTGTGTAATATCAAAGTACATATACGTTGTCCTAGTAAAAATTAAGCTGTTATTATGTCAGTCAGTTTGCGGCTCTTATCTTGTAAGAGTGTTGTCCTATTTGGAAAATCCATTAAGCCATTTTTTATAATTCTTTCAGACCAGCTCATCTGAACAGAGTAACTTCGTATTCATCGTCCTCATCTACCGGTAGTAGTGAAGATTCATTAGTTGACATCACAGCCATACAACCTTCTTCAGGAATGTAAGTAGTGCTAAACTATACTAGTAGTGGATGTCAATTACCTTTTATGTGATAGCTGCCATTGCAAGAAGATTCACCAACAAATACAGTATTCTAAGATAATGGGCCATGAACTTGAATCTGTGCCTTTTTTTTTACTTCACTAGTAAAATGAGGTGTACCTATTTCTTATTCAAGTCAAAATACATAAATTCAGGCATTAAGAGTAAGATTAAGAATGTCCGATTCGGATGTTTAAATTGCTGATATGATACAACACCTAAAATCCATCATGTACACTATTGTAGTGTTGAATATCAGAGTGCAATCATGAATAAACATTGAACAATCAGTCCTAATTGGTTTCCTCGATTCCTTGTATTATCGTCAGATGAAAATCTATGTGTTCAATTTTATTTGGAATTTTATTTCCTATATAGCTATATATTTATTTACTTTTTCAATGTTTTCATACAGTAGTGCAGGAGCATCTGACACATTAGTTCGATCGTTAGATAGTGCTTCAACTGCGGAATATGCATCTATTGTAAGTTTTTTAGTTTTCCTCAATCTTTAATCCATTTATGGATCATCTCTGTTCCGACTCTTATACCCAGATTGTGGCCCAAACAGAAACTTTATTTTGCCCAAATTATACTCACTTAATATACTCAACAAAAGTTGCTTTTCGAAAATTTTTAGATTCGGAATATCAGGTCTGGGTCATGTGGAAGGTCATTCAAGGGTTCAAGTTGGCCTACTCAAATTTCTATATAACGTAATTAATACATGATTAATAATCTCTGCAAATTATGTCATATTTTTGAATTCCAGGCTGTAAAGATTCAAGCTTTACCTAGTCAGAAAATTCTGTTTTAATGATGCGTTTTAATAGGCTGCCATTCATCTATTTCAATGACTTCTTTACAGTCACTCATTTGTGTAGATCACCCTAAGTAAGGCCCTGTACGAGTGACTACTTAGACAAACAGAGTTAATGTTGTTGGAAAGATATGATCTTTCCGGTCACCCAAACTTACCGAATGATAATCAATAGACCATCTTGTCATACTTCATGGAAGAATATTTGCTAATTTATTAGTCATTATTAACAAATTTCTTCATAGGATCTCGATAGAAAACATGCTGAAAGAGAAGCTAAAAATATGAGAGCTAATGGTATGCATGATCGACAGTCTAGTTGGGATCAAGCTGATTTTACGAAACAACAGGGAGCTTTACCTGATCTTGTACAGAGACTTCAAATATCTGATGGACAAATGGGTGATGTGAGTATCCATATATGCTTAATGCTAGTCCCTCTTTTGAACATAGCCAGAACTAAAAAATTATATCGGATTGGTTTTAGAAGTTTTATCAGTTGAATTCAAGAATGGTAGAATCTCAGTCACATGGCTACTCATACATTCATGTAAGATAGATATCATCAGAATCAGAAGAGACTGATTGTAACAAAATTGTGCAAAAAGATTCATTATATTATCAGCAGCACTTTTGAGGGGTCATGTCTCAGACACCGAGAATCTGGAGATTTTATTATCAGCTAATCACTGATAAAAAATTCCATGCATTTTTATACTCTGAAAATATAGTCTATTGACAGGATTAGCCATTTTTATGTTGAATGGGTATCTCAAACTGAAGTGTCTTTGTAGTTGAATTTTTTTCAATTTCTTCATATAAAGTACATTGAAATGAGTTGGGTAAAGAGAATTTAATCAATTTTATTATGAATTTATTATTTTGAAATAGACATCCTCACTCTTCACAGATCATGAAATCAAGTTTTTTCAAATTTCTTTTATCAAGATTATGAATTTATTTTCTAGCCTGCTGGAGCTGCCTCGAGAGAACCAAGAAAATCATCTGTCGTGAATGTTAATCCTAAAGGAAGTGAGAGAATTCCAGGAGTGTCAACGGATATGCCAGAAATCCGTAAATATAAAAAGAGATTCAATTCAGAGATTTTATGTGCTTCTCTATGGGGTAAATATTGTTATTTGATAACTACAAATTTCACGGCATACTTCTTGGCATATATCATTTTCCTTTTCATATTGGTCAAATTGAATTCGATTATATTGTTCAAAAAAGGAAATTACCTCGATCGTTGTTTCGGAAGAACTAAAAAAATACCCAACTTTTCGGATAATGATTTCTTTAGTCTGCACCATCCCATTTCTAGGCAATGCAATCCATCCGGGGCTCATATTCATCGATTCCATCAGCTAAGAGTTTATTAATTTCATATATAATTTGATTAGGAAGTTCAACAAAATGTGGCTCTTTCTCGTCTGTAGCTTTTAAAAAAATTTAAATATTTTCTGGGATATTGATATAATTACTTATAAAACTTACATATTAGTGAACATATTTAAAAAAAAATACAGTGATTACAATACCTATCAATTTTTTTTTTCAGGTGTTAATTTATTAATCGGAGCAGACAGTGGATTGATGTTGTTAGATAGAAGTGGACAAGGAAAAGTTTATCCATTGATAAGTCGAAGAAGATTTCAACAACTTGATGTTTTAGAAGGATTAAATCTTGCAGTTACTATATCAGGTTAGGAAACCGGTTATAACAGTAACATACATGGGTACAAGCAAACTGACAGAATGCCTGCTGCTCTGCTACTCGGACACCCGAAGAAAATAAGTTCCATCAGAAGAAAATTTTTCAGAGGGAAAATATTTCATAAGCTGGAAGATTTAAATGTTTTTTTGTGCCTGGTAGCAACAAAAATGAAAAAAATGTCACAATACTAATATGAAATAGCAGTATTGATGGTTTTAAAGCTTTTTTTATCCATTTAAAGAAAATGACTTGGACCATTTAGGACACCTGAAGAAAATCATGAGATTTCAATGAAAATATTTATTTTACTAAAAATACTTTTGCAGAAGCGATACGATTCAATTCAAGTTCAGTTTTACTTTTAACATATTAAATGCCCTCGACCATTTATAAAATAACTTTCTGTCAAACAGGAAAAAAGAACAAGCTCAGGGTATATTATTTAAGTTGGCTTCGAAATAAAATCTTGCACAATGATCCAGAAGTCGAAAAGAAGATTGGTTATGCTTCTGTTGGTGATTTGGAGGGATGTACGCAATATAAAGTTGTAAAGTAAGTCTAATTTTGTGTTTTTGTCCCATATTTTAGAGGAACTGGGAAGACAAGTGAAGACCAACAAAAAAGATGGCCTACTCGGACGCCCTAACCACTTTGCCACAAGAAAATTTACTCACATACATCGATCTATAGTAAATTATTCACTAGAAATTTAAACGCCTTTATCGTGTGCTTTGTAGAAATAAACCTAACAAAAACTTTAAACCTAAGGCCTGAATCAGTACCTTAAAGGCACCTACTAATGACCACTTCCATGCTTTAATTTGAAATCATCCCATATTAAACTGTACAACTATAGTAGAGTGCAGTGGGTGGTATGTGCCCTGGGCAATGGCAGAACCATATACCACTCCGTATCGCTTTTAACAAATAACATAATTGTCATATTCTTTCAGATATGAAAGAATTCGTTTCCTGGTCATTGCTCTACGCAACAATATTGAAGTCTACGCATGGGCACCAAAACCCTACCATAAGTTCATGGCTTTCAAATCGTTCTGTGATTTGCCACACAGACCAATGATTGTTGATCTTACTGTCGAAGAAGGATCAAGATTAAAGGTATTTTGTTGTATTTATTATACAGGCGTGAAATATAATTTTTACTGTGAATTTTACTGTGGCAATCAATCTACATAGCTCTTATTAATGGCAAGCTTTCCTATGTCTGGTGGAGACCACAAGCAACTGTAATAAAACGTTTATTCTAGTTTCCAATCAGAAATTTGATTTTGTGAATCTTGTGCAACAAATGGACCTGTGTCTTATCGACACGATCCATTGGTGACACATACTTAACAAAAGATGATTCGATAACATTTATTTAATTTGATTTCTGCGAAAGTGATATATTTTAAAATTTATCAATTTTTTAAGTTTACTTTGCCCACAATAATATTAAGAGTTTCATATATTCATTTTGACAGTTTATTTGAACAAATATCACTTTTAATACCCAAACTAGCAGTAGCGAAAGGCTGTCAATCGCTGTATTAATGTATTAATCCATATTTTTAGAAGGATTTTTCATCTAATTTTTATCCGTATTTTATAATTGTGTTTTTAGTTATTATATGGATCTGCATATGGATTTCATGCAATTGATGTCGACTCTGGACAGAATTTCGATCTTTATTTTCCTAATCATGTAAGTCTTCTCTTTTTTTTCTGTTATTGCTTTCATTTTATATGATGTCATGTACTTAATGAATGAATGATTTACTAGTCCATTTGTCAATGAATTACTCTGAGAAGTTAGTAATTGGAAATTACAGATATTTCAAAATCAATGTAGATAAAATTTAAAAACATTTCCAAACTCACACCACAATAATACTAAAATAATATTTTTTCAAAACAAAAATCGTTAGCAGGTAACTTGTCAGTCCTGATATGCCACTGCCTTTTCCTTTGTGTTGATCAGCGCTTGTCCTTTTTCGATGTTCTACAATTATACAACTTCCATTTGTATACATTAAGATTGAGGCACCAATTACATGTCACGCCATCATTGTTCTGCCCAACACAGAGGGAATGGAATTATTGGTTTGCTATGAAGATGAAGGAGTTTATGTTAATACATATGGAAATATTAGTAAGGATATTGTACTACAGTGGGGAGAACAACCAACTTCAGTTGCTTATATCAGATCAGGTATGTTTGATTGTTTCAAACGATTCCTTTTTATCGGCTATGATAAGCTCCTGAATTTGTAAATTTCAAGAAGAATTAATCTGAATTTTGATTTGTTGAGCGTGGACTTGATGGGTTGCGATGCTGAGTCCATGCTCGTCAAATAGGAATTCCTGTTATATAGTGGTTCAACTTTTGTCATGTGGCAAATCTGTATTCCAATCTGCTTTCCTCCAACTAATGTAGTTTCATTGGGTTTCAATACCAATACCATTTTATCAAGGTATGCATGATACTGGGATTTCGCCCATACCACTTAAAATGTTTACAGACTGATATCAGGCATAATCGCTTTATGCCCTTTTTAGATAGATTTATTTTAAGTAGAGTGTGCCTTTGAAAGTGTTTGGCACACCACAATATCATTAACAGAAGAAAAAGCGGGAATTTCTGGTAGTACTGATATTTTTATGACGGTATGTTGGTGCAAAAAAATGAACAATGCTATCGATCTATAGGATAGGATTACATTTTTATCATGCGGGAGAGAAAAGCCGAGAAAACAGCTCAATCATATGGTGAACCACAACCTCTTGTGCAGATACCAGTTCCGAAGCTGGGTGAATTATCTGACTTATATTTCTCATTTTTCCTTTGCATTGACACTTGGTTGGTGTGGGAAGTCGTAAGCAGTGCTTACCTGAACCACCGTGCACCAGCAAGATGTCTATCAGATCTCTCACACATAATCATCATCCATCATGGGATTCGAACTTGGGTTGCGTCATGACTATCAGAGAGGTATAGCTCGAAGCATGTTCCAAACGCTTTACCAATTAAGCTAACAGTGCACTCTATATGCCGAATATGTTCCGAATAAGTAGTAATTTAAACATCTTCAATTATATTATTCCAATTTCTTTCAGGCCAAATCATGGGCTGGGGGGAGAAAGCTATCGAGATCAGATCCGTAGAAACTGGACATCTTGATGGTGTATTTATGCACAAAAGAGCGCAACGTCTCAAGTTTTTATGTGAACGTAACGACAAAGTATTCTTTGCTTCAGTGCACAGTTCGTCCTCCAGCCAAGTATATTTCATGGCTTTAAACCGCAATCTTCAGATGAACTGGTAGTAAAATTAATTATTAGTTTGTTACATTCAAACAGTCGATTCAATTAATTCAATTCAAATTCAACATGTTCAAAAAAGGTTTTCACAAGAATTCATATGAAAGAGATTACTGTTTTTATCTGAATTTAGCTTTTTGTGCTTCAACATCAAGGCTTATATCAATTTTGCTTCATAATGTGTCAATCAGAAAACAAAATAAAAAATTTTGTTTTGTCAAGCATGTGCCACAGATGGTTGTGTCTCGTCGACGCAATCCATCAGTGACACATGCCTAACAAAAGAGATTTCGATAAAACATTTCCGATGGAGGACAGACAGACAGGCTATATGAAATGAAACTTTCCAAAACTTACTTAATTAAGAAAAATGGAATTTGCGTTTTCAATTAAAGCAATTTGAATGATGAATCTTAATAAGAGTGTGCATTCCTACTCCTGATTTATCACTATTTTGATTGATCCAACAGAAGGATCCCCAAGCAAATATTAGTCAATATTTTGTATTCCAGCTTTTATTGTGGTTTTCCAAACTGAATTTCAAACACATAGAATGAAAATATTCTGCTCTATTGCCAAGATATTTTGATCTAGTGATTATACTCATAAAGCTGAGCAAAATAAAACAAATTTGAGATCAAATTCCAATATTTAGAAAGAATATCAGACATATATATTATAATCATGTCATGTATTTTCAAAAGAAAAATTCTTTCAAATTATATTTAATGAAGTAAGTTGTCACATTGTCCGGACGAGGTCCAACTTTGACCCGCGCTTCATAAAATAAAATTTCGGAATGAGAAACAAGTAAAAATGTAAAATATATTGACATTTGTGTTTTGTTACACAAGAGCTGAACCATTAAAATGAAGCGAAGCAAAACTGAAAAAATATTCTTTATCGAATGTCTGAGTGATACGGACAAAGGGTGGAATGAACCTTGTAGCTTTCACACTGAAGCTATAGTTGTTGCTTAGTATACCAAACTATAGCCCATAATCATGGACTCATTCATTAAGAAATTAAAAAATATTGACTTTGCTTCTTAAGAAATGATCTGTCTGCCAAACTTGTTTTTATTGTTGATAAATGTTTGGAAATTTTGGTTACCGATAACTAATAATTCTCGTTTTGAGTGTTCAATTGTCTAACGCACATTTTCATAATGCAATACTCGTCTTGCTTACTTCTTTTTGTTTGTTTCTCTCATTTTTGTCGAATCATCACATTTTTTCATTGTATATAATTATGAACGTTAGTTAATGTTATTAATTATTTTGTGTTGATAATAAATTCATTTCTTGTGTCACTACTTATCATTAAAACATCAGACTCGGTCAATTGAGTCTGTCAATTTTTCCTTTTTTTCTTCAGCCTGGTAACGTTAATAGTAATCCTTCGCACTATTACGATATTTTAAAATAAAACAAAGCTATGAACCAGTGTCTTAGCTTTATTTTTGCCAATTCATTTATTTCTCACTATTAGGGAAACTCAAGCTAAAAATATAATATTTTTTTTTTACTACATTGTATAACTTTATCGGATTTTACAATATATTAGATTGAAAATGCTGATGCATCGGGCTGGCAGAACACCACTTTTTCTACTATTCAGACAGCCAAAAAATGGCTGTCACAGAAAAATTCTTGAAAAATTTTGCTTTCCATAAACCAGCAGAATATTCGTAATAGATTTGAGCAAAAATGGATCCCTGCTATGTAATAGCAATCCTGATGATTTTAAAGCCCTGGGACATCCAAAGAAAACTGAAGTTTTGGAGGATTTTCATATCCAATTAATTGTATGTCAAGAAGTGAACACTTAAGGTTATGATCTAATTTGAAGTGACATTCTGTTAGAAGGTAATATTTATCATGTTGTCTGACTATTTTATTATTTCGATTAATGTAAGTTCGAAAAATCAATTCTAGTTCGGCTCTATCGATTCACCAGTTGTTTCCCAATTAGAAATATTTTGCCAAACTATGTTTTGTTAATCTGTGATGCATGCTCAACAAAACCAAATTCCTGGTTTGGTCAATATGGATTTATTTCATCCGGTGATCCTTTGACAATTATTTATTGCATGGCTAATGTTTGTTTCTACATTATAACTAAATAATAGATGTCGTGAACACTTTTCTCTTCAAAACATATTTGAAACTGTTAGTGCCAGAAGTTGGCATAACCCAGATATGTGTTACATGTCAAACTTGGTCCCTTTGTATTTTATGGAGCATAAGCCACAGAGATAATCTTCCCTCAGTAACTCACACTCAACAAATTGAATTTCAAAATCACTGCATGAAGGAGGGCCAGACTTCTTTTCATTGAATATATCAGTCTATTATCATGTGTTATTATTGTGTATTAGTATGTCATTGTATTCTTCTTGCACTGTACCATATTGTTGGTTTTTAGTCTAAAGCGGGATTTTCAGCGATTGTTTGTGGTAATTGTAGTGTAATGAGTTCAAAACCCCTCCTAATTTTTCATATTTATATCTTTTAAAGATAAAGACATTGGTTGAAATAAAACTTGAGAATCCAGCGCTTTTTCGTAAAATTGCTGGTATTTTTTGATATATTAACTTCCTATGGCAAAGTACCCAAAATTCATTCTTTCCCATATTAGGTAATCCGTCATGCATCAACTGCTAGTAGAATGCGACTCCGTGCGGAGTCGACCGCAAGCTCCATGTGTGTGAGAAGATATACCACAATGTATTCCTTAATAGAAATAAAAACAAGTTTTCATGTTTTCAAGTATTGCAACGCTTTCACAAGTGCCAGACACCCTTAAAAGTTCATTTTTTGCCTTCCCAGTCAGAAAAAAGTGCATGAAAACCTGTTTCGCCAAGTATGAGTCACTGATGGCTCGCCATCTGTGGCTCATGCTTGACAAAAAACATTTCTGACTGGGTTAGGTAGAGGATTTGTCTGTGTGGTCTTTCAATCGTGTTCACTGCTTGTTATACAATGATATGGTAATGATAAGTGTTTTGGGAATTATTTTAGTAAGCTATTTTGCCTTTTCTTTGTTGTATTATTATTCTATTTATACTACTTCGTATTATAATTGTACTGCTTCGCAAGAAATACAAATGTTTCCTTCGAAGGAATAATTGTTTTTTGTTTTGAATAGGAATGCCTAATTATTCAATTCAATGAGGTTTGGGGAGAATTTCGAGTAAAATTGTTTTCCATTTAAAATAAATATACTAGCAAGAAGGAGAAGAATTGAAATTCAAATAAATCCGATTTTGCTGCTGGGCAATAAAAAAGTCATCCAGGTCTTTGGTAAAAGTTCAAGAGCCTGAAAATTGTGATTTTGCCCAGACATATTGTACGCAACGAAATGTACTAGTTCAGAGGGGGTCTAGTTGATGTTGTAGGTTCACTAAAGTTCCAGTTATCTATTTATGCCCTAAAGAGAGAGAGAGAGAGAATTTTGTCAACCAGAACTGCGATACATATTACATTAAATTATATGTAGATACATCGCATATGTATTTCGGTGCAGCCTGGGGAATGGCGTTACGATTAATTGATCATCAAAGTCTACCATCACCCATTCCTGCCAAATATATATAAAGAAAAAAGTTGCAATAAACTATAATAATCTTTGCACTTACAAATGATGACACTTTTCAAGAAAAGATTTTAACACTCTCATTTACCACATAGCATTCAAGCACATTGGTGTTCGTATTCTAAAATTCAACACGGACACCAAGAATGCCTTGAAGAATACCTGGTAAATTTGCGAAAGAGAACAAAATGGAGGTAATCGAGGCAATATAATAAAAGAGAATAAACAGAGGGGAACAATGTAGCTGTTCAAATATAGTAGTTCAATAAAAAATAGTACGGTAGCTCAACCTAATACTATCAATACTTTTTATGAGAAGTAATTTAGCAATTTGATTTTATGCTTTTTGTCAGATTACAGTAAAGTATGTTTAGTTGTGTCATGATGCGGGCAAAAAGTACGGGTAGTGTTTATCAGGTAAGTCTAAAAAATTCGACTTTAATTAGGTTATCAATTACGGTACTTTTTGGAAGATGCTTGTGATTTGAACATTAACCAAAATCAATATCAATTTTTTTATCTGATATTCCCGCGGCACATGCAAACACAAAATTCACACCGCACCCAGATGCGTCCTATGTAACTTGATTTATAACAAATTATCTGATATCGGAATATGATTGGTTTTACTATAGATTGTTACCGGTACGTTATTGCAACAATCTATAGTTTTACGAAACCCATCGTGTCAGAGTTGAGGTTAAAGGTCACCGGACAGCGTCATGTAGCGTCCCAAGCGACAGGGCGGTTGCACTTAAAAATCACATCCGAGTTTCGTGAATCATGAGATTTTTTATAGCTTGAGAAAGACTGTACCTACAAAATCGCTTTAAGCAAGGCTGAGTGCATGTATATATATCTTTCTGCTTTTAGCTTGAGTAAAGAAGAGTAATATGTAAGTTATATATAGTAAAGCATTATATTGTCTAGTACGTTATTAAACTGTAAACTAATCTGTAATTGTTATTGCAATCATAAACTCAGAACCAGATGGACGTAGGCAGCCAGGCTACAACTGACGACCACAACTCTCAAAATATCGAATGATGATGATGACGCTTTCGTCAGTTCGTAGACACATACTGCATACATATCATAGGCCTAGTTATAACCTACCTTGAAACCTCCTAATTCTGAATTATCATTACTTAATCTGTAATTGTATACTGTACAGTGCATAGTGTAAGTTAACGCTGTAAATGGTATCTTTATTATTACAGATTGCGGGAGAATCTGTTCAATATTATTAACGTTTGTCTATATTTATTTTGGAAAACCTTGAAAAGTATTTAGACTAAAAATTTATTTACATTTTGCGTTGGTTTTATCAAACATTATCTAAGTTTAGTTATTTATCTTTTTCAGTTTTATGCAAATTATTAAATATGCCTATCACAACCTGACAACATAATGACATAATCCGCTAATAAAATTTAGCAAATTTCAAATTGCTTTTTGAATAACATTTTATTACTTTGGGGAGGCAGAATAAGATATGATTTCATTTTATCTTGTAGTGTTTACCGTAATTTTATTGAAAATTTAATTGCATACCGATAATAACATGCAGTTCTGAGTCGCACCATAACCGCAGGTGACTAACAATTTGATGTGTCATCACAGGCTTGCAGATGCGTTACAATTTGCGAGAGTCCAAATTTTTTTATCTTCCTATGGAGAGAGTAATAGGAAACAATAGGAAATTAGATAGAATCAATACTGGATCACACTGTACACAGAAAATAGCAAAAGGAACCTCAAAGAATCAATATTCCATTCATTTTTCTCAGTTCTTGAAATGAATATTTCAAAATTTTATCATGGCTTCATAAAATTTGCTAGAGTCTGTGCGAGATACTAGACACCTGTAATCCTGAATCCTGCAAATTTGCAAGCCTGCATCTCACTGGTGGCTGAAAGAACAGAGGAAGTGAATGCCCTTTCAAGTTTTGGGGAAAATTGTCACTCTCTCCGAGCCCAAATGGCTCAATCTCTGAAGCATTGGAAATACGCTTTGGGGATTGGGGCTACGCATCCCAGTTCGTCCTGATGTAGGTTCGAATCCTGTGAGGGATTATGATATCCGAAAGATTAATTGGACGCTAACAAAATATATGTCATTGAATGTGAAAAAACCATTACAAAAAAATTGGAAATTCTTATTTATTTAATAGTTTTTGCTGTCGATTTATTCTCATTTCATTCTGATCATTTTCATGCTTAATTCATAAATGATATATTATTTTTTAATTTATTATATTAACCCAATTTTTTTAAATAATGTTCCACCTGTCAAATCAGATTTATTTCAATAATGGAAGATTTTCGAGGGGCATATTTGCGTATTTGCAAGGAAAATTATATTGAACCTCAAGAATCTGTTCTCGAGAGGATCCAAACACTTTCACATCCTGACAACATTCATCCTGGGGTGCTTGATTTGACTTCCTATACACTGACTATTGGTACTTGCTGTGCACTGGGAAAAGCTCTCAGTCATGATATTGGGTTTGGTGAACTGTTGCTGACAGATTGCATGCTAAATGAGGAGGGTGTTAAAGTGCTGCTATCTGGTTTATGCACAAATACATCATTGGAACGACTTGATCTTCGTGGAAATAACTTGAGTCAAAGCAGTGCCACAGCACTCGGCCATTTTCTAAAAGAAAACCATACGCTTAAATCACTTTGTCTTGAATGGAACAACTTGGGGGTGTGGGAAGCTTCATTCAGGACTTTCTGTGAAGGTTTGGCTGCTAACACTGGACTTGAAACTCTGGATCTGCGGAACAACCAACTCAACTATGTAGGTGCTCAGGAATTAGCTTTGGCATTGCAGTCAAATCGCACTCTTCGATGCCTTGACATTCGGTGGAACAACATTGGTTTGGTGGGCGGCAAATCATTAAACAATGCAGTACAACACAGTCAAACTTTGATCAAATGTGAAGTTACTGGTAATAACTTACCCCAGGAATTATCTAATTCTATTGAACAAAGTGTGTTGTATAATGAAGATCGACAACTTCGAGACAGCATGAATAAAAGTCGGACTAAAATATTAGCTCAAGAAATAGATGAACTGAAGAACTCCAAAAGAAAACAAATGGTTGAGTATGAAATGGAGATGGAGCAATCACGAGTTCATTTGAGTAGTACCAAGAAAACATCGCTGAGGAAAATAGAGCAATTACAGAATGCATTGCAGGAAAATAAATCTGGACTCAACGCATTACGTGCTAAGCTTGATATGACTGAGGCATCATTGACACTTTCACAACAAAAAACACAAGACCAAGAAAAACTTATCGAACTTTCTCGCAGAGAAACTACAGATATTGTGAAAAACTATGAAGCGCAATTGCGAAAAGAAAGAGAAGATAGAGCAGTAACTGAAGATCGATTAAGAATGGAACTCACAGAAAAGCAAGAAAAATTATTCAGCACAGAAGGTGAGTTAGCAGATGCTGAAAGTAAAATTAAAAATCAACAGCACAGTATCAACTCATTGAAAGAAAATGTTACACAGCTAAAATCTGACAATAGGCACACCATCAATACGGCTGATCAGAGGTTGGAAGAAGAAAGAAGACGGCAACAACAAGCTTTGCAGGTAACTATTGAGACTTAGTAATGGTAACATGATATTAATATTTTGTGATCTTGTTTGCAATGCAAATCGTTCATTGTTTCTTCCAAAATCCGTTTTTTAGTGAATGATATTTGAAAATTTAGATGTATATATATACATGCATATTATGAATATCTTCAGATCGGAAGTTTCTATTTCTGCAGATTGTTCATAGAATTGCTGACCCAAATCATTATTTTGTAATACATCTAAGCTATTATATTGAAATACTGATTTTGATTGTTCTGCAACAGCAAATTTGTTACACCAAGGTGAGTATTATTCAATTTTATTCATGCTTGCAGGATCAAGCCAACTTGAACCAGAAAATGATGGAAGTAGCTAAAACAGAGTGGGATGAGACTGATCGAGCCCTTCGAAAACGTATCACAGAGTTGCAACACACAAATGTTGACTTGGAAGAACGACTCAGTACTCAGAATGCAAATTTAATCGCTGAACGCAGCAATTCCGATGAGGCGTTACGAAGATTGCGAGCGCAGTTGCAAGAGGAACATCAAATTAGTTTAGATCAACTCAATGAAAGATTACGCTTGTCATCAACAGAGAAGAATGATTTGCAGAAGCAAGTTGCGAGTCTTTCTTCTGAAGTTACTGATGCGCAAGCTATGAGAAGTGCAACTACGGTGGAAATTGAAGGATTACGACGAACAATACAAAGTTTGCAGCAACAACTTGCATCTAAGGTGAGTTCAGGCTGGTGTGAGGTGCTGGTGTCTGGAATGTTCATGTCATTTTCGTTGAATTCACCAAAAAAACTTCAAAACCATCAACACTGCTATTTCATAGCAATATCGAGGATTTTGAATATTTTTATACAGTTTGTTTACTACCTGGCACTCAACAGATTTTCTTATGATGGAACCTATTTTCTCCAGGAGTCGCGGGTATTGTGACAGTCTTGGATGAACATTTTTTTTTATCTATGCGTTATTTAAACTTTTATATACCAGAATATTATATACAGTATAAATTTATGGAATATTTATGCTAAAGGCTCATAATTGTTTCATCAATTAAGTTTTTGGGTGTAAATAAGAACCACAGAGTATATAATATTAATAGATAAAGATACTAAATTTCTAGGATGCAGATATGGTGGCTGAAGTTGGAAGAGTTCGTACTGACATGCAGAGAAGAGTTAATCAATTAGAAGAGGAATGTATGCAACATTCATCACTACGAGAGAAAATTGTGGAATTGGAGACAAAATTAGGAGATCAAGCTGGACATAACAGAGAGGTAAAATCTTTTTTTCAGAAATAATTCTGACACCAATAATCTCTTGACCTTTTTTGTCATAATCCTAGATGTTTGTATTTTTTTCATTTTTCAAAACATGTTACTTGTTTTTCTTCAGGTGTCATGTTTATGCCATTTTATCTTGTAGCATAAGATGTATTCTGAAATTATGCGCTTCTAAAATTTCCTCTGATGGGCCCATTTTCTTCGGGTGTCTAAGTAGCTGACATTCAGCTGCTAGGCAGTAAAAAACTGAGCATCGTTTCCAATAAAATTTCTGCAAAAAATATGAAGTCATTTGTTTTAAGTCAACATTTGATATGCAGAAGCCAAAAGTGAATGAAATGATTAATTTCAGATCAATTTGGCAGAAGGCGAGTTTTTGACAAAATTATACACACAGTTATGTTCCAATCGTAAAATTGTATTCAAGTGCTGCTGTGCTATTATGTCCTTTAAACGACATCTATTGTGTGTTTGAAAAGAATTATTATTCTTGTTCACAATGGATTTCCTCATTCATTGTTGTTGTGATAAGTTTAAATTGGACTTGGGACACATTCTTTGGAAAAGCTACTGTTGTTATTTTATGCTCGAGCTGAAGGCTTAAATGTCATATATTGTTTTTTCCTTTCCAGAATTTTAGCCAAAAATCTTATCCTGGTAACAGCTAAACAAAGACATATGTTTCATTTATATTATATGGTTTAGTTCTTTCTGGAATATTTTTCACTTGGTGTGCAGTTACTGGAACTTCATAGAACAAGTATTTTGCACACCAAATTATCAAAACAAAAAAGTTTAGTGTGTTTCTCTATGTGATGGTCCGGTATGCTTATTAGAATCATTTGATTTAAATTTTTTACTGCATTGCCAGTCGACCCGAATAATTTTAATCTTCAATACTGTAATTCTTCAATATTCTATCTCTGTCAGATTATCGAAGAAAAGAACAAAGAAATAGAGAAGTTGTCTGAAAATTTAAGACGAATAGAACAAGATATTGAACGAATGAGAGAAGATGAAGCACAAAGGGCGGCTGTTCTTCAATCAGCAATAATGAATTATGTTCAGGGCTCAAAGTTCAGAACCCATTCACCTCAGAAGTAGGGGTGTCCATATTTGAAGAATTCTTCTTTTCTAATCACGATCGAAGAATTCGAATATATTATTTTCAAAAGCTATCCACTTTGCAGTAGAATCATGATATATGTGGAAGGTTTTTCCTCCATCGGTACTTTTCAAGCTTGCTTTTGCATACTTGTGCTGTGTGGTGAATTTCCAGCTTATTCGAACTCAGATATGACTTTTCCACACAAAAGGAGCTGAATTCTTATTTTGTTGTCCTGAACGTCAAATTTTATTTTATTATGAATGAGCCACAGACAGTTCAATCTATCAGTGGATAAAATCATTTTTTCCAGCTGGTTTGCCTGTGAAAGAAATATTTTTTGTAGAGGTCTGAAATAAAAATACATGATAAACTTTTTTGAGTTGGAATCTGCATCATTTGTTTGTCAGTTGCATAAAGCTACAGATATATCAGATTATGAATAATACTGATTTGTGAATTTCTATACATTTTTTATAATGATGTTCTTGCTTATTCCTTTTAAAAAATTATGCATGATATTATATGTTGTCTGCTGTAGGTTCCAATGGACTGTACTGTTTTAATGTATAACTTTTATATTTTTTTTCAGAAAAATACATGAATATATTATGTGCACTACTACGGTAATTATTTTAAACACTCTTTCAATAGAAATTAGATATGGCCTATCATGCGGTCGGATCTGAAGACCATGTCTATGGTAGCGTGTTCATGCCTGGCTAATCCGCTGACCTATTTTGCAAACAATTTACAGAGTACAACAACCTGGTTCACACAGTCCCCCGAACCAACCGTGTTATTATCTAAGCATCTAGGCACAGCTATAGACATTATCAATTTAAATGCAGTTTTCTTCTTTAATGCACATGAAAAATTTATAATAGGCAGTTACAAACATAATAATACGGTACTATAAATGACATGCACAGTCAATAAAGTAAATCCTGCCATTTTGGACGAGATGCAATATGACGGAAGAGTGCAATTTTAAAAGTAGTAGTGTAAACCCCACTAAAAGTGGGAAAATGATATAATGCGCTTTGTTCCCAATATAACGATTATACTTCTATTCCATTCCAAAGATACTCCAAATGGTTGGGTACTGCTGTGTGTTTATTCAGCCACAGGAAGTAAAATATTCTGCAACCAGCGTCGATTGTTTTCTTTGAAATTATGAGTCAAAATCCACCACACTGATTCATAAAATCTCTGTAACAGATGGCTATATTTCTAAGCGAGCAAGTAAAATATCCCACCAAAGGCTCACAAAATCTCTGTAACAGATGGCTATATTTCTAAGCGAGCAAGTAAAATATCCCACCAAAGGCTCACACATATCAAAAACAAACAAGTTAATAAAAAGAGCAAGAGTCAAACAATATTCCAATAGACTTATCCGGGATTGTCAGCTGTTCATTATTGCTCCATATTTTCTGCGCCAGAATTAAAATCCGCATCCGCTATTTGTGATACATCAGCAGTGGACAGTACGTTTGTTAAATATTTAAATAAATCAATGTAAAAAAACACAGATGCAACTTAACCATAATAAGGCGAACCACGACCTCTCTCGCAGATACCTTTTTCAAGTTTACTGTTTTTTTTCCTGTACATGGACAAGGTTAGTGGAGGAACTTGTTACGGTTATATGAATCACCATGCATGCACCTGCAAGGTGTCCGGCAATCTCCTCGTACATAATCATCCCTCTAGGGATTCGAAACCAGGAAATCCATGTCCGTACAAATGACAATTTTATACAACAATCGTCCAGATTTGCGCTAGTAGATAGAGATAACATCTTTACTAAATGGTCAATATTCATTAAATTTTAGTCTGTGTATCACATATAGATGTACACAGATATTGTGCTTCTATGCGTTGGTTAAAAAAAAATATAAAACTTGGTGTCGATACTCTTGAATATAGAAAAAACATATCTAAATGGATAGAAATAATACCCATAAAATTAGACAAAATTAAAAGCATTTTATACACAAACACAACAAATGTATCAATGGACAAGTTGCCAATAATTGCAAGTAAAAATGCTAGTATGATAATAGCAAACAAACAGCACCGAATATATATATAGAATATAAAAAGTACTCTGTGTAGCGAACATGATTGATAAGACACGAGAAATATTCAAAAATCATGATGGTCCGCAAAGTCCAGTCCAGTCATTTTTACGATTGGTCATTGGTCAAAAAGAGAAATTAAATTGTCTTTTTGTTAAGCATGAGTCAACGATGGATCGCACAGTCCAGGTGTAGACCATCAGTGACACATACTTCACAACCAGCAAATGAAAATATACTTTTAAGACTAATATATATAAGAGTCATTCATTGTAAATTTTTTAAAATATTCAATATATTTTCTATGAAATAAAACGTACCACCTGAACTTTATGTACCAGTGTTGAGCCATTTCTTCAAAGATATTATATTTACTTCACTGTTTTTATACTTCAAAGTCCTTTATTCACCCCCTTTACCTTTTCAAGGTAATTACATTTAACAGAAGGTGTATAAATCATGTATTTTCAAAACTCAAACCTTGTGTCAATACACCACTGAAGTCTTATGCTATTGATCTTCCTATCATCCCTTAGATCACAAAGCTGATAATACAATTTTTTGAGAAAAAAATTGTAACTCCATTCTGGTCATCGAGTTGTTGTTCAATGAACAAAATTTCAGTCTATATCATACTCGCAAACTCATTTTGATTATTTGTCGCCCATAGTAAAGTTGGTACTAAAATTTAGGCCATCTGTTTTTTTGTTGAAATGAGGAGAATAGTTTAAATTTTTCTACGTTGATATGTGGATCATTTCGAAATAGGTATAGTAAGCTTGGGACCTCTTTGTCGAAATCCAGGAATTTTTCCTGAAGATGGAGGAGTCGGGGCTTGTGGTTGAGACCCAGATGGTTGAGAAGAAGGCCCAGGTGCCTCACTCATTACTTCCTCACTCTCACTCAAATTATCAGATGACATGATGTCTGATCCTGAAATAATATATGGCATATATTTATTAGGTTAAAGAGTAGAGAAGCGCAAGTGGAGAAGTGTTGTCAAATAAGAAAATGTTTTCCATTTATTCAACATGTATGACCCAGACTTATGACTTAACAGATTGTTTTTTCCCGTATTATGCTACATAAACTGTAATTGATATCTCACACTAACTGAACAGCTGTAGTGAAACTACGCAAGGGCCATAACATACACTATGTTTTTAGGGACATAATTTTAGTTTACTCATTAAATTTAGTTCATGCATATGACACACATGACTGAAATTATCTAAGACGACTACACACAGGACAATTATTTGGATTACTTCCTTAAAACTACCGGTATGCAAAGTCTCACGAGGGACAGAGGAACAACTAACCATAACATAATATGCAAAGTTATCTAAGCCTTATTTGCTGTGATTGAAAGGAACTAAATTATGAACGTAAGAAAATGCCACAGCATTCTTTACCTCAGTGGCATATGCTTGAAAATTTTATATAATTTACTCAGATCATTTTCCTTTCTAAATGAACATCAAAACCACGCACCTTCCTCGTATCTCAAATCATCTCCAGAGGCCGCAGACAACGTACTGTTCAAACTTTGTCGACTTGCTACAGGAGTAAGATCCGCAACATCACCAAAATATCCGGTCACAACTGCATCTATCAAGTTGACTAATGTAGATGTGTTTTCCAGATTTGGTGACTAAAGATAGAAAAAAAAATACGTAATGGTAGAAGGACGCTCCATGATCAAAAATTTTATTTTGTCAAGCATGCGTCACAGATACCTACTTTTTATCGACGCTATCTATCATTAACACATACTTAATAAAAGATATTTTGAAATTTTTTGTTTGGGCTTGGATACATCACACGCAATTGCTGTCATGTGCTTATAGCAGCTGTCAAAACTAAATGTTTGTTTGGTACAACGGCCTCGTGTGTCCATTAGAGCGAAGTTTGCGGTGTGAGTTGGTACATAGATAACCATTGGGTATTTTTTCATGAAAGTAAATGAGCTATTAGAATTATACGTTCAAAACATTTTTGTAAACAACAGTTGCATTAGGCTACAAAGAAACAACTGAAAATTGTGATCAACCCAGGCGTAGGAAATACAGAATTCAAAAGCCTGCTGCTAGAAGGCGATAACTATATTATAGCATCAGTGAATAAATCTTACCTGCGGGAATGGACCAGCATATTTCCACACTCCACCAAACCCAATATCTGTGATGTGAAAATATATATAGTAAATTAATTATACAACATCACCGGAGTACAGACTGTGGCTCATGACAAAAAAAAATTTGCAATTCGGATAACTTTCTTCCAATAACAGAAAGGGGTGTTCGAATAACCTGAGTTGGGCATGCACCGAATGTTTGAGTCAAATCTAAAGATGGCATCACTAGCTTGGAGCGACGGACTCAAATAAGGCCTTAAAAATTAATTTGGAATAAAGAACTTACTTTGTAGAAAAGATGTTTGATGCTGTCCTCTTGATTCTTCGTTACAAACAGAATTATGGACAATCATTTGTACTGCACTTAATATGGCAAGATCTTGACAATTATTCAACAATGAACTGATCTTCTGATCTAATAAGCTGTGCCTATGAAAATGAGTATATCTAAAATATTTAAATAATTTAAGGGATGTTCTCTTTGATAAGGATCAACCCCCCATCATTAGAAAATAACAATATGCTTTGGCATTTCTGAATTTGTGTCATTTTGGCTGAAAGAGGCGAGGGAACCTCACGAGTGTGATTTTTTTCATTCACGTGAGATCATGTTTAAATCTGTAATCCGAAATACTTCACTCTCAAAAGGTTTACTATATAGTAAGATCCACCTGTCACA
Organism: Styela plicata; assembly: GCA_963675895.2. Taxonomy (NCBI): domain Eukaryota; kingdom Metazoa; phylum Chordata; class Ascidiacea; order Stolidobranchia; family Styelidae; genus Styela; species Styela plicata. The sequence continues at coordinate 14,992,182 of OZ023140.1, forward strand.
CATATCTGACAAAAACGCTAATAAAGAATCAAAGTTATGATATGAATTTCTTGGTTGAGAAATAATTAGCAAATTTTAAGGTAATAAAAGCTCATCCTTTAAAGTATTTTTCAACATTCATTTCTTCAAGTTGAAATATGTTATTGCAAATGTTGAGAAATAATAAATTTCTTACACAATAGGGAATACTTCAGGAAACACAACACTGGCTTCAGCTAGATATTCATATAATACTCTTGCTTCTAAATCATCAGACCAATATCGAACTTGAGTCGCCAGTATTGTGAGAAGTAGTGCCTGTGAAACCAGAAAAGGAATTAAAATTCAATATTTGCAATAGTTAGTCGAACCGATAGTAAAAAGACTGTGTGACAGAATCTTGTTTCTTCTTCCCTTTATTGGAATTCACTCTAAGCAAGGCCGTGAGCAACTCTTCAAAGGAACCAACGAAAGCCCACTGAATGTAGTACCAGCAACTGCACTCAATGTGGGGAAACACCCAATACAGGACTGAACCACTATAATGAAGTGCAGTGAGCGGTATCTGTCCTAGGTGATGGTAAAATCATCTACCACTACAATATTCTGAACAACGAGCCATTGCACATTTGCCTCAAAAGTATCTATTACGGTAACAACATGACCCACTTTCTAGGTTATGAATATGGCTAATGGAAGCTAACGAATAAGGTAATTCAATTTATGATAAGCCATCTGTTATTGTTTTGACCTATATAAAACCACATTAAGGTAGCTTCAGGTCTACTGTTTCGTACAGATATGAATGCTTCCAAGAATACAAGGCAAAAGAAGGAAAACTATTTGTTTCTTCATGACAACTCTAAATCATAGAAGTTCCAAATAACCCATATTTAAATGCTAATGTGATTTATTCACCTGTGATTCATTATCTTGCAGCATCTCATCATCAAGAAGAACATTAAAAGCTGGATCTGTGGACAACTTTCTTCTTGAATGACGAGAGGAGGATGATTTCGCTGATGAAGATGCAGAAGATGAATGTTTGCAAGATGATGGACCACGACGTGATCTTCCACCATTGATTCTGTGTGATGCACCAGCACCACTACTACACGTACTACTGTCTGAATCATGAGACATTCCTTCACAAACCTGTCAATTGACAACAAAAAAAATCCTAATTAAGAAAAGAAAGACGAGTATGGAAAGTATTGAAACCCAAAAACAAATTATATTAAGTATGAACTTACTTACAAGTAAATGAATACAAAATATGTTAATATTGAATTGAGAAACCATGACATGAAATAAGAACACCATCCAGCAAAATTTCTTGTCAGGTAAGAATAGAATATTGTTTCAGGAAGCTATGGTGATGACCAGAGGTCTATCGATATTGACACTTTTCCGACATTATATATCGGTCCCCCATTGTCGATATTACTGGCCACATTTGGCTGATATTATCGCCAGAGCCTTGCAATGAGATTAAATGAACTAAATATAAGAAAAATGTTATGCAAAAAGCAACATTTTCTTGGTGTTCTGTTTTCTCTCTTACAGCCTGCTTCGCTTGATTAAGCTGTGATAATGATAAATGAATAAGTGAAATCTCAAAATCACTTATTTACGCTCACTTGCCATAAGTTTTTCATTCGAAATAAAATCTGTGTGGTCAGTGAAGCATCTCATTTCGTATCAGGAAAAACTCGCCAGCTTGTCTCAAATCTGCTGAATCACGTAATACAGACTTGATTGATCATTACTTGATGATCTCCAATTTTAACCCTAAAAACCGAAAAACTCATTTCATTTTGTTCAAGGTTTCTTGTGAAAAAAACATGGGTTCGTCTCGAAATCATGATATACTTGGAGGCATCTTTGAATTTTTGCTTCATAAGTAAAAATTTTACCAAAAAGCAAACTTACTCTTCTTAATTTTGTAGGAGTACTTGTGTTCTCTCGTCCATCATGTCTTTTAGAAGAACTTGATAATCCTTTCTTGACTGAAACAAATATCAAGATCAGATTTAGATGAAGAATTTCAGAAGTGGATGAACTGGTGAAAACATCAAATACAAAAAAATCAAACAAAAATAAAACTCTCATACTGCATATCAGCTTAACATAGTTAATCTAAAATCAGTGAAAGGAAACTTGAACAAACCTCTCTTACTACGTAGCGGTGTAGCAGATAATTCAGTTGATTTACCAGGAAGTATGGGAGTATATCTTTGTTGTGTTACATCAGGATCAAGTGGAAGAGGGCTTGCATTTCTAGCACTGAAAGTTGAAATAAAAGTTGAATTTTTGACCGATCCTAATGAGAAAATTTGAATATCATATATCTTGGAAAAAAATTTGAAGTGAACTACTCACAATTCCCAATTTATGATACTGTTGAAGCTATCATTTGTGGAAGCATGAGCAATCAAGATTGCATAAACCTGACTGAAAGCACATTGGCAAGCCCAAAACAAGCCTGAATTTAACATGAAATTATATACAGCCTTTGGGCCAAATTTTCAAAATACCTGAACTAAAACTCTAAATCAGAGTCCCTGATTAAATCTATATCATTTCTAGCGCATAATTCTTTCAAAAATACCGTATAGAATTTTACCTGCGAGAGGAATGACTGTCAGTCGATCGAGCATCTGAATTATTTTCTACATCATCCGTGACCACATGTTGTGGTACAGAGCAAGAAACCCCTGCCGTTGTCGCAGTAACTGTGGAAGGTTGAGAACCATTTGACGAACGACGTTGTGGTTGTTGTTGAGTAGGGGGAAGTAGTTGCCGATGACTACTTGATTTGCCAATAGTAGACGAGGATGTAGATTGATGACTTGATGATGATGACCCCGGTTTTATCCTGGTTCCACAATAACGTTGAACTTCTGCACTTACTGGAAGCAAAGCTGTTATGATAAGAATAATATACATTAATTTATACTCTTAAAATCGGTTGATCTTTGCTGTGTTGTAGGGTTAAATTTATATCTATCAAAAGAAAAAAAAATCGGACATTTTGGTCAGTGAACTAATTGAACTCAGTGAAAGTATTTCCAAAGAAATGTACGTTAAATCAATTTGCAAGGACTTATATTTTTTTGCAAACAAGATTCATCTAAAATGACCATTCTTCGTATTGCTACAGGATAAATAAATATTATTATAAATAAATAAAACATAACTTGAGAGATGCTCATGAATAATAGTGGTGGGAATTTTGTGATCATGTAGCAATGAATAATTCCATGAATATTTCTTTGCTAAACTATCTGATAAATTAGATTCATATAACCATTTCAGTTCGCCCACCACTTTTCGAGAGTTCTTAAAAACACCTTTTAATGGTTGTTGCTTACCACAAAGCAACAATCACTCTTAACTGTTGTTATATTTGAACATGAAATTTACCAGTCAAATAAGCAACACTATCAGGATTAACTTCGAATTTATCGCATTGTCGATGTCTAGATATTAATTCCAACATGAATTGAAGTATACGGATAGCTCGTGACACAACCGATGTGTCAGGATGTCGAAAACCTGAATTAAATATGGTAATAGAATAATACATTGTAGAAAATATAGCAACAAAGCAGATTATGAATACATGTTTACAACAAACAGATGAGAAAAAATATTTCCATCTAAATTTATCAAATAAGAAAAAACAGACTGATCATGTCGATATAGCGCAGGCAGCCATACATATAAAATAAAGTTTTTGACAAAAATATCGAGGAAATTTTCTAGGCACATATACTGAGTATTCAATCCTTCAGAAGGTCGAGACCAGGTATTTAACAAAATTTTAAAGAGTTTTAGAGGCTCAACTGAGGCCCGGTCTCTTACGCCACGAAGAAAATTATGCAACTAAATTTTCGAAACTTACTATGTGACATGGAATGTAATGCTTATTCAAACAGTCTCACCTTTTAAGAGATAACTGACAAACGCAAAATGGAATCTAGATTTAAAACTGATCCCAATAAATTGATCAAGTTGTTGAAAATGTCTTTCTAATCTTGACCTCATATTCATTAAGAATGTTGCTGGAGGCTGTATAAAAATGTAATCACGAAACATGTAAAGATAGGATTTTCATTTTTTTCATTCTACAGGAAAGAAAAGCTGAGAATGCGAGTTAACTACATGATAAAATTACAGGCTTTAATACAAATAAGTTATAGAAGTTGTTGGAGGTGGATGTTTTTGCCTGACCATGATTCGAACATGTGTGCACGACGATCATATATGTGTTTTCCGACACCGTTGGCTGACCGAACACAAGTGATTGACGTTTCTTTTCCGAATAGCTAGGAATGCTAAATTCTAAAAAAATTCAATTTCATCCTCCAATCATTTTAAATTCTACTTTTGCAGCAAAATCAGGATATATGCCAAATTTTACATTGTGAAATTTAACATAAATCAGGATTTTGATGCAAATTGGGCAAAATATTCCAGAAAGATCAATTTTGAATGTTTGAGAATTTTTTTTATCTATAAACCAATATATTCGTTCAAACCAAATTCCCCTAACATAAACTTTAAATTCAATAACCAATATGAAGCTTTTGAATTTGACATTGTCCGATTGGTGAAATAAGGAACAGGTTTTGTCATTTCCGTATCATATAGCTTAATTTTCGTTGTTAAACAAATCTATTGGAAATATTCTAAAAAAATAATTTTAATCGGCATTTTAGGATAATAAACTATCACAATATGAGGTCAAACCTACCTGTTTCACAGAATCCATCATTTCATCCAAATGACTCAAGTTTTGTTCGATCAACGATAAACCGGCAGAATAAATTGATGTATCTTCAAGTTGTAATGCACAAATACCAAACCAAAAGAACAGAGAGTGAATTTCTATGTCCTGTGGTACGAATAACAGAATTGAAACAAATACAAATGTCCAATTAAATTTAGAAAGATTATATTATATTCATGTTGTAATACTGACAAGACTTCAAATGTCAGCTACTCAACCACATCAATAAAATACCTGTCATCGGATGGAAACTTAATAAAAAAGGCATATTTAAAAAAAACATTACTGAAAGAAAAAATATGTTATTATATCACACTGCATCAGGTTATTATTGGGGACAGGCAATATTTTCAAATACTTGAGATTCAAAAATCAAATTGAATCTTCGAAGGTTAAAAAAGACGCTCATACCATAATACAAAAGAGCATTTTGTTCATGGTGCAAAAACCGAACGCAAGCCTATGTCGGTCAACACATCTGAACCAATTGAAATAATTAAGAGAAACCACTTTCCAAAATCTAAATTCAGAGGATTTAACAGAGGTGCTGGGAAGAAACTTCGAGTCAAGTTCAGTTTTAATGTTTGAATATATTTCGAAAAAATAATACCTTTAAGTACAAATGTTATCCTCTGAATCAGAATGATATTCAAAATGAAATGATCATAGATTCGATTCCAGCCATAGTTAAATAGAAACGAAGCAGGCAGATAGCTGAGAATGGTTATAAATTTTGTTCACGGAAGAAATGAAAGAATAACTTACTGTTGCATGACCAGCTGCAATCTTGTGAGGCAAAGAAGAGTGGCTTCCAACAAATTCAAGTCTGCATGTGATTCCAATGACTGGAAAACAACATGACAATCATATTAAATATCAATTATTTCAAATTTATGAAAACCAACAACAGTTGAAAATGGTCAATCCAATTATCGATCATCAATATTCAGTAAGTCAGTATCACAGAACGCCAGCCAAAAAGCTTCAACATCCTCAACACTGCTATTGATAGCAGATGTTGGAGCACTTTTATTAATCACTTCCAGAAATGATTTGAATGTGTCAGATATCTGGAAGTAAATCAGATTCTGCCAACCCAAGGTAAGTCATTTATATAATATGATTATGTGTGCAAGAAGTTACAAATATATATGGGTGAGGAAATATAAGGTATATACAATAAAATGACTTTCTTATTCCACAAAAATCATTTGTTATTTTTGACTAATAGACATGATATACTACTCACTCTGCCCATAATCCGTAATATTTGTTTGACATGTCTCGGACTTATTTGTTTGGAAATGCATCCAAGTACAACTAGTGCTCTTGCTTGCAATGAAGGGTTGTATTGAAAAGCAAACTTATGACTCAATCTACTCCACACGTTTATCCATTGACAATTAACAATATCTTTTCCACATGCCTGAATGAAGGTAAATTTATCCATTTTAAAAAGAGTAAAAACCTACAGAAACTGTAGGATATCGGGATATTATTCGGAATGGAAATATTCTATATACCAGGAAAGAGAGAGATTTTTCAGAATAGTTGCTGCACTGATTCAATCGGCCATAAAGACGCACAGTGAGCGAAAACAGAAGTCAAAAATAAACCCATTAAATAATACGGTTTCGATTCCCGGTGGAGAATGGATGAAATATATAATTTTGAGGCACGCAACGAAGCTGTCTGTTGCAAGAGGTAATCAAATTCTCACCTCCATAACTTCGAGCAAAGCATCAGTAACAACATCAACAAACGATAAATTAATAACTTCATTATCTTCTTCAATAATAATATCATGTTTTGATCCTGATTCTGATCCAACTAATTCGTGTCCGGCGATGTACGGATCTGGAAGAAAGTCAAAGTATTATTAGATGACAAAAAGAACCAGTATACGGGTCAGTAATACGGTAATGAGTCAGGATGGTATGTAATAAGGTCGGTAATAAGTCAGCTCCATAAAAAAATTAAACTTGTAACTTGATTTGTAGTTCTCAATATCTGCTTTATATACACAGTAGATAATAATATATAGAATAGGTATAGAGAAGTACTTTGAGAAAAAGAATGCCATAAAATGAACCCCTACTGAGTGCGTTTAATGAACCCATGCCCACCTTACAACCCATTGCAGGTTTACCATCAGTGATGTAGCCTAACTGGAGATTTATCAAAAATGATGATTCATTTGCAAATATTTTTAACATAATGATATCTTCATAACAAAAAGTGACAAGAAACAAATACTGACAAAAGTTTAAAACGCAAATTGCTATCACATACATTGAAAAATTTACCTAAAAATTGTAGCTTTACCTTGGAATGGTTCATTGCTAGTAGGTTGAAAAGCAGTATCAACTGGTGACTTAACTTTTGATATTCCAAACAATCGATAAAATTTTGGAAGACAAAATTCCGTCAAACTCAATCTAAGAACTTGTTGAGACTCCTCTGTGATGAAAAAACAATATAATAAGTTAAGATCACTGACGTAAACTAGCAGAAAGTTGAACAAAGATATGGCTGCCGCCTTTCGCAAGTTCGATTTGGATTTCAAAACTGAATTGCCAATGGCTTGACTTAATTTTTTGAACAATTCAAAGGCAACAGAATATAACAATCGTATATACTTATGGGAAATAAAAGTAAATTTGAATATTTTATATTAGTATGGCGGGCTGTCTGGGTTAACATGCAGTTTTAGTAAAATATATTCAATGTAAAAAAGTTACTTTAAAAAAGATCCTCCCTCATCTTTTCAATCATGGGTCACAGATGGATCGCGCCTGAATGGCATGATCCATCAATGACTCATACTTGACAGAGCAGATGATTATTTTTGGATTCTACTAAGCTTCGAGTATAAGGGCATAAGTAAGAAGTTGTAACGTAATAACACAAACCTTTGAATTGTGTCTGTTTACAAGTCAATAGAGAATGAATAATATTGACAACTAGTCCATGTATAGAAGCTCGTAATGATAGTGGTCCTGTGTGCAATAGTAATGTAACTAGATGACATAGGTAAGGTAGATGAGTAGTGACATCGAGATTGTTGTTGAACGATAACATCAACAAATACCTGAAAGAAATGTAGAAGACACATATGAACACTACGATGTGTACTATACTATTACTTAGTAAAACATTTTTCTCTCATAAGTATGTTGCTCGTTTGTTCTTGCAGATGCAGGCTTCAGTGTACTAGCTCGGTGTATGATGTGACTATTTGCAAGTTAAGAGTCATAGTTTATATATAATTTTTAAAGTAAAATTTGGAATATAGTATGAATTTAGAACAAAATGATTTGATAATTTCACAATAAAAAAACAGGTCTGACTTTTAAACCTGATTGACCACCGGCAGGAAATGCGACTGTGACTGTGTGATTGATCTTGTGGCTCATGTTTGACAAAATAAAATTGTCGATTGAGGTTCACCCTTCCACATACCTTGCCAGAATAGCGATATCTTCCCAATGTTTGTGTTTCTCCAACGTTGGTGTTGGTCGTAACGATGTTTTATCCACAATATCACACAATCTACTGATTATTCTGCTCGATACCAACTTCATATTATTTGCCGCCAGAGCGACAGATGTATCAGCCATTACTTCAGCCTGCGTGAAGATAATTGTATAATGTTGCCCTACTCGTGTGTATGTGTAATATTGCTATATCACATGCAAGGGATGCCCAGAATGAGGTATTCCACACACATAAATAAATATAATTGATAAATAAAATGTTCCAATTATATATATATTTTTATATTGCAAAGAAATTCGTTCTCTTTTATTGTCTTCTGATGAGTGACTCCTTTTTCAACTTTTGGGGAGCAGATTAACCGAAAAGTCCATCTGATGCATGGTCACCAAATTTTCATCAAAAGTTATAAGGTGATAATGGTAAATCACGAGAGACATTGGTAAAGCATCATCCATACATCAAGCTTTAGACAATTATGCACTAAACATTCACTAAGCTTTCTGACAAACTGAACCACAAACCTCTTTTGAGCCTAATCCTTCTCTAGCACTTGTTTCAATAAATGCATCAAGAACCATGTCGATAAGATCAGGCATTTGACCAATACTTCCCCAGATCTTTGTCTGAACACTGGGATAAAAATCTCTCTCATCCACAGTCAATTCAATCAAACTATGAATAATGGACAAAATCTAAAAAGAAAATTATTTTACAGCAAAAAGTTATAAGCTTGAAATAAACAAACATCATAAGTACGTACAATAAAATTTGTTCAATTTTCCACCGTATTTCAGAACTTGCCACTTCAATGACTGATGTTGTTTTAAGTTAAAGAAAAAAGTTATCGTAAGCGCGGATTGGATTAATATTAATGGATGTGTGGATCCTAAATTTTTAACATTCAATACAATTACTTTCATGAAGCATCATTATTCGACTCCTTTTATGCACTGCTTCCGACTGTGCTTAGAGAGAATTGCAATGTAAAAAAGGTATATATATATATATATTATGACAAATATTTCATTATACAACAGTTGCAAAAAAATTCTCATGTTACCTTATTTCTCTTAGGTTCATCAGCATGTTTCAAGAATGAAGGAAGATTAAATAACCAGGGTTCCATGAATTCAAGACATAAATTCTTCAGTTCTGATGTGGAATGACAAAAACCTAGGATACATCAATGGCGCAATTAACGAAAAAACTTATGAAAAGCAGAAAAAAAAAATTTTTTTTAAGGAAAGGGTAATATAACAACAATGTTCTGATTTTTTGGCAACTGTCCGTCATTTTAAAAAAGTTCAGTTAAAAATGGGATCGAAACTTAAATTTAACCATGCAGGATATTATTAGAAAAACTCATTTAGAGTCAGATTTTTTTAAGGAACTCTAGGGCAGACAGAGAATGACAGCTACTCTGCTACTCGGACATCTAATGAAAGTGGGTTCAATCAAGAGAGAATTGAGAAAACAGGCAATAATCATGATATAACCCTTGCTAGAAAATTAAAATTTTTTTTTTCGAATGTCTGGTAGCAAACTAATTGCACAAAAAGTTCCAAAATCATCAATACTGCTATGAAATAGTAGTGTTGATGGTTTTGAAGCTTTTTGATCACCCAAAAAAAAAGAAATTAACGTTTCAGACACTCAAAGAAAAACATGATTTTGCCCGTGCTCTATGGACAAACGATGACATTGAGTCAAACTTGAAATTATTTTCAATAAAATTCAATTCAAACGCTATAATCCAAAAACCTGTTATGCATTCTTCCAGCAACTCCAATGTAACATGGCTTTGTTTCTTTGACAAAGCACAACTCAATGATACAATGAATAGAGTATTGTTAGCAGGAATACATAAACCGGCTGATTCGCATAATTGTCCTTGTAATTCGAGTTCAAATGCAGATGCGACGGCACATAGTAGATTATAAGCTGCTGAACGTACCATGGGCTTCGAATATCCTGGAAATGAACAGCAGTTTTAAGACGCTGGTATGAAGTTATGTACGTAGCATACTAGGCAGAAATCTGTTGTCCAAGCATGTATTGTTTGGTATAGCAGCACGATTCATTAGCGACTCGTACTCGACAAAATTTAATTTTCAATTGGGAATTGGCATTTTGACAACATGATCTTTTAGCACAAAAGAGATTGTTGAAAAACGCTAGGTTTTTCGTTAAATCTGAGCATAACGTTTTATAATTTCTGATTGGGATATCACAAATGACTTGGGTTCCCGACTATTTGATCAGAAATTGGTTTCAAAATTATCCCCATAAATCGAATTCCAATTCCCTTGCAGCAGATCGACTCACCAAGATTAAGCAGGGCAATACTGATCAGAGTTCCTGGTACATCTTTTGCGCTTATTTTATGATGTGCAGACATTGATTCTGGTTTTGATAATTCCCATCTTGTACGAATGTGTTGAATTGCCTGCAGGAAAACATCATTATAATAATTGTTGCAATTTCCATATTGTTTTTGGAGGTCTATTTATTTAATGCACCTAAATTGTCATAAAGTCAAGCTCAAGTTTATTTCACTTTTTTCAATTTTTTATTTATCCCTCTACAAATTATAATATGTCAAATCTAGTCATGGACCTGAAAAATGGGCATAATATATTAAAAACAGTACTTTTAATTTGTGAGCAGAAATCAAAAACATAAATCTTCAGATTACCCTAATCCTACAAAATTGGTCTCGCATTAAAACATATACAATACCCTTTTTTAAGTAAATACAAGGCTTTGAATTTTTAATAATATAAAAATTGACTTTGACAAAATATAGGTTTGTTAAAAACTCGAATTTAGTACGACTAGAAAAGCCAAAAATTTGATTATTTGACACATAAAATGTATGTTTCAGGCAAAAAGTCGTAGATGGTTTTCATCATCACACAGGACAGATACCGCTCGCTGCACTTTCTCACAGTGGTTCAGTCCTCACTTGCAGTTGTTGGTACTTCATTTTGTACTAGTTCTTCGTCACTCAAGTAGCCATTCAGTTGGTTGTTCAGGTGCTGTCTCTGGTCAAACTGAGCGAATTTCCATAAAATAAATTTCTGACAGACCTAAATTATTCAAAAAATGCCTGCTATTTCAAAAAAATTTCACTCCGAGTTCGCATGATTTACCTCTGCTACTTTTGCGGCGTCCAAATGTGAGAAATTCATTCTCTCGTTACTCGTACATACTTTCATAACAAAGGTGGGTTGATCGTCCATCAAACATAAATATTCAATTTCACTTGCGTAATATATATCATTCAGAATGATTGAGTATCCTAGAACCTTTAGGAAATGAGTAAATTTTTATTAAATTAGATTTGGATAAATCAATTATAAGAACAGCAAATTGTATATTGGCAATGTGTGTTTATATAATATTGCATCAAAATTTATTTTGTCAAGTATGCACCACTGATGGACCACGTCTCATCGACCGATCCATCAGTGACACATACTTAACAAAAGATACTTTGACAAAAGTTTTCCGATTGGGTCAAGGTTGATTGATGAGTTATTTTATTAGGGTTTGTCATCTAATGGGGATTTGGATGCCCTAGATATGAAGCAAGAACATTATTTTTCAACAATCAAGCGCAATTTGAGTTACACCAGTACCTTGCATCTCTCAGCTCCAGTTACTTGAACAGCCTTTGCTCCGACTTTGATGTTGACTTTTGTGTCTTTGTTTCCTGATCTAAGTGAAAGAAAAATACAAAAGTTATAGAAAAATCATCCAGTTAGTCTAGGATGGGTCAGGGTCGCACTGCCAAAGACTGGTCTATGGATAACATATTTTTGATCGGTGACACAATAGTGCCTGCACCTAATCAAAAACCAATTCCCAAAATGTTTTATCAGGCTTGGATCGTGTCGTAAGGCTTGGTTAACTGTGAGTCATGCTTGACAATGCTGAAGCTTTCGATTCGGTGTAAGGTATACTGCAATAATTTTAAAAAAGATATTTTTTACATTACAATGAAGTAATAGCTGCATATAATATATTTTTAAATCAGGATTTTTAGGAAAATCTTTTTGTTTTGCATTACTTGCTCTATCGACTTCAACAACTAAAAGCAATAAATAATCAAATAGCCACCTTACTGACATCAAAGTTGATATTGGTTGGTTTCCTTTTACGTGCGGTTCCTTTTACATGCTATTTCCTGCTTTGCCCAAAGTGAATTTTAGTGGAAAAACATCTTTATCACAAATTTCAACACGTCTGTGGGCCACTGATGGATCACACTATGATGGTGCGATTAGTTTCGAATAATTTTTTTTTTGGAATCAAATCTCTAATGAAATACGTTCGAATTGAATCTTTCAGATTATGATTCTACTTTTAAATAAACCAAAAAAAAGCACATTCATTGTTCAAATTTGAAGGACACTGAACAAGAACGAAATCGCTGTGCCTTGATTTTACGATGGGGCACAACAAAATTATCACCAAAAAAGTAAAATATCACCCAAAGAGTTTTGATCACCAATAATCACCCAGTGCTTGCTTTCAAGGTCCTACAACGACAGAACTTCAGATACTCGGCACACGAGGAATTTATTATTTTCTGATATGTTTAAATTCATTTGAATTAACATTGATTCAAAATTAACTTACATCGCTAGGTGCAACCCATCCATATCTCATTCTTGCAAAAATAAAAATAGAATTTATACTTGAGATTGCATTCAAAGACGTTTACTACACTTCATTCCCAATGGTATTAGTTTTTCTTTACTTATCGAAAAAATTCTACGAAAAAAGTAGCTATGTCGAACATGAATAATCAGGAAAAAATTCATCCAATACTTCTTACTTCAAAGCATTATAATACACAGTAACATCATCATCCAATTCCACAGTGGCAATAGGAATCTTCTGTTGTTCAACTTCAATATGTTCATCAAGTTGTTGTAAATGATCAATGAAGATCAAACTGAAAACGAATCTTCGTCAGTTCATGGTAAAATTTGGGATGTCACTCTTAGAACCAATTGGAAACTATTGAAAGTATTGGCCTTTCATTGTAAATTTTTTAAATAGAATCAGATTTAGAAAGATTTATTGCCAAATAATATAATGCAAAACTCAATTCTAAAATAATAGTTACTGAAAGTGGAAACGTAATTATTGTTAAATATATGGTCTGAGACGATTTTATGTCAATTCCGGTATTCTAGTATTTTGATCAAAAGTAGTTTCGTTTTTCGGTTATCATTATTAGAGATAGACATATATATCGAATGGATGATATTTCAGGCCCATATTATCATTTGACTGATATATCGACTTTACATTTTCAAGGATAAAAGATCTACGTTATGAGAATGGGTTTGGTTTTTGCCAAGGGAACAGTCATTTTTTCACTGCTTCTCAATTAGAACACAATACTGAAAACGAAATAGTATTACGGAAGTATATATATATACTTACTACTAAATTACATATTGTAACCAATCGAATAAAATTCACTAATGTTTTATTTAAAAATGGGAAATCAGACTGATATGTATCGGTTATCGGTATCGGTGGCAAATGTCTAAAATATCGCTATCAGTTCCAAAAGTGATATTGGTCAGACTCTTAATCATTATATTGATTCCTTTTGCATTCTGAAAATATGATATGAGCTTTTTAAAGTTTGACAAAAGTAGTCAAATGTAAGCAACTTTTTATATAAAAAATAAAAATAAAAACAAATTTTCCAGTAAAGAATCCTTGAAAAAAATTAACATTACAATATGAACATACTTTTTATTTCCTTTCAAAGAGCTGAAAACATCATCATGGTATTTAACATATTCTTTGAACCAGCTGTTCGTATTATACAGATAAACAACATCAAGATTCTTGTAAGTTAATGCTGGAAACATCACCAACCATTTAGGAAGGAAATCACGCTTGAATCTGGAAAAATAAAATGACATTTATCGAACTCTAAAGCATTTAAATGACATGGAACTTCTCAATATTAAATGACGCTCACGGTTTTCTGTTATAACCCTACTGATAGGTCTACAGACTGGCAGTTCAATATAATTTCAATTCTAATCGTTATAATTTTGTTGTCTTCTCTGGATATTGCAAAACAAAAAACTACCAAGAGTGAACTGTTATTTCATTTTGCTAAGAATATTTACAATCAAAGTATCCACTACCACCATTGTTGTTGGTCACAAGGTATTATTAAAAAAAAAAAACGAAATTTACTTACCGATTATGGGGTCCAACATGTGTGAGATCAATAACAATTTCGAATTTTCTTGCAATGAAAGGTTTAATAGCAAGTAATACATAATACATCAATAAATCCTCTCTTATTTCATCGGTCTTATATCTTCTAGCAATATAGTAGAATACAGGATGTCCCATTTTTGAACGACCAGACTGCAAAAGATAAAATCATCTATTTGAAATTGAGCGGTTACACGACCCAATAGAGATAATAAATTTATAGTCCCAACATATTTCCTCAGTGTCGTAAAGGGGGACAAAATGGAAGCAAAGAAGTGATAAATGATTTTAACATCATCCAGGGCAGATACCACTCACAGTCCTTTACCGTATTAGTTCAATTCAGTTTTCCGTTTATATTGCAGTTGTCGGTACTACATCTTCTAGTAGTTCGTTGCTATCAGGTGGCAGTTAGTTGGTTCTTTTTAGGCTCTGCTTCGACCTTGCTAAGAGTGACTTTCAATGAAAAAAATCACAGCAAGGTTCACAAATGGACCTTGACGGTGCAATCTATCACAGTATCAGTCAGTACCTATCCTGGACTAGGTACACACAAAATTACTTGTTTGAAACTCAACCCTTCAATTATGTAAGCTTCTTAAATGTCAGATTGACTGAAATTCTCACCCTTGGAAATATATCTGATAAATCTCATCAAAACCATGATATATACCAAAATTTTACACAAAAAAGAAACCTGACTTTTTATAGATGGCATTAAACTGAGTAAAAGTAACTTTTAGTCCCATTTCAATTAATTAGATTCATTTCAAATCAAAATTTTTTTTTAAAAATTACAATACCTGGTAAAAAATATTGAGTCCTTTCAATGCCTTAAACTCTTCCATATCTGCGGTTTTACGTTTTGCCATCAAATCTTCAAATTTTGATGAATTTAAACTCAGACCGCTAATTCTTGTTTCAAGGGCAGGTCTGAAAAATATTAAAACTCTAAACATTACCTTATTCAAACCAGAGTCAAGCACAGATAACAAACTTTCATGAGAAATTGAACCTGTTGAAGTTACCTGTTATATTCTGGTGGTCCAAGATATGCCAATAACGTTACCATCTTGTCAAAAGGTTTTCTTCCAACTGCTTTTGCATCTCTGAAAATAGGAAAACAAATTAAAATTTAGTATCACGATAGGATCTTTTTCAAAGCTTACTTTGAGGGAAGTCTCCAACATTCTTAAGGTCTAAAAAAACCTGAAGTCATAATACCAGAATGACAAACCACTAACTACCAGATAACTGCTTTTGTAAGTAGCGGTCCTGCAAGACGTTATACTGGAGCTGTTTAATGAAGCCAAGACAACTACATACCATATGAATGCAAAACTTTGATTTTTGATTTTTTTTTCAAATGTTATATTTTACACCATATTTTGACTCAATTTTGATTTTAAAAACTTTTCAAATTAGTTCTTACCTACTACGAGCAAGATACTCTCCAATTTTTTCTTGATTATTCCATAATAATCTGTGCAGTGCTGCTACGTTCGTATCACTTATCAACGGCATTGTATGAAACACACCTTCACCACTCGGTGATTCTGGCGATGAGATTTTCATGAAAAATCTGAAGTTTAAAATTGTAAGATTGGTAAGAAAACTGAAATATTTGTTGGACTAACATAATATCATCTAATCATTTGCTTGAAAAAATCTTTTTTATCAGAAGAAAGCATAAAAGACTTTGAAACTATCAGCACTGCTATGCAATATTGATATATATATATATATAGTGATAATATTCATTTGATTTACTTACTGCTGACAAGCATCGAATCTCTTCCGGACAAATTCATTGAAAGGTTTCATATGAGCTTCCTTCGTGAATAAAACATGATTTGAGATCTTCTGCATGATCTGAAATATATCAATTCAAATATATGAAGACATCTTCATTATATTTTGATAAATAATCTGAAATCTTCTTAGAAATTGATTTTGTTATAAGATTTGATTGTCTTTCCAAGCAACAAAATCATCTAGAAAATTTATTAACATTTAAACCCAGCTCATTTTAATGAGTGTGCGTACAGAACGATCCAGGTACACATTCAGACATTTTTGAACAGGGTTGGCCTGTTAAAATTGCTGCTCAAAAATTGCATAGTTAGTGCTAGTATGAAGCTTCTGTATTCTATATTTCTACACATAGGAAATTATACAGTGGAGAAAAAAACCAACCAACCGCAGCAATAATTTCGTCAACAAACCTTGCACATTAGTTTAAAAGCTCTTGACAAGTTAGGAGGTAATCTCTTCTCTGTCAATCCAAACTCATAAGGGGATACGATTGCTGGATTCAAAAATCTCAGAAACACAGCACTTGCTACAGCACCAGTACCATTCTCTGGAAATCTTTGTGACACAACTTGATATAAGCAATGACATACACTTTTCAGTTGAGGTGGAAACCTAAACAATACATGAAAGTAGATTTAATTATGGGTTTTTGCAACAAGGGTTGCTCATATTAAGTGTTCTGCGAACACTTTGGTTAGCTATTTAGATGTTCTTCATTAGGTCAATCGAAATGACAGTATTTCCTAGGTACATGTTGAACAATATCAGAAAATAACTCCAAATGCAGGCAAAATACACCTTTTCCCCATTTTTCCCTATTGAGCAGAATAGTTAAAAACTAAAAGTGTTCTCAACTTGGTAATCAACTGGTCAAAAAGCTGTTCAATAATAGGAAACTGTGGACTACAGCATGGAATAGGCCGAATCGATACCTTTTATCAGCTTTTATGCATCAGAATAATCAACACTGCTTATATAGCGATGTTGATCATTATAAAGAAACCTGGGATTTTTGTAAATTTTTTGTTGGATTGAATAAATTTTACTTTTTGTATTTGATTGAAGATTAAGTCAATACATGAATTAGACTGGTATGAGATTAAACAACCATGTATTCCAAGTTGTTTAATATAAAAACACATATGAGAAAATAGAAAATCAAATCGCATACTTATCAGTCGATTTCATAATTCTTGTAAAAAATCTCTCAGTCAAATGTTGTAAGTTTCAATCGGCTTTGATTAATGTCAGCATCATCTGGCAACCTGTGAACATCAACCTGAAAAAAATATTCGATCAATAAAAAAGTAAAAATAACGATTGACAAGTAGTGAATTGCTTGTCATATTGACATTAGGAATCTCAAGGTCGAATAATAATTTGAAATCAGTACTAGATCGAATACTTCAGTCGAATCAAATAAATGTCAACAAAAACGTTAATGCAATAAAGATTCTCAAAACGTTGTTGGTGCCTGGGTTGCTACATCTAAGTCAGAAAACTTCCACAAAAACATTCTTGTTAAGTATGACGGCGTGGCGCATTCCATCTGTGACCCATGCTCGACAAAATAAAATTTCCTAATGTCCTGACGAATTGAATAATATTCGAAAATGAACATATTCGATATATAGTAATATTCTTGATTTTAGATATATTTCAAAATAATGAGATATGAAAATATGCCATTTTTATTGCATAAATTCAAAAAGAATTGCCAGAAATGTTTATGCTATCCAAATTGACATAGTATAACAGAATAAAAGAAATCGTGTACTATAATCGAACTTTTCTGGATTTTGCAATTTATACTTTTCTTTTAAATAAGTTAAAATGCTACCTTCCATCACAAACATAGCTCAATTTAATGTATTCGATACTTCAGATTCGAAATTATTTTTTAATTGGCCATTTCTGCTCAATGGAATGGAACATAAACAAGATCCTAAATACCTCAAACTTGGAGTTGACGATTTCGTTTCCAAGACTCCATGCTATCAGAGGTTCCATCAAATTATGTAGATAACTTGCTCCATAAACTTTGAAACAGAATGTCATGATTTTGCTTGCGAGAGAATTTCCTCGAAATAGAATCTGAACATTTTCAGCATATTCCACCTTGAAAGAAGAAAGATTATCAAAACTCTAAAAAATGGCAGTGTTGTTGAGGTATCTTAATTTATGGTAATTACTTTGGCTGAATAATGTCTAAAACCTGATAATTTCATTTCAGTATAGTGCCAACACTTCAGTCGAATTTTTTGATGTCAAAAAGTGAGGTGAAACAAAAATTTGAAGAAGGCCATCTCTTCCAATTATTTTGTTGAAAATTAAATGCAATTCCCAGATAAACCAATGTAAAAAAAAAAGAGAACTATAAGTTTCATCTGATTAGTGCATTACGGTAAGTAGTGTTGATAGTTTTGATTGGATCCTTCTTATTCATTCGAAGCAAATGACTAAGAGGTTCTGTTTACAAAATAAATGATAAATCATAACAAACAAACACCTCACCTCTTTCGAAAACATGTTCCATAGAAGCTGATACAGCAGATGTTTTGCATCAAACAAAGTTCACAAACACTCTAGCAAGTTCATCCTAAATTGAAGAAAATGTTACAAGTCAAAAAACAATGGTGATTCAAAACACAGGGCATATTAATTATGATTGTGCTTTTTATTTCGATTGTTTTGAATTCAAAACAAATGAGGGACAGGCCAAATTGGCAAAGTGTCAGTTGCTTAGGCATTTGAATAAAATAATGGCCATTATGGCTACAAAAAGTTTGGCATGAAGGAAGCAGTCCAAAACAATAATTATCAAAACCAGTGAAAGTTTTTCAGACCCCTTATCTGAAGAAAATCGCAAGAAGGCGTCGAAACACAACAACAAAGAGAAATCCTTTAGAAAAATTATTTTAAAAATATCGAACACCAAACAAAAAATAATACCACTGAATCGTACCATATGCATTGAATGTACGACATTAGCGAGAGCATTAGCAATAGGCAGTTCTCCCCCATCACCCATCATTGTTACAAGTTCAACCAGATGATCAAATCTATCAGACAATGTTGTATCTTTCAACATATCAAATCGAACTGGACCTTGTTGTTGAAGAATTTTTGTTAAAACTTCAAGAAATGCAGATCTTGTGTGGAAGTCCGTGTGGTAAGCCAGAACTAAAAACATAGACGTAATATTATATTTTTGTAGTGACGTTCTTATCTAGAAAATGAGAAATGAAATTTATTTCCTAATTACTCAGAACTCAAGCATTATAATGTTAAAATCAAATCAATTAAAAATTTGGCTTTAAAATGAGATGATGTAAAAATTAAAAAAAAACATCTGCCTGATATTTGTAAAATATGAACTACAGATAGACAATTCTATACAGTTTAATCCATCAAATCATTTCAGTATTATCTGATGTAGTCGTAGTCAAGTGCCAATTACAATACTATCTTAATTCCACTCCAATACTTAGCAGGCTGCCAGAATTTCAGCGATTCTGCAAATGGGATGCATTTCCTGATATAAATATTGCTATAAGTATAAAACGACTCTCTGAGTGTCTAGTAATTATAAAATTGTAAAAAAGTTCAAAATTATCAATACTGCTAAGAAATAGCAGTGTTGATGGTTTTGAAGCTTTTTTTAGTCTATCTGAAGAAACCGACATGAACAATTCAGGCACCCCAAGATACAAGATACAGCAGATGTTTTGCATCAAACAAAGTCACAAACACTCTAGCAAGTTCATCCTAAATCGAAGAAAATGTTACGAGTCAAAATACAATGGTGATTCAAAACACAGGGCATATTAATTATGATTGTGCTTTTTATTTTGATTGTTTTGAATTCAAAACAAATGAGGGATATAAAGAAGAAAAAAACAAGATAACATGTATTAAATAGCAGTGTTGATGGTTTCGAAGCTTTTTCGTCCATCTGAAGAAACTGACGTGAACAATTGGGACACCCAAAAAAACAAGATAAGAAAATATGTATGAAACAGCAGTGTTGATGGTTGCAAAGCTTATTATTCGTCCATTCGAAGAAACTGACAAACAATTCGGACACCAGAAAAAAAAAAAAGATAACAAGTATTAAATAGCAGTGTTGATGGTTTCGAAGGTTTTTCGTTCATCCGAAGAAACCGACATGAACAATTCGGAACCTGATAAAACAAGGTAACAAAAAAACAAATACGAAATAGCAGTGTTGATGGCTTCGAAGCTTTTTTTGTCCATCCCAAGAAACTGACATGAACAATTTGGACACTCGAAAAAGAACAAGATAACAAGAAAACATGTATTAAATAGCAGTGTTGACGGTTTTGAAGCTTATTCATCCATCCGAAGAAACTGACATGAACAATACAGATACCCGAAAAAAAAATATTCTGCCACCCTGATACTTAGTCTTACTTATTCTAAACTAATCAAAATTAAAAAAACATCAACATCAATATACAAATATCCTACCCATTGCATGCACAAATCCATATTCTATATTAGCACTGAGCAGATTAGACATCGCTAATATAGTAGAATGTCGTAACGCCATCAATTGTTTGATAACAGTAGAATGAGCAGTAGAACCAGTCGTATCATCGGCAGTTAATGAAGTAGTTGAATTATGCACAGACGATTCATTACATTCATTCAACAGTTTCATGAAGAGTGTGAAATATCTGAAACAATAAATATTTAATAGTCAGTTTAAAAGAAAGACTACGCAATAGTTAAGTAAAACAAGTTATTCGAAAATTGGAGTAAGTTCATTATGATCCATAGAATTGAGATAATTCAAGTTTTATTTTGTTTGCCTTCGCTTTTATTAAATTTTACACTGTTTTGTAGGATATCTAGCATTATTATAAATTGCTACACATTAATTTGGAAAACTAATCAAAAAAAAATCAGCGAGTTTTTGGAAAACTAAATTCATGAAGGAAAATTCCGGGTTAGAAACCAAAATGATTCATTAATTATGTCTAGAAATACACAAATAAAAAAAATTAAAATCAGTAATTACGAATACAGCGTCTACAAAAATAAGAACAAGAAGATGTTATGCATCCCAATTTCTTTACTTCTAAATATCTAGAAATGCTTCACCATAAACTTACTTCAAGAACAACTGTGATTTGGCATCAGCAACATCCCCACCATCAACTTCATCGGGCTGTAACGGTAAATCTTGTAATAAAACAACCACTCCACCCATTGCTGCTTCATCCAGTTGTCTGAATGGATAAAGAATCATTCAATTATATAAATTCAACAAATATAATTTATTTCCATTACACAGTTAATTAGATCTAATACTAAAATATTTGAATCAGTTTAGATGGATTCAAAAAAGGGAATATAAACTTTGTCAATTTAAAATGACAAAACATGTTTTCTATCAATCAGCAACACATCAGGGCGTCCTCCAATTAAAAATCATATCCGACAAAAAATAGCCATCTCAAACACCATAACTTTTTGAAACCGAATATTAATTTTTCAGCAGTGACCATAACTTGCCCCTTTTTGCAGCAAAATCATGATTTATGTCAAATTTTACAACGTAAAATCTGGCATATGTCATGAATTCATTGCAAAATGAATCAATCAATCCAAGAGTAGTCAAAATTAATTTTAGGGTAGGATTCTAAAATACCCTGAGTTTATGTACACTAATAACATTCCACACTTATTATATAAACATAAGTCTGCTCGATATATAAACCTGAGCAACATCTTGATATCATCAGGGACGCTGTTCTCAGCACAATGATTTGATGAATCCATGATCCAGTCAGTAACATATTCAACCAATCTATTGCGAAATTTAATTTCTGATAAGAAGAATAAGTGATTCTTTTGTTTCATCATCTGGAAAAGTATACATAAACGCTAGTTACCCAGCGAGAAATATTTACAATAAAAACATGTTCAACAAGTATGTGCCACAGATGGATTGAGCAGAACAGTACTTAGCTGTTTTCTCTTTTTAATGTGAGAATTGTTGCAAAACAATTCCAATACATGATAATGTACGAGATTTTCAAAAACAAGCAACTTTTGTTTTCGACAAATTTTCTAATATAATTCAATTCAGCTAATATAAAATATTCAAACGCATTTTTAATACGACAACCTGTTTAGCTCAATCATAAATACTGAATAAATGTTAATCCAAGCTTAGAACATATACGTAGGTAAATAAAAACGCATATATGCTGACAACATGCTTCTTTATGTATAATAGCAGCAATATGATTGCAAAATACATACCAGTTCGATCATTTTACATAGATGAATTCTCATGTGAAATGATTTCGTATTGTTTGGCATGTGACGAACATATCTGTAAAAAATGGGTAAAAATAAACAAAAAATGTTAAGGATCCTTAGATTTGGTCACAAACAGAGTTCCTCAGGTATATGAATTTTGTCATTTCCTGTAATCACGGCATGTTTTTCATTCTACAAAAATCCCAGGATGGCCACGAATGGGGAAGAAGAATGAAGAAAAATTTGAAAAATGGTTGAAATATTATTATTTTGTTTGTCTTTTATCAGTCACTGGAAGCTCAAGCAGACAGTCGATGCACAGTCCATCTGTTGTTCATACTCAAAAATACTCTTTCCAAACAAGGCAAAATAATTCACAAGTGACCATGTTTGCATCATTTTTATATTACATATTATTTTGTTTTCAAAGATTTGATTTGGCCAAGTACTCAATTCTATTTCAAAAGCACCAATATTATTACCTTACAAGCTGAAGTACCATATTCTCAATACTTTCTTCACCAAGATGTTCTGTATCAAGTTCAGTACAATTTTCTAACAAGCTTTCCAATATCAGAATAATATGATTGACAAATGTTGTATTTCCTTCATTGATCAACATCTAGAAGTAACAAACGTCGTATAAAAATGGGTATTATCAGAAAACTCATCTTTCTTTCCAGGTTTTCTAGAATAGACTGGAAAAATATCACAAATTTTACATAACCTAGGAGAATAAAAAGGGCCTTTAAGATTTTGAATATTTCTCATTTCTCATGATGTCCCGCACAGATGTATAATTTCAATTTGTACTGCTAATGCTAAAGCCTTAAAATGAAATGCATCGACAGCTGGAGATATCCAATTTGATTTCACAATGGGTACAAAGTTGACAGTTGTTACTACTTAATTGATATGGTTAGCTCCATCAGTAAAGCAAGCTACGCCTCTCTAACATCCAGAGATCAAACCCCAATGGTGGATGATTATATGCAGAAGGTCTGTTGAACGACTTGCGGGTGAACGGTGGTTCACATAAGCGCTGCTTATGCTTTTCTCCGCCAACCATGTCCATGCACATGAGAAATGGGTAAAATCCCTTTCAAATTATTCACTATGTATTTGAAAACTTACCTGGCCCAGTGGATCATACAATGTTTTCAAATGAAGTTTAATTTGTTGGAAAAGTATTGGATAAAGTGCAGGATGCAGAGCAGTTCCTAGTAAATTTCTGAAAAATATAAACAACATTATAGCTAAAGTTTATCAACACACATCAGAATGCTTTATCTTATTTAAATATAATACTAAATAATTTGCCATAGAGTCCTACATGGTGGCGACTCAGACAAGGTCTTATTTTATTTTGGGTGTCTCAAATTCTCACTTCATTGGCAGATGAACAAAAAAGCTTCAAAAACCATCAACACTGCAATTTCATAGCAGTATTGATGATTTTGAAACTTTTTGAACAGACATTTGAATGAAGCAATTTCAATCCTCTAGGAAGAGATTTATTATAATATATTGTGCTTTTGATAATTTTTCTTCAATGGGAGCCATTTTCGGGAATGTCTAAGCAACAGAGTAGCTGATATTCTGCCAGTCTGGATCAGACACCTTTTTCCACACTCTGATTAGAGTGGTCCATTTGCCATAGTTTTCAAACTATTTCTTACAAATTGAATCTCCTTCGAACTTCAAACATTCATGACTGGTTTCTATAGATGCAATACCGCAATCATTTCACACAACACTGAATTCACCGTTCTAAGGAAAAATCTGGAGATACCGGTAAATGATACCGAAAATTTACCTACCTCAGAGCATTCTTTATATCTGGACTAACTTTACTCAAATACTGATGAGACAGTAGTTTGAGTAGAGTTGCGATAAAGCCACTTGCTCTTTGATATGGAGTAGGTGGACCGTTACTTCTCTGAGCAGATGCGGAGGCGGCATTGTTAGGGGTGGAAGTTGATGCACTTGAAGTGTTTGGAACGCTCAATCTTCAAAAATAAAACATATATGAAATAAAACCACAAAAAATATATTGGTAGTTATGGTATACTATTTAAACATGAAAATATGTATGATATCTTCTTATCTACATCACAAAGAAAATTATTCTTATCAACATTATACAATGATCAATTCCATAGCGGTGTCTAATGTTTTGATACTTTATTGCTAGCAAGCATACAAACAAGACATTTTAATTTGTGATTTCCTCCTTTGGTCGAATTCTGAAAATAAGGACACTTACGAGATGCAACCTAAATTTCAGATTCTATTTTGATGTGTGTCTGATTATTAAAGTGATTTGACCCATAATTCCTGTGATTTGATATGATTCAACACGTTTTTTCCACTCAGAAATTATATTTTTTCAAGCGTGATGCAGCGACGTTCACGAATGAGCTCTGTTGTATGCATTATATATTTCGGACTGAAGGTATAAAAAATTTTCATCAAAATGGTCGAAAAAAGCCTATATATAATTTGATCCAGGTAGATACAAATCAAAATTACTTATCGAAAAAACGATCAGAATGAAAAATAAATGCAAGAGAAAGTGGATACAATATTCCAGAACTAACAATCTCACCTCTGAACAGGTGGTGCTTCAACATTTCCAAGACTATAACTGCTAATACTACTATGAGGCATTCCACTGACTGACGTATGTAATGCAGGAGTGGACGAACTTGTACTTCTTCTTTGTGTTCTATTGGTATTAGAACCTGAACCAACTTTTCTCTCCCAGAGTTGTTTCAAGTTAAAGGAGCTACAGATAGATAAAGTTGAGAAAAATTACATGATATTAAAAAATACCACCCAGTCAGAAAAGCTTTAGGACCGCAGTGCGTTTCGACAAGCATGGGTAACTGATGTGTCGTTATGCATGGCGTATAGCTTAATAGAAAAATATTAAAATATCCTATTTGTTGATGTTTGGTAGCAACCAAAAGAAATGACATGAACATCTTGAACACCATCAGAAAAACAAGATTCTTCCACCCTTCAATCCAGCAACACCCCATGGATAAATTAAATTGACTTAATTTATTTTTCTGATAGCGGCCATATTTACAGGATGTCAAAGTGGCAGAGCAGCTAATGTGGAACACATCAGCATCTCCGCAAGCCTCAATGTATTAGTCAATGGATAATATATAATAATATTCATATTTAAACACTTACTGATCTTTAGCATTGACACAAACACCTCCCAATGCACAAAGAAATCCAGTCATATTGATCCATTCCATTGGGTTTTCCTGAATATACAAAGATAGAAACAAGATTTTATGATAAGAATATGCCAATATTGAATATTTTGACACTCCACAAAAGTGTCAGCTACATTAGCCAAATTGGCATAATTTGATAACAAAATTTCCGATGCACATTCCAAATCCGATACATAGGTGACATAAAAATGTCAAAAAAACGTTTGTTTGAAAGGAGCACGTTCTTCAAAAAAATATGAACAAAATAAATAATAAATTTTTTCTCCATTGTAAATCACGAGATTGGCTATGAGATCTATCATGATTGATTATGAGATCTATGAACATTATGAGCCGCTTTTCATTGAAATGTTGATCGGCTCAAGCAACACTCCTCAGCCCTGACATACAGCATGGGACACGACTAAAAGCCGCAAGCGGTCTGTGAGTAGATCTAAGCCATAGCCAAGTCTGAGCCGTTCGTATAAGAAAATTTCTGAAATTGGTGGTATAAATGCACATAGGAACAGCCAGAGTTCCAATCAGAAATCATATTTTGTCAAGCATGAGCCATAGATGGGTCATGCACAACATTTTGCTGACAGGGTCGATCTGACAATGAAGTGATGTTATCACTGTTGGATAAATATTGCCTTTGAATTAAGTCCGAAAAAAAGTTACAGACCTAATTTTAAATAACATACCCCTGGTACGTTTCTTCTGACAGAATTTCTCACAGCAGGGGGAGCATTGGGATTATCACCCATGGATTGAACATCATCAAACTTCCCAGGTTTTGCCATTAAATATGGCATTGTTCTCGATTCCCATTTGATTCTTGCATCTTCCCAGGCCTGATAATTAGGAATTGAGAATTGAATATACTACACAAATTAAAATATATATCGATTGAAATAAAAAGCTCACTGAATCAAAACCCAACACATACTGTGCTACATTATATTTATTAAGTTACAAACTTTTCATCCAAAACAAACAATGAGTAGGAAATAAACAAGTGTTTGGACGTATATCTTGCGTGACATACTCATTAATCTTCTATGTGATTTAGTGTTGCATATTTTTTTTTTGGAACTTACCAGTCCGCAATCTGATTATTCAATTTTCGTTAAATATTGATCCCACAAAAATATGATCATGCCATACATGGGTGCGATGACGTGGTTATCATGTTGGCATCGCAGGTTGAAATCTCAGGTTCGAGTTCCGGCTAGTCCGCCTCGTTTATTCATGCCCGCCACTCAACGCAGGTAGTTATAACTTGGGTAAGCTCGGCCGAAGCGGAAAGTCCATATCTTTCCAACATCAATAACCCAGTTCGTGGTCGCTCGCGCATGGCCTTGTCCGGGGTGATCCCCCAAATGAATGGCTATAAAAAAATAATATAAATATAATATATATAAAATTACTACTAATTAAAAACTCACATCCAAACTAGCAGGAGTAAACTTGCAGCATCTTCTTATTAAATCGGTGACCTTCTTTTGCAAAGTACCATAACCATTCTGTATTGCAGTACCAGCTGATGCCAGATCAACATATAATTCATGATATTCTGGAAGCATTCTACCCAGAGCACTCTCGTCAAATCGCCATCTACGTATACAAAATCATATTGAAGTGTATTAAAACTGGCAACTACAACTTATCAAGTAGGTGTGCAAGTTCGAAAAATGGAAATTTGAATGTAGATCCTAAAAATTATGTCTATCAGGGTTGCATCCCACTAAAACGGCCTCTGATTTCTATGAAACGATGAATGTTCAATTATTTTTGGGTTTAACAAACCCAATCAGAAAATTATTTTGCCAGTCAAAGTTGCACAGATTGGATATTCTAGTCAGACAGAATGGCTGCCATCAGAAGAGAATCTAGCAAATATGCAATATACCATGATGAATCTTTTGCTAGAAGATTTATATATCTCTTTTTGAGTACCTGGTGGCAACCAAACCATAGAAAAAGGTTCAAAATCATCAACACCGCATGAAATAGCATGTTGATGATTTTGAAACTCTTTTGTCCATCTGAAAAAAATGGCCCTGACATTTCAGACACCCAAAAAAAACAAGATTTTGTAACCCTGGGCTGCACCTTGGTGGCATATACAATCAGCGTCCCCTGAAGAGATATTACATTTGCTGAGCATGAGCCACAGATGATTTATACATAAAAAACTGAACTAGTTAAAAAGACAACTGCATGTTAAAAACAACCCGTACTTGATTTCAATTTCTTCGTGTAAATATCTAAAACAAGATAAAGCAACAAGAACAACTTCTGTATCGAGACTCCACAAATATTCAAGCAGAACCATTTCAACCTTCATCTGTAAATATAAATAATTTTACCTATAAATTTGATTTTCTCAGAAACATACTTATTATTGACAGGAGTAAAGAATATCGAAAATGTATAGTGTTTTCACTTAAAAATATATTTGTTTTTATTTAAATATTGAATCGCAACATTAGTAACACAACCTTGTCAATTCGTGCGATTTTACTACACTTATTTCAAAAACTTAAATATACTCCATTAAAAATTCATTTTGTCAAGCATGAGCCACTGATGGACCGTGCCTCAATGGCACAGTCCATCAGTGGCCCATACTTGACAATTCATATTTCCTTATTAGGAAAGAAACAGCCTCTTTTTGAATTTTTTGATCAATTATCGCAATTGGAACCATTATGCGGAAAGATTCAATTTGAAATATCAAGATTTGGAAATAAATGCGCCTGGAAGCAGTAATCCTAGTTTTAATTCTACCTGTGCTCTTTTCACGACTTCTGCCCTGTATCCAACACCTCTTTCATGATTTTGATAAAGGAATGCAATTCTACAACCCAGTATTTGAAGCAACCATTTTAAATTATTACAAGAAACATCAGGTGGTGTTGACATTTGGTCAGTTAAAATACGACAACAAACATTGAACAACATTGTTGAACTGAAATGAAAACATGGAAAATATCACTATTTAAGAATAATGAATATCTTCATTCAAGAAAGTTTCAATCGGAGGCAACCAATAAGGATTACTCAACCTATTTTGTAGCGACAGAAATAGATTTATGTTTTTTTATAAAATAAAGATATTCGACTTCTGAAACAGCATTTGTGAAAAAAAAGATGGCAAATCCTGGAAAAATGGAAATTGCAAATAATTTTCAATTTCCAATATTTCCGATGGAGGCACAATCAAACTGGAGTTTTTGAAATAAATGGAACGAATCCAGGAATACCCCGACATGGCAAGTATCAGTCGAAGACTCTGTAAGAATAAATAATGTAAAGAGTGCAGGTCAGGTGCAATTTACAAGATCTGCATATTCAAAGCACTGTATGTAAGGGAATTCAATTATACAAAAATGTATCTATAAGTATATACCAAATGCTAACTCATACCTAACATCCCAAAATGTAGTGACAGGAGATTCCGGATTCCAAGTAAGAGATATTTGAGGGCTATGTAACTGGAGCAATGCCTCCATTGCTTCTAACGATGTTTGTACTCCAAATATAGGTTGCATCGGAACAACCAGACTTGTTAATGTTCGGATGAAATCCCAACAATTTGAATGAATCTGTTGATTGCTGTTACCCAAGTCCTAGACCAAACAAAAGTACAGTAGTAATCAGAATGCCATTCTACTACTCAAACCTCAGGGCTTAAGCTTAAATTATCAGGGGTTAGCTTTATTAAATTGAGAGAAAATTCACCTAAAAAGGGAATATCCACTCGATGACCTCTTATGATTTCAGATTCTTGCAAAATATATCAAAAGTATTAGAAATCATCAATATTCCTTTTATAATAGAATTATTAGATGGTGATAGGCTTATGAGAGTGGATCAAACAACAGAGGATAAAATGGCAGACCCAGAAGGTGAACAAGACTTGGCGGCCTAGCAAAGGGTCCATACTGAAAATCAATTCCATTGAGATTCATCAAAACAACAAGTTGAAATACTCATGTTTTTCCTAAAGTCGCATTCTTTTCCATTTCTTCAGATGAATTAGGATTAAAATTTTCTTAAATCGTTTAGGTAATCTTACAGTCTGCATTTCTGGTTATAGCCGTAACTTAGATGATAGAAAAATTCTTGTGATATACCAGAACCAAATAATTAACAAAATTTCATTTTCGAGTTTTTAAAGACAGACGTAGAATATATAATTTATTTATAAAAACATTACTAACATAAAGGAATGGTCTTTGATCAGCAATTGTCATCTGCACTAATGCTTGCATTAAGTCTTTCTGTGAAATTGTTTCTTCTTGTGACCTTTTCAATCCAACGTTCATTCTTTCCATTTGCTCGCGCAAAAAAGACTGGTGATAAAAGAAAGTAATCCCTTTTTCATATCAATATGAATAGTGACCTTCCATTCTTGGCCACTGACAACAGAATATACAATTTATCAAAACCATAATAACCCAGCTCCATAATTTCTTAGCAGCTAAAAGGATTTTTTCGCTAAAAGCCATTGTTGAATCCATACAAGACAATTCTTTCATTCATTTATATTCGTGTTTGTTATATCCTATCAAAAATAGCAAATATCCAGTATTGGTCATCTCTGATGTCAAGATATACTTTTAATGATTTAATTGAAACAAGAAAAACACACAATTTTAGCTGAAATTGTATATATACACACAATATGTCTTTTAGGTAAACCCATTTGAAAGACTGTTTTGTGATCTGGAAATATGTCAGTGTTAAATTAGACATCTCTTGTCTGACCAATACCATATTCAGCTTTTGGAATAATTATTCTATTTAATTTCATTTTAGATGTAAATAAACAGGAAACACTTCATTATTCTGTAAAAAAAATGTTCATCACTCAAGACTGTTTCCTTTGGTTAATATTTGCTAGTTTCATAATGAAATAGATAATTTTGATATCTATATATAAGGCAGTTTAACATTAGAACAATATCAAAATCGAGAGTGATTAAAAAATGTATTAAGTAGCATCATATTGAAGGCAATATCATTAGTGTCGAAAGCAACTAATACTTCGCAAAATGTGCTTCCCAGCCTGATACGGTATATCTCTTGCTATAACAATAAAGTTTCTTTGGGAATGCCTAGTAGCGAATGAACTGTTGAAAAAGGTTTAAAATTATCAATACTGTTATGACGCCATAAAACTTTTCCGAAAGCATATGCAGTCACCGCTTAGGTCAAGTTCCACAAACCTGGCTGGTCCTTGCTGACGCAGTACCTTGTCCAAGAACTTTAGGTGTGACTTCCAAAAAAGCTTTTCTCATCTCTGGTCCAAGACCATAAAAGGAGTCAATTCTTGGCCACCAAAGTAAAGGATGCTGATAATAAAGAGGATATTTGGATATTTATTGAAACTGAGTTGTAATAATTAGTCAATCGAAAACAAAGCTTGCAAATGTCATCAAAGAATGTCATCAACCGATTAACCCAGTATTCTAGAATTGTGATTGGGTAGAAGTAATTTCTTTCTCAATCATAGTTTTTGATTCACTTTTCTGCAAAATGGGCAAAATATCAACAATATCGTTCAACTGAAATGTTGAAGAAAGATTCTATCTTAATAGTAAATTTTTACTAAAGTTCTTATTAAACTATGACGATCTCACTTGCTTATAAAAATAATTTACCTCTTTAAATATGCAAGTTTGTCTGAAATTGACAGGGTATTGAGTTACATATCACTCTTGTTACCACTATATATTTTTGATCAAATTTCTGCCCTAAACCCAAGAATAATCGCATAAACAAGCATTTTGAATCTCCTAAATCGCTTATAAATTGATTGAAAACTTGAAGCTAAAAGTACTATCATCTTTACAGGTATCAAATATTTTCCCCACCTGTGTAGCAATGCATTTCATAGCCTGTACCAAAGCCATTTTCAAATGTATTGGTGCATTGGGCGCAATGCATGACTTGGCAACTTTGTCATCATTCGGGTGAAGACGCAAACAAGATACTAAACATTCAACAAGTACATCTTGATCCAATATTTTTGAGAATCCTTTCCCACCATTTTCAAACAGCAGAGTCTGAAACAAAAGAGATACAGTACCGGCATACGAATTCAATAAAATGGAGAGCAGGGTGACATACATTGTATCCCTTAGATGCGTATATTTTATTTTCTCCAGATAAAGAGGAATGCTTAAAATTATCAACCCTGCTATAACACAGCTGTACAATTATAATTATGCAAATATATCACCGTCAGAACTTTTAGAGGAGCTTTCGGCATTCCTATATAGAACCTAGCTTTTGATATACCACCAAAATTGTCTGGCGATAAATATTGGTCTGAGTAACAAAAAAAGGGGGGGGGGGACTTCGGTCCACTTACATCGAATTATCTATATGGCTTATTTGAACTATTACGATGTCATGCAACAACAATCCGCCTACAATTCTTGATATGCACCTAATTTTTTTTTTATTAGGGTGTGATCACTCAGCTCTTCAAAACAGCACAATCGCATGCTTTTTGACAGCAGAAAATAGAGTGACATATCGGTAATACCAGCATTTCGTAGGTGAGTAATTTCTGACAGACGATATTATCTCTAGAAAATTAATAATATCTTGAGAATATTGCAAAAATATAACAATGTATATTGAAATCGGGAAGCCAGCTTAAATCAAGTTGACTCCACGATAAATTCTTCACTAGAATAATGAATAAGAACAAAGACCTTTAAATCTGGTAAAACCATATGAACAAGCTCATGTAGGGGACATTTTTCCTCCGTAGGTTGGACATTCTGTTCATGTGTTGATGCTGCCGATGCTGATGTAACAGGTACGTTTAATGTAGAAGGCGGAGGAATACAAGTAGCTGCTTTTAACATTCTTGTGAAGGATATTGCACTGTTTTCTTGATTATGTCTGGATGTGAGAGCTTTATGAAGACTGTTGAACCACTCTTTCTGAATTTTAATATATAAAGATATTTTGATAAAATTGTGCAACAATATTTGACATGTCCTTTGTCCCATAATATAATTTAAATGCACATCGAGTCGATACAGAATTACAGTATACAAATTAAAATTTAATCTGAATACGAGGTCATGTAACTGGACACCGCAATGAGAAAAGTTTTAATAAATCATGTTTCGTTGATCATGTGACACTGATGGATCGCACTGTTTAAGCTGTTATCCATTTGTGGCTCATGCTTGATAAAATGAAATTTCTGATCAGGACACAGACTTACAGATCAATGTGTCTGTAAAAACTGCGAAAACTGGAACATCTATGAACTTACTTTAGCCTTTGCCTCTGGTTTCATTGATTGAGTGTTGCTGAATGCAATTTCTCTGATGACATCCTGAATTAACACAAACAAATAATCAGAATTAGTGGTGCCTGAATTCCTAATGATTAATTCCATGCCATTGAAAATTCAGCATAGTTCATGGTGTTGGTTCGGTTTAAAAATTGTTCTATTTGATGTCAAAACCACATGGTATTATATTTTGGCCATATCTGGTTACAAGTCGGAATTCTTTTATTAAGGTTGTTTCATAAACTTTTCTTATTTGATTTCACCATTGCCCAGGACTGATACCATTCACTGCACTTTACCACGGCAGTTCAGAGCGTAGTTGCTGGTACTAAATCAGCTAGTCAACTCTTCATTTATATAAAATATTGGTAATCAAACTTACAGGACAAAGTGTCAACAACATAATCTGCAAAGGCCAGCATGTTGATGATTTACGTTTTGAACCTTCGGAAGAATTATCCAACATTCCAAATAATTTATCTGCCGCAACAGATAAATGTTGGTTATGAACTTTTTGTTGCTGAAGAAGAGTCTGTGAGTCGATAAAAAAGAAAAAAAATATAATATCAGCAAGACACAGGAGAATGAGAAAATGAATGTCTAAACATTCAGAAACTAAAAATAAAACCTAAAAAGTTGAAACTGGAAATGAAACATAAAAAGAAAAATCCAGGATTTGTAATTGTGTAAAATTATGTTATTGATCTGAGCTGCTGCTGCCTGATTAATATATATCTTCCATTTAATCCAATTTATGAAAAAAATCGCGTAGAATCAAAGCAGAGACATTATTATCGAAATTGCAGAGCACAGATTTTGATGTCCAACGTCTTTTCGTAAAAACTACCTTATATTGTTGTTGATGAGCTTCAGAAACTCGACCCTGTGTACCAACCACACAAAATAATGGATGCATATGTTGCAATTGATTCTGTACCGCCACTTCAGGATAATATAATGCACATAAATCAGCAGGATAGGAATGCAACCAGTTCCATATTGCCTAAATCGATAAACAATTTTATAAACAATATATTAACAATATGAATAAAAGAAATATGAGAAAATTTGCCTGCACAAAAACTAAATGAGAAAGATTACTTCTTTATAATACTCCAACAGTTTCCTGGAGTCATAAAAGATTTTACTGGATGTTTAGAAACAAAATGAAAAAAGAAGGGAACTGAAATAGGAAATATTTATACAAAACCCTTTTTATTATCTATAAATTGCTGCTGATAAATAATTTATAATATTTGGTAATATTAATGAGAAAAAGGTACTAAGGATGTCGGATGTCACTCAATTATGCATGATTTGAATTACCATTTTCATGATTCAGTATGATTTGACATACAATCTTGAGAGATAAAATATCTAATTTCTGGATTTTATCATTTCAGCAAATATAATCGCATCGAAGAGATAACCATCCATAAATCAGGTACAGACATCCCTCAATATTGACCTAAATGAAGCTGCTCTAGTGCTCTCGCAAAATGATATGATAACTGAAACAAACCTTTTCCAAATTAACCGATACTGCAATCTGAACATTTTTCCTGAAACTTCTGAATCGTTGTACAACATCTAAAAATAATAAGATACTTCGATTATTCAACATCACAGTAGGCAATTTGAAGTCTTTGGTATAAAGTGACTACTTCTGCAGTTTTTTAGAATGAAATTTTACTATGTCAAACAGTTCAAGGGTAAAATTCAAAAATCTAAATGTTCCAGCATCTTTTGATACATTGAATCGAAAATTTTATATGGGATTCTGCTTGATGTCAATCACCACTCAACTTTGATTCAGAAGATTTGTGAGTTAAACAAAACTCACCTTCCAATAATTTAGTTATCTTCAACATATCAACATGGATATGTTGGATCAAATCAAGATCGTTGAGATCAGGCAAATCATCACTGTTCCGAGATAAATCTTGCAACCTGGAGAGGTAAACAATTACCCATTTATAATTTTATTATGGTAAATAAAAAATCACCAAAAAGGGAGCAGTTCTTCAGTAGTGTGATCCATCAGCAATGGATCGGAATACTAAGAAAAATTTGACTTGTGCCTATTTTTTTTTTTAAATAAGCTAATTAAAATAAATAAATTCGAGACAGTGGCCCGTTTTGGTTTTGAGCTGTCACAATTTTTGTACTGAAATCAATATTATAGATATAATAATGAGTTATGAGTATCGGAACGGGTCAATATGACTTTATAATTTTTATTAGATTATATTTTAGAAACTCCAGTTTTTGTAGTTGCGAGGAAGTAGTTTTCCTGTAGAAATGACATATTAAATGCCTCATTTATTTTTAAAAATTTTCAATATTGGCCATATATTACGGAAGCAATGGTATGATACCATATTTCATAGCGGCATCAATGATTTCAGATCAATTTTATCACTGTCAGACACTGAAAAAAGACACCCCCGTGTGACAAAGACAATTTATTTTTGGGAGTGAGTAGCAGAGCAGCCTACAAGCTAACCAAATGACTTCTATTCATTATGATTCATTAAACATTGGTAATCTACTGTTGAAAAGATCTGAATAAATTGCCAATCAATTTATTTATATGATTGGGAGTATAATAACAAAAAATAGAATATTCAATGCTCATATCATGACCAGCTTCATCAACATTGAAATTTGTGAATGTAAAAGCTAAACAGGAAATCCAAACAATGTTTCAGAACAATAGCATTTTTCGAACGACAAATCAGAAAAAAAGCAGTTACAATTTCTAAACTGTACATTGTGTTTGTCCTTATAGTTTAATTTAAACAATATTCGTAATTCACTACTGGTACCAGTATTTAAAGTATTTAAAAAATAATAATGATAAACAAAATTACTAAATATCTGCATATTTTGAGTCAGTTGCAGTTGAGTCACGATTTATGTCAAATTTTATAACGTAAAATTTGGCATATATCATGATTTGCACTGCAAAATGAATTAATTTAAGATAAATAAAAACAAGCAGAAAAGAAATTATTACAACAATATAAAATACTCCGATACCTTGCCGAAATTCTACTAAACACAGCATTGAAGTTGTTCTGACTCAAGCAATAAAGAACACGAGAAGCAGATGCTTTCAATTGTGATAATAAATTGTTGTCGGTGCTCGACTGATGAATAAACTATATATAAAAATTGAATATATTATTTTTTACACAAATTGAAAGCATTACTGGTTTTCAATACAAATTAAATTTATTATCAATCAATGAAAAAGAAGATGTCAAATAGTAGAAGACCATTGCTGTAAAAGGCTAGAAACAAAAACAGCATCTACTCATAATCTTCAGTTCGCTCAAGAGCAAGATTAACAACAAGTTGTTATTTAATTACTGTACTATCAATTATTATATTCCAAGAATATACACCACTATTACAGATATGGAATCTTGTTTTCCTTCTCTGCAGATAAATGTAAATGGTTTAAAATCATCAACATTAGTATTCCATATTAGCAGTGTTCAAAATGACAGAATTTTGTTTTTTCTCAGGTGTCCAAAATGTTCATGTCATTGTCTTCGAATGAGCAAACGGCTTCAAAACCATCAGTGCTATTTCATAGCAGTATTGTTTTCTACAGTTGGTTACTACCAGACACTTAAAAAGGAACATTTTAATATCCTACGAAAGATTTTTTATGGAATATTTATAGAAATTTTCCTCCCATGAGAGCTATTTTCTTCAGGTTTCTGAGTAGCAATCTGCCAGTTACCATGTTGTTCTAAAGCATTGGTTCTAAACCGCCGGTCCGAGGACTAGT
The DNA here is from genome assembly GCA_963675895.2 of Styela plicata. Classification (NCBI taxonomy): domain Eukaryota; kingdom Metazoa; phylum Chordata; class Ascidiacea; order Stolidobranchia; family Styelidae; genus Styela; species Styela plicata. The sequence goes on from OZ023140.1 coordinate 15,029,189, forward strand.
GCCGGTCCACGTCCAATTTCCTCCCGGTCCGCCAAAAATATTACAATTTTATGTCTCAATTGCAAAATGCAAGATGTTGAAGGCTTGTCCATTCATTAAAGAAATAAAACATCCAATTTTAAACTGATTTCGAATTTCGTACGTTCCGTGATTTGCAGCATTGTGACGTAAGACAAAGTTCAGAGTCTACTTTGTACTCTGTCATACATTGCAATCCTGTAAGTGTCGTGCCAAAATGTTCGAAAGCGCAAAATTTAGCAAAAAACTTTGATAGTATAATAGAGTCAAGCAAACAACAATGTATTATCAAGCTCTTTCAAAAGAAAACCAACAGAGAAAATCAGTTAGTGGTACTAGTGAGGACAGAGGAAGAACTCGCCCTACTGCTTCAGTTAGTGGTGAGTTACTGGTGAGGACAGAGGATGAAACTAGCCCCATTGCTTCGAATTTACAACATCGCTTGAAACGATCGTGCAATGTTGTTATGGATTATGAGGAAACAAGCAAAAAGCGAAACAGAGACTTCATGAGGCAGTGTGATAATAAGTACTTGGAGCTCGGCTTCACTACCGCTCCTAGCAGTCGAAAAGTACAGCTTCCCATGTGCTTAGTCTGCACCAAAATACTTTCAAACGACGCAATGAAACCCTCAAAGCCTATTAGACATTTTCACTCGCGCCATTGCAACCTCGTTGGAAGGCCTCTTGCGTGTTTCAAAAGATTACAAAGCAAAACTGAAAATTAAAGAACTGAAATGCTGAAGATGACGTATGATAAAGCCATTCTTAAATCTTCCTATTTGATGGCATTTCACAAATCCGAAAACTAAAAAGCCTTATACAATTGGAGAAGATTTAGTAAAGCCTTGCATGATTGCAGCTGCTACTGAGGTTTTGGGTCCGGGAGCAGCTAACAAACTTAAAGCCATACCACTTTCAAATGACACAGTTCAATGGAGAATAATGGATATCGCAGTTGATGTTGAACAACAAGTTATTGAACAAGTTAAGAAATCGAAATATTTCGCTATACAACTTGACGAATCTAAGGACTTGAGCAATTGTGCTATTCTTAATTGCTCTGTTCGGTATGAGAATGAAGGAAGTATCCTTGAAGAATTTCTATGTTGTCTCCAACTACCTGGACGGACAACCAGTTCAGAAATATTCCGGTCTCTTAATAACTATGTGCAAGAGTAAGGTTTAGATTGGGGAAATTGTGTCGGTGGTTGTACGGACCACGCCGCTAACATGATTGGATGTCATTCGGGTGTAATTGCAAAAATTAGAGAAGTGGCAAACAAAGATTTACTGATCACACACTACGTTCTTCACCGGGATGCCAAAAAACTGTCTCCTGAATTGAACGGTGTTATGAATGGCGCAGTGAAGATCATAAATGATATACATGGCCGAGCATAGCACTCCCAGGCTTTCTGAGGCTTCGTGTGTGATAGCATAGGTTCGCAACATAAACATCTGTTATTTAATGCCGAAGTAAGGTGGCTCTTGAGAGGACAAGTTCTTATCGTTTATTTGAGTTGAGAGAAGAAGCCAAGCAATTTTTATGTGAATGAAATTCTCCGCTAAAAGAATTCCTATCCGATGAGATGTGGACAGCCAAACTTGCATACTTAGCGGATATATTCAGCCGCTTAAACGACTTTAACAGTTCTCTGCAAGGTATGCACACCAATATATTTACATTACGCAACAAAACTGATGCTTTCAAAAAGAAACTGGAGTTTTGGAGTAGCAATGTTCAGAGAAGGGATATCGATTTGTTTCCATGTTTGCAAAATGTCATGGCAAAGGCTTCTGGTAACATGGGAGATTTTTTTGCCGACACTAGATATTTGCTGATACTTAGAAGAGCTAAGCATCAGTTTTGACGAATATTTACCAAAAAAATGCAGATCCTCGAAAGGAAACTTTCGGATTGTTAATCCTTTTGCAAAGGATATAAATTCATGCCATCTCAATGCCATTGAGAAAGAATCGCTGATTGAGCTTTTCTGTGGTACCACCTTGATGTCCTAGTATAAAGACTTGCCATTGCCACAGTTTTGGATTTCGCTTGAAAACGAATTTCCCGAGCTCAGTGACAAAGCCATGAAGTTATTGCTGATTTTTTGTACAACTTGCCTATGTGGGAAAATCTTTTCATTGTTATCTCTCATCAACACCAAACAAAGAAATCGTATAGAGGTCAACACTTTACTTCGCCTTGCAGAAACTTCATTAAAACCTCGTTTAACATGCGTGATATCAATCAGACAACAGAAAACTTCTCATTAAATTGAAGCTTTCAATTCAGCTCCTTGACCTACATATTTGCCGCATTTCATAGAAGCAAAACTGAACAGAAGCAGAAAAGGTGTAGACGGTTTTAGCTGGGAGTCAATTTGGACCGGAAAAAACAGCAAATTGGTCAATATTTAATTTAATTTAGGGTAATCTAAACTTATAATGGTAAGTTGGGGATGGCTACCTTATGGTTGAATATATTGCTTCAATATTTAATTACCAATAAATATTTCCTGAATAAACTAAACGCGAAAGTTTATACCTACACAATTCGAAAAGTTTGTGGATAAATTTCATTACCTGACATATTTCTGGCAGAAGTTGTTTTATCAGAATAGATTCATCAATAGTCGAAGATGTATCTTTGTGTTGCTATGTAAAAAAGAAGACAAATATATCAATAAATGCAGAAGTGTAATCATTGAACAAAAATATGATACAAATAATACCCTTTTATATATGCAATTTAAAAACCTAAATTTCTAGAATATTATTTGGACAGATAGATTGGTGGTGACTAAATAATGAAATTCGATCTTGCTCAAGCAAGATTCAGAAAACTTTAGTTCTTTGCCAACTTGGAATAACATCAAATCATAGAGCATATTGATTCTTGTGCTCAGTTTCCACACATGAAAATATTGCAAAAACAATTATTAGACAGTTAATGATGATGAATTATACAAGGTAAAATATTTTTATGAAGACACGCTTCAGGTAACCAATATATAGTTTTATGTATGTGTGTAGTTAGCATTTTGTAGCGTTAACATACCCCAGATATGCATTTTTCCAACGTATCCAACACAATTATTTGAGATGTGTAAAGATTCCGTTCCTGTCTTCCTCCATAAATTCTCTGAAAAATCCAAAAATGAATTGTTTATTTTATTTATTGAATATTTTATGATTTAATAGAAACAAAATGATATTATTTAAATAACAATTATTACAAACTATTTTTTCTTTTGCAGATATCGTGTTCATGTTTGCAAATTTAAAACTAAAGACTATTTTTGGCCAAACAGCAGTCAAATTAAAATTTCACTAGTTCAATCAAACCCTAGTTAAAACAAAAAAATGTCAACTAACAGGTTACATAATATAGCTCTAAGAGATATCCTGCTGGAAATTTAAAATCGATCTCTTTTTTTTGGTCCAAAAGGATTTCATCTGCAGTATATTCACTGGGTTGTACATTGTATGTCTATTGTATGATTTTACTGTGCAATGAAAAACATAGTCATAGTCATAAAACTGTGACTTTCAATATCCGAAACTTTGAATTATCAGCGGAATCAAGTATATTGAATTTCGTACCTTCACATGGGAAAAACATACTTGCAACTAGGAGTGGCCAAATCAAATATTTTTGGGTTTCAGAAGTGAAACGAATAACTTTCTCGGATCGAGTACATGTTCGAATCAGAAGTCATATAATAAACAAACAAAGATGTACTTTTGTCAATTTTAATGTATGTGAAAATTCCCACTTATTTTGGGAAGAATACAAAATTATTATTATGTTGATTTCAAATTGTTGCAGAAATCGCAATTGAACAATTTAGGATTCGAATATCGAATCGGATATTTTGGACATTTTACTTGCAACCACATTGTACTTAAGTCTCTATACAACATAATTATGAAGTTAACTATGTAACAATATTATATTTCAAATAGTTTGGGCATTAGGCAAAAAACTTACAATGCTTGCAAGGTTTTTCAATATTTCTGTAAGTCCTGTGATGACAGTTGTGAATCGAGTTCGACTGATGTTGATCATGCATTCTTTATGTTTTTCAAGATTTGCCCGACAAGCTGGAGTAAACTGTGCAGCTTTCGAAGGTAACTGTATAAGAGAAAACATATTTCATTCACTACAGTCTAATGTAAGCTCACCAAAACATCAATATTGCACTTGAAACCATATAGACTTGAAATTTGCTAACCGGAGGCCAATTAGAATTTCGGAGGATAATATCAGAGTATACAATAATATTGTGTTTTTCAGCACTTGTTTTTGAAACAAATACTGACAATTTTGTACACTGTCAGTATCGCTTTTTTTTCACTGCTGTGCTAAACGTTATCAAGGACTCCATTAAATTCGAGAGGTCGTAAAGTAGTTTTAAATATTAGAAGAAATTTATCGTCACTTTGGAAACATGTGACACATTAAAAAAAAATAGGTATTTATAAGCTCTCATTAATTTAGCGAAAGTGACAAGTTACTGACGAGAGTCAGACTTAGTAGTTCTATATACGCCTCCGTTGAGCACTTGAAAGTTCAACTCATTGGAAAACATGATCATATTATTATAAATTAAACTAGGGGGATGATATTATATCACTCAAATTCCATAAAATATAGTTAGATTTTTCATTTAGATCAGGATGCGAGTTGGAAAAACTGAATGATGTACAATAGGCTAAGAAGAAATATTTTTGATGAAGACAAGACAACAGACAGACGAAACCAGCTCATAAAGACACAAGTCTGACCCACCTGAGAATCAAATCTTGATATCACAGTTGTAATCCATTCTTTCGGTCGCTGAGTTGCCATTCTGCATTAGTTACTCCTCAGTCCATACTGCATAAACAACAGATATATAACATACTTATTGATCTATACCTTTGTACATAGTTGCTTAAAAAAAAAAGTAGAAAAGTAGCACATGGATCAATTCGTACCCTAAAAATTTCTTTAACGTGCTAATTTGTGGAGCAAGCTAGCGCAAAAAATAAAAAGATTGAAAGATTGAAAAATAAATTGATCTAAACGTAAAACCTGTAGAAATTATTAAACTGTTAAAGAGAGGACATAGCTTGCCATAGGGTTAAGTCTTATTCTTGGTTTTTCTGATCCACATGTACTGTGTAGGACGAACATGCAAATGACCCGGAAAAGGAGGAAAATGTACCAGAATGGCCCTGTAGTTATGTTGGTCAGTCTAATACCATGTTGAAATTGAAGCTTTAAGGCGAGTCCAGTGCATTGAAAATATTAAATATGAAATATAATCCATACACACACCTAGAAGCAACAATATTCGCCACATCATATCGACATCGTCGCTCATGCGACAAAGTTACACTTTTTGTACTTAATAATATTTTGTTCTCAAATATCCTCCTGTTTATTACTGGACTTGTTTGAGATCATTGGGTCGGTCCATCAATCTGATTTTGGATATAAATAAACATTTGGAATCTGCAGAAAATTAAAAAAAATCTGAATTGGCATTGGATTTATTCGGCACAAAAAGAAAGACACTTTTATGTTTACTGAATAATGGGGAAATAACAATTATGTTATGAGAATTAAGTTTGGCCAGGCAAGACATTGTGTGACACCTTATCAGCTATTATCATCTAACTTATCAGCATCGTAATATTATAGTTCTAAGCTTTATAATCACTGATCACAGCTTTCAAATTTCTACCCTGGGGAGGAAAAGTATGTGCAGGACCACATTGGAACTCCGTTTTCAGATTAATTAATCTGTTACGATAATAAGCCATGTCGGTACATTTTTCCCTCGCTTCAGGGTCGTTTCTGTAGTTTTCAGTCGATTCAGTAATTGGTAATTAAACTGTACTGCTGTATAGTAAGCATGACTTTAATAGATATTTCCTCAATTCTGGCCAACCAGCCAACAAAAATATGAAACAGGGTCAAACATCATATGGCCGCGAAAGCATAGGGCAACGGATAGCATAGGGTTTCATTTTTATCCTGCGGGAAAAACCCAGAATACGACTTAACCATGTGGCGAAAAACGGCCTCTCGTGCAGACACCAGATCCCAATCCGAGGTGAAGGTTTTGGCTCAACATTTATACACATTTTCACTGTGCAGTTTGCATGAACATGGTCGGTGGAGGAAGCCATAAGCAGTGCTCAAGTGAGACCCCCCAGGTGATACTTCTCACATATAATCATCCCTCTCTGGATTCGAACCCAGGATGTTAGTGATGCATAAGTTGCTCGAAGGCATTCCAACGCTTTACCGATTAAGATAACCGGCCAGCGGCACATGTCATCGCAAGGTTTTGGAAGGGAGGAACAGTCCTCCCAGAAAGATTTTTTAATTTTAACAAAATAGGGAAAATGTGGTCTAGAGCTAAGTAACGTTATACTGATATAAGTTAACTGAAACAGTCATAAACATGCAAGTTACTGTGTAAAGCAAGGATTTGACTACAGCTTTCTCAAATCGCTATACAGTATATACACACTGTATAAAAAGTACCGTACATTGCACCAGTAGCTTAGTTTCCAAATACACTCCGACACTGTACAGAATACGTTTAACTCTGAACTTCTCAGTTCTAAGTTACACAGTACAGTCTAGGCCTAAGTTAACATATAAGTTACTGTATATTTGATCATCATCCAAAAAGTTTCTGAACTTCATCCAGCACCGGTCGCCCAACTTCTAAGCCGTAAGAACTCTACTTCACAGTTCAGCTTATCCTGTATCAACACCCTCATATGTCGTAGACAAACGAAATAAATTTCAACAATTTTGCTTCTGTACAGTGTGCGGTAGGCCTAACGTTACATGAAAAGGAGTACAGCAGTCCTGCTCAGCTTTCCTGCTCAGCTTCTGTGAAAAAAATAATGTATATACGACCGGTAGATGTCACTCCAGAACCGTTTTTGGAACAAGGGTTAAAGCAAAAACGTTGGCATATCTATAGTTTTCTTAAAAGTTTTGAAAAAGGGATATTTGATAAAATGCTTTTCTATAGAATGTAATCTAAGCGCGGAAGATAACGAATGTTTTTAAACTTTTCCGAAGATGAGGGCAAAAAATTTTGAGACCTTTTAAAAGAGCAAAATTAGTACAATCTTGTGAAAGGAAGCAATTTTGTTACGTCTAGGGTTTAGGGGAAAAATAAAGAATATTTTCGAACTTTTTCGGCGGTGGGGGTATAAAAATTTAATTCCACTTTTAAAATTCACAGCCATATATCAACTAATTCAAAACCGAATCATATATCAATCTAAAAGATCGCTCTGTATAATAGCTTACTTTTGATATGGCCTAGGCGTAGTTTCGACTGTACAAAAATTTAATGTTTTCACAATCGTTATGATTAGAATACCCCTTGCTTTACTGCAGTCAACTACTGTTTGTACGGTCAGTACGGTTAGGTCGCTAGAAAGACACTTTTATCGGTAATTCATTAAGCTTTTAGAATTTAGACCTATTCAAAAGTTATTATTATTAACGTTTTTCCAATAAATTATATTATCAGCATTGTAAGAATATTATTTCAAATGTCTCCTGAAAAGAAATTCAGATATGACGACTCATTTATCCTATTTGGATATATTGTGATAAACCCTGGTGGAGAAGAAAAACACAGTGAGTCTTTTGCCGTAATGTGCTAGCAAGCTCTTTACTAAAGCCGTGCAAGCTGAGGAGACACTGGGAAACGTACCATGCTAGTTTGTAAAACAAAGGTGTAGATTTCTTTAAACGCCTGGTCAAACTTTTGAAAATTCTAGGTTAGATGGCACATGAATGTTTTTCAAGGAAAATGCATCTGGTTTGAAAGCTTCTTATGAGGTTTCAAGAGAAATAGCAATTGCAAAAAAGCCACACACTATTGGAGAACAGTTAATTTTGCCTTGCTGTAAAATTATAATGTCTGACCTTTTGGGAAATTCTGAACATGAAAAATTGAAACAAGTGTCTTTATCAAACAACAGGAGGAGAATAGGAGAATAGCTGACATGTCAAACATTGATAACCTAATTGCAGCAAAACAAGTGCACCCATCCCATTTAACTTCTCACCGTATTTGACAGTTTGTGCTTTTTCTTTCATTGGTTTGTTTAGTGTTGATTTCTTTTTATTTTGAACTTTGAATTTTTCCTCTATAGCGTTCTTTGATTTTCATAGGGCCGCGAAATATCAAAAAAATGCATTGGGTCCACCAGGTAAAATTTTTTGAAAAGTTTGGGAACCGCTGGTCTAGACTTTGCCCACTTCCAGTGTGTGATGTTGTTCAAATCAAGCATTGGAATAGATACCATTCCTCTTCAAACATATACGACCGAATGCTAGTGACGTGCCAGGGTTGCTCAATCGGTAAAAGCGTTAGAAATAGCCTACATGGGTACTGGCATCGCATCTCTGATCGACTCTACAAACGTTCGAATGTCGCGAGGGATGATTACATGGGAGAGCTTTGCTGGACACCTCATGAAAAGTCATGCCGTACGTATAATCGGATTTCCTCTCCCAAGGAAGGAATAAAAATCTCATCCCATCAATTGTTACGTCACCAGGGATCTTGCAAATTTAACCATACTTATTTTTAAACATGGTTCGTCTTTGTTTTGTTGTAAGGTAAGGTAAGGAATCCCCATTTTCTCTACACTTGTGGCCTGCATTCTTTGTTTCGTCTGTTCATACTTCCCGACACGTTCACCTCCATTACGCAATGGAATATATATGTTTCGTATGTTATGGAAGTGATTTTTAAAGCTGGACTGTTCTCTTGCCTTCATGGAATGATTGTTTCAACGGAAATGTCACTTTTCGTGCGTAATTTGTAATAGAAGAACAAAATATTATAAATCCATTCTCATTCATATTCAGGCAAAATGTATATGCAATGGGTGTAGTTTTTCAAATTTCCAGCCACGACTTAAAGCCACGTGACACGGGATTAACATGTGCGATGAGTTTTATATTGTAACGGCTTCCATGGATTTAGAAATCACTTTACACAGTTTGCATGCATTTTAGTATGAGATAAGCAAACGTCCTCGTTTATAGATAATCCACCCATGATTCAACTTAACGCATCGGTTTAACTTCGGTTTCTATTTTTCTCTTTTCTCCCGGAACTGAACCATCGTAATCAAATGTCGTTTTCCGCCAGCACGCACATTGCAGATGACAAAGCCGTCATCTGCTGCTTAATGTTTGCAATCACTAACAGATGACAACTGTACGTGACACTTCTGTTGATATATTTTCAATATACATTCACTGCAAAAGCATTTTAGGTTATTTGCGAATGTACTGAGTACCAGATCGTTTAGCTAAAGTTGGCATTATGAAGGACATTTTTGGAACCTAACATATTCACCAACGGTGTGTGGTTTTTGGCATAGCCTAGTTCCGGGTACATTATAGTGCTTCGTTTAAAAGTACCACAAGGCATTACTCTCTCTACGAAAGGTATCCAACGTTGGTAGGCTGGTTCATCAAAGAATGGAAAATAGCTTTCTTGTAAGCCAAAAATGAAGCTATCAGAAAACTTTTGACGTAGGCAATGTTATGAAAAATCACATATAATGATGCTTTCGTTTTGAAGGTGGTTTTTAATGTTATCGCGTCGTAAGCGTTGAAAAATTTTGTTTGTTTTTGTTAAAAAAAATTATCATATATTCAGTGTTTAATTGGGGGATAACATTTTCCTAATATTCAGTACCCCGACCCCCGCTTAGCAGCTATCTATCTAATCATTCATTCCTCGGAAGGGATCGAACGCACAGCAATCAATCACAAATGCTTCTGCGCCGCTGCTCATTTTAATACGGCGCAAACTGTAATTTTTAGTATTTGAAAAACGTTACGAGATTCTTGAATTCAATTCCTGTTATTTCTTTTGTTATTCATTTAGTATCCTAAATATATGCACAATGTATGGATTATTGCTGGAAAGTGTAGCGGATTGCGTACGTGAAAAATGGGGAGAAACTGTGTGGTTAACGCTAGTGGAACAAGCTGGCATCGGATGGGGAGGGTTTTCGATTCACAATGTGAGTATATTGATATAGAGTTTGCGAGAAGGAAGAGTCTTTCATATTGAAATGGCACTTTTGTATCTAAGATTGTCATAGGTCTGTAAAAAGGTTCAATTCGGATACTCTGCGGTTCGACATACTTTGACAATGTGCTTTTTTAAACAGAAATTTTGTCAAGCATGGGACGCAGATAAACCTAGCGTCAGAGGCGCGATCTATCCTGGTTGGTTCAAGCTTAGCAAAAACACGCATGCACAAAATGTCTCTGACGGATTTTGATAAAAAAAATTCTCGGTTCTTATTGCTATTTTAAATTTATTACATATAAAAAAAATCCAATAATATAGTAAGAAAATCATGATTTAGCACATTTTGCCCTTTAGGCAATCCCTTTAGGCACTCCCATTAGGCACTCCTTCTGGCCTTGTTCAGAGTGAATTTTAATAAAAAAATATGCTTTCAAACTATTGCGATTTAATGCTCAATGGATTATATTTGGAGTCTTATCGATCATATCCATCAGTGACGCATACTTAACGAAAGATTCCTTGACATTTAGTCGTCCACTTTGATTCCTGAAGGTGGACCTGTGGGTAAAGGCTTTAGAAATGTCCTAACGTTTTTCCTGTGTGTTGTAAAAGGAAACGAAGAAGTGGTAGAAGGTTTTACCATCGACTGGGGCAGTTTATTTTCGGAGTTGAGGCATCCCGACATCTCGTCTTATCGATCAGATCCATCAGTGACGCATACTTAACGAAAGCTTCTTTTACATTTGGCCGTCCACTTTGATTCCCGAAGGTGAACCTGTAGGTACAGGCTTTAGAATAGTCCTAACGTTTTTCCTGCGTGTCGTAATAGGCGACTAAAGGAAACAAACAAGTGGTAGAAGGTTTTAACATCAACTGGGGCAGATACCACTCACTGCACTTCATCATAGCGGTTCAGTTTTATTTGAGGTGTTTTTAGCTTAGAGTGCAGTTTCTAGTACTACATCTCATAGTAGCTCTTCCGCCTATTAAGTGACCGTTGGTTGGTTATTTTAGGCATGTTTTCATCCCTGCTCAGAGTGAGTTTTAATAAAAAATACGTAAGTTCATTATTTACGTACTTCTAAACTCATCTACTTAACTAATTTCAGGTCTACAGTGAACTTCACATCGAAAGAGTTGCCAAGACTTTGTCAAAAATTGTATTTTTGAATGAGAATGAAATTATGTTCAAGGTTGGTAGAGTGTAATCGAGAAATGCTGATATTTGTTAAATTTATTATTAAGGAAATTTTAAGACAACGAAAATGAAAACTTATACGAAGTTATTAACTGTTTGCATTTTAAAGTTGAGTAGCCACAACGTGCTTTACCAGCGTTAGTTCAGTGTATTCAATTGGGTGGGAACACGTATCCTACGTGCGCTGTAAAAGACACGGTTTTTGAGAATTTAATTTAGTAGCTTCAAATATTTTTTTGATAGTTCGGTGCACATTTCATGACTTTCGTAGCTGGATATGGATATGATCAAGTTACCAAAGTATTGGGAAGAAAATTATGCGACTTCATCAACGGACTTGACAATCTACACGATTACATAAGCAACTTATACAAGGAAATAAGACCACCAAGGTACGTAGGAAACGAGCTTATAGTCGTGGCTCGATCTAGCTATGCCCCAGTTTCGGCGACAGGGATGTTTGTAATATCGCAATTTCCAATGCAAATTCCAGTCAAAGATTTTTGGACTCATCATGAATCATGGCGTCCTTATTTGACTGCCGCACTGTTTTTCAAATTTTATCCTTTCACAAGTTTCAGAGCATCCCACTGATCACAAATACTTCATGTTTAATTTTTAACTATGTTACTATATGACGTAGTAATATTGGAAAAACTATGACTTTTATTTATTGGGAAGTTATTCATGCTTCATTTTAGTTTTTACGTCGAAAAAGAAGATGATCGTGGACTCATTTTTCATTACCATACGCCACGAAAATATCCTGCATTTGTTCATTATGTTCGTGGCATGGTCACGACTGCTGCCAGAATCTACTATAAAATGGCAGATTTTTCAGTTGCCGTGGTGAAAGAAGAGCTTTTGGAGGGTGGTATGCATGCAATTTATAGGTGAGTCATAGACTAAATAGAACAAACATATATTTTTCCAAAATTTTGCTTGATGAAGTTGATTTTTCTTTCTAGAGTAACATACGCTAATAATACTCTGGGAGTTCAAGGACCGTGGATGCCTGTACTACGTAAACTACGACAGGAAACTCCGCTTACTGTTAACAGTGATGTTGTATTCAATTCGTTCCCGTTTTCCATAATTTTCAGTGAGGTAAATCATTTGGTTGCAAAGGGATTTGACTACTTTGGTGGCATTCTTCATAAGCATAAATAATTGTAACTTAACTTTCCATCCGATTCTATAGTATTCGTTTGTTTTGAGTTGTGAATAGTTTTATCCAACTTAAATATCGCTGAGAGGTTTTAAATTGTCATTTCCCTCTCTTATCGGGGCTTATATCGCACTTACGATGTTTGCGCTGTTCGCTTAAGACGACGTGTGCGCATACGTTATTGTTGCCCGCCTCTTACATTGGCTGTGTTTTATATTTAATTTAAACTAATTTGTACAATAATAAACATGACGTGTGCTACATCAACACCATCGTATATTTAAATTTCTGCTTGCTGCTACATCTCATGTGGAACGTGAGTTCGGTTCGGTTGTTGAGTGTGGTGATTGTATTGTTCTTGCCGCCGATAATTCACTTGCTACTTATCATCTTAATATACTATCGATATTACAGAGAAATATATTCGGGGAAAACCAAACAAATTCGATCCATCCTCACTTAATCATTTTTAATATTTTCAGAGTATGGAAGTACTGAGTTGTGGAGCAGGTGTTGTGAAATCATTTCCAACATTAGTAGGGAAAAAAATTACTGATTTCTTTGTGCTGACCAAACCATTTGGTATTCCATTCACATGGGATTTTGTGAGTATGCATTTGCAGTCTGAAACGTTTGTCAGGCATTTTTAATGTACATACAAGGGGTATTCATGTCTCTTTTTTGATGATAGATATGTCATAATCCGAACGGTGAAGTATTCGAATTGATTGAATTCAATTTCATTTTTGATCAACATTTTGATTATTGATTTCGTTTGAAGTGAAATCATGATTTTTCCGCGTATTGAATTTTAAATATAGTTTATATTGAATTCTTCTGGTGAAATGAATTTTCTCTAGTGTTCCATTTTTCCTCCCAAATATGACAATTAACATTTGCGGCCATCGCTACTTGAAAAAAGTGCCGAATAATAACCGATCTGTCGTTATTGGCTTTAATAATATTCCGAAAAGTAATATTCTGGTACATACGTAACGTTTCTAGAATATTTCACGCGTCATGGGTAAAGCGTTGGTTGCGTTTTTTCTGAATTTCTTTTATTTTAGTGGCGACGCTAAGCATACAATTTTGTACATTTCCGACGCAGCTGAAATGTTTGCTAGGGAAGCTACCTAAGGATCGTATTTGTGTTACCTGTGACGCAACGCAGTGCATCGGTAAGACAACCTTAATAATGTGTGCGATGTGTAGTAATGAAGTAAATACGCTGACCACTGGTTGTTGCAACTGCGATATTAGTTTTAAATGATTTTTTTCGCCATGTTTAATGATTTAGATGAGAAACCGACCTGTGAATGTTCTTGTTGAAATGACTTCAACTGTTGCTTTGTGGGCTGAATATGAAGAATATCTGAGATCCCAGGGTAAGGTTTTAAAGCAACAGATATATAGCCTATCATTTTACATCATGGTAAACTAAATGCACTCACAAATCATATCAAAACATCAAAAATTTGTAACCAAGCTTCACCGACCTCGGTGAATCATTGTTGAAGCATTTTGTGTCATCTATACTACAATCATAATAATATTAAAAAAAAAACATTTATGAGACTGTTTTGCTTAGATCCATGCAAATGCCCAGCCCGTGCATAGCAAAGTTGACAATGTGAAATTCAATAATCATACCTATTTAACCTTGACTTAAAGTGACTATTTTAGCGATATTCGAAGCATTTTACAACGATGACATTGATATTTTTAAATTGATTTGATTTTGTAGTGAAATCCTGGCATATGCCAAATTTCACTTTGTAGAAATCAACATAAATCATGACTTTGTTGCACAATGTGTAAAATTTGGTCAAATATCGGCAATTTCATTCACCTGAAATGTTGAAACTGAGAACCAACCACCTTATCAGTTACTTTTGATTTTTATTAGAAATATTGGACCCTGAAAACGCACCACCACCACCAAACAGAAACGATTCGCCCCCGCTGAAACTACGAGGAACAACTGCATATCTCGAGAGCTGGAATTCAGTTATTTTTATGTGTACTCCAGTGTAAGTAGGACTTTTCTAACCACCCAAACAGACTCTGTCTTTCCATGGTTGCATAATAATAAAAAAAATAAAATCGTCGTTTCTAGCAACAATCGGATTTCACCTTTTTACGTCCACTTCACTACTCACTTTCGACCGCGGAGCCGGAAGATACCATTCGTACATTTTCAAATTTAGACCTGATGTTGATCAACTGTTAACAAAGTCCAGGGATAAGGAATAATCTTTAACTGTGTTTTAAACACAAATAATTGTTATATAATTATCGGCTTGGAACTATGTTAACACAAGAGCAGTCCACAACCTAAAAATGTTGGTAAACACTTATATATAGTATACCAATCATACGCCAAATCACATTCACTCAGTTGAAAATATTAAATGTTAATTTAATATTCAAGGATCCTTGGACTGGTGCTTCTATTCGAATCAGAATAGGTTGGTTTGGCCGAAAATTTCATTAATTTTAAGAAGCTTCGTGATACAACCATTTTTTCATGCAATAAACGCTGAATTGGTTTTTTAAAGCAGAATTTATAATTTCTGATACCGATACGGCCGATATTCAAAATAAACACTCTTATACATTTAGCAACCAAATATGATTTAATCAACTGCTTTATAATTTTTTATCAGATTTGAAAGTTTGGAGACCATGAACGACATCGGTCTGTATATCAGTGATTTAAGTTTCCAGGATTCTGTCCAAGTTTTACTGGTTGCAGGTCCACAACAAAGTGCAGAATTGAAGATTGCACTTGATATGGTAATTAATCGATATAAATGCACAGAATTTCTGCTGTTGTCTGTTTAATTAAACCCGTCGATTCATGTTTAATTGAACTTCTTAGTTAAAAGTTTTATGCAAAAGCGGATTGAAATATTTAAAAAAAATTACACTGTTAAATTTCACACTACCTTTTATAGCGGATGTGTTATTTTAATGTCAGCCTTCCCCCTTATCATTTTTCTCCCTGCATTTTCACGCCTCGGTGGCTCTGGTTCGAGTTTTTGTTTTGCTGTGGTTTACAATGGTTTAGTGAGTTAGGGACGAAGATTTTATAAACGATATTTTTACGGTTTTATTTGTTTCAATCAATCTGATTTTACAACATCAAGTATTAATGCAGCAATAAGGAACATGAAACGTGTTTTATTGCATTATTTTGGAGTCGGCGGACACAGAAGGACGCCAAAGTAGAACACAGCAAACGCATCTGATCGATATTGTTATAGGCTATATCTATCAAACTTAAATTGACATTCTTCAAATAGGAACAAGGAAAGAACTCTAAACTAGAGGAAACTCTTGGAGAATTGGATAAAGAAAATAAGAAGACGGACGCGCTGTTATTTTCCATGATACCACGAGAAATTGCTGAACGACTCAAGAAAGGAGAAAGTCCAATAAACATTGCTGAGGTGAGTTAAAATTTACTATGAACGAGTTGTTCTAGATACATCAAAATGTTACTTATTCAATAAATGACCCAGCTCCCTGGACCCAGATAAAAATTAGCACAACTTATAATCTGTCACTTTTCTTTAGACATTCCCCGAAGTCACGGTGTTGTTTAGCGATGTTGTTGGATTTACAAATATATGCAGTCGAATAACTCCGATGGAAGTTGTCGCCATTCTAAATCAGATTTACACAGTGTTTGACACGCTCAGTGAGAGGTATGTTTTCTCTTCTTATGAAATCATAATATTATGTGTGAGGCATGAGATAGATACCTTCCCACTGAAATCTGATTAATACGTTGAAATATTGGCGTTTATGTTATATATTTTTGTGAAAACATTGCAATATATACTTGATGGTTTTTCTGTGCTTACTAAAAACAATCGCAAAATTTGATGCACTTCATAATCTTCATATAAGCAAATCATTATCGAAGGACAAAAAACAAATTTTCGCTATGGTGAAATATAGGCGTCCGTTTTGTGACATATTGCACATTTTTGGTTTTTGCATGATGTCACAAGTAATTTTAATTGTTGATGTTGTCTGCGTAGCCCGATGAAGATGCCGTGTCCACGCCCGTGTCCTCTCTTCATAAATAGAATGATTTGGAATATCACATAAACCCCTATTTTCTCAAAAAACTTTTTTAAGATATGAGGTTTTCAAAGTTGAAACAATTGGTGATGGTTATATGGCTGTTTCTGGAGCTCCCGTTAGAACGAAAATGCATGCACAACATATCTGTGATATGGCATTGGAAATGCAAGCTGGTATTCGACATCTCAAGGATCCTTGGACTGGTGCTTCTATTCGAATCAGAATAGGTTGGTTTGGCCGAAAATGTCATTAATTTTAAGAAGCTTCGTGATACAACCATTTTTTATGCAATAAACGCTGAATTGTTTTTCAAAGCAGAATTTATAATTTCTGATACCGATACGGCCGATATTCAAAATAAACACTCTCATACATTTAGCAACCAAATATGAATATCAAAGGGTAATTCATGTATAATTAATTTCACGGTCTTTCGTTCTTCCACGAATCACAAAGATATTTGCGATTAGATTTGTGTGTTTATGATTTTAATAATGAGTTTCTAATAATATTTAATACAAGTTATTTAATTTACATTTGAATAAAGGCACGCATCTAGACCATTCATATCACTAAAAGTAACAACAGTATCGGCTATTTTATTCACCGCCGATACTTCAAAATTCCAATTGCAAACATGCTTTTAACTTGAATATAAACTACTTGATAAGCACCTAATTTTTTCAACAGGGATCCACTCGGGGGGTGTGGTTGCCGGTGTTGTTGGACAAAAAATGATCCGATATTGTTTGTTTGGAGATACCGTCAACACTGCATCTAGAATGGAAAGCTGTGGCGAGGGATGTGAAATTCACATTAGTAAAACTGTGCGAGACAGACTAATGGTTTCAGGAGCGTATAAAATCGAAGATCGCGGCATGATATATATTAAGGTGAAATTAAGGGATATATTTATCTGAATGACATTTTGTATTGTATGGACCACTGATGGGTCGCGCCATTGAAGTGCGGTCTATCTGTAGCTCATGCTCAACAAAATGGCCTTGTTTGTAGATATACATAGTTTCCGTTACTTGCTTTTTGATACCTGGCATATTACTATTAACAAATTAAGTCTTAATAATCGCATCATACTTTTCGTATTTTGTTATCGATAAGTTTTAATATTGGATCATATAATTCGAATTACATTACAATACAATTCTGTCTTTAACTAGTACTGGGCCCCTGTGTGACTATGTACGATTCCTTCATAATTCCCGTAGCGTGAAAATTTGTGAATCGTTGAAACTAAAATTTCCAATTTGTAATCGATTTCAAAGATTTCAGTAATACTGAGTCGGTTCATCAGGTTTTCTAACTTTATTTTGCATACATATTTGTAGGGTAAAGGTCAGATGCGGACATATTGGTTGAAAGGAAGAAACCTTATAAAACGGAATAGTTCATCTGGATTGAGGTATGAATAATTGTTTGTGTTTTCTTCACAGCTTTATTTTATTTGGGCTAAAAAAAATCACACAGTCAACAAAAAGAAAACAGTTTCTATTAATATATAGCAAAGGAGTAAGATTTTTTTCATCGCAGTTGGTTGTCGATAGTTCGATATCATTGTCTAAGTTCGCAGTTTTTCGAGTCTTCAAGAGTTTTATAAATGCGAATTAAAAATAAATAAGCTAGAAACCAAACAGATAGAAGATAAAACTTTGGCACTTTCCAAAATCCCACTATGAATCGATTTGCAAAATGTTTTGTATAATCTGATTGATAATGAAAGACTTGTTCTTTATAAGGTTTCAGTGTGTTTCATTCGTAACACTGATCATGACAATAAATAAATTTAATAAGTCAAATATATCGTCATTTGCCATAGCTTCATGGAAAGTCTGGTGTCTCAAACAACCGGTGTTAGTCCAAGCGACCAGAAGAATGCATTGAAAATGTTGCATCCAGTATTGGATATCTCACCTGTTGAAAATGAGAACTTGGAAAATCTACCGAAATCGGTTCCAGAAGATGTTGAATCTCCCGGAACCTCTCAACATTTTACGACAATGGTTCCTTCTACCAAACCTGCTCCATATGACAGCTCCGCCGACGGGAAAGATCGTTCGATTTACAATTCAGAAAATTCTATGGTGGGTGACATAATTAATATTTTTAGCAAATTGTTTTTTCAATAGAATAGGCCACAGATCTTTTTGATACACGTCTATAACGATTTTTCCTATTCGGTACTTTATGTGTGTAGGTGCGGGCTTCAGAATCGCCTTAACTTATTTCTTGTGTGTCGATAGATGTGGCTCGAAAGAATCAGATTATAGTGGTTTATCAACTTTAGTTGAATCTCGACTTTTCAACGTGTGCAAAAAACAGCAAAATAAATCAATAAATTTAAAGGATATGCGTCCTTGCTCCTAGTAATTGCAGATACACACACAAATTTCTTTCTCAAGTGAAAAGTTATCGTTGCATTGAATCGCATTGCATTGAGTTCCAAAATAATGTCGCTAACGGAAAATTTCTCATTTGCGTAAGCAAAAAATAGACAGACTTGTATTATTTTCTATGCAGAGTTTCAGACAGGCTTTGGAAGAAATTGTTGACATACAAACAAAAGAAATGGTGGCATACCAAGAGGGTCATTCCGTTGGTCCTGAACAACGACCTGCAAGCGAGAAAACACAGATGCTTAGTTGTAAAAGTTTTTTTTATTAATTGCTTAGATTAATATGTATCCATGAACCCTGTAAAAATCTATTCAGCCAATCTGCTTTTCGCTTATTCCAAATAATATTATGTCAACTGCCAATTTTTACGTTATAAAATTTGTCATAAATCATAAGAAATGGTTGGTGAGGCGCGGCCTAAGTTTTTTTATGTGTGACAAAAAATTCTGATTGTGAAAACTTCCACCTAATAACAAAAAAAGGTATTCTAATAACCCAAACCGATCATGTATCAAAAGCAATTCGGGACTTAAATCCAAAACTGATATTATATCCCTAGTATTAATACAAAACCAATTTTGTTGTTACCACAGCCATCCGAAATGCGGAAGGCACAGCATATGGTGTGATTGAATACGAAGAAGAAAAGCTTCCCTATGATTGTGAGGATGACATTGAAATTGCACAGACAGGTAATTTATTTATTTTCTATTTTTTTCAACCAAGTCGAAACAAGACATTTTCATTCCAGCTTTGTTTTGTCAAGCTTGTGTTTGGGCGCAGTCAGTACGTTCTATCAGATTCGTGATTAACGAAATATGTGTTGACAAAACTCTTTCGACTGAGAATTAAATGGAATTTGTGATTCATCGATCAGAAAATCGTGAGACAGTTTTGTTACTCATACTCAGTAAAGTAGACGTTCCGATGGGGTTGCAGCAGTATATTTATTATAAACTGTGTAAACAAATCAAACAATTCCAATTTTGAATGTCTTGTTTCACAGGACTAAACCGAATGGGTGCTGACGTAAAAATAACAAAACATTTGGCAGGAAGAAAGAACAACATGGATGATTATGCAAAAGTTCGGGTTTTACCTCTTCAACGTGATCATGTTGATGAAATGAATAATTGTCCAAGCGAAAATAAACAAGAACTGTTAACGAATGGAAAAGTTGAACAATCCGGCTTATCGGTGGTAGGTTTGGTAAATCAATTCTAACAGTTTTCTTAAAGATAAACTATCGTATAAGATGAAAACAATCAACATGGTGTCCAGAATTAATCGTAATATTCAAACTTTTCAACTTTCTATTTTGCAATATTGTGAGGCTCTAATAAATACATAATAATAAGAGCAGAAATAAAGAGAAAATAAATTTGCTCTTGCAAGGTTCTGAACTTTCACATTCATTTCTTATAAAACCAAGTTGTGTTTTGTAACAAGTATTGATTTTTTTTTTTAAAATTGTAACAAGTGTGCAGTGCAATAATGAATAAAAATCATCTCACGCCAAGTTTCAGGGCTCGGATGATATTTTGTCAGACACCATGTCGGAATCAAAAGAAAGTGAAGTAGAATATGTAGAAGCACCGACTATGACTCCACCAAGTCACACACCATTGGACAACACCGCTATTAACATCCTCGCATCTCGAATTAACGTGGAAGCTCAACAGAGAACAAAAAAAGCTATTAGTAGAGGATACAAAGATGTATACCCGAAAAAGGAAGTAGACATAAATCACTTTCGTTCACCCATTGCGACAACATCTGGAGCATTAAAACAAGGCAGTGGTAATGGACCTCGAAAGAACGCAACATCTGTATCAACCATTCGATCACACTCTCCGATGCCAAAAACACCACAGGGAAACGTGGAAAAATCTAAAGATAATGAAAAAGGTAAAACTAAGAAGACTATCGGAGCTCTAAATGTTCTAGCTTCTCGAATGTTTGACAGCTCAGAATCCATGGAAAGAAAAGTTGACAACAGCTCATACAATGCCTTGGATCACAGAAGGCGTGCTCAACAAGTACTTGCTAATTCATCAAAGAAAGCATCTCCGATATCTCAGCGTGAGACTAAGCATTCCTCTCTCTACACGAAACATAGAGAACTGCCACCTCTGACTGGTGCAGACATGGGCAGTTCCCGATCACGAAAGGTAGTCGTGCAAGAGGATTCTGCTGCGCCAGATGAAAATAAAAAAGTCATTCTACCACCTATAAAACCAAGTTTTACCATTGGAGGTGGCAAATTATCACTCGATAAAAATGTCACGGAAACTCGTTCTGATCAAGTATCTCAACAATCAGGAGTCTGCGTTATCTCATGAATGGCAATGGAATGCTTTCAAGCTGTTAGATAATAATGAACGATTGAAGGTCAATACAGGCATTTTGACAAAAACTTTAGATTTCTTGAACTCAACGTTTTAACAATATGAAAAATTTGGTCAACGCATCTTACGTCAAGTATGTTTACTGCGTGTTGTGCGATTCAGAAATGGGTCGACATAAATTAAATACATTTGGCTGTAGCTCATACTATCTGCATTTTATTCTTTCTATCGAGATCAACGGTCAAACGCTCTCTATTGGTATGATTTCTGTGACAAGACATATGTGAGTTACCTTGATTTCTATTTTCGATGTCGTTTGTGTTGTGTAATTGCAATTATTGTTCATATTGGTAACGATGTGTGATAGCCAGGATTGTATATAATGTCGAAGAGTCGTGTCGTGTTTTATTCCGACGGTTATATTTTATCTGCAATCCTTGCTCATAAATATTTTTACATTTATTTTTGAGTTAAAGTTGTTTAATGTAATTTTCGAAGCTTGCCAAATGTTACCGTCGTAATCATGTATATTGAGGAATGCGACCACCGCCCTATTTATGGGTGTACATTTGGTAGTTTCAATTCGGGTGTTTGTGAATAGTGAAGTCTTATTGTAGGTAATAAATTTTATACTAGTCTACATTATTCGTTTTATTACATTTTTTTATTTTGTTGAAATACGTTTTAAGGCCGGAGGCAGAGCCTTAGAGGGACCGAATATTGGCATTTCGTAACAGAAGGAACTACCACAATATATATAGTACTATGAACTACACTTTAAGCGGAGTAACAATATTCTAAACAAAATCCAACCGGTATAATAGAGAGCAGTGGCTGGTATTCGTCCTGGATGATGATAAACCCTATATCGCTTCTAGAATGATAACTGGATACCTTTTGTTAACATTTTTTGAAAACTGGAATGAAACTCTTTCTCATACTTCCCAACTCATGCTCCCGTGACCTCAAGTCACTTAACAATAATATTTACGTATTATTATGCACGAATTTCCGTTAGCACGTCATGTTGTCTTGTAGATGTTTTGTTTTAACAATTACTTTAATTTCCTGTTGTTGCTGATACATTAGTCTGTAAGGATTTTTGCAGAAATGATATTTTATCTAGGATGAGTTACCGATAGCGTTGGCGGCGCGATCAATCAGTGACTTTTGCCAAAACATATTTTGCCCCTTTTTCGTGAGAAATACATATCTTTCAAAATATATTAAATAATTTTCTTCTTGTTCATGCATGCATAATGATGATAGACTATACTGAATATTATAGACATACTTTATAAAAATTGCTGGCTATTTTTCTGTATTACCTTTCTTAATATTAATAGTGATTATGTTTCAGTGAATTCAAATAATAATGAATATCGATGCTAATTTTCAATTGTCAAGAATACATATGTGTTTCAACTGTATTAAACTATTTGGTCAGTTTACACGGTGACACTCAGTTATGCCGATGTTTTACATTTTGTGGGGTTCAATTTATAGCTGTTAATTAAACGGCATCAATATTATGAATCAAAATCTCAACAGATTGGCAGATCATTTTTTTCTGGCAAATATTTATAACATGAGAGCAAACATGAGGAATGGAAACGCGCATGTCAGTCTCGCTACATTAATCAATAAGTATTTCTTTGATAAGCTAGAAGCCTTAAGCTATGTATCCCTGAATTCTAAACCTCTGCGAAATGATTTAATAGAAACCATTTGTTTTACTGACTTCGCAATCCAAGTTGAAGTAAATTTTTTGTTCACATTTCCTACAGATAGGCGCATTTTAAATATGACTATTAAATGCTAAAATGTATTCGCTGTATACTATCTACGATGGCAGTGCTGATAGTTGCATTGATGATTAAGGATATTCATACTCGTTCACCATGCGCTCTTATTCATAGTGACAAACGCTTATACTCGTTCGAATCATAGCTGTTTCTTGAAGTGTTTATGTAAACATAATCGCCTGCTGGTAATATTCCTAAGTACTGATTTGTCTGTTGCGCTGGAAAATGACAAACATAAGTTTATTATGCTTGAATAGTAAGTATTTTATTTATTCTGAAGGAAATCAATCACTGTTTCAGATGAGTAATTCTACTGGAAAGCTACATGCAAGATGTATTGACTGGATGACAATTTTCGGCCTTTTTGCTTTGCTTCAAATGCTATTTTTATATCTCATTGTGGCAACGATAGCATACAAAGTTAGGGTCGAGAAATATCAAGCAAGAGACAGAACAGGAAACCTCGAAAAAATCTGCAAACTCAGTCCTACAAAGTTTATATGGTGGCTCTTTATGATTTCTTTTATTCTTTCTATTATCAAAACAACTTTGGAAGTTATAGAAAATGTGTACGGATTCACTAATGATAAAGTGTGCAACGCCACCAGAGCGTTGAAATCAGTGCTCTCTACTATAACAGTTTGTCCGGTATATGGTATTCTTTGGATACGTCAAAGAATATTCTATCGATTACCGGCGTTAAGGTCCCTCAGCAATGTAATTATTCGAATCTTCAGTTCTATTTCTCTCGTTCTGATGGGTGTGAGCGGCGCGTTGCCAACTGTTCTCTATTTGTCCACTAGGAGATACATGAGCACTGAAATTGGATGCAAGAAAGAATACTCCATCATTAACTCAAAAATACCTGGTTATTTGGGATTGGGACTTGTAATAACTTTTCAGACAATGTTACTTGGGTTGTTTGTTTATCCCCTTGTTATACACAGAAAAACATCAGCCCAGTTGAACACGGATACATCTCACCAATTGCGCCTAATAAAACGTGTGCTAATAATGGCAACTATAGCGGTGGTATATGATATTCTGGGAACACCATTTCGGATTTTAGTTTCGGAACGATTGGCTATCCTCCCCCATGTTTACTATGGATATGGTCTCTTGGTTGGGCAAGTATGTGTCATAGGATCATTTGCTGACTGGAGACATAGGCTATTTCCATTTTGCTCAAAAGACATAGTGCGTCGAAACCACAGTGCTAGAGAATCATCCTCTGTAAGACAAACAACTGAACTTGCTACAATATCTTGATACACAGTCATCCAGCTAGCAATAGCATATGGTTTATGGATTTCTCTCCATCGACTCTACACGGACCGGGCTTGCTTTTGCAGTATATATTTAATTTTTGAACTTTTTTAGTCTCAAGGGACCTCAAGTTCATTCCAAAGACAATCGTATGTAAACATTAGTTCTTTTGATTATTTAGCTATTACATGCCTATAAACTATTTAGAAAATTTGTAACATATGAATCATTTACTTTTCAGTTTTTCTTTTATAAGGATATTCATTTGAGGTTACTGAATAGGACCAGTTCTAACTGAGTTTACCACCTTTTGGATGCTATTTTTGATCGGTTCCAATGTGCGATTGCAGTAATGTGTAATATAATATGCTTTTAATATAATATTCCCCAAAAACTGTACACAAAAATGTCAAAGTTTCTGATGGAAATGACGTTGTCTGATGGAATAATGCATTTTTGTTGCATATCAGGCATATTTTAGAGAAAATAAATTAAGGGCTCGATTTTATCGTGAGTCAGTCGGTTTCTCAGAAGTGACTAGAAGACTCTAAAATATTTTCACCTTACAAAAAAAATCAGCATAAAGACAAATAAATCAGATGTCTCCATATGTTTGCTATTCCTAGCCAATAAGGATATTAATTTTATTGTATTGATAAAAATAGATGAAGGAACTATATTCATATATACCGCACTTAATGCTGACTCTTCGATCACTAGTGTATTTACGAGAGGGATGGAAATTGTCAGAATTGCCAGGGGAACATGAAATAGGTTGAAAAGTCTTGGTCAGAGGAAAGGACTCAATAATGCGCTAAACACATTATAATAATAATAAATACAATTTGGTAAAAAGAGTCTATCAAAAATATTTCATCTAAATTATAATGTTCAAATGACGAGTTCTTGAATAAGACTTTATATCACGTGATTGTAACAAGATCAGTAGTACCAGTTGATAAATCGCTGTTATTTCTCTGCTTGATGGTTCCCTCTACATGTGTTTTTTGTTTAATAAATGGCAGGAGCCGGATTTTCCAATCATTGAATGACGCAATCACACAAACTGTTGCGACTAGCAACATAAAATCATAAATAAGTTGACGGAATATTGCAATTATCAAATCAGAGACTAGCATTGTTATCAGAGCACCAAGTCCGTCACAAAGAACTGTGACTAAAGCCAGAATAGTCGTTCTTTTTATCAACTTCGTTATGTGGGCCTGATTTGGACTGATATCTTTCGATTTACTTCTGTGTCTGAGCAGTGGATACGCAAAAAGTCCCAACAGTATTAGTTGAAATGTTGCGGTACATGCAAATAAAAATGCACCCGGAAGTCTTTTTGATATATGAGAATATGCCACTTTACACCCTTTCGGGGAGCTTTTATATCCTCTTGTAGCGATAAATAGTAATATACCAACAACATCGCCGACAAACATTATGATAATAACTGAGAAACTCAGGCAGCGTACTGCTCTATTACTCAGATCTTTGAGAATAGGAGATCCGTAAAACGCTCTCTGACGCATCCAAAGCACTAAGTAGATAGGACTTACGCATAATGCGTAGAGTATGTTCTTCACCGCACGTAAACTATTGCAAGCTTCATCGCTGTCAAACGAATGACGTAATTCCACTCCTTCCAAGCATTGCCGTACAACGGTAAAGAAGGCAGACACGATAATTAGATATCTCATTCTATCATCTGATACATTCCGTTCAAATTTAGGACGTCCTCTATTTCTCGATCTGTTTAGAGACTTTTGTTTGACTTCTAGGTTTGCTTGCAAAACTTTCCATTCGTATATTAGGGTTACAATGAGAATATACAGGCTCCATACAAGTAGAAATGAAGCAACTATTATTGATGCAACCCATTGCCGGAATATTTCAATATCATCTGGATAATCATCCGTATTGTTATAATTGTCGCTTTCTATATTATTCATCATAAATATAAAATGCTAGTGTTGTCATCTACTCATACTGTGTGATATACATTGCGTTAGGTATAGGTTGCGTATGAAATATTCAATTTAAGATACCGAGGGCTCAAGGGCAAAATCAGTTTATCCTAAATTCATGATTCCAAAGAATGAATGAAGTCTTAATAAAATATAAACTTCAGTCATATGATGATACAATTTGACAGACTTTTTTTTTTAGCTCAAATCGCCTCACAATCTTACACCTGATTTGCATTATGATTAAGCTTTCAAATTATTCATTTAGTATCAAATATCGAAGCAAATGATTGGTGACCTAAGAGGGATAAACCCGTGCCTCATGGTTGACCACTGAAATTTACTATTAGGAAATTTATTTACTATTCGAATCACCTAAGCGGTTCGAACCAAGTATAGGCATCTCTAATCTTGACGCTCTTTCTAACTTTCGGCACACTATAGTTGCAAACTTGTGATTGGCGGAACAACAATATTGACTGTTGTACGAGCATGTTGATAAATCACCCATAAATGAAGGTTAACGCGAACGCAAGATTTACTAACTACTTTTAATCCGGGATAAAACGACACACGACTACTTTGACACTAGTCTACTGCTTTTGACAATTTTAGCCAATAACCTGATAATTCGAGTCGTTACAGTCAAATCGGTGCGGATACGAGCGGATACGAAACCTGTTTCCCTATACATCATTGCGCACTGAAATAACCCATGCAATTTACTATGGCTTTCGATTAATTAATCATAAAAGAACGTAAGGTAATATTTTTTTATGATTTTTTTAATTTTTTAAAATATAAACACTTATTTGCTCATTTCTCCATCCAAGAATATCACGAGTCGAAATATTGGCATATATGCCAATCTTGTATCCTGGATTGGCTGCTAGACACCAATTAACGACTTTTATCGACCTTATTACTTTTTTAATTTCGTTTTTCTTGTTCTATCCGTTTTTTATGATTTTAAATTTAAAAGAGCCTAAAAGCGCATTTCAAACAGCTTAATAAAGAAATATATGTACGAACCTTTGAAAAAAAATATATAAAAAATGAGAAAACAGAACATAAACCATCATTTTAGAACAGAATACTACTACTATTAAGCAGGCCGAAATAGCTAAATTTCCTAGTAGCTGCCTTTCAACAATATTTTCCATCCGAAAAATATGAACGGAACCATTCGAATTAAATATTTTCAATATATCAAGAAATATTTCCTCACGATGAACAACCATTTTAAAACTTATACAAGGACAGCGATCACCCATCGGCAGACAGATATAGTGCTGTATTCAGAACTTTGAGAAAAAGAGGGGACAAAATGTTCGAGCCAATTTATAACGTCATAATGTGCGCCACATGCAAAAAATCCCCCGGGAAAATAGCGTTTTTGCTGTATATCACAATAAAATAAACCGCGAAGGCGCGAGAAAAATTCGAAAGTTTATTTTGGGATTTTTTGCAGTTGGCGAGGGGGGGGGGGGCATGGCACCATGATCCGCCTAAATACGCTAGTGCACACATTACATGGGGTTTTGGGGATGTATCGCCCCATCAACTTTTGAAAATCTCCGATAAAAGAGATACATATATTAATGACGCGAATATGTAGCTTAATATTTCCTGGCTGGATTTTTTATAATACTTTATAATTTATGTTGCCCAATATGACCACTTTATCAACAAAAAAATAGAGAAAAAGGTATTTCTTTTTGAAAATTATTAACAATATTATTTTTCTTATTTATGTTCGAAAGTTCATTCCACGTTTCAAACACTCAAATACACATCTTCAAGAACTTAAAGTAAACAAAATACTAATTGATAAAATATAATGAACCGCGGCCACCAAAATTTACCTGACTAGCGAGTGAAACAGTTTGCTCAAGACAAGACAAGCCAGATTTTTTGACCACTCATTCTTACAGTGAGGGTCCTTACCCGAATGGTGAATGAATAAGGCATGTTTCTCGCGTGGTAAAGTCTACACGTACCACTTATTATAATGTTAAGAGACTATACTACTATTTTGACGGAAGCGAGCACCTGAGTAAGAGCACGGGAATAGAAAAATCAACAATGCGTCAACAGATGATGCAACCAGCGAGATTTGTTATACCTTTTTGCCATGCCATGTTATTTTCTTGGCACCGCAACTATTTTTCCTTCCCTCGCGTCTACGTAACTGCATTGATATTGCACTGTGATTATTTGACATTTACGATAAGGTCGAAAAACGTGGAGGTGGACTACACGTGTTTAATTCATTGTATTCTTTATTAGGTAAAAGACGAATACACCACGGCACGAATATTAGTATGGTAATTTCTCGTGCATTCTGTGTATCATATTAGACGTAGCCATAGTTTATTCCGACAAAAAAGGCGATACAAATGAAGATATCACATTACAGAGTTACCAGAAAAGCCAACAAAGCTTAAAATAAAGTTTAAAAACGTGCCAGGGAATAAGTTTCAAAGAAACATTTAAAGAGAGCAACGTGTTTGCTCGCCACACTGTCAACCCTGATAATTGATAACCGTCAGTGGCGGCGGAACGTCAGGGAAAATAAAATAATCAATGTCGAAATATTCTTTTATTTAATGAAAATACTTTCGCGCCGAATTTTTTTGCCTTCTACTTGTGAAAAGTCGTGAATGTAAACAATAAACGCGAAAATTTGACCTATTAGACTATATAAAAAATAATGTTCAAAATATTGGGGACTGTCCACCCTACCTTAAAATTAAGGGCGGCCTGTTCCGCCACCAGTGTCATGCAATTTGAATGATACCGGATGCCCTTGTACCGCATGTATTGAGTCTTAATATAGATTCTGTCCGTTTTCCCGACTTTTCCATTTTTGTGATGTTTCAGTGTGCATTTGTTGATTTTTCATTGTGTGGTCGGGGATCTCGATATAAAGTGATTGATAATGAAGTCCTTCAATGGAAGGGCTAAAATTTAGAATAAAAACCTCACGAAACATTAGATGCTATCCTACATACCATCCTGGTTCAGCAATAGTCACTCACCGTTATCGTAACTTTATATTAACATGTCTAAACAAAATGTAAATTTAAAATGAGTTCGAAAATCAAATAAAAATACATATTAAAATATATAAATATTATGTAATTATGGCAGTTCGTCTATCAGATTTACCGGTATTCGTTGTAGGTACAGAACTAAGATTTCCAGCTCGTAACTTTGCTAATCGTACTTGACTTGATTCAAGCTGTCGCCATCTTGACGTCTCTTGTTGTTTTCTTTCTCTGAAAAATAAAACAGACATGAAACACACAATTGATGCTGATAAGATGACAATCCTCGTTATTGACCCTTCCCTTTATTTCATTCCTGTCATTGTTATATTTTGACATCATGGTTCTGCTGTATTATGAGCCAAGTACCTGCAAGCACTCATACCCTTTCGGAAATTTTTTTCAAGATATGTTTTGTCAAGTATGTATCACTGATGGATGAGCAATGAGACACGTTCCATCTGTGTCGCTTGCTTGAAAGTCCCTGAAACCACTAAAGTGCAAAGATCTATATGAAATGCAGAAATGGCAACTACGGAATCCCCATCCCTGACATATGTCTCTTAACGTGAATTTTAAACCCATGCAGGTCAACATGATACGGAAGGCAAGGAATTCCTAAGTTTAGAGGTTCACAGGAATTTTTTTTGTTTGTGACACTGTGGAAACTCCACAGTGAATAAATGTGAATTGGAAGCCAATCGAGTGGGTCGGTTGAACATTTTGTTCTGAGGAAGGAGATATGTGCTTATTCATTCTCGGCAGCGTGGAAAAATACCATACAGAACAGATTTGTTATCTGTAAGTTATAAATTTTTAAAATTTATGGACGTGGTGTAATGGGTGCGGATGGCACTGTGACTGTCGTGTAACCCAATCCGAATTTTTTTTAATCAAGTATGAGCCACGGAAGGCCCGTGCTTCAGCAGCTTCATCAGTGACTCACACTTAACAAAGCATGTTTAAGCAGAAGAACTCTGACTGGAAAGAGTACAATATTGAGATCGATAACCATAGTCCAAAATGTGGTAGAAAACTTTACTCAGTGCTCGGGATACAGATGAACTGAAGAGAAAAACTCACTTCATTAATTTTCTTGTTCTGGATGCACATGAAGGTGTAGGTTTAACTTCTAGTTCTTTAGACAACTTTAATCTTTCAGCTTTTCTCTCTTCAAGTTGTTTCTTCAGTTTAAGTAAATTTTCATCACTTTCAAGATCTTTTTTCTGTTTCTCCATCATTTCGCTCTGTTGTTTGGATCTAAAAAGAAAAAATAAGGATTTTATGAAATATATTTTTTTTCATTTTGAAATTACCTTTTGTAATTCTGTAATTCGATCTGCTTGGCAAACTAAAATTTCTGATTGGGTCCTGAAACTGGTAACAGGTGTGCGGCGTTATTGTCTGATTTACGTTAAGCAGCATTTCAATGTTTATTAATGCAGGATGAAGACGATATTCTAACTTATAAAAGCCAATCAACTAACAATATCATGTTCCTAATATTAAATATTCATATATAAAACTTGATTAAATACTAAACATTTTTGACAAGAAACCAAGTCGCATACTTCATTGAGGCAGCTTTTGTCATTTCCCTCCTATGAACTGATATACAGGCAAGATTTTCCATTAATCTGTCGTTCCTTGCTTGTTTTTCTTGTATGTTTGCATCTCTCCTCTGTTCTTCAATTGCTTTCTTCTCTTCTTTCAACAAACTCAAACGTTCTTTCAACTCAACAATTGACATTTCTGATAGAAGAGCATGGCCGGCAGTAGCTGTCAGATCGACATGTTTATTTCTGTTAGGAGAAAATAGTATATTTACGATTTGCTTAAAGATTGAATAGGTATGGATAGAATGTCTCAATAAAAACAACTTGAAACACTCTTCGTGAAAATTAAATTTTATATATTTTCAATATGACAAATAACGTAATTCTGGCATATGTGCCACTATACTGTCCAGCCGGATTGAATATTGCAAGTGACATATGAAACAGATTTTTGAGAAGGTTGCATCAAGCTATAAAATTACAATATTTACCTATCAACAGTAAACAACTTATATTGCATGCTATTCCACTGAAAAACTCTGTAATGAAGACATCTGCAATATTTGTGTCCTGTAGAATTGCCCTAAGAATAGCACATTTCTTGCGTATTGTACAAGGAATGTTTTCTACTTAGAATGAAGTAGCTGCATTTTGTAGAAGTTCTTCGCCACAAAAAGTGGATGTTAGCAGGTTTCTTTCAGATGTCTTGATTGAGGTCAATTTTATTAAAATAAATATTGACATGAATCTGAAATACCTGTTGATTGGAATAGATTCCATTGCACGAATTTCCTGTATCAATTCAATCTTTCTTCTCATTTCTGCCTCTGCATCCTCCAAGGCCTGTTTCATTAGTTCTCTACTTTGTGCGTTAACTTCTTGGACTGCAAATAGTTAAATAAGAATGGTGGTTTATCATCGAATTATGAAAGAGATTTTAGAAAAAGGTCAGATAAGTCAGTTTAAGCAAATCAGTTGAATATTGTCCAGGTTGAGGATGTCTTTTCCCAAATAGTTGGGTATTCTAAAATAACTATTGAAATAAAGTTAGTATTTTAAAATTAAGAAATTATTGAATTTACAGAAAATGATGATATATGCCAAATTTTCATATTACTTGATATATATTTAGTATTTCTCTTTCGCATAGACTGCAACAACTTTGAAGGTCTTACCCAATTTTCTTTTATAATCTTTCAATTTTTCCTTTGAAAGTTTAGTGTTTTCATGTCCAGCCATGATTTCTTCAACTAAACTTCTCATTTGATCTTCTTCTTCCATTCGCAATGTTAAAAATTCCTGCATCATTTCTGCCGTTTCCATTTTCATTTCTGTTACCTGTTATCAGAAGACATAGGAACATAATGTTCAAATCCTTCTGAAAACATTTGACTTTTTGCACTTTTCACTTTGTCGGACATGTGCCACTGATGTGCCACACTTGTGGCTTGTGTTTAACAAAGCAATATTTTTGTCATTGTTCAAAAAAGCAAAAAAAAAGCAAAATTCAACAAATATACTTCAAAAGTACCTTTTCTAGGTTTTCTTTTGTTTTTCGTTGCCGTGCTATGATTGCTTCTTCTCTGCTTAGTTTTCCTTTCACTCTCCTTCTTTCCAAATCAGCATCCTTTTCTTTTCTATCTTTTTCTAACTTTTTTTGCTGCCAGGATTCAAATTCTGAGGCATCTTTTGCTCCGTCGAGTAATTTCTCCAATCTATAACATCCATTGTAATACTAAGATGTTGGTGTAGCAAGTAAGGTTTTGGTTTAGTAAAATTAGTTTAGTTACTTTATCAGATTTAAAAAAAAAAATTCTTACCTAATAAATATACTTATTCTTGGTTTTAAAGCAAAATTGGGACAGAATTTATATAGAAAATATACGGAGTGCTTTTAACAATTAGTCAATTAACTAAATACAAGAATCCCACTGATAACTCAACTTATTTTAATCTTATTTATTCACTTCAGGTTTTAGGTTAAAATAAGAGCATTGCATCTTGAAAAGTCTTGTAATAAAATAATTGGGCGAAAATGTCCAATACGCATCTTTCCATCATAATTATTGAATTAACAGCAAAAAATTTAATGAAACATTCTTTGATTTATATTTTTAAAGTGATTAAAGTGATAACAATAGTTGAATATTGCTAAAAATAAAAATAAATGAAAACTTTTCAGCCATCCTAAACTCATTCACAAAGAAAGCGGGTTCATATTATTGTATATTCTCTTATCATCTTGCATTCCTTATATCACTTACTTTATGAGTTCCTCTCCTTCTTTCTTCCTAAACAAGGATCCTTCTCTTAAAATTGCTGCAGCATTCATTCTAATTGGCCGATGTTGAGCCTAAATTCAGAAAAGCAATCTTAGCATAATGAACCACCGGTACATAAAAACAATCAGGTTTGTAGCATATGAAAATACATTCGCTCAGAGCAAAGCTGCAAGAAACATATCTTACTTGAAAAGTCTCCTGAAACCACTAAAGTGCAAATAGCTATAATGAAATGCAGAAATGGGGAATAAGGAATCCGCATTCCTGACGAATGGCTAATTACCTAATATTTAAAGCCATGCCAATCAGGAAAGCAAGGAAAGGATTCCAAAGTTTCATGGTTTTGGGGAAAAAACTTCTTTTTTGACCTCCACAGTGAATAATAGAAAATTGGAAGTCAATCGAGTGGATTGGTTAAATATTTTGTTTGAAAATTGAGAGCAGACAGCTCCCTTGAGCAGAGCCCATTATAATATCGGTAAAATAAATAATGTGAGGCAACATTGTGACAAGTTTTGCAGACCGGAAGAAAGTTTGAGGCCAATATATTGATCATATGCCCTTGAATAGGGTCGAGCATGCTTATTACAGTAGCGGAAACGTGAAGTGACATGCAATTTACTCCATGCAGGGTCGTATTTGTGATTTGCACAAATGAAGAATGATTTCGAGAGAAAGTTAATGGTGAACTCAATATAGAGAACCAACTTTCATAGAGGTATGTTTTGAAATACTAGTGACAGAGTAATTCCAACCTCATGTCCTTAGAAATGATGAGTTCAACGAGGCGAATATTTGAGGATTCCTCTAGAACAGTATCAGATAGGGAAATTTGAGTTGCTTTCGTATTAATGTAACGATTATTAGACAAAACTTTGGTATTCTCCGAGCATTACCCAATCATTATACTTTGGTCAAATCATACTCGAGTAATTTTGCCAGAGTGAGACTTTGTTCCGGAAACGGGCCAAGAATTGATCCCTGAGGGACAGGAATGAATGAATGGAATAAGTTCCTGTCCATTTTAACTGGTTGGGTCATATTAGATTTAGTTCTTACTAGGGACGCAGCAGCATGAGCAATGAGGATAATATTGAGCTGTTCATGATTCAACTAAGGTTAGATCTTGTGGGTGCGCTGTGCCGACACAAACAATTTACGCTATTGTACTTTTCAACCTTACCTGTGCCCCATTTGGTATTTGTGATTCATGACATGTATTCCTTATGTACCACTGAATTTATTAAATGCCTATATCAATTTCGGAAAGGTTTGAAAAACTTGAACAATGTGATCTCAGACGTACCATATTCTTGGGAATAGGCTGGGCATGACGTTTATTGAAATTTAATTTTGCTTCTTCTTCTTTTCTTATTCTATTCATTACCATCTGGAATAAATAATAAAATACATCAGGGCCAATAGGGATTTTTCCCATTATAATTGAGTCAATGATGGATCTTGTCAACTCGGTTCTGTTATTGGCTCATGTCTAACAAAATAAAAATATTGGTGGAGTAGCAGAGACGCCACTCTTAATAAAATCAAAATTCGAAGCACTCCAGCATGGTTCATTTGAATATTTTGAATACTCATTCTTGTGAATCAATATGATTGGATGAAGGCTTTGAACAAAATTTCATTAGGTATGCTGCAATTACGCATGTATTAGAATAAAAAAATGATTTGATTCGAAATAATAATAATTGGCATTGGATTCGAAAATTAAAGTATTTTAAAGTGGCAACCCAATTGAGTGGAATTCTTTAATGTTTAAAATTTCAAAAATATATTTTCATTCATCTGGGCAGAAATCTATGATAGACAAAGAAATCTTACATTAGCTCTGACTGATTTTTCAGCATTAGCGCATTTAAATTGATCTGATTCTGTCTCCAATAAAAATTCTTCTGCTTTTTGTCGATTTTCTTCCCTGATTTTAGCAAGTTGCTCTATTTCTTTGGGTTGTCTGTGGATGGGTTTAAAGTATGTTATTTATATTATTAACAATAATCAATAATTAGCTAAAAGAATAAATTGGAATTAATATGATGATTTTTTCTAAACTATTGCCCTTCCATAGCAAATTGAACTTTTAATCAACATTTAAAGTAAAAAATACATTATTTGCATCCAACACAAACATAAAATACTGGTTCCTTAAAAAACTTCTATCCCAAACTGGGAATTGGTAATATTAACTAGAGAAATCGTGTTTTGCCATAAGTTCAAGCCATATTATTGCACAGTATCATCATTTATTTACTTAACAGCTGATAATTTTATTAGAAATAAAAAGAAAGAAAAACGATACACACATTAAAATTGATAAGTATAATGTTTTACCATAAAATACCTGTAAATATGGTCTGGTACTGGCTTATGTTTGGCCAACTTAGGGATCTTATCGGGAATAGGAACACCTCTTGGTTTTGGTTTTGTGATGTTGAATGGTTGGGGATTTGTCAAAGGAATATCTGGTTTCTTCAATGAGATTCTGTTTTCAACAATAGCTTTCAGATATTCAACATGTTCATCCAATTGTGGTTTCCATCTGGATGATGAATGATACAAACAGTTTAAATCATATTTTCTTATGTATATGTCTTGCAGCAATGTCACCCCTTTCATTTATAAGTAAGTAAGCCCATACAAAACAAGCAGCACAAGCAATGGAAGTATCAGGTAATTTGACTAGTTATACAGAATGTGATAATTCCACACTAAAAAGCTTCACAAGTGAAGAATCTCAATATTTTAGTTGTAATAAAACGTTTTTATGATATTTTTAGTTTTTCTTGTCTCTGTTTAAGTGTGTAAATGAAATACAGGTCTTCTGATGTATATTACTGTATAACTAACAATTGAGTCGAACATGTTCCTCTAACTATATGTGCCACTTTAAGTTTCAATAAAATATATATGCAATGTAAGTGTTCAGAAAGAAAGAATGCAAAAAGAAACTTTTGAAATGCACAAATCAAATGCATCATTCCATTCAAAAAGCTAGCTACTTTCATAATTTACATTTTTTCACAATTGAATACTTGTATATTATTCTTAAATCGGTTACGAACCAAATACTAATATATTACGGTAATCACTGCCAGTTTACTTGATATTTTATTCTCAAATATATTATATGTGTTCTTGGTTACAATATGAATCAGATAAAACTCACCTAAGTAATGGGAGCATTATTTCTTCTTGAATATATTGACTGTCATATTCCTTACACCATTCACTGTATATCCAAGTGTCCAAATTTGCTTCAGACAGAAAAAATCTCAGAAACCTTTGAAAAATATACAAGGATATTGTCAAAAGATGAGTTAATAAAAAGACTGGTTAGGAGCTTGGTTGCTTATTAATAGCATTCTAGCATCGTAACGCTATAAACAATCTGTAACAAGACTTCCCTGAAAAAAATTCCCAAAGGCACGGTTGAGCAGTAAAACATGTGTGGATGTTGACCATCACTTAGCAGGGAGAATCTATACATTATTTAGTATTCAGTCATGTTTTACCCGTCAAGATCCATAGTCCTGTATTATTCGCTATACAGTATAGTTTGTCTACAAAGCAATTTTTTAATAGTTCTAAAAATATGCTAATCTAAAATAAGCTAATTTACTTACTTATACATTTTGTTAACATCTTGAGATTGTATGAATTTTTTCATATGTGACATTCCAAGCTCACCCAATCGAAATAAAATCAGATAACAAAGAACACTGAATAAATTTCTGTCCAAAGTCAAGCTATTTTTTCCTGAGTGAAAATGAATTACTTCAGTTTAAAAAAAGAGATTCAGAATAAATGTAAAAAATAATTGCCACCAAATAGAATATGTCCCAGCTCATTACATAAATGATAAAAATACAATAGAAAAACATAAAATACATATAAATTGTTTTGGTTTGAGAGTTGGTATTGTATTTTCTCCATCAGAATGTACTGTTTCACTTTATTAAATATTGTTGTGTTTGCCTTTAAAAATCGTTCCACACAGATAAGATAAATGTATTACTAGGTTTCCTTTCATAAGGTTGGGAGATACCACTTGATTTACACAAAAATATATCCTACATTATGCCAATACAAAAATTTCAAAACGAGCATCAATTCATGACCAAGCATATGTAATGGGGCATTGGATGGTGATTGGAATTTGAATACTCTACCAAAAAGGGTCTGAAAGAAATTTCATTTCAGATTGCAAGGATTCATGATTTCCTAAAAAAATATTTTCGGTATGAGAGACAGACTGTGAATAACATGGTATAACTGTGAGGACATGATATAACTGGTCATCTGAGTCTGTTACCACACTATACATAAGCCAACAACATTAATAGTATATATATATATTGAGGGTGGCCGGTTACCTCAATCGGTAAAGCATCGGGAATACGAGCTACGCATCTCTGATCATCATGCCGTAGATTCGAATCCTGTGAGGGATGATGATTATAAGTGAGCTGTTTGCTGGACGCATGCCCGGTGCCCGATGGTGCACAGTTCCACACACAGGAAAAATGAGAAATATGATAAGCCAAAAAACCTTCATCCTGTTTCGGAACTGGTATCTGCACGATAGGTCGTGGTTTGTCATATGATTAAGCTGTATTTTTGATAAAAATAGAAATTCTATCCTTCTATCCTATCCATCCGGGAGATGCAAATTTCAGCAGTGTTGATAAGATGGTAAATCAGTAGTTGTACTTTCAAAAGGACAAGATTAAATGTTGTAATTTGTTATAAATATATATATTAAAATCAAGAAGAAAAGGTTGCTTTTAGGTTCAATATTGGACGCTTAGAAAATTATATCTCAGATACTCTTTTACGTAAAGAGAAATAAATCTGAATGAATTAACAAAAGTTAAAACTTAATAGTTTAAATAATAATGACATAAATTATCGCTTTGATTTACTGAATACATTTATTGATATATATACCATATTTATTTGTACGATAGAAATGTCAAAATAAATTATGTCTATGAATTATACAACAAATCTTAAAAATTTCAAGTCCTTACCATCCAGAATGTAAAATCCATCAACAACCACTTTGATAACTTTACGAAATTCAAAACATCCAGAAAAAACTTCAACAATAAAT
Organism: Styela plicata; assembly: GCA_963675895.2. Lineage (NCBI taxonomy): Eukaryota > Metazoa > Chordata > Ascidiacea > Stolidobranchia > Styelidae > Styela > Styela plicata. The sequence continues at coordinate 15,067,580 of OZ023140.1, forward strand.
GTGTGATCATCATCCCCAAGACCCTGTTAAAATTAATAAAAAAAAAACAGTTAAATGGTTGTTAGTGTAGAAGGGAAATGAGTTTTATATGCCAAACTTTACTGAGTCAAATTGACAAGGACGATAAGAGGAACGAACCTAAGTTATCTAATGTTAATTTATAAGTTAACTTAAGTGAATGAAAAATTGAATGGGCCACTAACAAAAAAAAAGGAAAAATTACTCTGCAACTATTAGCAAAAAGATGAAGTCCAATACACATATTAATATAATATATAAGTTACATATAACCAAAACACAGTAACGAGACGTAACATCTGAACGCATGGGGAAGCGCTGTGGTGCGGTATCTAACTATGCACCAGTTTATGCATGTCAATTTTATTTCTTTGTGGAAATACGGGTATGATTCCGGTATACCTACTATAGCTTAACGTTAGAACTTACAGGTCTCCGTTTAAAAAAATCTTTAATAAATTCTTCCACACTCTGATCATCAGGACTGAAGACATTGAGAGCCTCGATACAAATTCTGAGAAGCTCTTTGTAGGACAACATTTTTTTCGAACCTTTTTCAACAAATTTACATAGAAAAAAATACACGCTCAAGACTTTTTGCAACAAAATGAATATTATAACTTAAGCTAGATTATGACTCCTGGAAATGGCTGACGTTGACACAGCCAAAAACTGAGAGTATAGCGATCCCTGCTTCGTGTGTCCATGGTAACGATGATTAAACAAGTTCTTCCACTAGGAGGTAATAAACATTTGAATTCGATTTTTCTACTTTTATTCGCATGTTTTTAGATATTTAAAAACAAAAAAATTTTTTTAAGTATTTTATACATTTTAATAATAAAATGTATAAATTGATTTATCAAATATAAACTATGTTAGCAACGATTATAATATAAAGTATTTTAGGGTTGACAGATTGTGCAGTCATACGTGACATCTCTCTTTATTGCACTGGGCAATGTGCATTTCACTTTCAGCGGCATTTTCAGTTTTCGTGTTCAGTGTTGCGGGTTGTGTTCGGACTGTTTTTTGTCATCTATAGAGCTTTGGGTTTTTGTCTCTCCGCCAGTACTTTGTTCGGTTCCTCTATGTTCTTGTGCAGTACAGTTGTGCATTGAATGTAGTTGCCATTAGCCTGTTCAGTGTTGGCATATTTATTGAAATGAGGCAACAAAGAACTGGACGACAGAAGTTTCAAGACCTTCGTTTGCTCACATTTCAGGTATCCTACATAGGCTAGACATAGTTTATTTTGGAACCTCTGATGACATAAAGACAATATCAAATAAATATATCACATTACAGAGTCATCGGGAAAGCAAATAAAATCTAAAATAAAGTTTGAAAACGTGCCAGAGGAATAAGTTTTAAACTGTAGGGTTAAAGAAAGATTCAAAGAGAGTAACACGTGCTTGCTTACCTCAAATTAGAAAAACAAACATTAATATAGATATTTGCCTACTAAATTCACCACGCACATCCTATGGGACCCCTCCCTCCTATAATAAAAACAAGGGGCTCCAAAAAGTTAAAATGCAAGCGAATAACAGAGACTTTAGAAAATACACGAAAATAAAATATATATATATATATATATAAATACAAACTATAAACTAATACAAGCAAAATAAAAGTGGGATAAAATAGAAATAAAGGGAAAGAAATGGCCAAAAAACATTGATAAAAGGATGAGGCCTTTTATGATAAAAATATTGTTTGTGCCAAAATTTTTAAGCCAAATCAAATACCGGTGCACTGTAAGACTGGCAAATTCTTACATGCATTATTTAGTCTATTGTCCGAGAACAGCCAAGTTACAGGGTATAACAGGGTACTTTGGAATGGATTTCTGAGAGCGCAAATGCTCCACTATACTGTATAAATTGCTCTAAACCCTGCCCCTTTATGCTCCTTGACTGGTCTTTCTAGCCGTGTTTTAGTCTGTCTCAAAAACTATTAATATTAAATAAAACTTTGATATATTAGTCGCTGGCCTGTTTTCAAAGCTAAACATCTTACGGCTTATTTTCATTACATATTAGGTTTAAAATAAATGGTGTTTGATGCCGAATGTATGATGATAGAATGATTTGACAATACTTTTGAGTAATTCTATGTGCTATTTTCTGCAATATTTGACATAAGGGATTTACTATAGTTGAAGTTTATTAATTATAATATTTTAATAATGATAACAATTACTGAGGTGAATAAATGCTTTCATAAGCATAATGTTTCGTAATTGGGCAACACTGCGAAGTAGAAGATTTTGGAAAAGAGGGACTTCTTCAGTTCAAGATTTTGGATTTTCATCAGAATATGTCCAAAATAGCAAAATTTTCCGTCACTGCAATCACATATTATATATATTCCCAAATTGAAAATGATGTGTTTCTTCAACAAAAGGGCCAAAAAAATTTTGCACATTTTCTCTGCACAACTTTTGTTCCAAAAAATTTTTAAGATTATTTTTAGATCTTTAGATTTAACTGCTCTGATAAGAAATTTTTTTAATACTGGTACGATTCCTAACATTAAGATTCCAGGAGGTGGTAAATTATAAATTAAATGCCTGTTTCAAATTATTAATGGGTTACTATCGTTCAGATTTTTGAGGTAAGGTTCGGCGCTGGTGGCACACAGGCCTGTTTGAAATAAATCATGGCGAGCTAATAAATTGAAAATCAGACATAAAGTCCATCGAATATATTAATAAAAAATTTATGCATGCCATTGGCGGGTTGGATATTTATATTTCCACAAACTCTAAAAGCTTCATTGTACTTTTTGCATACCAAATGTATACATATCCCTTTTTTCTGATGGGCAGAGATCTTTTAGTGCATCCAACCAACGTTAACTGGGAATTTTTGCATTTTTCTGGAGTTTATTACATTTTTTTTTGTCTGTCGAACATACAATAGTGTAATACAGGTAGATGAAAAGTGGTCGTTTGTTGGTTCCTTTCAGGCCCTGCTTCCTAACTTGTTCAGAGTGAACTTTAATAGAAAAAATAGATTGCCTCATACTTTATAAAAAAAAGTAATTTGACAATTTTTTTCTTATCGAACATTTCAATTGAAAAATGATAAATTTTTGCATGGACTAATACGAATCAAAGTAATACTGAATATTTCAATATTGTTTATTTTTTCAGGACTGGATCATACCTCATTACAACAATAATAATCATCATCAGAGGGACATAGTTATGATGAAGAATCATAATTCCTTACCTGTCTTCAGTTATACAAAGATGGAAACTGGGCCACCTCTATCTACCATCAATTCACAGTTTGCTTGGTATGAAATTCATATAATTGAAATTCGCTCTCAGATAAGGCACTAAGTAGCCGCTAAAAGGAACCAACTATCGACCACTTAAGTGGCAAAGAGGTAGTTCCAAATAAAGTACCAGCAACTACATTGTAGATAAGCCCTGTAGGTACGGGCTTTGTAATAGTCCGTAACGTATTGTCATAAGATGCTACTGAAAGGAAGCAAAGAAGTGGTAGATTGTTTCACCATTGCCCACAGCAGATACCACTCACTGCACTTCATCATGACGAATCAGTTTTGTTTGGGATGTTTTCTTTTTGGAGTGCATTTGCTGGTACTACATGTTTTAGTAGCTCTCTGCAATAAGTAGCTGTTAGCTGGTTCCTCTTAGGCACCACTTCCGGTCTTGCTCAGAGTGAATATCTATGAAAAAAAATTAAGTGGATAGCATCCCCGAGAGTACTGAACCACTATAGTAAAGTGCAGTGGGTGGCATTAGTGGGTAAAGTGCAATGGTCGATGGTATAATCACCTACTACTTTTTTGTTGCCTCTTAGTTGTCCTACAAAATGAAGTAAATACATTCAGTGCATTTCTGAAGACCACACCTATCGTCCACCAGTATTATCAAAGATTAGGACAGGTGTAACCTACCTCCACTTCGAGGGAATAGTTGTTTAGTACCCAATCAGAAATTTCATTTCGTCAGGCATGGGACTGATGAACTGTGCCTTGTCGATGCGATTCATCAGTGTCACATGTTCCTGCATGTACTTCTCTGACTGGGTAGTCATACTTTTTAAGATTTTATGATGATAGACAGAAAAGTCATTTCACTAGGGTAAAACCACAAGACGAAACTGTAAATGATAATCGGTATAATTCATGAAATGATCTAATAAGTTTATATTACTGAGATATCATAATCCTTATAAATTATGAAAATATCTAAATTTTTTTTGGTTTCAAAATCCATAATTTTTATTTTGTTCTTTCTGTTTATTGTAAGATGAAAAATTTGATATTTCAATTGCTTGTCACTGCATAATGCTTGATTCTGTTGTGCGATTACATATGTAAATTTCTTCTTCTCTTGGCGAGAAAGTTAAAATTTCACAGTGTTTTTCAATCATTAACACATCTACGAACTCATAAGTACTCTTGGGACTATTGGATAAGATGATGTTGTACAGTATATGTGAAGGACTTTTGAAGTACTTTAAAATGAAGTGTTTCCACTTAAATGTGTCTTTGGGTTCTTACTTGTGTTTGAATCTGACTGTTGTTGAATAGTAGGTGGTTCCAAAATCAAATTGATTGAAATCTTTAAATAATTTATAGAAATGTCAATTTTATAAAGCCTTTCTGTAGATTTCTGGCATAATTTATCATAAATAACAAAACATGTCATGAGCAATTGAGCATGCAATATATTGACAGGTAAATCTGTTCTATATGGTAGTGACTTGAGACACAGATTTTTGATTTTGGACATGATTAAATTGAAACATTTGCTTTAAAAGTGCAGATTTGCCTATTTTGTTTAAAGAAATATTATTTATTTAGAACGTATTCTCCTATGTTGATTTTTTTCACTATTATCTGTTTATTATCTATAAAAATTTTGTCACAGGGCTGGTCATGTATTGCCAGACCTGGTACAGGAACAGAGCGATAGACTTCTACGTCGTCTTGAAAGACCAATGACTGCAGGAAATCGTACTCCAATTTCACAAAATAGTGAGTCCCTTGCTGCATCTGGCTTCTACAACCCAAATTAGAGGATTGGTAAAAGTTGTGATATGAAATATAAAAATTTTTTGTGATACTATCCATTCCATGGATTTAGAAGATTATTTATTCTCATTATGTAATTCATGAAAACTATGGAGCGTTGAAAAGAGTGAGAGTTTGAACTGATTTGTTGAGATGAATCTTAAATGTTACAAATGTGTAGTCTTGGTAAAATTTAATTACAAATTGCAAAGTGGAGCCAGTGAAGTTTGTTAAAAAAAATTCTGTTCAATAGGGAGAGTTACTAAACCTAATTAATCATTACTGTGGCTTGATGACACCGACTATAGCTGGCAAACATAACACCTAATGACTGTGAATGGCGTAGGTTTAAACCCCGGGGAAATATGGTCAAGATCTATGAACGAGAAAAGGCTTCAAAGAGCAATACATGTGGAGTGCCCCTTGAGGAGACACTGTAACTAGAGCCCGAGCGATATATCAGACTAATTTTGCTGTTTACTGATATATCGGCAGAACACAAAAGCGGTCGATATTATCGGCCAACCGAAATAAACATGCACGGGCACGCAATTCTTTTAAAATGATGCCTTTTTTGTTCAAATGGCAAAAATTGCACAATATTTTTGCTTCCATCTAGGGAAAAGCACTTGTTATTCATGTGAGATAGAATCTTATTTCACCCTCCCTTAGTAACATATCAAAATGTTATATGCTTTTGCCTTTCTTATGCAATAGACATGTTCTCTAATAATGTTTGCTTTTCATCGGGAGAGTTTTCAACGAGTTCGCATGAGATAAAATATCAGTTATCGGTGGTCAAAAATGTCAAAACACAGGTATTGGTTGCAAAAAAGCAATATTGGTCGGGCTCTAACTGTAACCCACAGCCCTGTGATGATGCTCAACCAGTTTCTCATTAGTTCCACACTAGATAGAATAACCAGACTCAGGATAATTCTTGTATCAAGATGAAATTGTGGACATTCTTAATCCATATGATACTGTAAGAAATGCTCATTTCATTTCTTTACAGACAGAATAAAAGGAAGAAAATTATCACAGCCACACTAGATAGAATAACTAAACTCAGGATAATTCTTGTGTCAAGATCAAATTGTGGACATTGTTAATCCATAAGATACTGTAAAAAATGCTCATTTCATGTCTTTACAGACAAAATAAAAGGAAGAAAATTATCACGGCCATCAACAGCAGTTTCTACTTCTAACCTGATGAAGGATCAATGTGCAGCCACATCTATTTATCACATGGGTATATTTTTTTGCAGATTAACGGAATTGCTTGATACAGACTTGCAGAAAATGGAAACTCCATTCGAGATATTCATAGAAGTAGCTTTCACCCAAAGAAAATACATATGAAAAACAATATCAAATAATTTCATAACCCTTATTCCTCATCAGAAAAAATGTCTTTTAACCTTTTTACTTTTAGTTAGAATATCCTTATCCGGATAGTTGATGAGTATTCATGAATTCAGATCTCGATTTTTTCGATAACCAAAGTTTAATTATTTTTACAGTAAAATCATTACTTATCCCGAATTTTACATTGTGAAATTTGACATTGCTCCGCGATAGGCCAAATTTCACCAAAATGCAGTAAATTTGATTACCGCTTCTTCAGTTATAGATTATCAAGTATTATCAAACTTTGAATACTGTTAATAATATAATCACACTTGATACATATATTTTGACATCCCTATTTCGAACCATCGAAAGAAAATACCTGATGACAACAGTAAAGAAGCAATTATATTCTTTGAACATTATTTTTTGTATTACAGATTATACCAATAGCTCTGATCTTACTCGTTCTCAATCTTCTAATGATACACAAAGTGTTGCTGTCGTTAGAAGATTTTCGTTGGAACATTCAGAGAACCAAACTAGGTTTGAAAAGTAACCTATATGAAGTATAAGTAATAAATATATATATATATATATATATATAACATATATTTATCTTGAATCGATTTACCAATATTGACATATTTAAAAAAGTTGTTATTTTAGAATAAAATAATGAAACGTGCCAAATTTTACATTAGAAAATTTGTCATGCATCAAGAATCTCTGCTAAATTACCTTGATAATTTCAAAATAATTAATTCGGATCACAGTATCTACAAATTTTGAAATACAGCAAACTAAATTGAATAAATTATTACTGAATTATCTTAGCAACTATCAAGAATGTCATAAGTATATCCCAGTTAGAAAAATGTTACTCCAATATGTTTTGCTAAGCGAGTGTCACTAATGGGTCATGCTGTCGAGACATGGTCCATCTTTGGGTAATGCTTGGCAAAATAATTTTTGACTGAAATATGTTCATTCAGGTAGGTACCGTATTCTAGACAGTTAGACAAGATAATTCAAATTTAAACTTCAGTTTGATTAATTAATTATTGTAAAATGGAAGATTAAGTCTTCATATCAAACCTACTTCGCAAATGTTGTGGTGCTATTTTGGTAATTATAAACGTAGGCCACTTATTATTGACAATCAAAATTTGATTGTACTTGGAAATAAATTGTTGGGGCAATTCCCTCTCAATGAATTCGTTCTCCAAATTATAATTCGTTGGTTTTATATTTTAGTAGACTGAAATTATCATATACCTTTTATTTCAGTCCTCAGAGCGAGAGAAGCAGCAGTCCGGATTTTATAGCCAATTTATATAAGGAATATGAGAAAAAAATTTCTGAACATAATTCCGATATTCTAACACCTCATGATGATTTGAATTCTAGTCCACGAACGAAGGTTTGATTTGTTTTTACCCAAACTTCAATAGAGATGAATTGTTATACTTGTGCCAAGCATGGATATGGACATACAAAATCACTCCAGGTCCATTAATCAGAAAGCTGAAATTGTAAAAGTAAATGGTCTTGCTACATAATAATAAAACATTTCATGCTCGTATATTTTCACTTAAGTCTTCAAAATAGTGTTTTATTGTGGCAAAAAATTAAAGCTTGTGTATGACTGTATACGGTATTTTGTCTGCAGATAAAGGGAAAAGTTATCTGTAACAATATTGTCTGGAAGGAAAAGTGTATCAATTTCAAAATATTTCTACATGCTATACACGCTGTTGCAATGGAATATAATTTGAGCGAGACTGTTAAATTATCTCATGCGAATCAAAAGAAATATGTTCAACGCACTGTCTACAGGGTGTCATGAATTGTCATGTGATTATTTCTACCCATTGTCGGAGATAATAGAATTATAAACAAAAGTGACAATGAAAACAGACTTTTTGTTCTTTAAACAATGTCTATTGATATTTATTGTTAGTTTAATTGTTTGCACTGAACACAAATCCTATTGTTTTCAACTATATTGGTTTTATCAGAACATCGATGTTGTTTTTAACATCGTTCATTACTTTACTCAAAAAGAAATTCAATATTTTCTGGCATTCTGTCGCAGTACCAATGTTGTAGATGTTTAATTGCACTTGCAGAGTCATTTCAAAGATGATTTTACCATTGCCCAGGCCACTTGCTGCACTTTATTATAGAGGTTCACAATTCTGTTTCTGCTCAGAGTACAGTTGTTGGTTCTACTCTTTGCCGTTAGCAGATTCCTCTTAGGCGATACTTTCATCTTTAATAGGAATGAATTTCCAGAAAAATTTAAAAAATTCGGTGTAATGTATAAACAACATGGGAATTTAAAATAAATTTACGATTGAATAGCCCCGTTTTATGTATAAAAGATCAAGTATGTTTTATTATTGCTTATGTAGTGTCTCAATTCTGTTACAGACTTGGGTCGATTAAATTGATTCTCTTTGTCTACCACTTGTCATCTCATTGGTGATCAGCACTTATTTTCCCATTTTAGTTGCTGCGAAGACCCAGTCCACAATTCAAAGTCGAACAAAAAAATATACAAACACGAAGTACCCAAGAAAAGTTATGTTGTCAAACAGAGAAAATTCATTGTGTTGTAAAACTACCTTGTGAACAAATTGACTCCAATCCTCAGAAAAACAGTCGAAGTTATAAAAAGAAGAATTCGAACTTACTATCAAAAAGTGATCCACCAAGATCAGAAACTTGGCTAGACTTGTCTGAGATATGTAAATCCTCCGATGAGGACATAGAAAATGATAAATGTGAGATTGATCTTCGAAGACCTTCTGTTGCTTCGAATGGTCTTTCAAGTTTGAAGCTTCTAGATTTAATAAATGAATGTGATAATGCACAAGAGAGAGAAAATGCTCCACTAGCGAAAAGCAAGATCTCAAGACCAAGTTCAAAGTAGGTACCTTTAACATATCATGCGGGAATGATATTTCCTTCCAGATTTGGTGTTGGGGTTCCTCAGAATAGCTTTTTTTAAACACATTTTGTGGAAAGGCTAATTGAAGAATTTTTGTAAAATTGTGAGAAACATTCTTGTTTCTGTAATATCTGTGTTTTTCGTGAGTATATCATGTAAACGACAATTGATGCTTGCTTAAGCATTCGTTTTTGAGCTGGAGCTAATGTCATCATTCAGACAAAGTATTATCCTATTTTAGGCATCTGAAAAAGTCACGTCCAAAGAGCAGACTGAAAAGGAGGAAGACCTCTTTGAGCCAAGTTGAAGAAAGTACAAAAGAATATGCCAAAGGTGAAGAAATTTCAAGTCCGGAACTGGAAATTCTGATACATTGTTCAATGCGCTTGCAATAAATCGAGAATTTGATTATCGAATTATTTGATAAACACTTCACAAAGTATCAGATTTTTTCCAAGCACAAAAAGTGGCATAGAAATAAAAAATACACGTTCCTACTAACAAAAGAATGGCACTTGTCATCAGATATCTATCTCACAGTCCATTTTTGTAAGTTCCATTTGAATCAATGTGCCTTTATTGTTGGCTAACCTTACATTTTGGTTTTGAGGTCAATGCTGAGATTAATCTGAATATCAGCAGATGTGCTAAAATCTTGCATCTTATCTATTTTTTAGATAATAAAAGATCAGAATCATGTTTACGACAAGTTAAATCTTCTGATAAATTAAGAGAAGAGATTGAAACTCAAATGTCTAAACTGGATTTTGATGGAAATTCTGCTCGTCCAGTATCAAAAGATGATAGAAAAGCATCAGAGTCTGTGATGCAGAGTTCTCCAAAAACCAACAATGAAGACGTTACACCAAAAATTAAATCTAAGTCATGGACTGTCACGACTTCAAACTCCAGCGTTTCATCCTGTTCAAAGAGTTCCATACCATTGAAAAGAATACCTATACAAATATTGTCTGATCCCTTTACTACCAATATGAAAGTCTATCATGGCAAGGTTTCGATTAATGCTGATAGCAATTGATCGCCATACTAGCCTGACCATCGATAGGTATGTCATAGCATCATGTGGTTTATTTCCTAGGATTCATTCAATTCTGCTGTACCAAATGGCATATGTACTTTTTAAATGGGTAGCATTAATGCTGAAGTATCATATAGCATTAATTTGAAAAAAGGGCTTGGTAACACTAACACTGTCATGAAATCACATTGTAGGTGATTATGATGTTTTTTAATCCAGTTAGAAAAAATTTCAAGAAAAGTGAAAATAAACTAGATTAGGTATAGGAAATTTTGACACCTCTGTCAACATAAAACATGATAAAATACAAATAAATATACTACAGAGTCACTATGATTCTGTAACCTTCTGATGCACAATCAGTATCTGCAGTATTTTATGATGTTTACTATCAAAATCTGTCTATACTATAGCTAATTTTCCATTCCATGACATAACCAAGGGCTCACTGAAAAGTTATTTATTCACTGTGCTTAGTTTATTTTAATTGAATCATGTATCATCAGACTTGCCTAAATTTATATTCAACGCCACTGTTTTATGCTTCGTGCCTATATTACATCATGTTGCTGTGAACTTGTTACCTATTTACAAAGCTGCTCGTGTCAGTATTATTACCTTTATTATTAATAAATATTGTAACTGATCCTGACTAATCATTTCCATGCGTCTACGTTTATACCGTCCCAAAAAAGCTGTAAACATTATATGCAAATGTAGACATGAGTGACTAGGTGTTTTGATTGCATCACCTGTTAGGACTGCGGAGTTTGTGTATTTCTTTCTGAAGAAGAACTCGTAATGAGACATTAATTTCATTACCATGCTAGAAAATATAGACAAGTCAAGATTTGGGAGCTTGACCAAAACTTCACAGCCCTGCTTGTTGATCTAGTCGTAGGACAACCTTCATCTGAGGACCTTGCCGAAAATGCAGGATAACGTATAGCAATGAAGTGAATCGTACGATAGAATGAATGCCATTTTTGATCATTGTTTGGCCACACAAAGCCTGTCATTTATGAATATTTATTCCTCCTATATTTTCGGTTTGGTCATAAACATTGCCACAGCACGGGAATCAAGAAGGATAGGCACGATGCCACAATTTTCATAACAGTGAACACCCATCTTATGCGAAGTTTAAAATTTCGTACAGCTCGGAAAAAAGGACATATCTAGACAGATAAATGAAAGGCTCACACAAGCTTGTTAGATGACCATCTGGTCAAGCGTAGTAAATATGCTACCACTGATTGTCATGCGCAGGACTGGGAACTGGTGAGAAGCCACAGTCATCATCTCAGCTTTTGTCAACTGCAGGGCAGAGATTGTGAACTGCACTTTCATGATATGATATCCCAACACATTCAATAGTGGCAACATGATAAATAATATAACAACTAATACTATTGCCACTTATCAGTAAACTAAATATATTTATGCACAAGGTGGTGTAAGGTACCAGATATGACAGTAAAGTGATAGTTATACTATAATAAAACTGATCAAAACTTGCAGGATTAGACGAACACAAGATGTATATAATACCACAAAAGCATGATTAACAAAACTATTAGATGACCTCTAAGCTACTAAAATCAGCAGCAGCAGACAAACATAAACCACACATAGACCATGCACGATTCAAGTTCCCCACTGTTTTATCTTTCAAAATAAGTTTCGATGACCAAGTCATCTACAACCTCACTCATAAGAACATCCATATTTTGAAATGATTTCTTTTCCAAGTGAATACCAGTAGCAAAGACCAAATATTGCTGTCTTAACTGGATCAAGGTTCCTGAAGTTCAAAAGTTTTGAGCTAAGAGCTCATGAAAAATACTTTCTCATAAAACAAGGCATGGACAGATCATATTGCAAAACACTGCAATATAGGAGAAATCAATAATTGGCATCAAATTCTTGTCGAAGTACGCGCTTTTCTTCTTCCACAAACATTTTGTCTCTGTTTGCCATTCCCAAAGTTCTTTTCTTAGCTTCTTTAGCGCGAAAAGATGGCAGTTGTTGTTCATCTACTTTCTGACGCTTGGAACCATTGTATGCAACCTAAACAAAAATGTATACCTGGTGACGTTCACAATAAGACAATGTCAGAATGGAAAGGACCCCCAGATCATTCCCGGTACAGGATGAATTATCTAAAAAAAATCATCAAACAAGCACATTTATGCTGGTGCTACTTGTTTGAATAACAATTGAGAAATTTGAGAACAATCTCATGTCATAACTTGTAAGAATCAAAACTCACTTTTTCTGCTTCCAAATCAGTGAATAGGAAACCCTCAAGATCATCTCCACCAATATCTTGCGGTTTAACTCTCTTTATATTCCCTGATTTATCCATAGTTTGATACATTTTAGACCATTGAACTGCATGATCAACATATTCTTGAGGTTTTCCCTGAACTGGTCCTGAAAAAATATATATTGATAGTCAATTTGTACAGAATTTCAATTTTATTCTGTAGGGGAAGGAAAGTGGAGAGTGTGTCTAGAGCCAACCTTGAAAGCTTACTGAATAGGAGTTACTAATTCTCAATGAACAAAAATAACTACACCTATTGAAGCCCATTGAAAACACATGCTTTGTATGATTGGCCAGTTTTACATGTCCCTCACGTCTGGTTTGGAAATATCACTGATGTCAGCAGAGGGCATTCAGATCATGGAACACTTTTTTTTGTCTGCTAGAATCTATGAGATCTTTTATATTGCTGAGAAGGGTCAATCCCGGAAGAAAGAAAGTAGTCATCTACTTTTTTGCCATTTTGTTTACATCGAAGAAGTAAGATATCGCGATACCGGGTATACAAGCATTCAGTATTCATTCAAGAGTTAGAGAGATAGCAAGCACAATGCATTCATCCAATTCTAACTCGATTATTAAACTGAAGCTGCTGAGTTCTATACAAATACTATCATACAAATGCATTAAATTTTTAGTAAATTTGGATGGAATCTACCACATAAAATCCTCGATAAGTTTATATCAGCAAATACAAACCATCAGCTGTATTAGGTGCTGAAGCTCCAGGTGCTTGCTGTGCCAATGTTGATTGTTTTGTTCCATCCTTAGTTTTGACAGATTGTTCAACAGTCGGAAGTCTATTTTCCCATGGTTTGTATTCTTTTTCTGGCTGATAAAGCAAAATTGCATATTGTAAATGGTATGTACTATTCAATGTCAACAATTTTGTCAGTAAATTATTTATGGAAAATGTTTACACTAAAAAAAAACCGGCATCTTAAAATTTAGGTTTATGCGATATTATGTATTTCACAGCACAATTTTACTAAAAGAGTACAACAGACATATCCAGTCATTAGCATAACAGGCATGGTATTAACAATTTACTGCAGTTGAATACAATGTACCTCAAACATTAGTCATTTTGCATTTAATTTTTAAAAATTCTCTTGTCGTATGCAACTGAAATATTGCAAGAATCAAACTAACCAATTCAGGTGCCTTCTTTGTGAGTTTGTCCCAGTCCACATCTTGACAAAGTGGATCTATAGTGAATTCAGGCCGTTTGGCAGATGCAAGTGCAGCCATAGGTGGGGGCAACTTTTTTTTGTTTGGATCAGTTTTTATAACAGGTTTCAGCGAAGGTTTGTTGTTTTTATCTTCCGAGTCTGAATTGTCATCTTCAGAGTCAGAGTCATCAGAGTTGGCAGCAAAAAAAGAAAGTGGATCTGCCATCGTTAGTTCATATAAATTTACTTGGTAAAACAAAAACTCAGCTCAGAGTTTCTCCTTTAGTAACTCTAGCTTCAATATATTCTATGCGTTTTTCTAACTTTGTCAGCTTTTCGTTTAGAGTTGCAAGTCTTGAACGACAAGATAAGTCAAATCCGTTGAGAAAGTCAGCAATTTTTCTTATGCTACTTGTAATGACTTCGATGTATTCACGATTCGCCCAATCTTGTTGAATTTCTCTTTGTATAACACTTCCTCCGCCACGATTATCCATTTCTAATATTGAGAATCATGAATTGAATCTATGTTTCAAAAACTGGAAAACAAAAAGACAGAATTGGCAGTTTGTAGAACGTTGAAAGGTACATTGCATGGTAAACATTGGGATGCAGCAGTGAAAAACAATTCAGATGTAATAACCGAGCCAGTCAATAAGTACAGATAAATCATATTCATGCACAAAAGATTTGACAAAATAGTTTAGTTCAAACAGACAAAACTTGTAAATTGAAGCAGACAAATCTTATAAATTAAAGTGACCCAATTATTATGTAAAACTTCATTTATCACGATTTTTCTTGAACAACTTGTACTTTAGAATACAGAAATCATCAGAAAATAGATTTAGTGTAGGTCCAAATAAATCTTTTTGACATAGACTACGGTCCAGGATATACCCTTTTTTATTGAAATTAACAAACGAAACATATTTGCGAACTGAATCGACCCATTTGACGGGAACAATTGATCCCTTTGTTGGACAGCTCTATTGATACATACGGTTGTCTGTTAAATTTGTTCTTAAATTAAATTTGAATCTAGAGCTGTTGGGAAAAACCTTAAACTTCAGGTAATTGATATTATTGTATTGCTATGTATTGTACGACATTAGGCCATTTATACAAAAAATCCTGATTAGAATTGAACTTAATTAAGAATACGACATTTCGCATCATGTTACACAATAAATTGATTTGATAAGCAATGAAAAGACTATACAAATTAAAAACACATTTTGAAAATTTAAACACATTATCGAGATTGGAAATTTTTTAGAAAAATTATCTTATTTGAAATTTTTCCATAAATTTCCTATTTTATGAGATCAGATTCAGAAGCATTTGATTCAAAATGATAAGATTTGGAAAAAGTCATCGGAAAAAACAATCCTAATCTAGAGACTGACATTCCTATTTGTAATGGTATTACTTTTTTCCAATCATTTCAGCGAGTGGCCAAGTGTTCCATTTTAGTCGTCTGCAAATGACAAACATAATATAATATTAAGTAGGGAATCCATATGCAAGAGCTTATATTTATCATTTTGTATATTTTGAAATGATGCATTGAAAAGTAAGGCAAATTGAAAACTAAATTCGGTTTAAACCAATGCACCAAAGAATTCTAATTGGTTATGCATGGTACAATTCATTTATAAACAAAAAACCTATTCCATCAAATCATTAGTTTTCGATTCAATGTAGTTCAATGCTTTCTGCTTTACATCTGCTACTGATTCATCATTTCCATATTTTGTTTCAAAATCTATGTATCTCTTGAAAAAAGTTCTCATGTTTTTTG
This sequence comes from Styela plicata, assembly GCA_963675895.2. Classification (NCBI taxonomy): domain Eukaryota; kingdom Metazoa; phylum Chordata; class Ascidiacea; order Stolidobranchia; family Styelidae; genus Styela; species Styela plicata. The sequence continues at coordinate 15,083,308 of OZ023140.1, forward strand.
TTGATAGGTTCAAAGTTATGACACGTTCAAACACTTCCCTGGCATCCTCCAACTTGTCTACTTTCATCAGCATATCAATATAAACAGACCACAAATCAGCACGTTTTGGGTAATTACTCAATGCGTTTTCAAATAAGATTCGACCTTGCTCAGCATCACCACATTTGTATTCCAACTGAGCATACTTCGAAATAATTTCAAGATGAACTTTCTTTTCTAGGCTTTGTAAACATCTTTTGAAAACTTCATTGACTTCCGCTCTCTTTCCCCTTTGCATAAGATGGCTAATATAAAGTATCCATGCACTTTTGTTTCGTTTGAATTTTCTCACAATTTTCTCACAGAGTTTTTCCGCTTCCTCAAATTTTCCCATTCTTTCATAAGTAGAAACCATGTGAAAGTTTACTTTCAGTGGATCATTGTGTTGTGCTGCATTTTCTATTGCTTTTGTCAAAGAGTCGTTATTGCCAAATCTGGTTTCTAGATTAAGAAGAGCTGCCCAAACATTCCATTTTTCCTTCTCTTCATGAAAATCTATGATTTTTAGTGCCCGCTCAGCAACCACTCTAGCCTTTTCAACTTCAGTAGCACGAAGATGAAAAGCCATGTAACTGACCCATAACATTGAATTTTGAGGGCTGGCTAACACGATCTTGTCCCAATCCAAAGCTGTCTCTGGTATATCATCTACCAACATCTTCTCTTCTTTCAGTCTTAAATCAGCCTCTTCTTGTGCTTTCTCTGCTTCAATCTCTCGTTTACTCTTTTTCGCACTCTTATTTCCATTCAACGTATCGTCATCATCCACATCCTCATCAGAAGAATCAGATGACTCCACAATTACCTTTTCAGAAGTAGAATTGGTAGATTCCCATGAAAACCCTGGGTCATCAGCATTCTCCGACTGGGCTTGAGAAACAACATTTAAATACTGTGGTGGAGTTTCCAACAATAATGAATCCTCTTCATCAACTCCAGAATCAGCATCTTCAATTCTTTTTCTTTTTTCCTTTTGAATCCCAGTCTCTTGATTAGCTTTTTTACGCCTTTTTCTGCCTTCGACTTTGTCCACAAGCAAACCCACTTCTTTTTTCTTATGTTCTTGTGGTTTTCCATGTCGTAAAGGAAGGCCAAGTGCCTCTGGAATGAGATCTGACATCCCAGTATCTTTTTCAAGCAATGATAAGTTAACATTCCCCTCAATTTGCGAAATTTCAACCACTTTACATGTGACAAGCATTCCTTCTTTAAAAATGCCTTGTATAACAGAGATATCCTGAATGAAGTATTTTGACACTTTTGTCAAATCTACTCTGCCTGTAACAGTTCGCGACAAACAAACAAATACACCAGATTTTGAGGCATTTTTTATAAATCCACGAACAAGTTGTCCTGTTTGCAATTCTTTTGCTTCTAATATATCTTTATCTTTGACAGATGCACAATCTATGTTTTGTGACGTTTTTGATTCTCTCAAAGACAAGACGAGTGATTTCCTGTCAGCACAGGATAACACAGCACAGCGAACAATTTGACCAACTTTAAAATTCTCAAAAGGAAAGTTCGTAAATTGATCTGACGATTCAGTGATCTGCACCATACCAATACCTCCCCCAGGTACTTCAGCAATAATATAGCTTACAAATATTTTCCGTACTTTACCATTTATAATGCAGTCTTCTTTCAAGTCAGTAATATCTTTTTGTGTTGTTCTATCAATCATTGCTCCCCGCCCTGCCAGAGCTACACTGTTGTGGAATAATCTATGTACAATGCAATGCAAAGCAATAGGCTTTTTGAAGTTTTGAAATTTTTTCAAAGACATTGTTGGATTGTTTGATAGCAGCAACACGGGTAAATATCCTCGAATGGCTGGAGTAATCTCCATTTTAACTTCAAGTTTTGAAGGAGTGTATTGTTGACTGAAAGCTGTGACACTACGGCCAATCTTCAAGTTTTCATATTCAATATCAAGGGGCGAACTACGTAAACTTAACTCCAGAACACACCTACGAGCATTTCGATTTGTAATCGCAAGGCAACGATGAGTGCGAACATCACGAAAACCTATAACAGTACACATGAGTTTGTCCCAAGGACGGTACTTCTTCATCAAAGGAAAAATGCCATCCTGAGGATCATTATCTATCTCAGAAATATGTAATCTTCCGGTCACTGGTTGACCGCGATAACCACCACCAAATTCAGACTCTGTAAAACGAACAAGAATACTATTCATACGAACAGATCGAATAATACCTTCAACTTTTTGACCCACTTGAAGGTTTCCAAAGTTTATATCACCCTGCAATGACACATCAGAACATTCAGACTCTCCTCTGTGGCGTTTCATGCCATGAGGATGTTCCCTTTCTTCTTGGAGATTTTGACTCACTGTGGCAAGATTTGCTCGAAAAAGAGGTTTACACACTGTAATACTGATGGTGCTATGCTCTTGCCAAGGCCATAAATTTTTGAAAAAAGGATGATTGGGATGTGTTCTAGCAAAAGTTAATGCTACATATGAATTATCAAAATTGGTCACTGTTGAAACATCTTCATTCGTGTATACTACAGTTGTCTTCAATTTTGTTCCATTTTTCAACTTCGCAGATGTTCTGAGTTTGGGGTTTGCAGACAGTGTTATACATTTGGAAACAACATCTATATTTAGCAGTATTGCATCAATTTCACTAGACTCGACTTTGTCATCCAAATCTAATACAGAGCACTTGAAGTTATCAGGAAAGATTGAATTACTACATAACCTGACCCCTTCTTCGTTTGATTTGCGTATTATCTGAACCTTCATTTCACTACCAATTGGCAATGATTTTGGCCATGAAGGAGAGATAAACTGCATAATATCTATCATTTCCTTTATGTAATTTGATGAAAAAGAATCATGAGGACTGGGGGGACATTCTGAAACCTTTAAAGTGACAATGAACCTTCTTTTCTCCATATCAATTTCAACAATTTTTGCAATAACAGACTGTCCCTCTTGATAGTAGCCATCAGACGTCAAAAGGTAACGATCAGCCATTCTAGATTTAGGACACAAACCTAGCAAGCCGCCAAACAATTGAACAAACACTCCATATTCTGCAATATGATGTATGAAAGCATGTGTTATTAAATCTTCCTTTAAGTCAGAAAATGAAAAAAGGTGAGATTCGTTATCTTCAACATTTGTTTTCATTGTCTTGAATTTTTCAATGAAAGATTTCTTTTTTGTAAATTGATGTTTCTTCTTTTTCCCAATGAAAAGGCATTCTTCTAAAACAATACCAGGAGAGATGATATCATACCAAGCTCGAGCTAGTGAAGGGAAATCAGATAAATGCATCAATGGTAAGAATCCATGGGTCCACAACTTTTTTTCTTTAGTATCATCGCAAACAACAACTTCCAAACCGTCATGGGTTTTGTTGACCACCTCAAGATTTAACAAAGTAATGTTAGATGCAGTATGCTCGGATTTATGATCATCAGGTTTGGGTCTCAAAATAAAGGAAAATGATGCTCGACCATTGCTCAGATCACAGCTCAACAAACGACATTTCATCACTTGCCCAACAAAATAGTTTTTTTCCGGATCTTCAACAAAGTTTGCTGATAATTCAGAATTACGTACAATGCCATGAACATCATTATAGAAATTCACAAAAACTCCATATGGTTTGATAGATGCAATATAGCCATGTGTGATGCATCCAGGTTCTAATTGGTCATAACTGGTAATACAAGGAAGTTTAGAATTAATAAGTGTCCTTTTATGTGTCAATTGTACTCGACCTGCGGCTTTATCAACATTCAATACTTTACATGTGATAACATCTCCTTTCGAGAATTTCTTCTCCGGATGGTGTAAGATAACATCAGCCATATGAATCTTGGGTACAAAACCTTTTATTGGAGAAAAAGAGTTAGTACCTAATGTAACAAGAAGGCCTTTATCCAAAATAGATGAAATTTTGCAATCAATTAGATTACCAGGTGTTAGGCTTTCATAAGTTAGAAATTCACATTCGACCATACTTTTCTTCAGACTCAACACAACTGCACCATCAAGACTTGAACTCTGTAGAACTAGGGCAGGATAAGATGTTCCCTTGCTGATCACTTCTGTGAAATCGGATATTTTTGCATCACTTAAATATTTCATCGGACAAAAAGCGAGTGCTCTTTTTGGTTCCTCTATTTCTAACACCACCCCAAGCCCTTTAATGCATCTTGTGACAATAGCCGAACATTTGTGACCACGAGGAAAATTATCGCTACTATTTTCTATTGTTTTCAGTCTTGTGTCCTTGTTCAACAAGAAGGTATTAGTGCTCATTGCAACATGCTTTGTTAAAGAATTGACATACAAGATACATCCTTTTACACACTTATCAGCTTTTCCTTTTGTGTGTTGGCTTTCAAACTTCTTTCCATCCTTCATTTTATTTCTTTTTCGCTTTTTACCAAAATTTCTATCAAAATCATCCTCTTGGACATGAATTTTTGACATATCACAATCCAGAGCACAGATTGATGCATCAAAATCCAAAACTTTTCCAATTACACCAGCCTTTTGCTTTTTTACTGGATGAAACATTCCAATCATCCCAGGTTGCAGAGTGTCCAACGATACTTTATGATCTATCTTCACTATCGATTTCGCAATTTTCATTTCATCCAATGACAGCAATAAAATTGTACCTTCACCTCGTATATTTGATACAACAAATCTAATAACAGTTCCCAGTTTCAAACTATGACCGCCAGTTTCTCCAGAAGGCAAAAATGCTTTCACATCACTTTTTCCAATATCAATGGTATAACCATGATCTTCTTCAGATTTTACAGCACCTGAAATCATCATACCAACAAAAAAACTTCCAGTAGTCAAATATTTATTCACTACAGATGGTTGTACAGTGAGCTGCAAAGTGGAAGTACCGGTTGGATTCAAAACAGAACAGACTACAACGTCACCAACTTGAAACATATCAGACAAGGGAGTTAGAAATTCAGAATCACGTTCTAGATGTTTGCGTATTTGTGATGTATAAATGTCAGAAATATGATTGGCTTGTATATGGCCGGTGTTACAATGAGGAATACCTACAACAAGCTGCAACTCTTGTATTTCTCGTACACATCCTAGTAACAGTGTTCCCTCTTGAATTCTTTTACAATGTAAAAAATCTACGTTGACTACATCCTGATCATCCAGAACATCATTGACGTTTTTTATTCCATGACTTTTGAAAATTTCATCTTTTTGTTTTGGTTTCTTTTTCTCTTTGCCAAAATACCCATTCGATGACTTGCTGCCTTCAGAGAAGAGAGTTTCACCAGAACCTTGATGTTTTGTACGTTTTTTCTTAAATGATGATGGATCTTGTTTAGGTTTACCTCTTGGAAATAATGTGTCTTCCATTCTTGAATGGAAAGTTATTTACATCTACCTTATCTACTAATAAAGATCTGTAATGAAAAAAGTATGGCAAGAATATCTGTAACATATAAACTATCATATTGAAATCAATTTAATTTATTCATCATTTGGGTATGAGTCACTTCAATAGTGAATGGTCCATCTATTCATGGCTCATAATTGGTTAATCAATACTAAATAAGTTTAAAAAATACATACAAAAACAGCAATCTCAGGTCAAAGATGCCAGGTTGGGGTCCAACCATGTGAGTTTGGGCTTGTTAATCTATGCCCACCAGTCCACTTAGGGTGCAAGTTTCTAGAAATAAATTTTCAGTAGATGACATGAAAACAAAATTAACGAGGATCTGGCACAGAACACTGAACCAGCTTTAACATAATATGATATTTCTGATACTTTTTTGTCTGATACAAATCCAACAAAAAACAAATACAAAAATCATCCAAAGTATACTGTGTTGAAAGAAAATTGATATAGCAACTTGTTCCCATGACTGCAGAATTATCAAGAAACTCATGGCCATTTTATTGAATTAAATTCAAATTTTCAATACCAGGGTGGCAGAATCATAATCTCCTCAGACGTCCAAAGCTTTCTCAGCATTGTCATTGGATCATCAGTAATACTTAACTGCCATTAAACTATCAACACTGCCATTTCATAGCACCATTGATGATTTTGGAGACCTTTGAACAGGTTTACTTAACACAAAATAATTTTTACTTTAACAATTTTTCTTCAATTTACACTTCTAGCCAATTTTATCTTATGTTCTTAATATAACAAAGAGCAAAGCAATATATTTTAAAAAGTTGGAAAACCTTTCAAGCACTTTAATAACAAAAAAGATATTAAAATTCTTCATGAACCGGCACATGAAACAATGTTTGAATTTTGCATACAGCTACTGACCTACAGCTAAGTTATTTTCCTTGTCCACAGAAAGACAATTTTATCCCACCCAGAAATCTACATCATAGCGAATGATATTTCCCTTCCACTACATTAAATTCCGATTGAAGCAAATTTGATCTGGGTGTCTGAGCAGCAGAATAGACGACGATCTGCCAGTCTGTCAGGCAATATTATCTTCTCAAATTATTTGTCCTACTTATTTTAAAGTTATTCGAGCAACATTGACTGATTATCAGATACTTGCATGTATAATAATATGATTCAGTACACTAATACAATTGAACTGTCTATATCAAATTATCCCAGTGCGATTGAAAAAGGTAATAAAATCAATTAGTCAATCATCATCATTCATAATTGAAACTGTAGGCTCAGTAGACATTTGAAATGCCCATTATTTATTATATTTTAGAATTTATATAATGTAACAAAATCAGTTAAGTTGTTCTAACTGCTTGACTAAAATTTCTCGCTCTTTTAGAGTTTTTAATGCACTTTCTTTTTCTTTTTTCATTAAATTTCTTTTTTTCTGTCGTGCAGCAAAAACTTTTCTATAGTGTTCTGTAACGTCAGCATTGACGATTTCAATGTTTTTTCTGAGTTCTTGTTTCTTCATGTCATCCTTAGACAGTTTCAAAAGTTGTGATACAATTGTACGATTTCTATCACTGATTACTCTTAATTCCTGTTGACATCGTCTCAGTTCAATAAGGACTTCATCTTCCTCTTTATCACTTTCAGACGAAATGTCGATTAGACCTTGGTCAAATAGCTCAGCTTTTATACGCCCCTCCAGTTTTGTTGTATGTGGAGAGCTGGATGCCTTGCCATTTTTTGAAACAATATTTTGATCATTATTTGTCAGAGCTTCAAAAGTTTTTCCATCATTGGTTGGACCAGAATCTAGTGGAGCTATAATATTCTCTTGTACAAAAGCGGATATCAAACGTTGCGTAAGTGAGCCATATGGGCATGGTTCTACATCGTCTAGAATTCCCGAAGTTTTCTTCAATACATTATGAGTGGATGTTTCATTATTGTTTCCATTTTTACAAATCCTATTCCCTTCCTTTTCTTCCATTAACATATCTTCCTCTGCCCAAACTTGACTAAAATGTTTTCCCAAAGCTGGAACTTCAAAATAGTCATCGGAAAGAGGCTTTTCCATTTTTTCAAGCAGTGTGATAGTCTCCTGTGGAATTGGACCACAATAGGAATCAACCATTTGCCAAAATTTGTTGGGAACTTCTGTAGCCCTTTGTAATATTGGTTGTTCATCAATCATATCAGAATCTACCGGTCTCGAATGTGAGCCTTTGACTTTTGATCGACCGGCACCACTTGGTGATGAAGTTGAGCTATTCAAATGAGATAATGGCTTTATGACATGAATACCATGAGGTGTTGAGTCTGATGTTTTCATTTTCTTCACAGGTCGATCTTCAACAATCCGAGCACGCTTGTGATCTGTATCTTTACCCCGTGAAACTTTTTTATCTTTTTTATTTTCTTGTAGATCTGACAATGTACCAATTTCAGAATTCAATTGCCTCATTCTCTGTGATGCAGCAGCAAGTAATTGTTCCAGTTCTATCTGTAAGAAGTCTAATTCATCTATAGAAACTCCATCATCTTTATGTCGGTTAACTATGTTTGTATACTTTGGACAGTTTTTAGCATTATCTACAGGCGCAACATCCGGAAATTGTAAGAAACAATCTTTAAGATCCATTGTTGCCATACCTCTGGAACACAGGTTTTGACTTCAAACCTAATACCTGTTTTGAGATTGGTGACAGAGACTGATTTATTTTTCAAATATCATAATATGACTAAGAGGAGGTGGCCAAAACTGGCGTTCAAAGCATAGGTGTTGGCAATCAGCTGAAAAAAAAATATGAGAACAAAATGACAAACTTATATTGGGTGAGAAAATATATTTCATCACATACAATAAACAATATTGGAGACACTTGCCAGGTAACTAGGCCACACCATTGCCACTGCCACTGTTATCATCATACTGACCATATTCAGCAACATGTGATCAATATAATTGGCCAAATTCTCTTCCTTTCTGTTCCTCAGAACGAAATTTTCAACCGGTCTACTCGATTGGCTTCCAATTCACACCTATTCACTGTGAAAGTTCTACAATGTCACAAACAGTTTTACACAAGAAGCTTTTTTCTAATATCTAAACTTTGGAATTCCTTGCCTTCTCACTGCTTCCCTGACTGTATTGATTTGTACGGGTAAAAAAATCGCATCAACAGACATCTGCCAGGAATGGGGTTCCTATTGCTGCAGTCCCTGTAGCTCTTTGCTAGGATTGCAAAGGGGTGGAGAGTTTCCGGGAATTTTCAAGGGACTGGGAATACTGAAAATATAGGGAATTTTCGTATATCGGTTAACTTGCTTTCTTAGATTTCAACCACCCTAAAAGATATTTTAAACCATCTTTATATGTTACCTTTTTATATAATTAAATCTCATAGTTAAACAGCAATTATAGGTTTCAAACTATGAATAGTTAATCAACCTTGAACAAGTCCCTAATAACTTTATCATGAGTAGGGCTGGACAATTCGATTCAGTGATTTGAACCGATTTGAGTTAATCTTAAATCAGTCATAAAAACATAAACTTACTAAATGAAGTGAATTTTCAATGATAAAATGCAATCAACTTCAGACAAAGTTAAACAAAATCGATTGCATTCTGTTGTTCAAATATGGAACTTTTTCCTCTTTGACATGCATGTCAGTTGAAAATACATTTCCAGGTGTGCAATTTCGTTTCAAGCATTAGCGGGAAAATATCATTTTTATCCAATTGTGTAACCAATCACCGTTGTATGGTATGATCTATTTCCCGCAGACACAGAGAGGAAGATTTTGAAGGGTTGTCATTTAATTTTGCCATTTCTAGTTGTTGAATTTTGTGAATTTTCTAAATTCAAAGGTAATTTGCGCCCAATTTGACATGTTTAGATTCTTCGGAAAGATATTTCCAGCAATATATCATTTCTAATAAAAACAATTCATTTCTATTTGAAAATCTGGCTAATAAATACCAAAACATATTCTTCGATTTCACAATTGTGGTACCGGTATTTGAATTTGTGCGCCAAATTTGCCATGTTCAGATACTCTGGAAAGATATTACGAGCAATATATCATTGCTTACAAAATAATTTATTTCTATTTGCAAAACCGGCTAATATATACCGAAACATATTCTTCGATTTAACAATTGTGGATTTTTCAATTTGGAAACTTCGGGAAAATTTGCTCCCAATTCACATTGCGAAATATAAATTTCCAATCTGTTTTTACCTAAAACTAGACATATTTGGCATCATAGTGCATGTAAGATTATCAGTAAATTCAATAAAAATGAAGTTAGGAAAAAACTTCCATAGTTTTTACCTCAGACAATTCGGTTACATACTGTTATTCGACATCCCGCACACATGCTAGACCAGATGATACATGCTGCATCAAGCAAAAATATACTCCCTTATTGCAAGGTTTTGACAAGTCTGGAAATCATGCATGATTGGAGCATCATCATTTAAGGCTTTTTTATGACGGATACCATAACTGACCATGATACTGATATTAGCAATTAGAAAATGATCAAATATGGGCTCATGATTGATGGACCATACGCAGGGGATTTTGTGATGTATTTTACACAAATTTATGGTACAAATAGAATATGGGCATGTAAAATCTGAAATATTTCCCCGGTACAAGATGATGACCTGATGTCCCGTACTTTAGTGGTTTCAAGAAAATTACTCCTGCAGCGTTGCTCCTAGTGAATTTTGAAAATAAAAATTTAGGTCAACAAAATTAGAAAAGCAATATCAAAGTAATTAAATTATAAAGTTAACTACTTCGGGATAAAAGCTTACGGCATGAAAATGTTCGAGACACTGTGGAACTTCTGTGGATGTGAAATTGCACCCAACCGCGTCTGTCGGTTCAGATGTCTTACGGTCTTGCTTGCACAATCCGATTTTGAGATAATATTTTTATTAACAAGAACACACAAATTCATCATGTCTTGCACGCATATTCATCATGTCTTAAAAAATTAAGGAGTGGTGAGTGCTTTTTCACTTTCAATCATGCGGTAATGTGGCTTTTCTGATGGACTCGCTGGCGAGCGACTTTGATAAGTTTGGATACAAACTAGTTGATCACTATTTTAAATATCATTTGTTGCAGGAAAAGAATTCATAATTATTAAAAGCATACTTTCATATTTTTTTAGCTTTGCTAAGCATGAAATTGAATCCGGTAAACCATTCCAAGCAAAATATGAAACGGGGTCAAAGTGAATGTGGCGACTGAACCAGTTCTCCCAAAAAGATTTTGTAATTTTAAGAAGAACTTCTCAATTTTTTTTATGCATGTAATCACATTATAAAGAGTCTTATAGTGTTTGCCCCCGAAATGATGGATTTTTTTTTTAAAATAAGGCCAAAAAACCTTTGCCTCCCTTCGGTGCGCGAGTTTTGTTACAAAAATAAACTAATATTACTTTTTATGTTTCCCCTACAATTTTTACACTACTACTAAGAGCATTATTTTCATACTCATTCAAGTTCATTTATTTCCAGTTGTTCATTCGTTTTTTTGGTTGATGGGTTGGTTGACTTAATGATGGGCTCCGAGTTACTATGGGTATCCGTAAAGCACTGGGAATGCGCTCCGAGGTACCCATCCCTGATCTTCATGACGCAGGTTGGAATCCCGTAATGGATGATGATTACCGTACCTAGTCTATGCAGTTCAGTTATATGCGAGAGGTCTGCTGGACCTGTGCTGTGTGGAGCTCGCCGGCCCACAGTGGTTCACGTAAGCTTTGCTTACTCCAAGTAAGTCCAGCACAGGAAAAACGAGAAATATGATAATCCAAAAATTCGGGAAACAGGTATCTGCACTTAAGGTCTTGGTTCGCCATATGTGTAAGCTGTAATCTCGGCTTTCCTCTCCCGCAGGATAAAATGACATCCTATCTAGCAACGTAACACGCAACGCCCAGCAGCAGACAGGCCTCGCACGCTCCGATAAACCACTCACTTCACCTACGCCTCAAGTGGTGAGTTTTGCTTGCTATCGCCATGAACCTTTCTCCAAGCATACAAATTACAACTGTAATCTGTATGCTCTAAGCGTTGATATTCCTATTCACTCCCGGGCTGGATCAGTGGCTGGAAGCCTATAACTGAATTGTTTAAGGGTAACGCGACAATACAAATTTACAATCTCGCCCAGTAAGATTTTTCACCTTGACAGATTTTCAGGTTGATTTGTAAACACGTCGCCGTTTTAGTATTTTGGTATAATTTTTGTGTGTTTTTGGTGTAAATCATTTAAAGGTATGTGGAGTAAGTTGATTTACCTCATTATTTTCTTTATGGTTTTACCGTAAAATTAATAAATCCAAGCAGAAATTACCAGAAAAGACTCTGTGTAAATCGCAAGCAACAGACTGTGGGGCTTAGTTGTTTTTTCAGTTCATTTTTTTCGCTTAGAATATTATTCGCCTACTCGTATACGCAGCAAAACTCGGTAATATTCTTAAAATTTCTAACCAAACTTTTCTCAGATCTTTAGATCTTTCTTTAGATCAGTGATTGTAAGCCTTACAATGTAAGGTATAGGCCAAAAATACTAGAGATCAAAGGTCTGGGAAATATACATTTACTACTTCCTTTTTGCCAAGTTTGAATCCAATGTACCTTTCTCCGAGCGTTCATTTTCCTGTTTACTTCTGGGCTGGGAGCCTAACACTAAATTGTTTATGATGATGTTACAATGCAAATATAAAATGTCGCTCTGACAGGTTATCGTCGTTTTAGTATTTTGAATAACTTTTATGTGCTTTTGTTTTTCAATCATTTAAAAATATATAAATTTAGTTGATTTACTCAATAATTGCTGTTTAGTCGATAATTCGAAGAATTGAATTGCCAGAAATGACTATAAGTGTAAATCGTAAAGAAAAAAACTGCGGGGATCGAATGCTAAGTTTTTTTCATGTTTAGAGACAAAACGGTAAAAATACCTAGCAAAATGCGTGTCCCTTCTGAAAATTCGGTGGCCCTATTCAAGAAACTCTGTTAAGCAATAATCTTGTCCCAATAATTCTCATAATCGACAGTGGCGTAACTGGGATTTGGTAACTGGAAGGGGAGCATACATATTTATTGAAATTCACTCAGAGCAGGGCCACAGGGGACGAATCAAACTTGAAAATTCTCCTGAAGCCACTAAAGTGCAAAGAGCTACATGAAATGCAGGGATAGGAACTAAGGAAACCCTCATCCCTGATAGATGTCTATTAACGCGAGTTTTAATGACTCGTAGATCAACAAGATCAGCAAGAAGGCAAGGAATTTTAAAGTTTAGAGATTCTTGGAAAAAAGCTTCCTGCATAAAACTGTTTGTGACAATGTGGAACCTCCACAGTGAATAGGTGCGATTTGGTAGCCAACCGTGTTGACCGATTAAAAATTTTGTTCGGAGGAACGAGAGCAGCTCTCTTGAACAAAGATCATTATAATATCTGTAAAATAAACAGAGTGAGGCAACGTTGCGGCGGTACGTCAAACTTTGCAGACCAGAAGAAAGTTTAGGGCCAATCATATTGATCACACGCCGTTGAATACGGTCAAGGCATGCTAAGAACAGTGACAGTGGAACTGCTCCAAACCTGACAGCAATACTCCATGCAGGTTCAAATCCGTGACTTGTAAACATGGAGAATGATTTCGGGAGTGAGATAATGGCGAGCTCGATATAGAGAACCGACTTTCATCGATGCTTGTTTAGCAATACTATAAGGTGCTGACGCCATAATCTAAATGCATTTCCCGTAATAAGGAAAGTTGTGTTAGCTAAATCAAAATCGACAAGATAAGCAGAATTCATAATAATAAAAGCCACGGTGTAAATTCTGAATATATCGTTAACATCGGTGATGTGCTTGGACCTGTTTTTATTAAAAATTCACAATGACGTAGGAAGGTGCCCCCGAAATATACCAACTACAGCAATGGATCAACAAAAAAATTTCGGGGGGAGGGCATATTTTTTGAACATGCAGAAAAAGGCTTTCACTTGCATGGGTGCCCGTTCAGCTTAAAGCGGTGGGAATACACTTCGAGCTACGCATCTCTGATCGTCATGACGCCGTGAAAGATCAATATTATATGCGAAAGGTCTGCTGGACGCCTCAGCGGTTCACGTAAGCTCTGCTCACGGCTTCCTCCGCTGACCAGGCTCGTGTACAGGAAAAAAGAGAAATTTGATAATCCTAAAAAACCTCCACCTAGATTCGGAACTGGTATCTATACGAGAGGTCGTGATTCGCCATATGATTAAACTGTATTCTCGACTTTTCCCTCCCGCAGGATAAAAATGATATTCATCCTACGCACATCTGCGCATGCTTGTATGTAGTCACGTACAGCGTGGGCTGCTCTGTACCAGCTTGATTCAAAAACAGAACTACCGTATAGTTTTCATTGTCTTTAAAACCCTTTGAAAAATTTAATGCCCTTTCTTGGTGCTTTTTGAAAAAAATCTATTGCTTTTTGGGGACAAGTTTAGTGCCTTTTTTAATTTAGATTTGGTACCATTCAGCGTTAGCACTGCTTGTCGCCCAAGCTGAACAGTGAATCCCAAGCATCCTGTATCGACATGTTTACGGTACATTTTATGATCTGTGATGGTCTACGGGTACGGTAACAATGCGGAATGCTAAATGATAGCGTTTCAGAGTTGGACAGTGAACGAGTACAGGGTGATTACGGTCTTCTTATTACTTATTTTATTCATGTGAAGGTATCAGGCAATTTTGGCAATCAGAATGGTGTGATATTGCCCCGTTGGGACCAGAGCAAATTTTAGCTAATAATACTGAATATAGATTTCAAATCACGGTTATTGACAGCATTATGCGGTAAATCTGCAATTTGGTCATATGGAAATTCTATCGAATATGATAATGTGCAATTCAAGCAAAATGACTTAAAAATAATCGTCAACTGTGAACTAATTCTGAATTGGCGTTTTGAAGCAAGTGGTGAGTTTCTGAAAGGAATGAAATACCTTCCTCTGATCATTTCTATAATATCCTTAATAAATCCATTTTCGAATCTCTGTAATATCACACCATTGAAAGTCTTGCTTTAGTGAGTACAGAGTAGGAGGTCATTGCAAATTATATATTGTCCAATCTTTTCATCAAATATTTGTTAGGGAGAAAAAGACAGACAGATGAACAATACCAATCCTGACATGGTCATATCATTGGCTCATGTTTAGCTGTTAAACTACAAAGATTTGAATTATCCTATGGCAGGGCTTCCCAAACTTTTTCGCTGCGACCCCTGTTAATCTCCCAAAATCTTCCGCGACCCCCTTCACGGTTAAAATGATTAGTAGTGTGAAATATACATTTGTGACATTTATTGAAATGAAAGAACCAAATTCAAGCTACTCTTGCATGAAACCCAGAAGTATGTCCCGTCATTGCAACAGCTCCGTCAGTACACACACCAACGCATTCCGTCCGAGATAGCCCCTCTTCCGTGAAAAAATCATCAACTTCCTGTAAATTATCCAACCCTGTGGTACGTTCTTGCAATGGTTGACAAAACAGTCAATCCTCGTGAATATCGTTATTGTAAATGTATCTAACATATGACAAAAGATATGCCATTTTGGTGATGTCCGTCGACTCATCAATCCATAGAATGAGTTGCTCGCGTTGATCTTCGCTGATTTCGCAAATTCACCTTGAGACAGTCTTGTTCGACAATGGAATTTGCGCATTTCATTAGACTCTTTTTTGTCGTCGCGCTATCTATCTATCGCACTTATTTTAATCACGGCTGGTAAAATTGGTTGTTCCCCGATGTTGTGAGGTTTCTTATTTTTATCAATTAATAAGGGAGCTTCAAAGGATGCTCTTGTGTACTTCTCTTTGCCTGCAACTTCACTTTCAAATGATTGTCTTTCCGATATTCGTAGTAAGCGTTGAAAAAATTTTACTGGCTTGTTGCGATGAGAATCATGCTTGGAGTGAAGATGTCGTTTCAACTTGACATGCTTGAGACTCTCGCTTGCCAGCACTTCATTGTAGATCGAACAAAGTGGACCGTGTTCATTGTTTTTCGATACAAAAGTGAAAGCATACTGCAAAAAACTTTCTTTATACTTTCTTTTTTTCGTATGACTAGCCGTCTTTTCCTTAAAGCACTTGCGCTTTTCTGATGTGCAAGCTGTTGTTGCATCTGCCTCTACCGCAGCTTCAACGGGATCTGCCATAGCGACCTATCCATTTGATCAGTCTTTTTTTAATATCTAGCTACTGGCACGCTCTTCTTACTGGGCTCCTGAAGTTAAATTAAACTGTGTTTTCGTTAACTTGGCTCTCGTCTGTAAGAGTTTCATGGTGTCATAAATAGAGTGCTGTGCAAAAGTTTAAGACCAAGTATCAACACATCAGTACAAATAAAAATACTCCATTTTATTTAGTAACAAAACCCAATAATCTACTTAGTGGAAAGTAAATTCTATTTTCGAACTTTATGTAGCATTCTCAGGTAAGTTTTGCTTATTATAACTTCGCAACCTGGTGGTGTTTACTTATTTTAGCTTCCTTAAAAAATGGGCAGAAAAACGAGCTCAGATAAATCTATTAAAAGAAAGGGGTATACAGAGCGACAAATATCCATCAGGCTTGCAGTTAGTAAAACTGCTGTGTATCAGGCTATAGTTAAGCTTAAAAAAGTAAGAAAGAAAAATACAATAGCATATGTAGTACTTCATGTAAAATTGGGATACAATCCGCGACCCCCCAAGGGAAGGGAAGCCCTGTCCTATGGTATATTATATGAATCAGAAATGGTATGGAATATTGGAAGCCCCTATATACCAGGTCTGATAGATTTAATTATTTATCTTATTAGAAAAATTTTGTTTTTCAATTATAGAATAAAATAATATGGTAAATATGTCACAGTAAAATTGGATACCTGGACACAACAATGGATGGATTATATGAACATCAAAATTCAATGAAACGACTTTATATGGAATGGTAATAATAAATCGATAATGAAGAATGGTAATAAATTTGTGCTCGATATTATTTGTTTTTAAATCTGTTTATTATTGGGCTTGCGCAATGTGGAGTTGTTTGATGTTATCGGGATGGTCAACCTGGATTAGGTTATGAACATTTGCATCATCGAAATAATAAATAAAAAAAGGATCCGGATTGGCATTGGATTTTGTTCGGCACCTAAAATAAAAAAAAAAACTTATTTTAACAATACATAAAAAAAAATAATAAATAGACAAGTTTTCGGTATAGAGTGGGAGGCGGCAGGGTATGACTTCAATCTTTGTAACCTAACAAAGATCTGCTATGGAATATATTCGATGTGTCTGATGATGATGATGAATACAGGTATAAATCGAAAACAGTAATTTAACAGTTCACCTGAAACTAAAAACTAAAAAAAGTGAACTGCGCACATTCCCGCATTTTTTTAAGGTGTAAAAAAAGCGCTCAAAACTTCTTAATTTTCTGTTTGAAGCACAGGAAAAATACTGATTTGAGTAGGCTATCGGCTAAGGGGGGGGGCAACAGTAGACCTTTCGCATATAATCATCATCCCTCTCTGTATTCGAACCTACATCATGGTAGAGGTTATTCAGAGAAGAAAGATGTGTAGCTCGAAGCATATTCTCAAAGCTTGATCGATTGAGGTAACGATCAAGTTGTTGAGTTGATTCAGAGCGATATTCAGTGAATGCTTCACGTTTTTTTTAGTTAGGATCGAGGTCGAATGCACATCAAGGCAGAATAGTTTACCAGCTGCCTGCAAAATTGTAGATTTTCAGAGCATAGTTCAATTTGGAACTTGCTATAGACATATGGTTTTAACAAACAATTGTGCAAAATCAACAAGATCCAAATTAAAAATAAAGTAATCGAGCTTGAATAACGTCGAATATACCAAAAGAATCTGCTCACCGAGTGGCGAAAGATGCTGACGAAAGATGCTTGATAAAATTGGACATAAACCCTTTTTGCACTGAGCCCTTGATATGTGCAGTGACAGTACTAGTATATAATTAACGTAATCTGGCCTCAGACTTCTGTAATATAGATTTAAAAACTCTCTATAATCTCATTTTATTGGTGAAATAATGTAAAAGACAAGAATCTGGAACAGATGGATTAGAAGGGATTTTATGGTTGTTTCGGTGTGACTTTAGGGAAATTTTCTTCACACTATACTGTATATAAAGCATCTCATATTACCTAAACTGTAAAAGTATGAACTTGACAATGGTGAGAAAAAAAATCATCAAATTGGAGACCAATTTCATTACCCGATTTAAACTATAAAATTTTGTCAAAAATATTATCTAATAGTTTAAAAAGTCATTTGCCAAATTTGATTCGACCTGACCAGACTGTGTTCCTGGCAGAAACCAGCCAGTCTGGTTTGTCTTTTTTTTGTTTGCAACATTCTGTGAAGTATCGGCATCGGAAAATAGCAGATATTTTCAGATTCCTTTACTTTCATGCATCACTATTTCTTATCTGCTTATACATACATACTATTTATTGTACATTTCATGCGGGTTATAATACATTATTGAGCCTTTTTCATTTAAGGATCTTACCGTATTTACCGTATCGCAAAACATCAATTGTTAAGTATACAATGTTAAATGCAGATAATGTTAATCGTAGTCCGCCAACCCAAGTGTTTAATTGCTGAAAGTTTGGAAACATAATGAAATCATCTGGGCCTTATGGAGATCCTGGATCTTCACTTCCGAGGTAATAATGTAACAGTTAGACTAAATAAATTTCTTAATTTTGTCAGAAAATTTGCTATGTCATCATTACTGATAGCTGATGAACGATGCTCTTCAACGATCTTCTGTTTATTACCACTAGCGGTGCCAAAAACAGAAAAGAAAATTGATCTTAGCTGCCAATATTTTTAATATACATTTTCTGATATTTGGTTTGGATATTTATATAAACAGTCATTTTGATTTGTTTTCCCAATCAGAAATTGTAATTTGTCAATTATAAGCTAATAATGTAATGCATTATGGGGGCAATACAACAAGATGAATACTGGGCAATACAAGTTCAGTAAAATTAAATTATCTTGGCGGAAAGGGCTTGGTGTTTTCAAGCCGAATATCTGAATTAAATATATTTTTTGTATTACCAATTCTTGGATGATAAATAATATAATATGTATGCCTTGTTATTAACTTGCTTACAATTAACCACTGATGGGTCAGACCACTTGGACATGTTTTTTAAAAGTTTGGTACACAAGTTTGCTTAGTTCTCTCAATTGTTATGTTTTTTTTTCTGCCAAAAACAGTTTACATAGATTCTTATCTTCGCTGACTTATCGTTTCCATTGTGCTTGCTTTTCAGATATTCTGGTCAACATGGTCCAAATGTACCCACTACAGGCTTAGTCAGTCATCCAGCATATTTACCACAGCATCAGTCAATACCCACTTTGCATTCATCATTTTCATCTCTTGGTTCACGAAATGCTGGTTCTAGTCCTCATGGGCCTCGTGATTATCATTCTCATCATCATGTTCAAGGTGAATTATCAAGTGGAATGCAACATAGGGGACATATGTCAGGACAACAAGGAATTGGAGTGGTGCCAGGCCATTTGCCTCAAAGACGGAGGTACGCAACTTTCCTCTTTACTCCCTCTGATAGTTAGGGACCACATTCTTTGACATGATAGTCTTTTTTGTTGTCTTTTGCGCAATGTAATTTTTTTGAATGATTGAATGAGCTCTAAAACCATTAACACTTGGATGGTAGCAGTGGTGCTTCTGGGTAACAAACTCTTATGATGTCGAATAGTTGTTTTAAGATTGTTTTGTTCTCAGGTGTCTGAGTGAGAGAGTAGTTGAACAGTAGTAGAGTACTATCATCATGTTTTTTTAAATATTTTAAAAAGCATAGAAACATATTATCAAGTTAATAAATTATCAAGTCTTATAAAAAGGAATTCCTGATCAACATCATTAAAATATTCCTGAATCGGAATATTTAATAAGACTGAATTTGTTGAATACAAAGGACGTTAATGAAT
Organism: Styela plicata; assembly: GCA_963675895.2. Taxonomy (NCBI): domain Eukaryota; kingdom Metazoa; phylum Chordata; class Ascidiacea; order Stolidobranchia; family Styelidae; genus Styela; species Styela plicata. The sequence continues at coordinate 15,102,868 of OZ023140.1, forward strand.
GTCTGGTTAATTCCTTCGACAGTTTTTTTCATTGCAATGTTCACTTTAAAATTTTTTTCTATTCAGAACTTCAGGTCATCGTCTATCACTGCTGCGGGATATTGGGGTAGCTGGTGAACGTGAGAGAGACAGAACTGAATCATCTGTTGGTTCTTTATTACCACATTCTTACTCAGGATCTGGTAAGATAATAATAGCAGTACAGTGCTGATTTGCTCTTGTCTCCAAAACTTATTTTCCTTCAAATATACAAAAAAGCTTCAAAGGCCATCAAATCTGCTGTTTCATTGTATTTGGCGGTAGCAGTTTTCAGGACTTTGTTTTGTAGTGTCAAATGTCACATTTATCAAATTTTTCGGTCATGAGTATTTTCAATTCTTCTAGTATCAAATCAGAGTGACTGATTCTTGTATTCTTGAGAGTATCTGAGACATTCAAAATAAAGAATCAACTAATCAACAACCATAGCCATATCAACAAGTGTTCAAATTAAAAATAAAGATTTATTATCACCATCTCAGGCTCTGCTTCCTCTCATGCTATGTCGGCTCCTGGACTGTATGGTGGACGACCAAATATGAGTATGTTAAGTTCTATGGGTGGATTACATTCAAGTCAGAAACCTTTAATATCAGGATCTGCCCCATCACAGGTAGGCTTTGCATTTTAGATGGTTCTACTTTTTAATCAAATATCGAATCATACAAGTGCATATCTAAATATACCAAATATTCACATTCAAACTAAACCCTAATACTGCTAAGCATTGGATGAAAGTTTTGTTCAATACCCTTCTGAAATCACACCAAACAAGGGAAATTGTTTTTTTTAATTACCTGATTTGCCCATGTCTGAATTATCAAGTATTTGATACAAAAATGGCATTCATATTCACAGGCAAAATCTATATCATAAAATTGTGCTATCAAGTTAGGTGTTAGGAGTTTATTTAGTAAGATTGTCATTATTATTATTAGTACAACTTTCATTAGTGTTCGTCAAATGTTTTCTAAAATAATGACTTTTGTCTCTTCTGGATTGAGTTTAACAGCTTTTAAATTATCATTAGTTAATTCACGATGTTATTTAAAAATTTTGTAACTAATGAATGGTTGATACAAGATTTCTACTTACCGTAGATTTTAGTAAAGGCCATAAAAATAATTTGAAATATGTATAGTTATCAAATAGTTTATATTTCATTTGTGTTTATTTTAAATTGTAGGTAAAAACTTGCTCTTGTGAAAAATATTCATGTTTAATATTATATTTTGTTTGATTTATTTTTTATTTTTTTCAAAAATTTGATCTAGCTATTTCCCTTTTTATTATAGTCATCTTCTGCTACACCTCCAAGACATAACATTGCTGGCTCCGGTCAATCATCACGTTCATCATCTTCTATTCATCAGCAGCAGCATCCAGGAGGATCTTCTTATCTGGTTTCTGGAAATTCCTCTGTTAAAGTGGTATGGCCATAAAACATTATTCAAACAGAATTCCACTATATTTAGACTAGGCAGCTTGGTAGAATCTTGGTGACGCAGGCAGCTTGGTAAGTGATCCAATTGTATGACTATGAAATCAGACTTACTGGAATCCTTATGGTGTCTATAATTTGGAGCTGTGTTCAAAGCTACAATTGTTTGATGTTTGACTTTGACTATAGTTGTCATCCTAAAATAGCATCGCACAAGTAAAAATGATATAGTGTTGATTTTTTTCAGCAGTTGATGGGGTTGGGCATCTTGTTAGAGCATCTGGCCCTTGTGCCATTTGTCTGGATTGTGTTGGATGTGGAAGCGGAATGCAAATGTATGCTTTTTTGGTCTTTGTAATCTGGGATTTTTTTTTTTAAGTCTTTGTCTAAAAGATACGCGGCGAGTGGACGGTGATCTGTTGATACCATCAGTTGTGGCCCTCCTGGAGTGAGAAAACGAGAGTGTTTGAGGCCTAATGCTATGGCAAGGTCTTTTTTGTGAATATATTGATACAGCTTCGTTGGTTAAGCGTGATTCAGCAAATACAAGTTTCCATCCGGCTTTACAGCATGTTGGGCCATCGGAAATAAACGCAAGTGCAACGTTGTTGCAGTAAGAGATATCCTATACCATCTTTGAACCAAGCTGTTTGCAACAGCTGTTTATCAGGTTTAAATAATTTAATGCCATCAATGCACTTTTGATAAGATGATTGATTTAGATTTTCCGAAAATATTTTGTAGTGAATTATCCCAACATAATTCTGACTTCAGCCTACCCAGATCAAGAAATGGTGCCATGATGGCACTGAAAGCATTAAACCTGACTAAAGAATCCAAACCAAGACATGTAATCTTGCATTTTGTTGGGCATTGGGAAGTCTTTAATAGCATTCAGGATGTTTCCCAAGGTGTTTCTTCAGAATTAGTAATGTGAAGTCCTGCAAATGTGACATCGTCCTAACAGAATTAAAATTTGGCACTATTGAGGACTATGCCATTGTTGGCACACAGAGTAAGGTACTCCCACACATGATATAATGCTGAATTATTGTCTCTGTCCCATCCATTGGGAATGGGAATGTGCCATCAGGGAGGATGTCGAGTAAACAAGCATCCCTGCTTTGATATATTCTTTTGATCTTCTTTAAAATTGTATCTTCACTTAGTTCTTCAAATTAGTCGCCACCGATATTATGGACAATTATATTCTGGACAGCCATATCGCAGCAATTATATAAATGGCAGGAAATCTGGTCTTAGGAAATCTGTGTAGATTTCATATAGATTTTCCAGTCGAACTTGAAACATTGAAATTGAGGATGGGCTGATTGTGTTAAGGATTGATCCTTTGGGTTGACTCCATGGTTAGTGTCGTCGATGCGTTTAGATCAGGTTTCACTTTGTATGTTTTATTATCTTGATGACATGGCCGACCAGCGTAATTTCCAAATCCTTGAGGATATCTATGGACAGTTTAGATAAGAAGGTGTCATCTAGTCCGACAAAGCATTCGCTGTAGGTAGCAGACAGTTTATCTGAAATGTCAGCATCAGCCAAAAATTGTTTTCATCCTTCTTTTGCTCACAGCACCATAAACAAATAATATCTTTTCATTATAAGATGTATTGGAAGTTAACGAATAAATGTTACTAGCATTTAAGTAACTGTTAAATAAAGAAATGTAGTTAGAACACAATACAAAGAAATATGTATATGTCTACATGTATTTAGCATTTTAGAAATATCACGTCCTAATTTTTAATAATAATCTTATCTTTGTAGGAACCAGCATTGGCAAGCTACATTAAAGAGGAATCCAATTTATCGAAATCGCCAATACATTCTATTCAAGCTCATAATTATCCACCACAGTTAATACATTCGCAAACACATCCTGCTCATCAATCTCAACATGCAGGTAAACTAGGTGGGAATAATACATATTGTGTGAACCCGCGTTATAGAATTTCGTTTTCTTTGGAGTTTCCAAAATTATGGGATTAAATTGAAAAACAAAACTAAGTGAACATAGTTTGTAGGGTTATATATTTGCTTTGACTCAAATGGATTACATAGCCTTAATGACGTAGCTGTTGCGTTCTCGGTTTAAACACTACTAACTAGTTCCTATCATACATTGGCGAATTAACGCCAATTTCAGTCCAAGGTGTTTGTCTGCTTATGCAGTTTATTGTGGTTATGCAACTTGAATTGATAGGCTCTCTCATAAAAACAGCATTGATGCATGCAAGACCAACTGAGAATTCTGATTCCTTGCTGTTCCTAATCTAAAATCAAATGAGTTGAACTCCTAAGTCATATATTCTGCGCCTTTGCTGGATCAGGCACCATGCTGGCTAATTTTTTTTTCGAATGACCGAAATGTTCATTTCATTTCCTTTGGATGGACAAAAAAAGCTTCGAAACCATCAATTACTACTATTTCATAGCAGTAGTGATGATTTTGAACCATTCCATACAGTTTTGTTACTACCAGACACCCAAAAAGAGACATTTATATATTATTCCAGCCATAAATATTGTTCATTCGCTAAATGTTTTTCTGATGAAACCTATTTTCTTCGGGTATCAGAGTAGCTAACAATCTGCCTTGCCAGGCACCAAGAAGTGTTTCAATTATTTCACTTTGGAATTGTAGTAGAAATTTTTGGCAATGATCAGAATATGATTCTTTTTTTGCAGGTTCACTCAAGACAGAGCCTCACAATGAGGAAGTTGAAAACATGCCTTCTAAAGATACATTGCTAGCATCTATGGAAAAAGTTGATAAAGAAATCAACAAGGTGAGCATGAGCAGGAAATTTCCTGATTGGTGAAAAACTTTTATGTCATACATTGTTAAGAGAAATAAAATACTGAAGATACGAAGAGAACAGCAATACTGCTATACAATAGCTCATTGGTGCCTTCTTGTCTTTTGCATAGATTTTATAAAAGACAGGTACAATGAAACACTTTAATCTGCTTTTGGGTGAGATATCTTGAATTATTGCATTTATTTTTATTTTTTTTTGTAATTGCCCAGACTTGTAGTTTTGAGTGTGTTGGAATTCCAGTATAAGAGTTATTTTGTCATTCTTCCACTATTCTTTGTCACCAATACCAAACTTCAATAACTGAAAATATTTATGTTCCTGAGAAGTCTGTTAGATCTGGATATTTTGAACTAAATTTTCTTAATATTTTCAGGTATTTTTATGTTTTGTTCAAAATTTAATGCTATTTCTTACCAATCGGAAAAAATATTGACTAAGCATATTTTGTTAAGGGTCATCGATGGATCGAATATTTTGAACTTTTATATTTGATCTTTCGATCAAAGATTGTGTTATGTTCTAGGTCTCCATAGAAATTAAAGGATTGGAACGCAAGAAGCAACAACTTGAAACCGTCGCAAAGAAACCTCCAATTACTGAAAAATCTGCCTCACCAAAAAAAGTTGAACCAAAACATCGAGATTTGTGGCAAGTCATCTACGCTGAGAATAGGGTATTATGATATGCTATAATTTTGTGTATATTTTTAAACTCAGCCAAACATATCAAATATAGCAGAGGGATTTGTAACAAACAAAGCGCAAATTTGAAAATAACCATCTCCTTATTTGGACAATCATGTATTCTAAAGCTCTGATCAAATGTAATTGTTTTTTTTTTGAATATTACCAATTTGATACTTATTGCTTTGAAAACATGATAATTAATATGTCAAATTGATATCTTTCTTTTGATTATTAACTCTTATGGGGATTTGTGTTTCAGTAGTAAACATCATTTCAAAGTCAAATAATATTTGTTTGCTCAGTCGAGTCCGACATTATTTATTGGAGTGAGAAAAAATCATATTTTTTTCCTGAATTGAATAATTTTATACACGAATCGATATATAAAAATAATTCAAATCATTAGTCTTATAATTAAATAAACAAAAGTATTTCTCCAAAAGATGTGCCACTTATTGTAAAAAATATTTAAGGCATACCGTTACTCATTCATACTCACTTGAATGCATTAGTTATCTATCGAAATTTTATTTCTAGAAAAAAGCAGAAGCAGCTCGTGGTATGCTTGATCACTTATGTAAACATTATGAAATGCCTTTATACAATCAACCTTGTGATACTAAAGTATACCAGGATAATCTCAAAAAGTAAGACGTTATGCTTAAATTTTTGGCTACCAGTGGCTTATACCGGACAAATCATTTGACATAATAGTAGTAGCTATCATTATTTTTTTCAATAGTAATACCATAGTTCTCAACCTATTCATCATTACTTTAACTTCATTCTGGGTTAAATAGACAGCCTTTCAAATATTATATGCCTTCTGTAAGTTGGTCTCAAAATTTTCCGACCCTGAATTTGGCAAATAAAATGAATATTGTGTTATTTGTGAAGAAAGACTTTGAGTTTAAAAATTTTTTATTATAATTTTGATACCGGTAATTCTAAAATCTTTTAAGGCGTGAAATATTTTAAAACTTTTATGCTTTAAATATTTTTTGAATTTTCAGTGCAGAGTTACTATCAAGATTATTGCATTAATGTTAATAAGAATGCTCTAATCATGGCAATTTTTCTTCTTTCTTGAAATTCACTGTGAGCAAGGCCAGAAGCAGTGCCTGAAAAAAAACCAACTAGCATTACTTATTAGTCTTTTCCATTTCATGCAGGAATGAAGAAATGCGCCCCAAGTTGTTAGCTTACTTTCAACGCCGAAGTCAACTTTCAAATATTCGGGAAAGGTACCTGTGTGCAAGATATGATCAGCTGATGTCCGAATGGCAGAAGAAAGTCGAAAAAATTGAAAATAACCCCAAGAGAAAGTGAATAATTTGTTTTGTATAAGGCATTTTAAATATCGGTTTCATTGATTGTCATAGATACAGGCATTGGGTCTAAAATTAATTTTTTTTCTCAAATTTCAAAATGCTGAGATAGTCTTAATCTGAAAACGTTGCAACAGTTGGAGGATAGACATTGGAAGAATTGTCATAAACCATAAGCAAATATAAAAAACTTTGATTTGCTTATACAAGAAAAAATTAATTGCATCAATTGTCAGAGATTGAAAGCTAATTAAAATCTGGCAATTTTTGAACTTTTGTGATAAATATTAAATAATGTCACAGAAATGAGTTTGTTATACTTTTCTGTGTTTGTGATGCGCTGCAGATGACTTTATGGCTTAATTTATGTTATGTGGTATTGATAGGTACTGTCACTGATATATACCTCATTATTTGATTTTTTATATTATTTTCAATTATCATTAAATCAGTTTTCTTTTCAGAGTAAAAGATGTGAAAGTAAGAGAATTTTTTGAAAAGCAATTTCCCGAAATTAGGAAACAGAGAGAACAACAGGAACGGTTTTCACGGACTGGTACGAGAGGAGATACTTGCAGGAGTGAAGCAGATTTTAATGAAATTGTCGACACACTTTCGGAACAGGTTGGTGAACATAAAATTTAGAGCATAAAATAAGAGTTCAATATGAATTAGTTATCTGAAATCACAACTATTATTCATAAACACTAAGCAGGAAATAATCCATACATCCCATGATGACTAAATATATATATAAATAGCTACGGTATATATGTATTTGATTAATTAGTCGCCCAAAACAATATTGATGCATTTTTGAATTAAAGGGAAAAATCAAGGCTTCAAGACTTTTGCCTCACTGTACTGATAGGAGCTGCTCAAGTCATGAAACATTGCTTTTTATGATAAATTTGTTTGAGCAGAAAAGTATCCAAGGTTCAGTCAGTCTGTATTGGGGAAAATACAATGGGGTAAAAGAGATCTCATTTCACATTTTTCGTTGTAATTTGTAAATTTTCAGGAACATCAAGAGCAGCACATGAGACAGTTGGCTGTTGTACCTCCCATGTTGCTGGATAGAGATGAGAGAAGATTGAAGTTTATAAATAATAATGGACTTGTTACTGATCCATTGGAAGATTACAAGGTTTGATGTTTATGACAACTAACTTCTAAACTAATTTATTAATAGTTTTCTAAAAATTAGCGAAGGTCCATTTCTAAATTATGTTCAGTATAGTGGCAAAATTGTGATGATTCGGCGAAATATTGCTTTAAAATTTATTACTAGTAACTGCACTCTGAGCGGAAAGTATCTTAAAGAGAACTTGACTACAATAATAAAGTGCGGTGAGTCAATAAGAAATGTTTCAATGCAATTTAGTCATGACTGATTTATCATAATGTTGTCCACACTCGCAGAATCCCAACTACTCTGCTTCTCCTCAAAACAGCCTCAGTTCTTCAGAAGCAATGTAGCAAAATTAGTAATATTTCATTGTTAATATTTTTCTAGAAGATAAAATGTCCTTTTGACTGTCACCAAATAGTAGAAAAAGGTTCAGAACCATCAATACTGCTATGAAATAACAGTGTTGATGATTTGGAAGTTTTTTGTACATCCAAAGAAAAGGACATGAAGATTTTGCATACCCGAACAAAGCCAAAACTACCCTGATGTAGGAAAATATCCTTCTTTGAGGACATTCATTTATTTGGGTTGAATCTATTTGGAGAAGCAAAGTAGCTGACATTCTGCCACTCTGCTGGTAGGTAATCAAGTTCTCATGTACCATGTATAAATATTTATTTTCAGAAACGTCAAGAATTAGATCATTGGAGTGCTCAAGAAAAACAAATATTTAAAGAAAAATATGTTCAACATCCGAAAAATTTCCATATGATTTCATCTTTTCTAGAGAAAAAGGTTATATATTTTTTTAATCTTGCAGTGCTAAAGAGTTTTGTCGAGCATTGACCACATATAGGTATGTTAATAAAATAAAAATATTATTACAATATTCCAGATTTTAGTATACTTCCGAGTGAAGTATTTTTTCTACTAATCAAAATCACTGATTTTTGAACATATTTTGTAGCACAATTATCATATTATGAGATTTTTGAAGAAAGATAAAATTTATTTGAATTAGAATTTCAGAATGATGGTCTATTTGGATAATATCCGTATCAAAGGATGTACAAAACAAATCTTGATTATTAATGAAATAATTAATTAATTAAAATCTTAATTAGGATTAATTTAAAATGTATTTGCTGTTTCATATTCAGAAATACTTTTTGAGAATGTATTCGGTTTTAGCCATACCTGTCCGGCGTTCGTATCCCTAGCCATAGATAAATGCTACCTGTTTGTTGTTATCGATCTTATTTTTCATTTATGCAGGTATTCTTGTCTGTGATATTCTGACAAATTTTAACTAACTACTTTCAATTTTCAGACTGTAGCAAATTGTGTTTTGTTTTACTATCTTACAAAAAAGAGTGTCGGATATAAACAACTCGTTCGTAAAAATAATTTGAAACCAAGAAAAGTGAAAAATGTTCGCGGCCAAACACAGCAGGTGAAACTGAATTTTGTGGACACTAGGTTGTTGATTAAATAGAATACGCTAACTAGAACTTCTAGGCAATTCGTGGTTTCGTTTATCATTCGTATGTACCGATAGTCATATCTCTTTTTGCTTTATGATATCATTCAATGTGGATAATGTAGTACGTTTAAGAAAGTAATGTGACACTGAAATGTTGCCCATTTGGTTAATTTTTTTCTGATGGAACCAGTTTTCTTACAGGAATATCGGTGCCTTGATCATTCACAATAGCATGAGTTACAAAGGTCATTCTCCAAAATTTTTCAAAACTTGGGATTCAAAATTGAATAATGTATACTATTTATTGTATACTGTCTATACTATGAATGGAAAAGTCAGATTAGACTTGCTCAATCTCCCGATGACAACTTTCATTTTGTCAGACATGCGCCACAGATTGACATCTCTCTTTGACTTTTTTAGCCACTCCCACTCCGCAGAGTAGGCCACCCTGACCAAGGTCCTGTTGGAAAGATATGATATTTTCGTTTTGGCTCAGCATACCCAATTTATTACTCTGAGTTGAGTGGTGGGCATGGATTAATGAGCCAACCTCGCTTGGACTCTAACTAGACGTATTCAACCTGCAATGCCAACATGATAATCACTAGGCCGTCATATCCACTTTCTTATATTTTTTTTATCGATTAGCAGACAATATTTTTATTATACAGGCTTCTTCAACATCTCAAGATATAAAAGGCAATAGTCAACCTGGTGACAAAGGGTTAGTACAAATCGTATTCATTTTTTAAAAAGATCAATGACATTCTCATAGGAACAAGAAGTGGTAGATGGTTCATTACCCAGGGTAGATACCACTCACTTAACTTTATTATAGCAGTTCAGTTCTGTTTGTAATGTCTTCTGCTTAGACTGCAGTTATTTGTAGTATTTTTTTAATATAGCGGCTGATTGTATTTTTTTTAGGCCACTCAGAAATTATATTGTGTGAAGCATGAGCCACAGATGGACCGTGCCTAGGAGGCAAGATCCATCAGTAACTCTTGTTTGACAAAATTATTATGACTTGAAGGTACCGTTCTGTATTTGCCTTGCTTTGAGTGATTTTCAATAAGAAAAATTCACAGGAATATTCCCAGATATTAGGGGAGGGTTAGAAATTCTTTTTATTCGATATATACACTATTGCTGGCATTCTGACTCCAAATAGTTAATAACCAAGGTTGCAGAAGTCTTGTTTTTAACTTGATGTCTAACCATTCTTGTTATTTTCCTTGGATGAGTCTTCCATCGACAGTTTTTAATCGGCAATTGCATCTTTGATACACTTCTCTTTGATGTTTATTTAGTATTTACTCATTTAGAGACAAAGATGGAGAACAAAAACGAGAGTCGCCTGAAATTGTTGTTAAATCTGAAGAAATTGAAAGAATTGATCGACCTCCTTCACCCAGAATGACAAGTGAGTTGGTTATCATCACAATAATTTTGTCCAATATTGCAGCAGTAATGTGTAAATAAAATCATTTTTCGCATGTGAAAAAATTTTCATTTTTTTTGTTGATTTATTATGTGAATTTCAAATTAATGTAGTTTCTGTTTTAAAATTTATATATTGATGTATTGTTAGATATCGTAATTGATTTTTTTATTAAACATTCCCATTTCAGGATCAAGAAATAAAATGAATTGGACAGATGACGATATATCTACAGCAAAAGAAGGTATAAAGAATTATTTGTTATAAGTTTTATAATCTTGTAGTGCTGCGTGGCATTGGCTATTTTTGTACTGGTATACTGCTGCAAGAATGCCAGTATAAAGAAGATGCATTTTTATGAAATGTGATCAGGGCCTTTTAAACACCTCTATCCGGGAATGTAGTTAGAATGGATTTAAAAAATAGGACAGGTTTCAACCTTATGCGTATGTTCATTTAAAGCAGTCAAGTTCTCTTGGTTTTGCTAGGATCACGAAATAGAACTAAGATTTGAAGGGATACTTTATATACTATATGTAGGGTGACCGGTTAACTCGATCAATAAAAGTGTCGGTATACCTTTTCCACCTCGACTTGGAACTGGTAGCTGCATGACAGGTTGTGGTAGACAATGATTAGATATTAAATAAAAACGGAAGGCCAAAATCCTTAGTGAGCTTCTATTTCTATAATGTTTATCTGCAAAGTACACCATATGTGATCAATTTTTTGAATTGTATATTTTCTTTAAACTTTTAATGCAACGTTATTTACTTCACTTTCTTGCTTATTTGAAAACTCTGTGCCTTTTTCCCTAGCACTGGGTATTGTAGCGTCACACTTTAACATCCTAAATTGCTTTTCTTTTTCTGGCATTCCTTCACACTGCCAGTCATAGAGAGGTTTTAGAATTTTAGTTTGACACAGAGAATTTGTGTTTCATCCTTCTTAATTCGTAAATATGTTTGGACTTTTCATCATTTCAACCCACCTTCACAAGTCACTTGGCGATCATTTTTTTATTGCTCCTGCAAACAGTTTATTTTTTTTTCTGCATTTTTTTGCCTTTATTCACTATAACGTGTATTCTGCAATAAATTTATTTAATGCAAAAACTATTTTTGACCTTCCTTACACGACAAAACTTCCTATCCAATTAGTGATATCATTGATTTTATCTTTTTTAGAAAGATGTTTGAATTATCGAAAAAAAGCCCATAGTTGAATCTGACACACGATTCTGCCTCTATTGGTTGTGGTAACATTTTTTATTTTCACAGGTTTTATGAAGCATGGAAAAGACTTTGCTGCTATTTCTCGTTTATTTTCGAACAAATCTGAACATCAAATAAAAAATTTCTATCACAATTATAAAAAGAAACATAATTTGGATCAATTGATATTGGAGGGGAAAAGGAAGAAGGTAGGTTTCTTTCATGAATACTGGTCAATTATCAGCTAATCCGACATACCGTGAAAGTGGAAAATATTTTAAGATAATACACTGGCAAGAAGATAGAGGTGTATCTTTCACATTTGTTAAGTTTACCAGAACTTCCATAATAACCTCCTCTGCTATTATGGCTATGCTATACTCACCAAAACATTCATCATTTTTGGATGCCATTTATCAAAACCTATGTGGCGTTGATGTGAAATATATTTCTTGGATTGTGTGCTTCCAGTCCTGTAAAATGCGAAATTGACGCAAGAGGCTTTAATGACATTTATCTTTTGTATATGAAATGATAAAGGTTCTAGCATAACCCAAGGCAAATACGATTCACTGTACTTTACTATAGCAGTTCATTTCTATTTGGGATGTTTTTCACTTGTAGTATCAGTACAGTTGCCAGCAATAGTATGTTAAGGGGCGGGGGCAGCATGTTGACATGCCCCTTCATTGGCTGAAGGAGGGGTAGGTTTTTAGGGGATTTAATACGTAGGGAACCTCAAAATTTTTATTTAGTAATTCATTGCACTTATTTACCCATTTTTAAATCCATGTAACCAATTTTTTTCGTGATTCACAATAAAAACAGAATTTTTTTAAAAAATAAATTTTAGCTACCACTCCCATTATGACATCATCATTCAGCTTTATAAACTCTGAATCTCCTTAAGGTTCTAAGTACGCCACTGGTTGCTAGTTCTGCATTTTCTAGTAGCTCTTTGTCTTCAAATGGCTGTTAGTTCGGACCAATGTATGGTGCCGGTTTGCTTAGGGCAAAATTTCATAAAAAAACAATAAACTAGTTTATCTATGTTCTTCTAGATTTGATTTACTAAATTGTCATTAAATTAGAATTCTCAGTCGAATGAAGGATCAAGACGCACTAGAACACAACATCAACCATCAACTTCCTCAGACTCGAAATCACCTGTGGTTGATGATGAAATGACGGCATTAGATGATAGTCGACCGCCAAGTGCTGATCTTCAAGTTTCCGCGACAGAATCAGAATCGAGTAAAAAGAGAAAGAAAGATGATGATAAAGGGGAAAAGAAAGAAAAAGAAGAAACAAAAGTGCAGCCTGAGAAGGTATGAGATTTTATATAATTCTACATATTGGTTGTGAAGTTTGTGTTCCGTGAGCTTATTAGTTCTGTGTGAGAAACATAGTAATTAGAGCACCACATAATTAGAGTTGTCTAAAATATTCGATATGTGATACATGAATTATTCGATTTGTTTTTTTTTGTAATCGGAAATGAGCAGGACGAAAATTTTTTTCACATAATATGGACATGAATTTTTTTTCCTCAACGAATGTCTTAAAATGTTTCATTTCAATATAATATAATACCACTGAATTGAATATTCGATTCGATATGTAAGAGGTATATATTATTTTAGGTTTGATTTTATTTATTTAGTATTATTATTAATATTTTGTCTTTTTCTACCGAATACATTGAAAAACAATTTACCACGTGTGAGAATAATGAGTCAATGATAGGTTATTCAAGTTCAATATAGTTTATCTCTTCCTGAAAAAGTTACTATTGCTTCGCAGTTTGCCAAAAATGCTCCAATGCCAGTTTCCCATACCCCATTGGTCCTTAGTACTTGGCATTATCATTGACATTTCTATAAATTATTTCCAGTCATCTGAAAGCATTGTTTCCACTACCACTGCTACAACGACAACAGAAACTGAACCATCGACATCTAGTGCACCTGTATTTAGAGTAACAACACCTGTCTTAGGTTCTTCTCAAATTCGTACTAGACGTTCTGCTGCTGGTACAACTACGAGTGCTAGTACTGAAGTAACTAGAAGTAAGTTGACTAATTGCATTATGTTTCATGAGTGGACTTTTTTGTCAACTAATGGTGCTCAACAAGATGGCAGAATCTTGTTTTTCTTCGGATGGATTTAAAATTTTTAAAACCATCAACAATGCTATTTCATAGCAGTATTGATTATTTAGGACCTTTTTCTACAGTTTAGTTGCTGCCACCCTTTTAAAAAGTGATTTTGTAGTGAATGAAATTTTGCTACTTTAAAAAAGATTTTTCTGATGGCGCCCATTTTCATAGAGTGGCAGAGTATGCTATCATTTTGCCAGTTTCTTGTCTGTTGCCTCACGGATACTTGAATGAGATGGTAAAGAATAAAAATAGCATCATTCTTTTCTCCAGAATTTCAAGGATTTTTAATTTTATAGCTAAAACAAGATGTACTTATAAGCGAGAATAAGAGTGAATTATTGGCTTGTTTGTAATTGAATTGAGAAGTTGAAAATTGCTATTGAAATTATATTACTACTGTATCATTACTATGATACTTGAAATACACATTTTAGTCTTATTCAGTTTTTAGAAATGCTTAACATTTTGGTAAATTTTCTGCCAGTCTGATTTATGTTACTTTTTCACTTTTATCAGCTGAAGCCACAAAACGTTCACCAGAATCATCAACAGCTGATGAACCTGCCGAGAAAAAAGCCAAAGTAGGTTAAGTCTAGGGATGCCCCTCAGTCAGAATAATATTAGTAAAACATTCTTTGTTAAGCATGCTTGACAAAATTTAATTTGACTGGTTGGATATTCTATCTATAAATCTGATTAAAATTAATGTATATAAAAGAAAAACATTTTATTCTTAAAGTTGAGGTATATATAGGTGAAACATCTTTTTTATGATGTAAAATATTGTTGCAAAATTGACGCAATATCTCTCAATATCATTAATTTTGAATATTCAAAATTGAAATATTTTAATTTTGAAAGATTTTTGAGCTTTGTATATATATTACTGGAAATATTCAAATATATCGCTCCCTTTAATTCATAATAATAGTACGATAGTGCGTTTTTTGTATGTATGAAGATGTATACTTCAGCTAATAATTTTCGCAAAAAATTCATTTTGATCATCTTCCCATGATAGGCTCTTAGTTTTAAATTTCCCCTAAACATCTGTAGTTAACATCAGGAGAAATTCAAAGTTTTGTGTAATTACTTGTAAATGAATTTTTTTGAGCATTTTGATATTGTTATTCATTAAATAAAAATTTAAGAAATGACTCACATTTTTGGAATGCCTTTTTAATTTCAAGATTCGAATCTATGAATCTATTTGATTAAGTATCTGTTACTCGTTTTTGTAATTTGAGAGTTTTGTCTGCCCATTTGTGGCACGTGCTTGACAAAATGAAATTTTTGCTTCACTTCCATACGAAATACTGATGGATTTGTCTCCCCATCTGTGAAACATGTTTAACGTTTTGAAGTTTTTACTTTGATTTCATACGGAACACTGATGCCATTCGTACCTCTTTTTAAAAAAAAATCCAGAAATCCAAGTCTGCAAAAGAAGCAAAAACTGAAGTGAAAGATGTTGAAAAACCAGAACAAAGCATCAAAAATGAATCAACCAATCTTGCAACAAAGGAAATGGATATTGATGAAAAGAATGGGGCTGTGGTGAGTTCACCGTGTCCAAAAGGAATGAAATACTCGAATACATGTGAAAATGAGCATATTTAATATAGTAAAAATCTTGATTTTAGATACATTGGTTGAATTTAGATTATATTCTATATTTTATATTCGAAATAGTAAAATATTGGGTTTCAGCCATCCCAGAGTTATTTAGTTATTAGCATAGCTGATATTTGATTTTTTTTTTAAAAAACAATTTTTTAATATCCATAGTCGTGGTATGTTTTTAGGATTTAAAGGATTGGATCAACTGTTTCGTCCAAAACACTAAGTTTCAATTATGTGACTGTTATTTGATTATTATTATTATGTATTATCATTTATTAAAATGACATATTTGTTGTAATGTTTCACAGGATTCGAAAGCGGAAAAGGCAACTGAAGAAGCTGATATTCCTGAAAAAGAAACAACAGTTGAAACTGAATCAGGTAAAACATATTTTTCATTATAATTTTCAGTAATAGGTTAGTAGTATGGTGGTTTTAATAGTATAAAAGTTCACTGTAGTGAGGTATGTATCAAGATATTGCTTCAAAATAATTTATAGTTGGAATTAATTGCAAAACCGTAAGTAAAATTAATGGAATAGAATGGAAATATCACTGGTATGGAAAATCTCAATAAATTTTGCAATTAGAATATTATAGTTCCATCAATCATGACTCAAGCTTGGTTCATCATTATCAATGCCCAATTAAAGAGAATTTGCATTCAGAATCAAAAGTACCTGCTCCATCCTCATCAACAACTACAACTTCTACACCTGTATCTGCTATAACAACCATCGTCACGGAAACTAAGACACCTGTATCAAAAAGAACTGAAGTAAAATCGGAACCGATGCCAGCACCAGCTATCGACACTAAATCCGCTACAGGGGCAATGCACACAACGCCGAAGACGCAGCTGCCACCATTGCATACTCTGCCTTCTCGTTTGTTGTCTGGTCGTGAAAATGATGGTGGTGATAGTTCAGCTACTTGTAGTGCTGATGAGGAACCAAATATGCAAGATGTTGTGAGTAATGATTGGTTTTTTTGAAAAGAGTCTAGGAGTCGTGCGTATTAACTTTTCTAGTGTAAAGAGGACGTGAGAAAAAAATTTGATTTATTTATGCTATAAAGTTTAACATTCATTGTTTTTATACTAATAATATATATTATTCTGGGAAAAACCTATTCATATTGTTTTTTCTAAATAAACACACTCTCACATAATGGTTCCAATTTTAGTATTGGGATAGTAATAAAATTGCTCTTAAAGCCTGGAAATATTGAAATCTCATGATATCTAAAGAGAATGATTTGCAAGTTTCAGACTTTAGAAAGAAAATCCAATATTGAAACATACTCTAAATGTAATCTATTGAAGAAAAACCATGATTTTTTCAACTTCTGCTATGTTCGTGGGCTAGAAAAATATCGGTTTTCTCTGTCGAACTGTTGTTGCACTAATCAAATTGTTTGGGAATTACTGTATACAATTATTCTAATTTTCACTTTTATTCTACAGGAATCTAGTAAAGCAGGTGTGCGTAAACATGCTGATTCACCGTATGCTTTTGAGGATGATTCGTCTGCTTCTATCAAATTAGAATCTTCTCGGGTTTCCATGGCCCCTCGATCAACTCCCAACCCCACAGTTGCTCCAACAACCACAGCAACTCAACCACCTGTGTTTGCTGCTCCGCCAATTAATGGTAGCTACGATTCACAATCTTTATAAAAAAATAGGAAAAAATCTTCTGAAAACCTTGCTGAATTAATTTTGGATTACAACTTTCATATACATTTAATTATCGTATCTCAAATCATATGATTTCGAAATGGATCTTCCCAAATCCAATTCTATCTTCAGAAATCTAGGGAACTTAAAGAAATGGCCTAAATTTATATTTATATTGTCCAATATTTTCAACATTTCTAGGAAAATTTTTGGCCAAAACCTTTGTCAAATCATACCAAATCAGAGACATGAGTATCTGAGTTAAACCTCTATTGGGATTGATTTGAATCTACAAGCGGCATCATCTGTATGAGTACAATATATATATATATATTTTATAGTTGGAAGACCCTCATCAACACATCCTCCACCACAGATGACTTTGGTTCCTCAGGATGAGAAACGACCTCAGTCATTACCTCCGCCTCCTGGGGCTCTGGGTATAACTAGTGTACCCATAAGTGCTCTCAGCTTTCAACCAGCACCCGTGGTAAAACAACAACAACAGACGGTACAACAGCAGCAAAAACCAGGTCAGTATTAGATTTGGTTTTCATTGAGTGTGCAAATTTTATTAACTATTTTATTCTTTTGCCACATGATGGTTATTGCAAGGACTGGCCATTTTGAATCTATTTAGCTTTAACCTGGAAAACTGCATCTCATTATGGGCCCTTCTGGAAGGCTTTGGAAAAATATATTCGTTCATTGGAATACTGCATCTTTTTGGCCCCCATCTGTTTAAACATGCAAAGAAATGGTGATTGTGTCAACTTTTTAAGATTAAAGAAGCGTCATACAGAGTTTAGGGTTGGTATTATCGATTTGATGGAAATTTTTAAAGCTTGCTGATAATATTTTTTCCAAATTTGATGCAAAACATATCTATTTTTTGCTCAAAATACAGTGTTTTGGTGAAAATACCATTTGGTAATTATAATTATTTAATTATTTCGAATTGTCCAGCTAGCAACAACTTATGTCCGGCAAAGTATGTTTAATTGTTTGTGAAAATCGCTGATATAATTTCATACGTTTGTGCAAGAAATCCATTATATCTTTAATATCAAGACAAGTCGTTGAGTCTTCTTATGGAAGAGAAAGCAGAGTATTAAAGATTGGGAAGTAGCGATGCCACTTTTATATTCTCACTTTTAAATTCATTCAGATCTGGTTTGAGTGATTCAATACGCATTTCTGTGATTCGAAAAGGTTTTTCGCAATCCTAAATGTTGTTTTGTCAAGTATGAGGCACAGATATTTCTCTTTGATGCCTGATCCATCTAAACAAAAATGTTCGATTTAGTATAGTCGGAAACTGTACAAAGCTTAAATGGTTAACTCTGCTATAAAATGATATGGTAGCCAAAAGCAGAAATTTGAAAATATAGCAAAATCTAAACCCTGATTTAAATTATTTAATTTGAACATGGGACTAAGGGGCTAATACCAGTCAGTGTACTCCACTAATAGCATTTTGGGTCTGTATGGAATGTTTTCTGTTTGGATTAAAGTTGTGTTCTTGCTTTTCATTTTATTATGATAGCTCTTTGCATAACCTTTGTTTTCGTGTAGTTAATTTTATTTGTCCAAAATGTTCGTGTCATTTTTTCAGATTGCCAGAAATGCTTTTAAACCATTAACACTGTTATTGCACAGCAGTGTAGTAATTTTAGCCTTTCAACCACAGTCTTGCTGTGTTATGAAAAAGAGAGAATTTTCTTCTGATGGAATCCATTTTCTCAGGTGTCTGAGTAGCAGAGCAGCTAGCATTTCACCAGTTTGGGTAGTATTTGCATATTAATGTTTAGTTCTTTTGAGTTTCTGCTTGCTTGAAGTGCATTATAATTTAAATATATATTAGTAATTCTGCCTCATTTCATAATTTGTTGTCGCTTGAATTTTTTGTCAATTTTCTATGTTCTGTGCAATAATCACACGCTGGTTTGAGAATGGCACTTCTTTTAATTCTTGTAGGTAATTCACAACCGAATTCCACACCTTCGATCGTACCACCTTCATTATCAAGTGTTTTAACGCCTAAATCTCTATCTACTACTGCTTGGCATTTGCCGAATCAGGGCTCTTATTCAGGTAGGACATTCCACTTGTTTAGCAAGAGAGGGAAGGAACTAGTTTTTTGTAATTTCTACATACTAATCGATGAACTTTGAAAAATTTCCATTTGATATTTTGATGCACATTTGTATCCGAGGCGCCCACCAGGCGCAGAGTTCGGGAAGTGTGGAAATTACCATCACCAGTACCATTCCTGGTCGCAGCAGGGTCTCGGAATGTTTTCCTTTGATTCAGTCATTTTTTTGGGGATCCAAAAAGCTTCAATCTTTTGTTTTTCAGTTTTTTTATTTCATAGCCTTGCGTGAGTGGTTCACTTTGAACAAGGCTCTGCACAAGCTGCCACTTATTGATGAACAGGATCAGTATTGTAGAAAGGATATGAATTTTTCTGTTTGGTAGTGTCTTCCCAGGTTTTGAGTTGAGTTGAGTGGTGGGCATGGGTAAACCAGTATGTGTTTTCGGGTATCCATCATATTGCCACTATGAATTATAGTACCGGTAGTTCATAATAGCTTATATTTTACCAGTTATTAATTTTATTAATATTCATTATTAATGTCATTTTTAAAACAGGTCATATTGTGGGAAAAGTACCGGAACCTTCAGAATTTCGATCTGCTTTGCGTACTGTGAATGTCTCTCAAAATAAGCCTGTCATTCCTTCATCAATTAATCAGCCTGTTATTGTCACACAAAGTAAACCTATAAAACAGGATGTGTCTCAAACCATAGATTTGACTGTTCCAGCCACAAGAGGATTACCTACATCTGAAGGTAAAAGCAACTGATATGAAGTTCTCAGACTCCTGCCTTCATGTTCTTAGTGCTTTTGGGTTCTCAATTCTTAACATCAATTTAAAAAAGGGAACATTTATACCAATTGTTAAGCTTAACTACCATTTATTTTGAAACGCTCTACTGGCCTATGTAATCTTGCCCAGGTCCTAGAGACGATAGACCATTTTAAAATAAAATGTTACAAATATGCCCATAAACGAAACCACTTTTCAGATGTCGTAAATTGTACAGGTGCCCGTCCGATATTAAAAGACTTGTTAGTTGATTCCCAAATTGTTCCATTTATTATTGAATACGTTTCCCTGACTAAAAGAACTATATATTTGACTAGTTTTGAATGCATTGGCCTGGTACAAAAGACCTTAGATGTTAAAAGCACCAATTTTGATTATACATACATACGAATTATTATCAACTATGATTAATTATCTTATTTTTAAAGGTGAATTGCATGTAGGACTGTCCAAAATATTCGATTTGCGAATTCATAAACTGTTCCATTCGATTTTTCTGGCAAGTCAAAATCAACAGAATCATGATTTATAAATTACTAAAAAATATATGTAAATTTTCATATATTTTACAATTTTCTGAGTAGGCTACTTCCTCTGTCTATGATTCAAATATTCGATCCAATTATTCTGAAATAGTCCATTGTTCTGAACTGCTCATCCCTATCTACCACTGACTTTGATATCTACTTGTGATAAATATATGTGTTCACAAAACTATTTCAAGAGCCATTACATTTTTGTTGAAATGATTTCATTTGTATTTCTGTGGCAGATCCAAACAAGAGATTAATGATGGGAAAAGATCCAATACAAAGACCTCAACATTATCATCCTGTACCACAAGAAGCAACTTCTCTGCAAAAGGATTTTCTTGGACAAAAAATGGAAGTTAAAGATGGTGAGACAGTTTATTTATTCTTTATTAAATAATTTATTTTAAATTTCACGGGATGAGAGCCCCATCCTTTTTTACCAAATTAAACTTTCAGTCTGAGTTCAATCTCAATAACTGAGCTTAATTATTATGAGCAGTATCTGGTTGGAATTAAATCTAAGACATTTTGAATCGATTTGGATACTATTTGGATAGAAAATGTATCTTCACAAGACAGCTCAAATCACTCAAAAAATTTTCCAAGCCGTTTTGCCCAGTTCGGACTATTTAATCAAACCTTTTTTTTCGTCAAGTATGAGCCACTGATGGATCGCACTGTAGTCTGGAATGGATAAATTGAGTATAGGATTACATAGATAGTTTTTTTTTGCTTTGCCAGATCCAGCTGCAGTTTCTCGTCCACACAAGTACACTCCATCGGATGTAGCAATGATGCGTGATAGAGCTGCTCCTATACCTGCAATTCCTGTTATGTCACTGAGAGCTCCAATGCCAAGGTATAGAGTATTGTATTGAATTTTGGATTTCTAGGGAAATGCTGATCACTGAAATGTAAATTCTCCTTTAGTTGATCACGATATTTCATAATGTTCATATCCACCTACTTTAACCTAATCTGGAAAAAATAATTTTTTCAAGGATATGCCCAAGATGCATCATGTCCCATCGGCGTGATCCATCAGTGCCACACACTTGACAAAAGATTCTTTGGCCTAACTTGTTATTATTCTGTGGAAAATGGGAAAAATCTTTAATTTCAATTTTGTTTGCAGTTTATTGATATATTATTGATTTTAATTGTTTTTCGCTTGTTTATTTTTTACAGCACTAGTCAAAGTAGGGATGTCAGATTATCGGAACCGGTTATTAAGATTAAGGTATGTATCGTTAAAAGTATATTTCTTTTTTTAGAAATCTAAGAGAATCCTGCCATTGTTGTTTGATGACATAAAGATCGGATACATCTCCAGATTTTTATTGTGGTAGCATCAAAAATCTTACATGTTTTGAAAATATTCAAGTTCTTAATAACCTGGCCTTTGAATTGCTTTTGAATCTAATCAATCTAAGATTTTTCAATTCACACAAATACTTTTAACATCACTTGTAGTCGAGCTGATGTAGATAATTAAGCATATTACTAGTTCCGAAAGTGAATATCTATGACAATTGCAATCTCTATGTATTGATGTCTGCTTTTAAAGTTTTTCTAAATAATTTTCAGAGAGAAGCTATACCATCTGTTATTGAGTCCTCTGATAAAGCCATGCATGGCCTCAACTATCCTCGAATTGATCCAGGTAAACCATTGTCAGTTCCTACATCCCTACTCCATCAAGTTCCAATCTCACTCACTCGGTCATCACTCACAACCAGCTCTATTCCTACAAAATATGTATCTGGTACGATGACATCTGGTGCCCCTGTGTTACAAAAACAACCATTGAAGCAACCTATTCTTACTCCTCCAACTATTGAAAGTAGGAAATTGGAAGGTCTGATTCCGGGCCAGTTGCCTAGACCTGGTGATGCGCATTTGTATCCAAGGCGTCCACCTGAACATGGACATAGTTTGGAAAGCAGGAGTCATCCTCCTGAATTGATCAGGAAATCGATACAAGAATCAAGACCATCTATCGTCAAAAATGTTCCAGAATATTCTAGAGGAGTAATCGAACAATCACACTCTGATCCGAATCGTGGAATTGTGAAAAAAGAGGTTCATACTGGTAAAGCACCTGGATCAATTATGACAGGTTTACCAGTGAATAGACCTCAAGATGCGAGGGCTGAACCACGAGCAGAGTTGCGCAAAGACATCATTGCTGGAAGAGATATATTAGTACAACCAGCTGCTTATCCTCGCGCAACTATTCCTGATTCGGCTCGATCGTCCGAAGCTAGTGCCCGTCAGGAAATGGCAGCTCGATCGCAACTTTATCCCGGAATGAGATTTTCTCTATCTGCCATGCATCCGGCATTGATCCAAGGACATCCCACTAAATCAATATCTGGCCAGGGATCAATACTCGATGGTACACCAGTGAAAAGAAAACCGAGTGATGAATCAACTTCCAGTTTGTCTCCCTCTGCAAATCCAGCAGCATATCATGGTGTTGTCGTATCGAGGCCATCTCCTACATTAGTACCGCCTTCTTTAAAACAGTCTGAACGTTCTGCATCGAATTCTAGCAGACCCGGATCAGAAACTAGAGCACCACATCAAGCATATCTCCCAATGAAAGAAGGTATGGAAAGTGAGAATTTTTTTGTTGTTGCCTAGGCTAGTTTGACACAATTTTGTGTTCCTCCAGGTGTTCAAAACTTCCTCGAATGAACAAAAAGAACGCAATATTGATAATTTTAAAGCTTTCGTGGGGATAGCTTTATTTTAACCACAGAAAAAAGAGATTTCATTCTTCTAATGAATGCTCCATCATGAAGTATCCTATCGGAAATATTATCTTTGTTAAACATACTCCAATCTGAAATTAATTTTGTTAAGCATGAGTGAGTCACAGATGGACTGCGTCTCATCGACATGATCCATCAGTAACCCATACTTAACACTGTATATTGGGGCTGAATTTTTCCGATTGTGTAGCGCTACAACTACAATTAGTATTAGTAACTCTTGCTCTGTAGATGCAGGGGTATAGAATAGTCCTACCATATTTCCTGCATGACATTAGAGGTGACTAAAATAAAGATTTTTTCTATTTTTCCCTATCTGAAAATTTTGTCGAAGCATCATTTGTTAAGTATGTGTCACTTATCATCGCGCAGATGAGACACTGTCCACCTGTGGCACATGCTTGACAAAATATAATTTCTGATTGGGTTAACAAATGCATCTTGTATTGCTCCCATTTTCCAGATCCTTACCATAGAAGAACACCAGATAAACTTACTAGAGATCCAACACCCGGAGCAAGGGTCGCATCGGTACGTATTGGACTGGTATTATAACAGTTTTGCACTTATATCCAGATGATGTTCATTAGTTTAGCTCAATCAGTAAAACTCTGGTAATATGCTTCGAGCCACACATCTATAGCCATCCTGACGGGGTTCGAATCCTGTGAGGGTTGATGAGGTGAGGTTGATGTGAAGTGGCCCGTACACAGGGGGTTCACATAAGCGCTCCGTGATCCATGCACATGGAAATTGAGACATGTTAAGCTAAAACCTTCACCCTGGATTCGTAACTGGTATCTTCATGAGTGGTCGTGGTTCCCCTTATGTAAAGCTGTATTCTTGGCTTTCCTCTCCTGCAGGATAACAATGAAATTCTATCCTAGGCTGTAATATCTCTGTTGACGATATTATCTGATAAGTCTAATGAATCTTGATTAGAAAACATTCTGAATCAAGCACTTTTTTAAGTCTGCGAATATCAAATCATCTACTACTTCTTTGCCTTCTTTTAATCGCTTCTTAAGGCCCACAGGAAATACGTTGGGGCAATTTTGAAGCCCTCACCCCCCTAGGTTCATCTGTAAATTTTTTACCAATGTTTAGATGACCTCGTTTTAACTGCAAATTTCAAAGTAAAATCCGATAAAAAAAAAAACAGTATTGATGATTTTGAACCTTTTTCTACAGCTTATGCACTTGAATATGGACATTTTTATCTTTTAGAAAGAAAAGCGTAAATTATGTTTGCCCATCTGTTAAATTTTCTTCTCATTAAACCGTTTTTCTTCGGGTGTCTGACTAGGAGGTGTTCTTCCAGTCTGCATAACTCATTGGGTAGTGGGAATAGATCAAACCTGATTTACCGAGGCTGGAAGCGTTTACACCAACATAGAATAAAATTTAAATATCTCAACTTTTTTGTCCACAGCCAAGTCATCGTCACACCCCTACCAGTCTTCTTGCTCAACACCCGTTAGTTAAACAAGAAATGGGAGGAAGTCCAATGTCAGTTGAAGAAATGATTCGCAGAAATCCACTTGCAACAGGATTAATCGATCACCAGATTGCTGTAGCAGCAGCTGCAGGTAATTTGATTCTGAATGTCAGATACTCTGAATGTCTTGGACTAATGGCCAATATCTAGGTGCTTAGACATCATCACCACTGCTATTTAATGTTTTCATTCGGATGCAGACTGGTGGGATGTCAACACTCTGCTACTTGGACACATAGCTAAGGATTTCCGTCAGAAGTAAATTTACTAATTGGCAATATTTCATGATGAATCTCCCACTAGAAGATAACGTTTTTTTTTTTGAGTGTCTATGTTCACAACCAAACCGTGGAAAAAGGTCCAAAAAAAAAATTGAAAAGCAGTGTTCATGATTTTAAAGCTTAATCATCCATTCGAAGTAAATGACAGCATTTCAGACACCCAAAAAAAGCAATATGCTGTCACCATGTTTGAATGAAGAAAATATATTTGCAGTCTATTGCATAGCAATGTTGGTGACTTCGTACATAATTGGATAATGACTTTGCTGCAGACTTTTAAAAGGAGCATATTTCAATTTTTTTAGTGTGTGATTTATTATGCTTTTGGTTAATTTGGGTTTTAATGTGGACTTTAAAAAAGGACCTTGCCAATCCTCTGATAATTTGGATATGCAACAAACATTATCGCATTTACCCGGCTACATCAAGCATTTTTTTACCAGAGCTTTACATCTAAAACAGCATCATATGATGTTATATATATTAGTTTGGTCAAGAACTTGCCTTTGGTCATTAATTTAGATAGACAAGATTGTTTATTTGCTATTATTTACTCAAGATAATATGTAACTTATAGATGTACCACAGATAATCACCACCTTGATGATATGATTTATCACACTCATATGTACCGCCCCACACACACAAGCTAATCGGTGATTGAAATTGGTGATTAAATCATTTGCATAAAAGTGTCAGATAAGTAAATTCCAGACAGTTAATTAACCCTAATGTTAGAAAACAACACGCTACTCACAAACATTTAGTGGAAAGCATTACAAAGAGTTAGTGGTAGAGACCGTCACATGAAATGCACAGAGAAGTTACATTACACCCAAGTGGAATCTGATGGTAAGTAAAAGAAACTAAAGAAGAGGAAAATTCTGTGGGGCATGTTGTGTGATTGTGATAAAAAAGAAATAGGACAAAGAATGCATATTCTCCAATCTTGGCTATTCCTGACCATGATAGTAAGTATCAATAAAGAGAAAAGTAAAAGTGAAGGTCGCATAATACAGGGATACACACATTTTCATGTGATACTGTGTTCATTCATTTTTTTGTGTTTTTTTCATAGCCATCCCTTGGAGTGGATGACCTTGACTAAGGCCCTGTACTTGCATCAACCTTTAGACAGAAAGAGTTGCTGGAAAGATACGATCTTTTCAGTTCGACTCGGCCTACCCAAGTTATTACACCCTGGGTTGTACGGTTTAATGAGCAGGACTCACCGGGACCCAAAACGAAGATTTTCAATCTGCGATGCCAACATGATAACCACTAGGCCATCGCAATAACCTTTGATTTCTATATATATATATTTCAGCAAACCAAGAATTACTCAGAATGCCCGGTCTACATCAACTTCCTCTTGGGTTAGCCAATCCTGAATTACAAAGTATCATGCAACAATATCAAGCTGCCAGACTTCCAGGTCTTTATTTTTTTCTGAATTGTTAGGTTTGATTTTCTAGCTGTTATTAAGTGTTTGTAAGGAATTTATGTGCAATAGAATCACATTTACAATTGAATGCAAGGTGGAAATCCATGAATATGTTAATAATTTATTATGAAGCAAAACTATAATAATATGCAGGCATTGTGTTCCGGACATAGAGATTTGCTGATATGCTCTTTGGCTTAAATTCAGGTATTGAAATATTAATATGACCATTGGATGTTACCGATGATAAATTTTTCTTAATCCTAGTTGTATTGTTTGAAAAATAAAATTGAATATTATTTATTATTAAATTTTAATAATATGATATTCTCAAATAAGATTCAAACTTTCTCCAAATTTCAGCATCTTTACTATACAGGTGGAGTTGTACCAGCCGCAATGCATCCGGCTTTGTTTCTACCACCACATTGGCCTGCATTGTTTCCGACTGCGACAGCGGCAGGAGCTGGCTCGCCACTTGCTCCGAGAAGCCCGCAGAGTGACGACAGCAGAGAAACAACTGCAAAATTATTGAACAATGATTTCTTAACGGCACAAGTAATGCAGAGCAGAAAACCTCCACCTGCGTTAGTGACGGCAGGTAGGTAGCTCATTATCCTGCTTTAACACTGAAAAGGCTGTTTATACTTCTCACATTATGTAGCACCAATTGCATTGAACCATTGATTGTTTATGAAACTTGTGCTTCAGTCGCACATATTCTGAATGCGAAGGGCTGTTATTTCAACTAAGTCATTTTTCCAGTATACAAGTTAATAAATACTTCTATGAAACGTGAAACAAAATGCTCAAATATCAATTTATATTAACCAAACATAACGCTTTAAGAAACTACAAAAAATCTTATGCTTTTTGTACAGACAAAATAGCAAACACTGATGCTATGCCCACATTTTTCAGGACTAAACACCTTCGTATCCCCCCATGCCATGATAACCCGACGATAATCAGTAATTGCAACACTTAGAAGAATAACATCGCAATGATAGTACTTAATTCTAATAACAAATACATATGTGAAGTCAAGGATAAAGTGGCTTTTTAGGCTATGTAGTAGTAGAGATTACCATTCACATTTATAAAGTTATTCTGCTACATTCTCAGGTTCTTTGTTTCCACCCTCTGCTGCAATAAGCACACCAGGACTACAAGGTGTCCCACCATTGGTTGTTAGTGGTGCAAGTGCATATCATCCACTTGCTGCCCCTTATGCAGGTAATTTGTTGGTGTAGAGAAGGGCTCTTCAACGAGTTCTAAGCGAAGGTTCAAATTACAAAACACAAAGCATATCAGTACCTATATAAAACTCAAGACACGATGATGACAGAATTTTGCTTTTCTTCGGGTGTCCAGAATGTCCTTTTTTTGGGATGTGCGTACTCAAAAGCTTAAAAACCATCAACACTGATTTCAAACCCTTTTCTATAGTATAGTAAAATTGCGGCTACTACAATATACCATAAAATGTTATCCATTTAGTTAAATTTTGGCCTGTTATTACCCATTTTTTTGGGTGTTCTGAGTAGCAGGGTAGCTGGAATTCTTGCCAGTCTGACTCAAAATATCCCAATATTTAGGTTTTTTGTGCATTGTGTGATTGTTTAACAAAATTATCAAAATTACCGTCTCAAAAATATCTTATGTATTTGGTAATGAAATATTAGTACAAGCTCTGATTTGGACCATGGGCTGCTATTAGAATAGCCCAGATATAGAATAAGGTGACCTTTTCCCTTCTGTTATTTTCATTCTATTTTTTTCTTCCATTTTATTTGCCGTTTTCTTCGAGTGTAGTAGCAGCAAATTAGAAATTCTAAATTCAACATTGCAAATTTGCTTTTACGAAGATAAATTTGCAGATAGTTTATTGTTGAGTATTAATAGACTACATCTTTGTTTCAGGACTACATCAAGCTGCTTTACCATCAGTTGACAGACTTCATTTTATACAAGGTCATCCTGCTCTTACCCGCAGTCCTTTTCCTTCGCAATTCCAACCTCAAACTGGCAGAAGTTCAACAGAAAGTAGTCTTTCACCATCTCAGAGACCTACAAAACCTGCCAGTCCTGAGATCAGACAACGTCACAGATCAGGAGAACCACCAAGAGAATTCACAAATCATCCTGCTATCAAAGAACGCAACTCACCAGTTAGTCCACTCGGATACCCCTCACCGAGAGGAAATGTATCACCCAGAGATAGGTATACTCCACAAGGGTCAAGTTATCAACAACAAAGCCCATCGCATTCTCAAAGATCAAGCAGCTCACATTATCCGCATTACCCTCACTCGAGTACACCCTCCAGTCAGCCAACTTATCACCATCCTTCGAAATCACCCCACATGGTCCCACAGCATTATCTTGGCGCCGAAATGCTTAATAAATTTGCTGAAGCTGGTGCCGTGGTCACCCGCTCTTCTCCATATTTGACGAAACACAGCAGATCTGGTTCGTTTGATGGAAGTATTCATAACAGAATTGACAGACCTCGTCCTGATTCTGCTGGACCTCATCCCAGATCTCTGCCCCAGAGCCCAAATTTGCCTGATTCGATTAAACCAACACATGAATATAGTATACATGGTGGAAGAGATTCACAGAGTCCAAAATATCGTATCGATCCAAAGCAGCCTACTCAACCAAGTTCAATGGCCTCTCACGGATCAATTAAAGTGCAACAGAAAAAGGTAGTCGTTTTTCAAGTGATTTTAATTTTTTTCAGTAACTTTAAGTTGGAAAGTTAATTAGATCTATTACAGACACCTAAAAGAATCCAAGATTGTTACTCTACTGTTAGGTGTTTATATTTATCTTTATCATTTAATCTTGTTATTCAGGATGAGAGATCAATGCATCGTAGTAGTCCCAGACCTTCACAGAAACCTCCATCTGATCGTATTGATGTACGTCAACAGTGAGTATTTATATTTTATGGTTTTATAGGGTATTTGAATGGATCACCCAAACTCTAAACTTGGGCCTTGTACCTTATTCATACTCACACAGAACCAGACTGGTAGAATTTCAAGTTTTCTGCTATTCATCAAATGGCAGAAAACTCAAAATTCTGCCAGTCTAGTTGAGAAACCTCTTATTTACTGTTCAAATTCTTTATTTTTCATTACTTTCATTATGATTTTTTTGGCAGAATTTTTCTTTAAGAAAGGCCGAACGTAGTGCCTGAAAGGAGCTGACCAATGACCTCTCAAATGTTGAAGAGTTAATATAAGATGAAATGCCAGCAACTGCACTTTTAAGCATAAATGGTGTTACCATCGCCCACGGCAGATACCACTCACTGCACTTCACCATGACGGTTCAGTTCCGTTTGAGACGTTTCCTGTTCAGAGTGCAGTTGCTGGTACTGCATCTTTTAATAGCTCTTTGCTATTGAGTGGTTCCCCTTGGGAGCTGCTTCCGGCCTTGCTTAGAGTGAATTTCAATAAAAAAGCCACTGTGGTGCAGTGGGCGATGATAAAACCGTCTACCACTTTTTTGTTTCCTTTTAGTCGCCTCTTACGACACGCAGGAAATATGTTAGGACTTTTAAGTT
Organism: Styela plicata; assembly: GCA_963675895.2. Classification (NCBI taxonomy): domain Eukaryota; kingdom Metazoa; phylum Chordata; class Ascidiacea; order Stolidobranchia; family Styelidae; genus Styela; species Styela plicata. Next base: position 15,132,939 of record OZ023140.1, read on the forward strand.
TTACAACATAAATTGGAGATACTTGCTCATAAACTTCAATTGAGGCCATTTTGAAAAAGGAAATCTCATAAAACATAATTCTGCGAATTTTTTTTTTAAATATCTTGTACTGGCAATCTACAACTAGTTTTTATAAACGTCTCTTATCCATACTCGAGTTTTAACCTTTTTACCAGACAACCCGCCGCACTTGTTCCCAGCGCTTATCACGGAGAAACATCGTCGACACCACAAAAGCAAAGAACCCGTTCACCCTATCCCATCCAACAACCACCACAACATGTGCAACAGGGTAAAGAAGTTCTCGGACGTCCTCAACAGGAAAGACCAGTAGATCGGGGTCTTGAAGGAGCTGAGGTATGTTAGATCAGTGGGTCTGGATTCCATTTGGACGTTTGGGGGCATGATTACCACTGGCAAGGTTCTAAATTTCTACAATGTCGTGATTGATTCGAACCAAGGTGGCAGAGTCTTGGTTTTCTCGGGTCTCTAAAATGTTCATGTCATTTCTTCAGGTGTCAAAAATGTCCATGTCATTTTCTTCAGATGTACAAAAAAGATTCAAAACCATCAATACTGCTATTTCATAGCAGAATTAATGATTCTGAATATTTTTTTATACAGTTCGGTTGCCAGCAGACACTGAAAAAGACATTTAGTCACAGATATATCATGAAATAAAACTAATTCGCTAAGTTTTTCTCCGATTGAACCCCTTTTTTGAGTGTCTGACTAGCTGGTATTCTGCCAGTCTGATATGAAATCTGCAGGGAGTAGAACTAAGTGTCTGAATTAGTTCACTGAAGAGGAGTGACCGATAAGATTCATAGGACGGACATTTGTGTTTTTCTTTGTGTTCGACATGTCAGACCTTTTTCTTTTTGTGATTTCGAAAACACCTGTTTCATGAACATCGCTATGTCAAGACAGAATATTATTTCCCTGTTAGCTTTTTTATCATGTAACATGCGAGCCATTCATAGTTTCTTCAGAGTGAAGGAGCTGACGTACTGACCTATCTGATTGGGCTTTCAGTAATTTAATCAATATAATTTTCATGTTTGATTGTTTGAACAGGTTATTGGATTCTTTATGATTCAATTACAAACACACATTTATGATTCCTAATCCGATAAGCTTTTTCGGATAGATAATTTTCTAATCGAGGCCATTGCGGGATCTTATATTTAACAGAATTATCAACGTAATGCTTCAAAAAATCCTGGAGAAGATTTGAAGCGTAGCGGTAGAACTAAAATGAGAGCTGCTACTTTCATCGATCAAATAATACACAAGGAATTTTTGGAAGATGGAAAACTTTCACCGGGTGAACCGCACAAACAGCAGCAAAATATTATAAGTGGAAAGCATCAACAAAGTGAACAAGCGAGTGGGAGTCGACCTCCTGAGAAAAATCAAGCCGTCTCAGCACCTGACCCTCAAATCCCATCACAAAGAATATCTGAGGTGCGGAATTATCTATGTTTTTTTTATTGAAGTTCAATCTAAGCAATATGTGAGCAGAACCTAATAAACGGCCACTTGATCGCAAAAAGCTACTACAAGATATAGTAGGCCTACCAGCAACTTAGCTACTAAGCGGAAAACATTCGAAACGAAACTAAAGCGCTACGGTAAAATGCGGGGGCGATGGTAGAATAGTCTACCTTTCAAATCTTTGGGTGAATTTTGAATGAATTGGGTGAATTTTGCTGTAGAATGGGCAAAAAAGCGTTAAATTTGGAATGAATTTGAAATCTGAAACAAGTAGAGGTAATTGAGAAACAATAATCAAAGATAATATTAAGATGATGTATTTTATTTTATATGAATTGTCACCGTATAAAGAGAATAGCCCATTTTGTCTTTGATACGCATTACAATCCAAATTTTTTACTATTCATGCTCTCTATTTTTCCCCTAGGAACTTGAAAAAATGTCACATTGTATATGATTTTTGCAACTGAAAATATTGTTATTCAAAATTTATTTTCAATATCTTTTTTAGTTTTAAGTTTATATGTTTACACCAATATTACCATTACTTTATTATTTAGTTTTAACATTATGATATTGACACATCCTGAAATTCTTCATTTCCTTTCGTAGGTCGAAAGCAAGCAAACACCTGCACCAATGAGTTATGGAGTTCATCCTTTCGCCTTCGCTCAATATGCCGCAGCTCAAGCAGTTGCCACTCGATCGGCATCTCCGAGTCAATTGGATAAAACGAAAGCAACATTACCGTCTTCTTTACCACCAAGTCGAGGCCTCACTTTTGCCGAACATTCAGCTGATGTTATAAATGAGTGTTATAGGTATGATACAATCGAAAGAAATTTCTTAAACATCTTAAGTATGTGTAACTGATGGATCGCGTCGATTAGACGCGGTCCATTTGTGATGCATGCTTGACGAAATATTCTATCCACAAAACCGAATAAATATTATCAATTTACCCTACTCTACCTATAAATCATTGCATTTTGAAGCATTGAGAGTCATTCACATGTGCAGACTGGCGGAATGTCAGTTATATCGCTATTTGTGACGTCTCCAAAGAGGCAATATTTTCAATTTTTTCTTATCGAAATTCCTTCTAAGCAAGGCTGAACGTAGTAGAGCCTAAAAGAAACAGCCAACGTCCACTCAACTGTAAAGAGCTACTGTAGGATGTAGTAACAGCAACTGCGCTCTAAGCGGAAGACAACCCAAACAGGACCTACAAGAACACCTCGCTGAGTACCTGTGAAATATTGAATGAGCATAAAAAAAAATTAATAATTTTATTTCAGAATTGAAGGGCCTTATTTGTGAAAATTCAAAATCATTTTTTTAATTTATGAATGTTATCTCAAATCTAGGGTTGCCACAGAAAGAAATGCCTCACCAGCACCAACTGCAGGTGGAAGTCCTCGAACATCAAGACCGAGTAGTGCGACAACAGGATCAGTCACACCACCAGAAAGACGTTCTGCTGTGAGTTTGGTTTTCTCACAATACAATAAATTATACAGGAATAAGATATTTATGCAAGGATGACTGCTAATGAACACTTACTAGTTTGCTTGTATTGACAAAAATTGTATGACAAAATTGTTGACAAAAATTGTAGAAGAACTTTGTAAACTTGATCTCTTGTTCTATATTAGCTATATTAGATTCGGGTAAAAATATGTATTTTGCCAAATTTGACATTTTCATACCTTTTTTATTGGAAGTTCACAGACTAGTATTCTAATAAAAGACTAAAATATTTAAATCTTTATGTGTTCGAATATCCCATTATTTACAACATCTTGATATTGAGACAATATTAAAATACCGAATTTTTCATTATCAAACTGGTTAACTGATGGATATTTGCAAATAGCTTTAGCTGGTCGACTTTTTTCATTCATACAGGCATTGAGCATTTTTGTGTTTATTACCAGATTGCTGCTCCGAAACCAGAATTGAAGACTGCTCCACCATTAACAACATATCAACCTTCACAACAGTTTCATCAAAGATTACCTGCTCCAACTACTGTTTCTATGCATCGTAAGTTCTTGATTATATGACTTGATATTAGTCTTACTGGGGATTTATAGTGCTTGCAACCACGGTGGCAATTTTTTTATTTCAAACCTAAATTCTTAATATTCAACAATTTTGATGATTTTTGTTGATGTACATGATACAATTTATGGTTTACATGCATCATCCAGGTCCGACACAACTCACTGCACTTATTATAGAGGTTCAGTTTTGTTTGGTGTTTCTTTGTTTATGAATATGGTTGCTAATACTTTATTTTGTGGTAGCTTTTTACCATTCAAGTTGCAGATTTCCCTCAGAGTGAATTTTGACAATAAAAATAACCAATTCTTGCCTATGAGTGGTCAGGCCTTACTGATACTAATTGGGTAGAAATAATTTGTTGACACATCTTTTGTTAAGTATGTGTCGCATGCTTAACAAAAGATGTTTTAATAAATTTTGTTTTAACAAACTTATATTCTACCCACAGAAGTGAATACATATTATCTATTTACTCTACCTATGAAAGCATTGCCAGTCATTCACATGTTCAGACTGGCGGAATGTCAGTTATGCCACTATTTGTGAAGTTTCTGTCGTTTGAAGAAAATATACCAACAAGGCAATCTTTTCAATTTTTCCTTATCAAAATTCACCCCGAGCAAGACTGAACGTAGAGCCTAAAAGAAACAACCAACGTCTACTCAACGGTAAAGAGAAATTGTAAGAATAAATATTAACAAAACCTTTTATTTCACAGCAGCAGTAGAGCATTCTCTTTTGGGTGATGCAAGACCACCCATGCCTTTGCCAAGAATGCCGACAACATCACATATCACTCCACAACCTACAATACCAAGTACCAGTGTAATACAGCAACAACCCACACCCAGCAGTTCATCATTAGAAGATATTATAAGAAAAGCCCTTCTAAATAACGATGGATCTCCTACTACTGCTTCAGATTTACAGTCTTCTCAAGATAAAGTTATGAGTATGAGGTAGGTTCTAGTACCAAATAGCGTTTGCAGAGATGGGCTCATACACAGGGTGACAGAATCTCGGTTTTCTTCTGGCGGTGACGAAATTGTTGATGTTATTTTCTTCAGATGGTCAAAAAAGCTTCCAAACCATCAACACTGCTATTTCATAGCAGTGTTGATGATTTTGAACCTTTTTATTCAACTTTCTGACTGCCATATACTCAAAAAAAGACCCAGATATATTATGAAATCCTATTGCTGAATTTTCCTATGATTGAGACTATATTCTTTGAGTGTCTGGGAGTGACATTCTGGTCTGTTCATACAATTGTCTAACTAGGTTCGCCATTTTCAGATACGTTTCTTTTCGAACAAATATAGAATCCTTCCGAATCTATGTTTATACCATCGACTGCACTTCTGATTCATTTTCATTCGGGAGTGCAGTTGCTGGTACTACATGTTTAAAAAAATTTAATAGAAATGGTCAATTTCTTCTATTATATTGGTGGAAGTTTTCTTAATATGTGTTAAATCAATGCATTTCGAATAAAACTTACGATCAATTGAGTTTAAGAATTATTTTGTGAACGTATTTTTTGTTAAGCTTGAGTTATTTATGGTTGCAAAACCAACAGTGAATTCATATCAAATCACAGAAATGACATATTGATAATGCTACAAAGAAAGACTATAATATTTTCTCTCCAGTGCTTTCAGTCCTGATATGATGGTGCAACATGCCATGATATCATCAGCTAGAGGCCCTCCATCTTCGAACTTGCAATCTACGCAGCCACAACTGTCATCACCAGCAGCACCAGCACAATCGGAATCAAGAAGGGAAGCTTCCTCTCAACCACAAAGTAAGTCACAGAATATTTGTTTCATTGTTCGATTTTTTTGTACATCTGGATAAAAAATGGCGGAGACTAGACTATTCTTGCTTTTATATATGATAAAATTTGACATAAAACTTCTATGCCATGGAAGAATTTGCCCGAGCAATAATTTTAACAATATAAAATTTCTTGTCAAACTAATCTTCTATATACTGTACTTGCAAACTGGTTTTGCAGGCAAGAAGTGATAGATGGTTTTATCATTGGCCAGGCCCACCACTCACTGCGCTTTGTGGCATGGCAGTTCGGTTTCGTTTGGGTTGTTTTCCGTTTGGAGTACTTTTGTGGTTACTACATCTTTCAGTAACTCTTTGCTATTAAATGGTCGTTAGTTGGCTCTTTTTCGACACTGCCTGCGATCTTCATTCACTGAATTATAAATGTATGAATGCCTGAATAATAACCTATATCACACATTTATTAGAACTTGCTTCAAAAATCAAACAAAAAAATATTTCCTTACCCCATTTATCTCACCATATGTGTTTATTTATTAATTTTTTCAGGTGGATCAGAGAAATACATGAGTGCATTGATGTTTCGTCAAATTCCAGGAGGTTCACAACCACAGGTATGTTACGTCAAAATCTTATTATTTTGACGATTATGTAATAATCTTCATAACTTTGTGTTGCTGTCACAAATTAAATTTTTTCAAATATGAAATTTTCTGGTATTCAAAAATGGCCGGGTAGGATATTGTGACGAACTTTCGAAATGATACAATAGCAGCTCTTTACTGATTGAATGTAACATACTTGGTTGGAGACCGGTCTGCAAAGTTTGACACACCGCCACAACGTTGCCTCACTATGTTTATTTTACAGATATTATAATGGTCCTTGTTCAAGCGAGTTTTCTGCTCTCGTTCCTCCGAACAAAATTTTCAATCGGTCAACGCGATTGGCTACCAATCCGCACCTATTCATTGTGGAGGTTCCACAATGTCACAAACAGTTTTTTATGCAAGAAGCTTTTTTTCCAAGAATATCTAAACTTTGGAATTCCCTGCCTTCTTGCTGCTTTCCTGATCGTGTTGATCTACAAGGCTTTAAAACTCGCGTTAATAGACATCTATCAGGGATGGGGGTTCCTTAGTTCCCATTCCTGCATTTCATGTAGCTCTTTGCACTTTAGTGGCTTCAGTAGAATTTTCAAGTTTGATTCTTCTCCTGTGGCCTTGCTCTGAGCAAATTTCAATAAGAAAAATTTCTTTTTTATCAAGAATGCTCCACCAGCTGCAGCACAAGCTTCAGAAAGACAACAACAGTTTTATCAAGGTTATTATGGTTCTTCTATTTTTTGGTTATTATTGTAAATCAACTATACTGAAACTATAACTGTCTAAAATATTTGGTTCGACTTGTGATTCACGAATCATAAATTATTGGATTCGATTTTCCCACTAATTCGAAATCGATATATTCAAAAATACTTTCAGAAAATAGACGTATATTTTGGTGTTTTAAAGAATTTCTGAAAAAATTTGTTTTGTTTATTTATTATAATATTGCTGATTCGATTCATAGAAATTATTCGATTCAATTCTGACTGTAACAGTTATTCACTTTTGGCCGCCCTTGAATTTGAGCCGCAAACATGATGGAAAAAAAAACTTTATAGGCCGCGGCTTACAACCGAGTAAATACGGTAATTAAAGATTGCGTAGCCTGAAACATTCATAATAAATAACACGATAACTCCTTTCACGTAGGTGGGAGACCAGGACAACCCACAGCTTCTCAGTCTCCAGCACCTGCCCAAGATCCACCCCCATCACAACAACAAAGACATCAAGCTCCTGCTATACAGTATGAAGCTCTTAGTGATTAGATATTATCGGCTTCTTAATCGAGCAATTACAATATAATGACGTTTTTCAATAAGCTGAAAATTCTTTTCATCAAGTTTCTGCTCGGTTCTTGTTCACCAAAAACCTTATACCCGATTCCAGCATAATTTACTGTTCCAAAATGCTTTGATCATATTCCTTAATTCCTGACAGCATACTTGATATCGCAACAGGCGACTAAAAGGAAGCAAAGAAGAGGTAGATGGTTTTATCATCGCCCAGGGTAGATACCACTCACTGTACTTCTGATTCAGTTCCATTCGAGATGCTACACCATTTAGTAGCTTTTTGCTATTGAGTGATCGTTAAATTGTTCCTTTTAAGCACTGCCACCGGCCTTGTTCAGATTGAATTTACAATAGAAAAACTCCTTATAAAGAAGTCATCAAGTTACGATACAGAATCCCTTTACGGAACCAGGATTTTTGTCTTTCTGTAGACATATAACAATGGCTTGATTTGAAAAGCGTTGAGGGGATTTTGGGGAACAATCCCATTAATCTATGCCATTTAATTGTTGTGCTCAAATGTAATTTTGTACATAGTATTGATTGCATAATCAAGTGTTCATGTTATCAAGCAAGATCCACAGATAGACCGCACCTTGTTGCGCGATCTATCAGTGGTATATTCTTGACTAAACATCTTTAAGAAATAACTTTACTGATTTTAAATGACTTGTAAGGATTTGACCATTGTATGTAACCTTGTAATGTATATTTTCTTGTGTGTATACTATGTATAAAAGTGTGACATAGTATCTCGCTGCTAATTTTGACTATGTGAAGTTACAGATATGTTATACTTTTTTGATTATTTGAGCTGTTGTAAGCTCTTATATCATCATCCATAGTTTCAATGTATTATTGTCATCAAATGATATGAAAAATATATGGTGAAGCAAGTTGTCCTGTGAATGTATTGTTATCCTATAGTGAACTGAGTGATGGAGAGAATGAAGTGGGGGAGACGAGTTCCTGTAATGATTTTTTTTTGTGATTGGATCATGTTCTGGCAAATGCAAGTATGTGTTTTGATGACAATAGCCTTTGACCAGAATTTATTTGGCTATATCGTGTTGTCCTAAGATGCTGGGTTATTATATTCACTTCAGGCGTTTGGAGCAGCATTTTCGTATATATGACTTTTATACTATCTTGCTTATAAAATACAATAAACTACGATACATTTAAAATTAAAACCATAAAATACTGTTTTGGACCATAGAGTTATCCCTTCCTATGATGTCAGACATTGTGTACTAAAATGTCTTATTGGTCACCTTTTATTACAAAATATTCATCATAAATGATGTAAGAAAAATATATATAGAAGCAGCATGAATGAAATAATGTAATAGATTACTCTAAAACACTAAGTATGACATTGAGATAATTGTATTTCTTGCATCACGTAAATCCACGTTTGACAAAAATGTAAGAATACTCAAAACTATTAATGCCCATGGAGAGATTGTAGCAATACTGCAAGTAAGAATTTGGCATTTTCAAATGAAAACTTGTTCCACACAATCATGCTTGGTGTTTTGTTTTGAACAAACTGTAATTTTGGGTATTAATAGAATGGAGCTTTATCGATCGTACGTATTAAATATGAACATGCATTTAGTATATATTTTTTTTAACCCTTGTGTATTATTGATCCATATATAAAACTCTTGATTGGTGGCTGCGAGGAATAACACTTTGGTGGTTAATAACATTCTTGGTGGTTAATAACATTTTCATATACCCAGTGTCAGAGTGGTATCTTGGTTTGCTCTGGGTATCCAAAATATTCATGCCATTTTCTTTCGATAAACACAAAAGCTTCAAAACAATCATGGCACTCAAAAAGATATGTTTAAAAATCTTCTAGTCACTAATCTGTCATGGAATATGCCAATTTGCTAAATTTTCTTCAGATGGGACCCATTTTGAGTAGCTGGCATTCTGCCTGCTGGTTACGCTGAAGTGTCATGACCAAAGTCATCTTCATCTGGGTTCCTCCAAACTTTTTCCCCAGATAATATGCTGCTCAAGTGTTGTGCTTTACCACTTGTCACCATATTGTCTTTACTCCTATCTTCTGCTGTCTTCCGAATGTGTTCTGGAACTGATTCTCGTGCTGCTTGCATTCTTTTTCTTGCTCGTAAAAATGCATCTGAAATAGGTATGATTTGCAAGATATATATTGTGAAAAGTATAGGTGTCAAAAAGCATCGTCTTTATAACATAGCATATTATGCGTCAAACCCCATTTCTTAAGAACTATAAATAACAGCATAAAACAATATTATGAATCATATTCATAATTGTGAAATTTCAAATCATAACGCTAAGGACTAAGTCAACTAGGAAGACAAGTACTACTTTGCCAGTATGTTAATTGTTTTGAGAATTTGAAAATAATATTACAAAAGTATGAAATACTTTAAATCATTTATATTAAATAAATGACAAATTAAATCAGTTAATCCTATTTGCTGATATTAATGAAATTCCGGAGTCTTCACATGCCAAATTGAGACACCCAGAGAAAATTGATGCCATAAGAAACATTTCATTTATTTAGTGTAAAATTGGAATGTTGAGGTCTTGAATTATCGACACTGCTATGACGATTTGGAAGCCTTTTTGTCAATTCCAAAGAAAACATTGCTTTGAGTGTCAGAATTTATAAGGCTTGAAAATATTTGATAGCGCAATTTTTAAAATGCTTGAAAATTATCAAAACAATGAAAAACAGATGCCTTCAACTGAGGACAAGAGTATGTCAGCAAAAGCAAGGATTCTGAAATTACTGTCACTCCTTACCAGTTTTAGGACGCTTTTTTCCAATCCTATCTTTTCCTATATTTTATATTTTTAGAATGCCTCATGAATTTATATATATTATATAAACTTATTGGCAATCTTTCCCATGTCCTTGATAAAGAACATTCTAAATAGATGACCCTGGAGTAAAACACTCAGCATTACGTCAGCAAGTCCAATAAAACCTACCCATAACTCCATGGATGGCTTCATTTGCCGCCTTTCCTTTAGCAAGCTGTATTGCAGTTTGTTGTTTTCTTCTCTTAATGTGATCGCCAACAGCATCAGGTTTTTTAGCTTCTGGTTGCTGTTGGATGATACAATTTATTCGAAGTGTCACCGACCCAGTTGATTCTGTTCGTACTCCATATTTATTCATAATTTTTCCCTGTATGTCAACATGAAAAATACTATAGTCAGAAGACTTTGTTAAGCAGTCCAATCAATGTTCATTAAATTCATCTGTGACTTATGATCGACAATATAAAAATTTCCAATGGCCTAATTAAAAATTTTATATCATCAAGCATGAGCCACAGATGGAACACACCATCAGTGACCCATGCTATACGAAACATGTGTATATGTAATAATACTGACAGGGGAAGAGTTGCATTCTATGCAAGCCCAACATCACAGATGCATCATGCATCTCTTTGGATTTCCCATCACAATCTGACAGATTGCCACACAAGTTGATATAGAGTGCGTTCAATTCATTAGGTAAATCTGCCTATTACTATTGCTTGTTAGGATGTTAGTGTAAACTAAGTTCAATTGAAATAAAATTGGCAAATTTTTACCATGTTCACATCAAAAATTTTATTTTGTCAAGCATGAGACATGATAATCACAACGCAAGATTAACATTGCTTATTTCAGTGAAGTTATTTCAATACCGACAAGTTGAGATTTTATTAAAATATATGTAATCATTAATTTGACCAAATTCAAGCCATTTGTTTTAATGATATTTATCCTAAAGCCATTTTACCTCAAAATTACTTGGCACTGCAACGTAAGTCACGTCTTCTAATTCTGGGGAACTACCGATGAAAAATCTCCTTAATTCATTGATAACAGCTTCTTGACCACCATTACCAATGGGACGCCAACATTGTGTTTTTAAAATAAATAGACCCGGCGTAGAAGGAATTGTAACATAACCATATCCTTCTGTTCTTCGCCGACCCCATGTATCAGATGAAATAACTTGAAGAAAGATTTTTGGCCATTCTTGTGGAGTATCTAAAATGACAGTGAATTTATATTAAGATTGCCACAATCTCTATCCTTCTCCTTGAAAAAGTCAACGTGGAACTGTCAAGTGTCATGAGGAATATGTTAGTTTCTACACAAGAGGTCAGGACCCACCATACGATTGAACTGCATTCTCATCTTCCCTCTAGCACAGCATAAAAATAAAATCCTAAATAAATTTCGAAGCGATTTTAAAAAATATGTTTGGAAAGCGATTGACACAGAATAAGGAAAAAAAACGTGAAACTCATATATATATATATATATATATATATATAAGCGGAAGTACTGCTATAAATAACCTCGATGCAATATAGTCATTATTATATTAACAACATAAAGCACTATTGTGCTTTTCCAGTGTAAGAGGGTTAACAAAAGAATCACAAAGTTTTGCTTCAAGTCAATTAGATAAAATACAAACCTTCCGAATCTTCTTTTGAATAACTCAAGTATGTGTCATAACTAAAAGGATGACTGTAATAAGCAACTTCAATATTTTTCTCAAGTTTTGTTCTACATGTCTGAGTGCAACCAGAAAGCATGTCATCTAAAAACAAGAAATGAAATGATATAAAAAAAACTGTCAATTCACTATAATAAGCCAGCAAAAAATTCGATGCAAACATACATGAGCCACTGATAGGCACGTCCGCAGCACGTCCTATCAGTGGCTCATACTTGACATATATATTTAAAGAAAAAAAATTCTAACTTGGGGTATTGAATCGACAATGCCTCGTAATTCTCCTCTGATAATTTCTATAATAAACATTACCAAAATCATCTGTGCGGTTGAGGGAATTTTTGTTAGAATCTTTTTATCTTTAAAGTTAACAATTTAACGATTGTCAGATACAATCACACTAAAAGGAGGTGTTTATTAAATGTTCAACAAGTGGTGTACGGAACTGAAATATTTTTTTCTTTCAAATTATCTCTTTGAAATAAGTTCTCTTTCAATATCAGTGTTTTCTTTAGGGACACTTGAGGAGCAGAATAGTTAATCAACTGCCGATACATTCTCATATTAGACATTGATTTTTCAATAGAGAGTTGCTGACTTAATCATAAGCCATTTCGATATAATTATTAATTGGTATGATTAACCTGTAGCATTGAGATACCTGTAAATTCTAACTTATTTTTTCTTGTTCCAGTATTTTTAGGCAGTGTACAAATATACAATTATTGCTTTTCAATAACTGCAATGATTATTAGAAATCACTCCTGAAATGAAATAGAAACACTCATCATGAGTGCAAATAAGGATTTTCTAGCACATTTTTTGCAAAAAATACTTTATAATTTTTTTTTTGCTGGTATAATACTCGCATGTGCTCAAATACTATTTTCATGAGTATTAGAATACCCTCATAAATCTCTTCAGGCGAGAATAATACTCTTGTTATTTGCACCCATGCTCTGTTGAACTCTACCAGGATGGGATTGCAATTTTTACTCATAAAACTTACATGCTGAACAAGACCAATTTCTAGGTAAATCAAGAAAATATTCAATGTGAAGATCATCATATTCAAATGATTGTGCTGATATAATTTCACCATTTATAACAAGACGTAAAACACCGGTTTGTACTTGTTCAAATTCGGATCCAACAAGTGCAGTCAGGTATTTCTGATGTTTGTTGTAAAGCTATGAACAAGAAAAACAGTATATTGAAATACTTGTACCAAAACATTGTCCACAATATAAAAATTCTGCCTATCTACTACTGCAAACGACATTATTCTGAAAAACAGTATGATCGTTTTCGTTTTATTGCGATATGTGTGCTCAAGCAATGGATATTTCTCAGCGCAGGGTCATAATACAATAATGAATAATGTATATATAACAAAATATGTTTTCCTCAGAGATTTTTTCATTGAAGCTTGTGAAGCTTGCTCTAAGTAACACTGTAAGTAGCACCTCAACTGAACCAGTGAACAGCCACTTAAATGGTAAGGAACTACTACAAAATGCATCTATACTCCAAAAGGAAAACATCCAAGAGGAGACCACTATATAAGACTGTATCATTTTTCATTCAGCATCTCCCGACATTTAGAAAGTGAGGTTTTATTGTTCTACCTGCTTTAACATCCTTGCTTCTTTCTGTATTTCCATCCTACTCATAGTTGTTGATGAACTGTTTATTTTATACAACCAGATATCTCGACTCAGTCCAGATTCGACTCTGAAAAAGAAAATTTGCTTGAAATAGGGAGAAGAGCTGGAGGCCTTGCTAAAAGATATAAGACAGAAAAGAAAACAAAAAGGAAATTCTGTACATTACTCTAAAGATAATACAGTAAAGCAGTAAAGACGTGTTTGGAGATCAAGTTTGTCAATTTGGTTGTCATTTTTTACAGTCCCTTATTTTTAGTGAATCACCTCGAGCCCAGAGTCCTAAACAGCAGCTACTTGTACACAAACCTGATTAGCATTATGGATACAGACATATTACATGTAATACATATTACGCTTTATGGATATGGATACTCTACACATAACACATAAAAGTTTATTGCTTCACAAAAATACATTTTCATATTTACTGTCAACGCAAAGAATAAGCGTTATAATATTGTACCTGTAAGGTAACTTTGATCTTGTAAAATCAGGAGTTATTCCCAAAACACCATTTTCATCATATTCTATCTCACATAAACATCTCTCATATGCCGCATTACCTAGTCTGAAAGTAAAATATTGTTAAGATTTATCCCATCAAAACCAAATCGCAATGAAGTCCACCCTCAGCGCCCTGCAACCATATGGCTCGAATGATTCAAATAATTAGGCATTGGTATTAAATTTGTTTTCTTCAAAGGATTGTGCAGAGATTAAAGTGATATTAATGCGGAGCAAGAATAAAAGGGCGAAGTTAGAAGAAATAAAAAGTAAACATAACATTGACTTCTTCTAATGTCTTCTATTATTTTTTCTCAAACGCTATTTCAAATATCTATAGTACCTAGAGTCGATCATTCACATGTTTGACTGGGGCTGTTCCATTTTCATCACATGATTTGAACAAAAAATTTTTGGATTCATTACACAGAGTGTCTCAGTATTGTTTGTCAAGTATGAACCAATGATGCAAGGCATGGTTCATGTTTTATCGGATAAAATTTGATTTCTTCTCATTCAAATTTGTTTTAGGTAAGGAACGAATAGACTTAAGGTTATTCACATAGCGGAGAGCTACTTCTAAATGTAGTTCCAGCAACGGCTCTCTTAGTGTAAAACATCCCGAAGAGGACTGAACGGGTATAATAAAGTATGGTGATGGTATTCTGAGTATATGGCAGCAACCAGACTATGGGAAAAGATCCAAAATATTTCATAGCAGTGTTGATTATTTTTGAGCTTTTTATCCAACCCAAGAAAATGACATGGATGGACACTTTGGATGTGCAAAGAAAAACTGGGCAAACCTTCTGTTAATCTTTCCTGGTCGTTGGTGACACCGTCCTTTCTTAAAATGAAATTTACTTACTGCCCTTCAGGACTGAGATCAGCCATAATAAGCATTCTATGCACAGGAGTGTTGATCACATGATTATTTTGTTGAAATTCATCACTTGGTGTCTTCACCACAATTTTCAATCCTCTTGCACCCTGGCCTCTGTCAAAAAGGATAAATATTTTATATTCGGGTATACCCAGGAACAACGGAAGAAAAAATATCTTATAACCATCCATGTGGATTGCACTCATCAAAGTCCCCATATTTTGGACAACTCATAGACGAGTTAGAAAGACATGCAATCTCTGTTCGGTATTTTAAGGCAGTTCTGAAACTCACACATAACAGGAAACAAAATTATGTACTTTGAGAAATAGACTTAGGTTGATTGCAATCTTCAACAAAATGTTCAAAGACGAATCTCCAGGCATAATTAGATTCTGTCAAGTGTAAGTCACAAATCAATCATGCTTCACAGACACGATCCATCAATGGCCTATATTTGAAAATATGTTTGACTCTGCTGATATATTTTCCAAAATTTTATTTTCTACATTGAAATTCACTCCTAGCAACAGCGCCAAAAGGAACCAACGAAGTGTCAGTTCACTTAATGACAGAGCTACCAGGAAATACATTGCTGGCAACCGCACTTTTATTAAGTGAAAAACCTTCCATACAAAACTGAACCGATATAATGAAGTGCAATGAGTGGTATATGTATGAGTGGTAGGTATATGTATGTCTTTTACCTCACACAGGAAATACGTTATGACAATTCCGTACATACAGGACGAATCAAACTTGGCTATTCGTGTTTTGTTAAGTCCTGTGTTTAACGGAATAAAATTTCTGAAAGAGATCGAACACAATTCGAAGCTTTGATCAATGTTAAATATTTTAGTTCATTTTGACCAGTGTTTGCATAAGATACGTTTTTGAGGTCGTACATAAACCTATTACATGTGTTTACGTGGAATGACATTACCTCATGTGGTCTGTTTTTTAAATGTATTGATTTCATTCACCATCCAAAGCAGAAATTTTATTTTGTCACGCATGCGCCACAGATGGACCACGTATAGTCGACACGATCCATCAGTGACCCATACTTACCAAAAGTTGTTTTGGCAAGATTTTTCTGATTGGGATCCACTCCTAAGAGTCTGGAGATACGCGGTGTATTTACATGTAGTTTATATTTAACGAGCATTTTTACTTTTAGTAACAGGGTGTGTGTTTGGGCTGCGCTAATCTGTTAAATTGAATTTATTTCATTTTATTGATTGATAAAAGTTTAATAAAGCTACGGCATGGAAAGCAGCCCGGTGCATTTTGTGAAAGAATTAAGTAGGTTGTTAATCATATTGCTAAAGGTTGTCGTTTTGTTATCTAATTTTTGGTTATATTTTGACGTAGAGTAGAAGGTTAATTTACAAGGACTCGACAAAAGGCAGTACTAAGCAACCATGCCAATTTATTGAAACGAGTTCAGATTTGTTTTCATTGCAATTACGAGAGCATCACTACAAAATGAGCGTCAAATATCGGTGCAAATTATATTTACTTCAAAGCAAATATGACGAAAAAAATTATTGACTGCAAGTAATATGCTGAACGTCAGTTAAAATTTATGACATAGGTTCCGTTAGTGTACAAAAGTCTATGAGATCTTTTGCGAAAACGTATTATGCCCCTGTGATTAACAGTAAAATCCGAGATAATTTTATGATTTTCTTAGGATGAGGACAAATCGAATGAGCGATTGCGGTCGGAAATGCAACAATTCTACAGTGTAATGGTAACAATACTGATGTTGTTGGCATTTTCAAGGACTTCAAATATAGATTGTTATTGAGGCAAACGAGGAGTCGTTTTAAAAATGGCACGTGCAGTTTGTTCGACTAGAAATATAGCTTTATTCGGGAATGTGCCATAGATGGAACGTGGCCTATGACACGCTCCATCAATGGCCCATGCTCGACCGGCTATTAATTTTTTGTCGACTTTTTGAACCTATACAAGACTTGAGAAAAAATCGCCCAAGCTTCTTTCTAGAACGGCTAGTATCCGGTAATTAAAACTATAATAGAACTTGCGTTGTTGTATTTGGTGGCAATAAGGACGTGAGCGTGGATGCAATCGTGCATTGATTGAGGTTACGTTGCAAACGTCAAGACCGGAAAGGGTGCGTGTAGCCAGCCTACTGCCTTGCTTAAATGAGTAATCAATTCTTATTTATTATAGGCGATGTTGTTTCATAGATGCTTTGTTTTCATTATTTAGAAACAGGGATATAGGTTTCGTCAATTATATTCCTTGTTTTTTTCTCTTGTGGGAACCTGCACGAAGGAGTTGTCACAATAAAAGTACAACAGTCTGACCTTTGGACTTCACGTTCGCATACCAGTTGATTTTTTTTTTAAATAACGTTGTTTTGAACTCACTTTTGGGATAGAACTCTACCGTAACGCTGAACGATTGGTGGCAAAGCTATGCGTTCGAGTTCCACTACGTAAAAAGATAATAAAAATTGGTCAAGCGTGAGGAAATGGCTATACTACATTAACGTCCGATCAGACTTCGAAATATTGAAAATGCAAAAGAAGTTTCTTGCAGTATTGCAGCAGCCAATATAGAATCTAAACATATCACGTCATCAAGGTTTGTCTAATTTTCGATCAAACTACACAACAATAAACGTTAAGAAGAGTCAATGCGAGATAATAGTTGTTTTTCTACCAGTTGTTTTCGCCTGGACGATGGCGGAAATTTCATGCCTAGTGGAGACTATTCGTGGCTAACGTCACGTACCGGCTGTGAATCAGGTAAATATTTACTCAGCTTATTCTTGAGTTAGTGCACAACATCGCAGGCGAACAACGAATGTTAAGCATAGCGTACTATATGGCAAACTAGGCAGACAGCTTGTATTTGAAATTTTCGTAAGGCTTGTGAGCGCACCGTATTTCAAATATTGAGAAAAAAGAGGACTGCTAGCCCTCGACGAAAGTGCCTTCTGGCTAAAAGACTTTTTATTGTAATACGCGAATCCGAATTCTAGGTTAACGCGGTCAGGTAGCGATAGAAATGAAAGTATATTTTAAAGTTTGTTGACAAAACTTGTTCGAAAGTCGGTTCAGTACTGGAACTAGGTCTGAATTTCCACCCAAGCGCAATGGCTGAAGGTTCTTTACAAATTACCGGTATTACTTATAATATTGTCTGATGAATGATTTGTTTGCTGTTAGCATGTGTATAGGCGAATGAAAACGAAAGCGGTGTCCTAACCCATAAGAAAAGAGCCGCTCCGCTTGGATTTTATCACAGCCAATATAATTGGCCGACGCGACCTACCACGCCCACCCGCGTCGTAACATCCATACGTACAATCGTCTACTATTGGCAGAATTTAGCGCAACTTTACTTTTATATTTAGAGACAGTTTTGGGTCGTTGGTTGTTGAGTTCAACCGAAGCGTGTGCTCTATTTGCCAGAAATAGTATATCAAAGTGAGACACATGGCCTTTGCGCCAAATCACAGTGGTATTTGTGGGAAGAATTCAACAAAATTGGTTAAGAAGTTTATTTAGTAAACGGAGTAGTTAGGAAATTGGAATTTTATTTCGCTGATGGAAAAAATACCAGGCGTACACGGAGATAGATCGCGATTCACGACTGCAATTCTACCCAATCAGAAAGTTCACTTTGTCAAGCACCGTCGCGATCCATCAGCGTCATACTTAACAAAAGATGACTGAACAAAATTTTTCTGGCATATTTTCAGCAAAAATATAACCTGGTTAGATCGATGGCTGGTGAACAGATACAAAATGACATGATCAATTAATTATACGTGGAAACTAAGCTTGATTCATTTGTTCATGTGACTTTAATCAGAATATTTTTTATTTTGCCGAGCATGATTCATAGATGGATTGCGCTGCATCGGTGGGACATACAAGACAAGGCACGTATTAGAATTAAATTTTTTCACGAATGCGTCATCGATTGATAAATATATTATAAGTCACCGAAAGTCGCAAGCCGTGTTAGAAAATAACTGAAATAGGCGACTAAAAACTAGGAGATATCTTAAATAAAGTCAAGGAAGTACAATATTACCAGCAGTAAATTAAAGAAATTTGAATGTATGAATTCACAAATATGCTCGCATACAGTGCATCTGTCTTTTCACAGTGTTATCGAAGGGTAAATTTTTTTAGCTTCTAGCTATGTTTTGCAGCAAATACTAATGTGCGTATTTCACACTAGAAAGTGTTCCGACTGTTCGCAGTTGATTCAAGGTAAGGCCATATTTTAATGATGGCGAAAATAGCGTTATACCTTAGACCTAGACAATTATAAACTTTAGTTTGTCAAAAATGCGCTTAACATAAAAACGTCAGCGTAAAACGGAACCTAGCGAAATTTGCCTTACATCTGGTAAATCGTGACATGCGCAGTATTGAAGTAGCTCACTGAATTCTAGCAGTGTCGGTAAAATATCTTTGACCGAAAGCAAAATTTACATGCGATAAAATTCCTGATAGGAAAATTGGTATCGACATATAAATAACATGTCTGAATAAGGATTTCAGAAGTAGCATAACCGAATCAAAAATTTTATTTTGTCAAGAATGAGCCACAGATAGACCGCGCCTCAGTGGCGCGATCCATTAGTGATTCATACTTAACAAAAGTTGTTTTGACAATCGGAAATACTTGTGAAAGGAACATATTAAACTATGTGATTATCAAAGCGCAAACGTAACTGGTATGTTTATACTCGTGTTGCACATACAACCAATCGAGCAGTTAATTAATTAATTGGTAAAATAATCAGACTAGCACAATCAGAAATAATATCAAAACTACAAACAAATCGTTTCTAGACACGGGGATACAGATAGGGTGTTTATATTCGAAAGCTAATGTAAACTGATGCCCTAGAGTTGACAGGATATCCGACTATTGCCAGGCTCAAGGAATGAAGGCTAAAGATAGCGGCAAGGATTGTTTATTCGAAAGCTTGTGTAAATTGATGCTTGATAGTCGACAGGATATCCGACAATTGTCGGTCGGGCTTATGGGATGAAGGCTAATGAGCATCTATCTTGCAGGTTTTACGGCGTAGAACATTGTTGAAACGTACACACAGCTAGGTTTAGAGAATTGTCCGACTCGAATCCAAAATCGGAATTTTTTAAGGCGAAAAATCTATCACAAAGTATAGGCTTCATCTGTGGCGCATTCATGGTAAAATACATTTCTGATTAGGCTAATACAAAAGTTGTAAAAATTCTGTTCTGTGTTGGCATGAGCTATGTCTATCGCGTCAAATTGGCCTATTACGTATTAACGAAGGAAAATCTTGTGTACGAATCTAAGCATGCCTACCTATTTCTGCAATACGCATCGCATCGACAGCTTTGATATAAACGTCGCTCTTTTTTCTGCTTTTCTTTCTTTTTTCTGCTTACTTTCTGCAGTAGTATTATATTTTTGAAATCTTGAGTTCAAGAAATTTATTTTATTACATATTAATGGTGCAGAAATAAAAATATTATAGTAACCCTATAAATTGGGTTCTTTATTTCATTTTAAATGAAAAACCACTAAACAGATAGTTTACATCATCTCGAACGGAACATTATTAACGTTTTGTAACTAATTTTTACACGGGATCTAGAGGAAATTAGTGTTATTATGAAAAAACGCGAATATCTAGCTACTGGGTGGGAATTCGGTAGAAGTTTAGAAGTAAAATTAGATATAACCTTTAATCTCTTCAGACTGTCTATTATAATATTCGCGTTTTCGTTTTCTAGCATAGGATATAAAATAATGGCTTATGTAAATCTAAGCAAGGACTTGCCGGATATTGAAAATATTTTGGGACTGAATCCCCGAATAAAACATCACGCAACGTTGACCACAACAGTCGCGACAAAGAAAGCTCGTAAACATTGGAAGAGAAACGCGGATAAATCTTGTTCAACATGCAAACCATTGAAAAATGATTTTGATGACATCAAGCACACTACGTTGAGCGAACGAGGAGCTTTGAAAGAAGCAGCGAGATGTTTGAAATGTGCAGATGCTCCGTGCCAAAAAAGTTGTCCAACGCAACTTGATATCAAAACCTTTATCACCAACATTGCGAATAAGAATTATTACGGGGCAGCTAAGCAGATTTTTTCCGACAACCCACTCGGTTTAACTTGTGGAATGGTCTGCCCAACGAGCGATCTCTGTGTTGGAGGATGCAATTTGTACGGTTCAGAAGAAGGGCCCATTAATATCGGCGGATTACAGCAGTTTGCTACTGAGATATTTCGTGACATGAGAATCCCACAAATCCGCGACCCTTCACTTGGAGATGAAATTCAAACACCTGCATATAAGCAAAAGATTGCAATGATTGGCTGTGGACCAGCAAGTATAAGTTGTGCTACATTTCTTGCAAGACTTGGATATTCCGACATTACAGTATTTGAAAAGATGGATTATATTGGAGGACTGAGTACATCTGAGATTCCGCAATTTCGACTTCCTTATGACGTTGTTTCATTTGAAGTAGATTTGATGAAAGACTTAGGAGTGAAAGTTGAAACAGGAAAAGCACTAACAAAAGACGGAGTAACATTAAAATCGTTGAAAAGTGACAACTTCTCCAGCGTATTTGTTGGCATTGGTCTTCCAGAACCGAAAAAAATTCCAGCTTTTGCGAAGTTAACAAGAGAAAATGGATACTATAGCTCCAAAGAATTTTTGCCTCTAGTCGCCAAAGGTTCAAAACCAGGAATGTGTTCATGTAAATCCCAGCTCCCTTCATTAACTGGTGGAGTTGTTATTGTTCTTGGATCGGGAGATACAGCATTCGATTGTGCAACTTCAGCATTAAGATGTGGAGCACGGAGAGTCTTTGTTGTTTTCCGAAAAGGGTTCTCCAATATTCGGGCTGTGCCAGAAGAGATGGAGCTGGCAAGAGAGGAAAAATGTGAATTTTTGCCATTCCTCTCGCCTCTAAAAGTGTTTCAAGGTGAGAATGGCAAAATCACTGGCATGGAATTTGTTCGCACTACGCAAGATGACGATGGAAATTGGATCGAAGACCATGAGCAAACAACAAAATTGAAGGCAAATTATATTTTATCAGCATTTGGATCTTCCTTGACAGATACGAATGTGCAAGAAGCGCTACAGCCAATCAAATTTAATTCATGGGGTTTGCCTGAAGTCGATCCAAACACAATGGCTTCGAGTGAGCCATGGGTATTCTGCGGAGGTGATCTTGCTGGCCAAGCACACACAACAGTGGAGGCAGTCAATGATGGCAAGACCGCAGCTTGGTATATGCACAAATATCTTCAAAACAATTATGGGCAAAAAGTATCTGAAGTACCTAGATTGCCAAATTTTTTCACAGCCATAGATAAAGTGGATGTTGGTGTTGAGTTGTGTGGATTGAAATTTCAGAACCCATTTGGATTAGCAAGTGCTCCCCCTACAACAACATCAGCAATGATACGCCGTGCATTCAAAGAAGGTTGGGGGTTTGCTCTTACAAAAACGTTCTCGCTGGAGAAAGATATTGTGACAAATGTCTCTCCACGTATAGTAAGAGGTACAACGTCTGGACAACTATATGGTCCAGGTCAGGGATCATTTTTGAACATTGAACTCATCAGTGAGAAAAGTCGTCAATATTGGTGCCAAAGTATTACTGAACTGAAAAAAGATTATCCAGAGAAAATACTGATTGCCAGCATCATGTGTGGATACAATAAAGAGGACTGGACAGAACTCACCAAAGCAGCATCAGAAGCAGGGTCTGATGCGTTGGAGCTGAATCTTTCTTGTCCCCATGGAATGGGAGAACGAGGAATGGGTTTGGCATGTGGTCAAGATCCTGAGCTTGTTCGAAACATCTGTAGATGGGTGAGAGCTGCGACTAAATTGCCTTTCTTTGCAAAGCTGACGCCGAATGTAACAAATATTGTCACAATTGCAAGTGCTGCTAAAGAAGGAGGAGCTGATGGTGTCACCGCAACAAACACAGTATCTGGTCTTATGGGATTACATTCTGACGGAAGTGCTTGGCCCAGAGTAGGTGCTGGCAAGAGAACAACCTATGGTGGAGTTTCAGGAAATGCTATTCGTCCAATTGCTCTTCGTGCTGTGTCAGCAATTGCTAGAGCTCTCCCAGGTTTTCCTATCCTAGCTACAGGAGGTATAGACTCAGCAGAAGTCGGCCTTCAATATCTACAAGCTGGAGCAACTGTCCTTCAAGTTTGCAGTGCAATCCAAAACCAAGATTTCACATTGATCCAAGATTATGTAAATGGACTCAAGGCTCTACTTTATCTTCAATCATCTGACCAGTATAAAAGTTGGAATGGACAGTCACCCGTTACGCCCAGTCATCAACTTGGAAAGAAGGCATACAACATGTCTGAAATGATTGGAAAAGATCTACCTCATTTTGGTCCATTCAAGAAAGAACGAGAAACCATAATTGCTAAAACGAAGGCGGAGTCTTCTGACGAGAGCAAAACATCCATGCCAGCATCATCTCTCGACATACCAATGAGAAAGATAGTAACAGTCAGTGATGTCATCGGAACTGCTTTACCAATGATTGGAGCATACAACGACTTGAACAACAAAGAACAAGTTGTTGCTCTGATCGATCCAGAAATGTGCATTAACTGCGGAAAATGCTATATGGCCTGTAATGATTCAGGATATCAAGCCATCGTATTTGATCCAGTCACTCATCTTCCAAAGGTTAATGACTCTTGTACAGGGTGCACACTTTGTGCAAGTGTTTGTCCAATTATTGACTGTATTAAAATGGTCAAACGAGAAACTCCTTATATACCAAATAGAGGTATTCCAATAACAGTTGGTGTCTTGAGTTGAAAAGTATATTTATCAAACAAAGTTCCACATTGTAAATGTCTGCAATGCTTCATATCTACCTGTACTATAATAGTTAGACAATACTGTAAATATATTGATCATATGGCTCGCAAACATTATAACATTCTTGATTCTTTGAGCCAATGAATTTGAGCATCTTACAACATAAAAACTTGTCATATATTCATGAAACCACTCATTTTTGTTTATTCTGGGTATGACAGTCAGCCAAAAAATATACCTAAAGTAAAAAATGAGTGTGGAAACTTGGCAATAAACAGTCTTTTTAAGGTGTATACCTAAAAAAGAGTATATTTACTATTGCTAATTCTTTTAAAAACTGTTTTAGGCGTCGTTGAAAAGTTTGCTCTAAATATATATGTTAAGAGAGTGTGCATATTTTCTTGTTGTTCATAGGCAAACATATTTAATTTACAGTTATATAAAAAAGTATACGTAAGTTTTAATACACCGAAGTATTCGCCTGCATAAAGAAAAAAAAAATAACATATCATGAGATCTCTCCTAGGGTGTTTCTGATACAATCTAGTTGTCACAAACGTTGATAGCTTAGTCTCCAGCAAAACTTTATATATGACATTTTGTCTCCTGCAATTGAAGTAAAACCTATACCGCAATGCCATGATATTCTTGTGCGTATGAAGTGTCACATGATGATCTAGACAGCCAAGTGTACAAGTTGTAATAGTACATACTTCGTAGACAAGAAAGAAATTGTTTGGTGTGTTGCAGTTGTATCAGTATTTTAGCAGCTGGACTACTCATCAGAAAATGATTCACAAAATGATAATAAGAGTACTGTGCTGACAATTTTTGAACTATCAACTTAGTCAAGTATGTACCACAGATGAACCACAACTCATCTGTGCAATCAAACAGTATCTTGACTTATATTTTCTTGTCAGGACAGTGTAGTACACCATAGGTGTTTCAAAGGTTAATTCACAATAAATCTACCACTTCCAATCCTACGCAAACACACATTCATGAGTTGACCGAAATGCGAATGTGTACTACAAAACCCATTATCATCTCTTTGAAATTATTTACAAAACATTATTGTAGTAAAACATTATTACTAAAAAAAACTTTAGGCTCGTCTTCGTTCTTGCAGATGGGGGAATTTCAATGAAAAAAGCGAAGTTTTCAGAAAATAACTGTTGAAACCAGTCTGTGTATGCAAAAACAATCACACACTTAAATCTTACTTTTTCAACTTTGAAGACAATGCATTTCCACCAGCTGCTGCAGCTGGTTTCCTTCTTCGCAACCCCGCAACATTCAAAGCTAGATTTGTAGGAACTTCTTCCAAAGATGTAGTCATCGGTTCAAAATTATCCACTGATGGAGAAAATCTGTCATTTTCACGATAAGTAAAAAGTCTTGTATTTCTTCGACCGCTACTTTTCTATGTAACATATAAGAAAGCAAATACAGTAATTTAATTGACCATAAAAAATTTAGAAGATTGAAGCAATGACATTCCTGCAGTACAGCCAGTTTTGTTGAAACTATTGGAATAGAATAGGTAATATCGAAGAAAATGGCTGTCATCAGAAGAAACTTTAACAAATGGGCAATATTTCATAATATATCTGTCGCTAGAAGACTAAAATTTTTTTTCTGGTAGGAACCAAGCTGTAGAAAAAGGTTCAAAAATCAACAAAACTACTATACAATAAAATAGCATAGAAATTTACGCAATCAAAATATAGTAATCATTCATGTGTGTTATGAAGTCCAAAAATATCCTTTTATGAGCCCAATTGACAATATCATTTTTGTCAAACATAGCCAATGATGCATGCTTCGTTTTATAACTCTATATGCTTGAAGAAATTTGCTTTGATATAAAATTTTGACAGGAAAGGGCATGCTAGTTAACAAAGGGAACATATATTTAGGAAAAGGAACTATTAAACAAACATAACAATACCTTAAGTTTTTGCACATCACTATGATATTCGTATTCTTGTACTGAACCACTGATAGGACTGGCTGAGTAGAACTCGTACTCTCTCTGTAGGATAGAGGGTGAATCAAAGATTATTCAAACCAATAATAATTCAGAATTTGTGATGTGGGAAGGGCTGATGATAAATTTCACTGTTGATATTGTATTTTTGAAAAAGATCGCATAGGTTCTCCAGATAATTAAGTTATGGCCATAAACTGCAACTAAATTATACTGCAATTTTTTTTTAATCAAATTGAAATGGCCAAAGATTGTTTCTCCATTTTTGTTTAGAAGAGAATCGAGTAAAAATCAAAATAATCTATCAAAAATCTCCCAATCCATGACCCTGAAAATTACTGATGATGACGCACCTAATAAATATTTTTATTCATCATCCAACCACATTCATTCAAGTTATCTACATTCCTAGTACTGGACCTTAAATTTTATTTTTTATTTCATTTGATACTCACAGCAGAAAAAAATTTTTGTTGCCAACAGCAGTCTAAATCTTCGTTTTCAAGAATAGTTTGACCGAATTCATTCACATTCATAGATGAAACTGATGCAGCACCCCGTGTGTCCCCTCCGCCAGCATCTTCTGCTGTTGCTGGTCGAGAGGTAAGAAAACCTAAGATTGCAGGACTAACTCGCTGTAGATTGATGCTGGAAATAAAATTTCACCGGCATTAAGTTTGATATTCACCAAATGCGATGCGAATATGAAATACTTCTCATGTAACGCATCCGAATAAAAATACCCTGATAATTCTGCTTTATTGTAGGTGTTACAAATTCAGACTTGCTTACGCATATGAGAAATAACTATATTGCCAACGATTTATTTTCTGTAGAGTGAGATTGGAACACAGGCATGACCATTTATAAATATTTTCACACAACAGTCTTCACGGCTCAGATCCGGAAAAAAGTAAACTACCTTTATAAGCCTTATATTTCAATTTTACAATAGCAAAACATGTTTCTCAGCAATATCTGTGTAAATTCCCAAATAGGAATTAAATTATTTTTATCAAATATATTAGGTAAATGATTGAAAACACACAGCTTTACTTAAATTGTATATTATTGAAGAGTGCCCGCTAGACAAACTAAGCATTACATAAACATGTCAGGTTAGTTCAATTGTTGAAAACCGGATCGTTAATAACGTCAAGAGACGACTAAAAAGAAACAAAGAAGTGATAAATGGTTTTACCTATGCAAATACCACTTACTGCACTCTGCTATTGTGGTTTAGTTCTGTATGGGATGTTTCCAGCTTAGAGTATTGTTGCTGGCACTTTATCTTGTACTGTGTAGTACCTCTTTGACATTCGAGTGGCCAGAAGTTAGCTCCATGTAGGCAGGTAGACAAATCCCACCTAGTATTGCAGTTACCGTATTCTATCCTAAAGTAAACAGGTACAGGGTAAGACTCACCTGAGTCGAAAGTTTTTTATAGGATCTCCTGATCGATACGTCGCGCCCCCTAAATCCAGTTCATAGGACTTGTCCATTGTGTAAGCTATAAATACAATGCATACGACACCGCAGCATTCAGTCACTTACATTGCGCAGCCCAGCGAGATTGAGCCAAGGCAGTTGGTTGTGGGTGTTTGGACTATCATCGCTGTACAGTATATCAAGCGTTTACCAATTAGGTCAAAGGTCGAGGGTATTTTATCACACGGAACATGGAATGTAAGGGTCTCAAACGATTTTGTAGCCACCTGAAGCATTAATTTTGATAAAATTCCATCAGATCAGTCTTTTTTTTATTTATCATGGATAAATGAGGTCAAGCTTGCTTAATCGGCAGAGCGTTGGAAATGCTCTTTTATCTACGCATCTCAGATCGTTCTGACGTTGGTTCGATTCCCGTGGGGAATGATTAGGATAGACATAGACATAAATACATACATTGCTATATTTCATAAACTCCAATTGTATTAAATACCCTATGTCCAATAAAAAGAAAAATAGCATCTGGCATTTTTGAAAGTATTGTCAAATCATTGTATCATACTGCAAATGTTTTTTTTTTATTAATCTAAGTTTCAACCATTAATATTTTGCCCAATTACTGTATCTCAAATAACAAAACGAAATGATAATAATTCATATCAGTAACAATAAAAAGCAGAATCAATAATATAATTTGGCTATCCTGGACATAAACTAAGTAATTCATGTAAGAATTTGCCACTCTTACAATGTGTTTAATTGGGTTCCAAATTTTGGCACAAATATCATTGTCTATCATGAAAGGCGATCCCCTTTCTTTCAGCAATGTTTTTTGCGGGGGTTGGGGGTCGAAGTTCCTTACCTTTTATTTTTATTTTTACTTCTTTTTAAATTTACTTTACTTTTTTCTGTTATTTTTTTATTATTTTCATGGACAGTTTTCTCTTGAGTTCTTTTTTCGCTTGCGTTCCAACTTCAGTTATAGTGTGAGTGTATGTGTGTTTAGTAATATTTTATAAATATTTTTTTTGAAGTGAGCAAACACGTGTTACTCTCTTTGAATCTTTCTATAAAACTTATTCCCTGGCACGTTTTTAAACTTTAGTTAAGGTTTTGTTTGCTTTTCTGATAAATCTGTAATGTGATATCTTTATTTGTATCGCCTTTCGTGAGGTATCGAAATAAACTACGTCTATGTTTAGGATAGGATTTCATTTTTATCCTGCGGGAGAAGAAAGCCCACAATTCAGCTTAATCATATGGCGAACCACGACCTCTCGTGCAGATAGATACCAGTTTTAATCGGGTAAGGTACTGCTTAAGTGAACGACCGTGCACCGGCGACGCGTCCGGCAGACCTCTCGCATATAATCGTCATTCATCACGGGATTCAAACTCGCGTCATGACGATGAGAGATACGCAGCTCGAAGTTCATTCCTAAAGCTTTTTACTGATTGAGCTTAGCCGGGCACCCTAATTTAATATATGCGAGAGCAAAAACGTTCACTCCATTTGGAACTGTTGTACGAGAGGTCGTGATTCGCCATATATGCTCATTCCTTATTCTTTGCTTTCCCCTCCCGCGTGATAATAATGAAATTTTATCCTATCGTAATTTGGAATAGGAAAGGAAGTTCGTAAAATCAACAAAAGATAATTTTGTAACTATTTTGTTACTATCAAAAAGGAAATCTGGTAAAATCAAGTAGGCCAAGGTTCATTTCCACTTCATACCAAGGATAAATATAGAATTCGAGAATACAGCGAACTCCTCATTTCTGTTACCACTGTTAGTCGAAATAGACGATTGTACCTACTTAGTATTTTCATGGTGCAGTGGTTATGATTTATGTGAAGTAAGAAGTGAATATGATTTATGTAAACTAACTTGAGACTACAAGATATGAGTAAAATGGGTTCCAGCGTCCACTATCACAAATTTGGGGTTCCCCTCATTCGCGGAAAAGGCAGACTTTGTTGCTTTCGGTATGGTCATTTTTTTCAAATTTGCAAATCAATTTTCAAATCGACTACACATGAGGATGGACGAATTTTGCCGAAACTCACAAATATATATCAATAATTTTGCAGTAAGTGATTGCTTGATGTTATGTTATCGCTTATCATTAGTGGCATATGTAATGGATCGCCCTTTCTCCAAACATAAATCAAACCGAACATTCTTTCACCACGCCTGATCGCGCGTGGGAATATTACCGTTGTCTATACTCTTAATAAAATGCGTTTAACGCCAAATAAAGGAAATTATTTTCTGTGTCAAATAAATCTGAAAACATTTTATTATTCATTCGTTATAGAGTCGCCTTGGCAAGTAGTGGCTGATACGCAAAGATAAAATGTGCTCTGCTAAAATCTCACAGTCTTGGCATTTTGGCATAGCTTTTAGACCACTTGAAACCCATTGCAGGAAATCGTAGAAGCCAATTATATAATATCGTCAAAGTCATAAAATATTTAAGCAAGAATCTTTGTTTCAAGCAAAACGATACAGTGGAATAAGAATGAAGTAGATAATAATAGCAGCAACTAGGAAAATCAAATATAATATGGGAATAGGTTGGCAATAATTTTCCTAATGAACCCTAATACATCGGACGGATAAATTCTACAGGTTTTCCATTCGCAAAATATTTAGGTGTCTTAATTTATATAAAAAAAACTTTTACTCAGGTATGTAAATATAACAAATATTAAATGTTCTGGAACGGGCATTGCATAATGTAAGATTCTGCACTTGGCAAGCAGTATTATTATTGATGCTTTTAAGTCCACTTCAATTCATTCTGCATCAATTTTATGTATTGTTCCCTTTCCGCCATCTAGCAGTATCCAATCTCCTGCAAATTAATATGATATGACTATTTACTAGTAATGGAACTAAAATACTAGGTACATTCATCAATATCGCACTATTTTTATTTGGCAGAATAACTACCTGTAATGAATGGCAAAAAATAGTTTACCTGTTTTTAAAACTTGCGTTGCCTTTTTGGCGCTGACGATGCATGGTAGCCCATATTCTCTAGCAACGATAGCGCCATGCGATATTAATCCTCCCACTTCAGTAACCAATCCAGATATTATTGGGAAATAAGGACTCCATCCTACATCAGTTGTTCTCGCAATCAAAATTTCGTCTTTCTGTTAAATAAAAGCAAACATGAAATTGAAGGTGAAAGTTTAAGCTGTGCTCAACTCGACGAATACAACGAAAAAGTTACAAATTTGCGATATCACGCCTGGGCAATTCCATGATTCGAATCAATTCTAATAACAAATATTCGAAACAGTCGTGAATCTGTCATACTAACAAACGCTGATAAAATGAAGTGAACTAATTCAACGGCAGAATGAAGAAGAATATTTCAGATTTGACTTTGTGTGCTCCCAGAGATGAAAGTGCATTTCTCTCTTTAGAGTTTGCTCATCATGTATGCTTATGTTAGTAAATTCGTAGCAGTTTTCTTGGTTTTGATGAAGGGCGCAAATTGCAATGATAAAAACGATAAGTTACTTTTCACAACAAAAATAAGTGACTATATCCGATTCGAATTAAATTTGAATTTCAAAGGGTTCGGTTTTTCCCAGCCTCAGTGGCAACCACGTTCGTGAGCGTGATGCTGTTATATAAAACAGGCGATTCGTTGGAGACATGGATTGGAGGGGAAAATAGTGTTCAAGGGTAGACCTACCTTTATTTCATCAGCATCTGTCAGGGATAAAGTAACTCTCGCTCTCCCTTTCACTACGCCGTGACTAACAGGAAAACCCTGAAGTATTACTTCATTGCAACTTGATAGTACATTTACGGAATTATTAAGATTTATGGGAGTCACGGGAATCTGCATTGAAATCTCGTCAAATAGAAGTTCTTGAGCATGTACGTAAACCTTGCGTCGTCGACGTGCCCTTTGCGAAAAATAGAGTTTAAAATTAGATAAAATCGGCGAAAAATCATCTTCTAATTGAGAAAATACAGACCTTGTAACTAAGTGAGATGATCTTGTTCTCAGAAGTTTTCCTATTTCACCATGAGTAAGAAAGAAAATCATATCGCTTTCAGGCAAATATCCCTGCAATAGTATAAAACAAATTATATACGTATTGCGCATGATCGCTTTCATTACGCACGGGGGAATGGACGCATAGTTTTATCAGAAAATATGTTTTGTAAAGTATGAACCACTGATAGATCGCGCCATCTAGGCGCAGCATATTAATCGCTTATGTTTGACAAAAAAAAAATTCTAATTAGTAGGCATTTTTTTCCTTAAAGAGTAAATCACAACGAATTTGGTAATATTCCCGCTCAAATTATTTTCGATTCATACCTAATCACAGAAATGATTATTCGAATCGATACGAATATTGAATCCAAAAGCATCTCTAATGATAACACGCTTGCCCATGTCCATCTACGTAACTCACGCAATTGTATGTGTTTAAGTTTACATTTTCGAGAAAATGACCCACCTCTTTTTCTAACATATCGCCAAGATTCCAGTACGCTTTTTTGAATTGATTGCCAATACGTACAATCATTGATTTACCCCATTCACGAGAACCAATCGACTTTCGAGAGTTTGGTATTATCCATTTGAGTAGAATTCTATAAAATACAAAATATTATTAATATTGTTCATGAAATATGAAAGAAATACTTATGCTATATATCTTTCACTATGCGTCTGATTTACCTCAATCTTTTTGTTTTGTTTTGAGCATTTTTTTACAAAAACCTCATAGACAAATATAGTCTCTCAAATCACATAAAAAATTGAATGGATTTGAATCAATCTCACCTTTTATAAGCTATTCTTATTACTATGTTAATTGCATATAAGATGATTAGATATATTCAGAAACCTATATAACCTTACTTAGGATGACAAAATAAAACAAGTTCTAAAAAGTTAATATTCGCCATACCGTAAAATGGTCATAATGGCTACACCGTCAACGGCCTCATGGAATACATTCTATAGAAAAAAAAATTAAGGATAATGCATGTAATGATACATTACTTTTTCATTGCTGAAACAGGCGTTTGCAACTTCTTCAGCACATCATCGGTCGATAGATAATGTTTTGTGGGGACAGCAGTATAGTTTTTTACTGAGGTCTAAAATAAAGCAAAGTTAAACAAACAGGAAATTGGGAGACATAACACACAAAAAGACACAAAATTATTCGATTCATTCATTTTGCAAATATTGCGCCAAATTCAACCTTTGTAAATCCAGTAGTCTCTCATCCACTCTTCCAGTTGTGATTTTGGCGTAGTGCCTAGAAGAAATTAACTTACGGCAACATATAAAACAAACAGCTAGACAAAGGCACTAGGTTAGGTCCTAAGAAAGTTGGCAACAATTGGGTTACGATGTGAAAAATCTACGACATATGAATGACTCACTTGTAATGCAGTCCCAAGCTTGGCGGGATCATCAGCCCAAGATTTCTCACGCAGTTCTAACTCTCGTATGCATCGATGTCCGCAATTCTTTAGAAAAAGTCGGAATGAATCTCCGGCACTGCCCTTGTATTGTAACAACCATTCTACCGCATCCTGAAATTAAGAAAAGTATCGTTTTTATATGATCGCTATTGGCTTTAAAGTTAATGTTCATTCATTTAAAGTCTTCCCAACACTAATTCCAAATTTAGTACAATTTCATGTTACGTCTATCGTAAGAGCATCGCCAAAAATGCTAGGCAAACTTAATTCCGAAATACCTTGAAATTTTGAAATTTAGATAAACAAATAAACAATTTAACCTTGGGACACATTCCAATGAATTTATCTTTTTCGCAGCTTTTAAAAATGTGTTCTGCAGTTTTGTTCAGCAAAGTCGGAGCATCTGCAGATACGACATTTTCACATGAGGATAAAATTGTTGCAACATCCGAGAAATGTTCTGTTTCCCACTCTGTTGATGAAAGTATTAAGAATCATAAATCAAGATTCAAGACCTTAGTTTAAAATATCGTGAATGAAGTAACCGAACGGCTGGCTGCGTGTTTTTTCGTTTTCGTTGTGCTACCTGCAACGCAACTCATGAAACACTAAGACAACTTTCCTGTGTTTTGGGGCCTTTATGTTTGTAAAATTTTGAAGAACATTGTCATAATATTCTACTTATTGACGTGGTCAGTTACGTAATTAGTTACACGTCTATTTTAAGCATATTCATCATAGAAACAGTTGCTCTAAAATATTCCGCGCCTAGTTATTCGGGTTTCATTAAAACTGATTATTCGTATATTTTGGGGCATGATAATCCCAGGGTGTGTAATTTTTCTAACGGTGGGCATTGAACTATCGAAATTTTTCTCGGAACATAACTTGTAAATAGAATGAGAGACAAAAAGTGTACTTCTTTACTCATCCGAATCAGAGAGCACGATTTCGCTTCGGCGGCGCGATCTTTCAGTGCCCATACTTGAAAAATGTTTTTGAATGGAATGTGATGGAATTAGAACTGGTGGATGTGTGAAACTCACTCAAATTTCCTCCGGATAAAATTCTCATGAGAAAAGTGCTGAAAATTCCTGAAAACGCAGCATGCATCATATATATTATCCAGCCTTCTACTAAGTATGATATCATGTTGTCAGATATAACCCTTTGTGAAACATAAAAAATCGTACGTATAATTATATAACATATTTATTCCCAATAAAATACTTTTTCCAAACTTCTTTTGTTAAGTTTGTGTCACTGATGGATCTCGTCGCATCTTTGGCGCATGCTTGACAGAATGCAATTTCTGATTAGTTAAACTTGGTATGTCTTGCGTTCAATAATAGTGATAACCATGTGTAGATTTTCGAAGAAAAGTGACATACCCAACACACCTACGCAATACCGACTGGATTTACGTGAATGACTCAATATCATTCAACATAAACTCCGGTAAGAAATGTTTATGGTTAATGCTCAAGGTCTGATAAAATTACGTTGAATTCGTTTTTTGGCATATTTCTTATAAAACTAGGTCTGAGATTGTATGTTTTGTTGGGCATGAGTCACTGATGGATCGCGCCGCGAAGGCGAGGTTCATCTGTGGCTCATGCCTGCCAAAATAATATTTCTGACTTGGAACATTTTATTAATATTAAATACTCACTGGTATAATTGTTTGCTGTCTTTTCCTTTTAAACGAAGATTTCCGGTTTTAACGACAAGTTCTTCGAGTTTTCGTGTTGAGCTGCTCAAGATCTACAAATATAATAGGGAAGCATTGACCCAATCAGACAGATTGTGTCCATTGTGTCCATTATTCGTAGGGTGTGACTCATAGATTCTGCGTACCGCCAGGGCGCGGTTCCTCTGTGGTTCACGCTTGACAAAATAAAATTTCAGAATAGGAGTCGATTTTTATTAAATGCGACAACGTGTCATACACCATAACACCAATCATAGAGTAAAAGGCAGAGTGCAAAAGAAGTGGCCTACGATATTAAATAACGGATACTGATAACGACCAAAGCGGTTAAACTGAATGGAAAATATTTAAAAAAATGTACAAAGAGTTTTCCATAGTATTACGTAAAACCTTTATCCATTAGCGATAATTTCTGCTGATTCCTACAAAATTACCGATGCTGATAGTTATTGTCTCATGGCTCATCTGAATATCGCACCATTAAGTATACAGAACGTGTAAACAAATTCGAGAATGTCCAACTCGAAATTTATTGTCCAAATATATTTTGTTAAATATACATCAGTGATAATGGATCGCGCTGCCCAAGTGTGGTTAATCTGTGATTCAAAAACAAGATAATTTACCACATGAGATCCTTATCCTTTGAGACAAATTTATGTAAAAAAGGAGCACTATACAAACTTTTGCAAATCTCAATGCGTTCCAAATTCGCGTAGGAAAAGAATTGGTGTTGTTATGATACTTTATTACGTCTTCTTCGGTCAAATCGTTTAAAACCGAACCAAAAAATACCACATCAATCGATTTCTTTTCAGATCCAAAAACAGCTTTTGAATGTAATCTTGTTAATTCCTTCAATAAAAATATAAAATTATATGTATCAGAAGTTTCTTTTCCCTACTTCGACAAACTGTTTTCTGATAGGCTAACGACAAAACTGTCATAAGAGGAACAACATCCTCGCATATCTGTTCTAAATTTACGAATACAACAACAATAGTTACTGTTTTTAATTTGTTCTCGAATGAGGCTTAAGACAGAAAAATTATGGTATTTTACTTTATATCATTCATACTAAGTCATAATAGGTTGCTACGTCACCTAATTTGCAAATTAACAAGAAGATGATATCATGCGACACTATCATGGAAACTATGCAAAAGCATGAAGCATCTTAATAACTTTCATCCATATTACGTCAAAAATAACAATGAATATTATATTATTTCCACGCCCCCCGAAGCTCCTTGTCATCAATATAAATATCTCGACAAGCAAAAATAAAACTCACTTTATAATTAAAAAATAGATGTCCATGTGATTGATGTAGATATACGTCACTGGTATTTGAAAGATCTCGCGGACACGCACGGCTAGAGAAAACCTAAAAACGGAAATCTGTTAGTTGTTCTTACAGGTGTATTATTTGTATTCGGATTAGAATAGATTATTTTTATATATATTTGAACGTTTGTGTTTCGATCATCACGATGTTTGCTGAAGTGTTGAGCGTATTTTCAAGTTGAAATTTAGGATAGAATTTAATTTTTGTCCTATGGGAGAGGAAAACCGAGAAAAAGGCTTATGGCGGCCCTCGCCATATGGTGACCTAGTCAGAAATTAATTTTTGACAAACATAAGTTACAAAAAGCGGCTCGACGACGCGATTCATCAGTGCTTTATATTTAACCAAAGACACTTGGCGATCATTTTTTTTTACTGGGGACCATGAGCTGTCGAGCAGATAGACAGCAGTTCAATCGCATATGGAGGTTTCAACTAAGAATATTCAAACCTGAGTTGCATAATCCGTCGTTCGACAAAATAAAGAACCGGTGAGTGGTGTGACAGGACCCGTCATCATTTCTCTGAAATAGAGTAGTTAAAGAAACAACTCTAAGTGAAAAATTTCCTTGCTTGTCTCAAATTGGGCAGATAAAAAGGGGTGAAAAAAGTGGTAGATGGTTAGACCATCGCCCAGGGGAGCTATCACTCACTGCACTTTACCATGCCGGTTCAGTTTTGTTTGGGTTGTTTAGAGTGCAGTTGCTGGTACTACATCTTTTCGTAGCTCTGTGCTATCAAGTGGCTGTTATTTGGTTCCTTTCAAGCACTGCTTCCAGCCCTGCTCAGAGTGAATTTCAATTAAAAAAAGACAATTTCACGTATTGTAGCCATTAGGTGCAAACATTCAAGTTCCACACATTTTGCCCTCTCCTTTTAAACTTTCACAGGCATCACGAATCAGGCTATCATATTAGAAGTATTGAATGGTGCGTAATGTAATGACCTACCGAAATACATAACCTAAAATTTATGGTTGCAAAATTTCGGGAATTTTCATGGGAGGTAATTTACCATCAGTAATTTTGGCAAAAGACGGAAATTAAAGGAATTTTTTGGAAAAAATGTTTCATTTTTTGTTGACAATGAAAATTTCCTTTATTCAGCAAGTTTTTGTTTTAATGAACGATTCATGATTAATTCGAATAATTTGTGCTTCCAATCGACCCGAATCACCGAATTAAATCGGCCAGCACTACTTTTGATAAAGTTGTCGGGAACTTGTCGTTCAAGGTTTCAAGGTTGACCGAATATTTATAGTTTGGAACGATTACAAATTAGGATATTTAAAAATATAAGTAGTAACGAATAAAAATGGTTTTAAATATCGTTTAGAGTGATTGAAATCTTAAAAGGCACTTATACGAAAATTCCAGACACTTTCCGGGTAACCAAAGTTCCGGGTTCCCAAACTTCCTGAAAATTTCCACCCATTTGCAACACTAAGACCGATACATACACGCACGCTCTCACTACTCGTAGTCAAAAGAAAACCTACCCGATATTTGCCGTAGTTACAACATAATTGTTGTTTGAAAATGCGGAATCGAATTCATGGTATAGTTCAAATTCGGTCTCGGTTGGATCGCAGGTTATTGGCCTGGCTTGAAGTAAATTGATCTGAAACAGAAAAAAAGTTTCTTGCATGACATACTTTTACGTTTTCTTAAATTGTTCGTGGGAGTTCAAAATGTTAAGTTGCATTGTCTGGTGCCACGTAATTGTTTGTTTCTACTACCACTAACCATTATATACATGAATACGCTAATCTACTTTTCCATATTTTGAAAATCAAATCGTCTGCGAGTTCATTACTATTGATTAAATAGAAGAACAGAAACACAAATAAATTTTTTCCACACCTTCCGGTCGCCTGATATTGCCCATTCGATATCGCGAGGAGATGCAAAATTGGTCTGAATACATTTCCCGATATCTACAAGTTGAAATATTTGCTTGTCCGACAAGCTCGATATACTTTTTTCTTCTGCAGAAACTTTGAGCGTTTCAACAGCCCCGGAAGCTATAAAACAATGAAAGTGCAAGTTCATATGTTGCTAAAATTAGGATGGCGTCGTGTTGGGACGTTTATTCTGTCAAAACTCGCCAATTGATGAGTTGCCGATGAATTGAGACTTGGCTCGACAAATACCTCGCGTTGGGGGAAATGAAACAATTGAGCAATTTAAGTAAAACGAACAGTTCAATATTGGCAAATATAAAATCAAAATCTATTAGTAACAATGTTTGCCTATGAAAGTAGAGCTTCATACTCTGGAAAGTCTTATAAAAATTAATATAAATGTGACTATAAAAATATTTTGCAAATGGTCTGCCTTGTCATATTCGTAGCAAAAATCAGCAATCAATTAATTCAGTCAGCAATTTCAAGTAAATTTATACATAAGGTGCTGTTGAATCGCTGCTGTGGTGATATATATATTGAGAAACTCGAGACAAGTTTCAAAAGAGACTCGAGGGAAGTAACGTAAAATCATTATCCTTATTATTTTAATCGAAAAGGAGATGAAAAAATTAAATTGGGCAATATTAATCAAACGTGCTATATATAGCCTCTAAAATTCCTCGAACAGAAAGTTTTTGTAATCTTAGCCATATTACAAATTACCTTTAATCACTATTTTTTCATTTTTACTTCCAATTTTCCTTGATATGATTTCAGGATTATTGTTTGGAGAACACGAAACAACAACCGTATCCGTCTCCGCATTCCCGGATACGACAGTCTGAAATCCAAATTTTGAAATATATGCAAAAAACGTTTATGTAATAATCACAGTGATGATTAATAAAAATAGAAGGGTTCTTAAATGCTAATAAAATGTATCAACCTCGCCAAGTCCATAATTTGCATCAATCAAAACGTGCCCAGGATTCCCGGATACTGGATGCTGAGTGAACATGACTCCAGATATTTGTGGCTCTTCAACCAACAACTGAATAACTACTCCCATAGGTGAAATAACTGGCTGTCCATGTTGCCTGCAAAATCGAAACAATATACTATTCAATATTGAATACAACGGAGAAAATGAATGACTTTTTGTATGATAATAATTGCAAGCTTAATTGAATTTCACGAAAGAATTTTACAGATCGTATAAAACGTATTCGTTGAAAGCTGAAAATGACAATAATCTTCCACTCATATAACCCAAAGGATTTCAACCTGAAATAAATATACTAATATAAAAAACATGCGGTGCAAAATTTGCGTTGCATACCGTATCCAATAAAACGCAACTTAACAATGAAATAAAACGATTCAGTTGTTACTTCCCGCTTCTGCGAGCAACTTGGCGTATAATAAGGTAAGTGTGACCAGATCCTACCGGTTTGTACCGGTTAAAAAGTGGTACATGACGAAGACATGGATCCAATAACTTCATCTTTCATGCTTACCTTCTGTATTGAATGACACTGTATGAATATTGACTTGCCCAACACTTTTTCAGAGCCTCGAAAACCTGAAAACGTATTGGAAACAAAATTTATCGAGTAAATGTTATAAAACATAATTGTGGTCAGGCGATAAATGAACCGATTACCTACTCATACGCAGCAAACATGGACTTTATTTCCATCAAACAATTTACAATAATACCGTATTTGCACGTACCTGTTCCACACCTCTGACCCCAAGAAACGTTTCCAACTGGCCAGCAGTAGATAAGTCGGAGGAGTCTTCTGCAATTGCTGATGAACGAACTGCAACCTATAAAATAAATCCTTACAGTAACTCATTTGAGTAAATGATCGAGGCCCTATGACAACGTTAACTTTACTTTACCAACTTTAACTTCACCAGCCCCTGTGATGCAATATTTAAAAGTTACGAATATGCGACTGGTATTCTACAACAAATAGAAAATATGGAGAATGCTGTTAAAATACTGCTATTAATATTGTAGAATCTTAAGTAAAAATCAAGCCCCTCAGCTTTGAATTATTAAAAAGAAAACTAACCGGTATATTCAAATCTTCATCGAAACTATGATACATTGTTCTGATGGCATCTTTCAATGATTTTTCTATGTCAGATCTTTCAAAAGCTTCTAAAATCCTGTTGCATAAACATATAACGAAAGATCAATAAATTATTTGTTTAATTGAAGAAATAATCCATATAAAGTAGAAATATATTTTCCAACCTGTCACTGAGCTTTTTAATTTTCTCATCTTCATAGGATGAAATATTGCCGATTTTTTTCAACAAATTTCGAATGTTTTTATTCGACTGTAAAATGAAGTAATAGAAAATTCTACCAAAGTGCATAACACATAATACCATAGTTGTACAGTGAATAAGAAGCAATTATAACCAGAGATTTTGCCTTGACGATCATAAATAATGTGCACTCCTGTTTTTGTTAAAGATAAGTCACTGATGGATCGCTTTTGTCTGATGCTTAAATAAAAAAAATTTCTGATTGGGAGAGCTAAACTTTCGACATAAATCGTAGACTTTTATACCTTGACATGTCTTTCGTAAGCTGGTGTTGTGATGCAAAATCCCTTTGGCACGATGAACTGTGAACAAAAAATTTTGACTGTTAAAAATGGTATTGCACTAATGCGTTAGGCATGTTTTGTTTAGCGTAAATCAGCGATGGTACCACCTATATTATTGTGCTATAATAAATGAACGCCCTTTGTACGGTACTATTTATATTTTTTCCCAATATATATTATGTCTTTATTGGTATAGTAATGGGCGTAAAAGGATTAGTCTCCACAACAACAAAAAACTTACGTCGTGAGATTCAGCAGCCCATTGTGTCAAAAATGCCAATTGCGATCCCTTCCCTCCGACCAAAGAATCTCTAGTACAATTTAAATCGTCAAACTCGAGAATTGTCATCCTATCTAAGTTAAAAACCTCTGAAAGATCATCATAACGTTTCGCTGATGACTTGGGACAATCGCGTACAGACCTTCTGTTGCTTTCATGTCTTTGAGAAAAAGAAAGATAATCATATAAAAGTATGCACTGTCTATTGGAATATGTAAGATTATTGTTTTGTTATTGCTCAGTCGATCGCGACTTAAAGATGTGGAATAGATCTCATGATCTCAGCAACTCTTGTTCAACAAAAATTAAAAAAAAAATATATTCTCTGATATTTTCGTATTCAAGCGCTGTAGATCGGACTGTTCGGGTGAACAAAAAGGTTGTAAGTCGTGAAAGATTCGAAAGGTCTTAATCATGTAGATCTGTAAGAATATATGTTTTACGGCCACTTATTTTAATAGCATACAATTGCATCAGTAATGCCACATATTCTAAGTAAAATCTATTTTGTCATAGACGAAACCAACCTGAAAGTCTGCGGGAGACCAATGCTCGCTATAATTTAATCGTTTCGTAAATATTTACGATTGCAATGCTGCGTTCCTCTGCTATAAGCCTACATATTTTGGTTTTCGGTCAAAGATACACGACCCTTTGTTTTATAATCATTAATACATTAATAACTACCTCCAAGTGAACTATGCGTTGTTTTTGCAAAAATTTGTTTTTAAATTTTTCTTCCAGTGGTCTTTATGAAGCGATCTGCGAGAAGACACCAATCAGCTGAGGAAAAGACACTATACCTGTAGTACCATTCAGCAATACCACGTCCCGGTATTCCATTGACTTGATAATCAGCCAAGTTTTCGTAAATCTTTCCTTCCCATTCGAATCCACAATAATATTTTGCCTTTCTCTTAATTTGACATGCAACTTTATACTCGCAGTTTCCTGAAACAAAACAAAGACATGCAAAAATAAATTTCGTCCTATTCTACATTATTTCTATAGAAGACTGACTTTATATTCGACTGATCCAACCAGAAACTTGAATGTGTCAAGTATGGGACATTGATGAACCGCGCCTAAGCGGCGCGATCCATCATTGGCCTATACTTAACAAAACAGTTTTGTTAGGAATCTTCTCACCCGGGACATGCATAAAGCTGCGAATAAGCAACATTGCCTTATCAGCTACCAAATGCTCATTGTTCAGTTCGACCATTTGAAAACTTCACAAATCTGCACAATGAAATCGCCGCCAATACTAATAGATTAAGGAGCAAAAGATACCAAAAAGGAGTTCTGTTCCTGATTTTAAAAATGACCCTTAAAAGAAAACATTATTGAGTATGCAAATGATTGGAGGTGAACAACATTATTTCAAGTTGATAAATTAATTTTATTTACCTGCTTTAAACTTAAATGTTAATTTAGTCGGTATAGAACCATTTTCTCCATGTTTCCACAACTCAAGATCAATGTCTGTTAGATTTTCTTTGTGTAGATTAGGATGAATGATGTATCCGAAAGATAATCTTAATACATATTTTGAAATAGTATTTGGTATTTTTTTGAAGGTCAAAGTGCGTTTAATAATTGATTATGGAAGATAAAACGTACAATCCCCCATCCTTGTCTAGGCCAGGAGCCGATCCAGAAATACTCGGTGGGGGAGAGTGATCTATGTAAATTTCTATTATTTATATCATGATATTCTGCGGAATGAGTCATTCAGAAAAAAAGCATAACACGAACTAAAAGACATAAATATTTTTTGTTTAAGATTTGTAACTATTTGGACAGGACATCATGCCTTAATCGGCTTTTTCAAGAAATTTATAATTCATCCTTAATTTTTATGACAAGTTTTCTAAAGCATAAGTCAGTACTGGATCGCGCCGTTTATGCGCGATCCATCTGTGGCGCATGCTTTACAAAATAAAATTCCAATTTTAGCTGAACATTTCTTTAGTTATCGGACTTCGAATACTTACCGGGATACTGTTACATCCATACAAATACATGATGCATGGATACTCGTTCCATCGTCCAAATGTATCATGAACAGAATATATCGATGAAAATGTCTCCAATCTCTCTTACTAAATGAATGATCTCTCATTCCCCTCAAAAGAACCTCTCTCGGTTCTTCTTCCTCAACTTGAATCAGACCCCTCATCTGTCCCCATTGCTCATAATGTGTTTGATGAGAATGATACCTGAAATAAACATAAACTTTTTTGTACTTCTTTAAAGTTTGATATTATAGTCTGTATCGTAGTTCGTAAACCTAATTTTTCTTTTGACCGAATTATTTGTATGAAAAGGGATGGCGCGAATATTATTGAAGTAAGATATGAAAATTTTACCTAGACCACCAAGCCGCAGATTGTTCACTGACTATTTCAACAACCACTGTGTTTAATTCCAAGTATTCCAGGCCGAATCGACGGATTAAAAAGTCTACTGAATCAGCATCGTTAGGAAATCATTGTTCATTTAACTTGAGTAACTTACACAAAATAACAAGGAGCTGAAAGTTGATATGCAAGGATGCATCAGTTAAATCTATAGGATCAAAATCGGTGAGTATCAAACATACTTTTCATAGCACCAAATGGCTACTCGCGTTTTTCGGAATTTTGAATTATTTTAGTTTATTTATTTGATAAACAAGCATCGTCCGATTATAGAAAGTTTACTTTTCTTAATTTTCTCAACCACAAACCTGTACTTTAAAATTCATTTTTGACCGGTTTCTGCTCAGTTTGAGTATCGATGGTATAGGTATCGGACCATTTTGTAGTAATGGTATTGGTTAAGACATTTACATTCCATTTGCCTACTTACTTTTGAACGTTCTTGAAAAACTCTCGGTTCCATTTTTCGCAAGCAAATGCTTTAGCCATACATGATGCACTGATGTCGGTGTCAAATTCAATAACCGGTGAGTATGATCGCCAACTATAGTAAAATGGTTTAATTTGTTATGTCTTTATTTTCTCATACTTTCTGCAATTCTTCGCATTAGATTCACGTTGGAGAACAAAGTTTCACGTTGAACCTTGATAAATCTTGGATAAATAGGGCTCTGGTGTAATTGTGTTTTTGAATTCAATTTTTTCAAAACATTCATCACGTCACTCACTGGTGTTGGACATAGGAATCCGAATCGGACAATATTTGTTAAGTACGAGATTCATCTGTGGCGCATGCTTAACAAAAGAAATTTCTAATCTAGATTCAGAAAGATGTCTGATGATGCAAATATTCATTTAATCGATTCGTTATCATTCGAGATGAATTTTTTAGTCGGCTTTGTTGTGATTTTACATTTCTCACATATTTTTTTGAAACAAAATATTTATCTGGTGAAGATCGTATATCATCAGTATCTCATACTTATCAACACATACACTCTAACAAAAGTACAGTAAATTTACTGATCATTTGCAGTGATTGTATGTTTCCAAAGTTTAAAAAAAAACGCC
Source organism: Styela plicata (assembly GCA_963675895.2). NCBI lineage: Eukaryota > Metazoa > Chordata > Ascidiacea > Stolidobranchia > Styelidae > Styela > Styela plicata. The sequence continues at coordinate 15,176,964 of OZ023140.1, forward strand.
ATTTTGGTGAGATTTATGCAAAGTATGGACTTTCATTAACCGCATCTCGGCGATGCGCTGCATTAAAGGCACAAGATTGTCGCAGCTGATTTCATAAATTTATTTCAACACCACAAAGTAAAATTACTGTTATAAAACAGTAGTTTTACTGTATTTTTGTTACAGTGTTTTTTCTGATCTGAACAGATTGCAAAAAATTCGATTCAAACTGCTTCGGTTCAAAAACATCAATAGCATTGAGGATTTTTTAGCACGGCGATTCTAGTTAGATGATATTGATAGAAAATGTTATGACAGGGTTTTGGGCTGTCAGTAAAATGCCCAAGTCGTTTTATATGGTTTAAATAAAATCAGCGTATAAACATGTAAACTTACATCAAAGAAAACTTGACATGAATTAATTTTCCCGATGAATTTCTGTCATCGCCAGTTACATTTTCTTCTTTTTCTCGTAATCTAAGAATGTGGATTAAAAATATAAATGCAATTTAATTGGACTGAACCGAATTATTTGGGCTTTGAATATGATTCGATCAATTCCTCTGGAGCGGACTGAATGCGGTGCTAGCGCACATGCCTTACAATACAAATTTGTCCCATAATATGTATTATATTGAAATTACCAAATAGATTTAGGTTCGTGTATAAAAGAACATTCAATAACAATAAAGTTATACAACAATCAATGCATCACCGAGACTTTTGATTGAGTTATTATGTCTGTAATGTTGTTTCAAATGCATTTTGCTTGGATCACTTGAAATTAATCGGTCAGACGTATTGACTTGCAGTTGCATACGGTGCAGCGCAATCACTCTCTATTGGACTCCGAATGATTAGTACTTCTACGAAGCATGTTTTGTTAAGCATGAATCACTGATCTCTCGTGCCGTTTAGGCACGGTCTATTTGTGTCTCATGCTTGGCAAAATCAAATATCGGGTTTGGCAGGACCGTTATTCCATCTAATATCTTCCCCCCTTCGTAATCTCTAACAAATATTAAAATTTATGTCAGGATTCACCTCATCAAACCGTTATATTTAATCTTCCATCTTCTCATCGGATCCAACATTTCAATTGTTATTCCCTGGCCATGATAGGCATAATCATCTGACCATGCATCGCATACGATTCTGTCAGGATGACTCGGATGCTTAAGAAAAGTAACAGTTCATGAATTTGGTCTAATTATTTAAAGTGATTGTATAAACCAACTAATCGAAAATAAGAGTTTCCCCCATGATTTTTGGAATGGAGTATAATATAAAAACATAAACCTAACATCAGCAACAAATCTATAACAGAAGCAAGACATTTTTGGCGACAGGCAATTATGTCACTTTCGTAAATTTCATATAATAAAAAAGCCAATGGGGTTTTCTTTGGCATTTTTCAGTGAAATAATGTTCCTGTTTAATATCTCAATGTGGCAACTTTCAGTTTAAATTTTTCTTGCGCGATTGAACAAACTATTTTTTTATTCACACCGCGTTATCGTGTAATCAAAATGTTTTGGGGAAACTATTGAGGAATTTTCATACAAGAATTCTTATTATGCCACGTATGGGCTGGGGATGTATTGCATCAGCTAGGCCACTCATACGTTATCAGATAAGATTCTAAAACTTTGGGTTACAAATGATAGAATTACCTCAAGAAATCCGACCCCAGGAATGTTGACGAAAAACAAAATTTCAGCGTAATTACGATATCTCATTGTAAAACTCATGGCTACGGTAACCCCCTCTGCAATCGACGATACATTGTCTTGAAATCCGTTGAAATATACAGCATCGATCGCCTGTGAAGGGGAAGAAACTGATAAAAATAAAAAAAATTAATAACTGTTCACTAGTATTTCAAGAGCAATCGTAGGCGTAGATGGATCATCATCATTTGATTCATTTTAAAATTTAGCTTTGTCTGGCATGGAATATAAATGGACCGCGCCTTGAAGGCAAGGTTCATCATTGACCCATGCTTAACAAGAGATATTGTAGGTGGAAATTTACTGGATGGGATAAGTGAAGACAGAATGTGAATAGAGTTCCAAAATGGCTTGCTGTTGGCTCCAGGTCTTCTCAACTTATTATCAAAAGGCTTTTCGAGATGTCTTTAAAACTTTTGAGTCTAACTGCGATTCATGTTAGGGGCCTCGGTTCACACTACAACATCACACTCATCACGCGAGGCTACATGCCAGTCAATGTTTTATTGGTGTTCATACTTTCCTGATGGAAGAAAGTTTTAATTCCCCCCATTCTAAGCACATTCCACTTCAAATTCATTGAAATACCACGAATAAATAAACAAGATATACAAAAAACGTATTTACCAAAATATTATATATATTATTTTTAGGGTTGAGCTATCAATGAAATCTAAAATCATGACATTTAATCATTTCATTTTCAATTTTCGATAATTTTATGAGAATATGCATCCTAATAATTTAATTCACTATATTTTTTAATGCGAAGTAAAATAAACTATCACAACTACAAATTCTGTTTGTTTGATAATAAACTCAAGGGGCGCAGTGGCAGTGAACCTCGCTAAAAACATTTGATACAGCTGGTTACTTACGGAAGTGAATGATTGTAAGTCAATTGTTGGGTTTCAGGTGGTGATGGGAATATGGCAAAGGTGAGTGCAAAGGTTCAGTGAAATTATCTGGACTTCGACCAAACTTGAAATGTTTGTCAAAACATCTCTTGTTAAGTATGAGTTACTGATGAATTGTGTGAGACGCGATTCATCTGTTGTGACTCATGCTTGACAAAATAAAATTTCTCAAACGCGGTCCATCTGTGGCACACGCTTGACAAACTAATATGGGAATTGACTCACATCGAAAAGGTCTTTTCGAGAATTTTCGGTCAAAAATAACGCAATTGTCTACGAGTCACGAAATAGGAATTTTCTAATAAGAACAAGAACCGGCATGCAGGGATGATACAATTTAAACATATGCAGAAGTAAAAAAATAGCAAAAAGCAAGATGGAACTTTGATTAGGAATGCACATCGTTCGGACACGCTATTTGCTCATACGAAAAAATTATAACTCTGGTATGAGGCTGCTGTATACACAAAATTACCCTTGCGAGCAACCGCTCATTCATATGAATGAATCCACTTCGCTACGCATTAGTTATGCCAGAATTTATCCCTCGTTGAAATCATTATAAAACAGTTCAGGAAAGTTTTTTGTACACGTTTTTTTTGTGTGAAAATGGAAATGGTCAAGTCATGGTTGAATGCCTAAAATAATTTTTTGTTTTATAATATTTAAAGTCTATCATATCTGAGCAAATTTGCAGAGTTTGCAATCATTGATGCTCTAAACAGCAGTTTATATACCCGTACAATATGATCACCGTCTAGAAAGTCGATGGGTACACTGGGGGGACGTCAAGGCCCTTCGAAAAAGAGTTCAAAAATGTCACGAGTACGACAAAGAGTGTTGACTTCGAGAGTCTGAAAAATTGTTAAATAATTTCTGGCAACTGTTTTCAACGAGAATCTGTACATATTTAACCAAATTATAACATTTATCTAACGAGAATGGGTTGCATCTGGGGCTGGGCAATTCGATTCGGTGATTCGAATCGATTCGAAGTACAGATTATTTGAATCAATCGTTAATCGTTCATAGAAACAAAAACTCGCTAAATAGAGTGGAATTTTTCATTTTAACGACAAAATGCACTCGATTTTGGTTAAACTTGACCAAAACCGATTGTATTTCGTCGTTAAAATAAAAATTTTCGAATTGGGACTTGAGAGTCCTAATCGAAAATACATCGCGTTTAATTCTGTTTAAGCTAATATTTGTAATTCGTAACTGTAAATTACTCGATTATCATAATGGAGACGACAATAGTATTAGTAAAAATGGGATATTTGTTATCTTTACGGATTCGATCCGATTCCATAAAAATATTTGAATCAGATTCGAATTCCAAATGATTCGGTTTTGACCAGCCCCAGTTGCATCCCAATCGGAAAAGTTTTGTCAAACCATTTTTTTTTATGTCCGCGTCGACGAGACGTGGTCCATCTGTGGCCCATGCTTAACAAAATAAAATTTTTGATTGGGATAAGAGATACATTTTACTTAACTAAAGTAATGCGGAATCTTTATTTCACTGAGTTTTTATATTTGAAACAGAAACTTACAAATGGAGAATCAGCTACAGGCTGTGTTCTTTCCATAATATTTCTTTTCATTCTTTGATGTTTTCCGATCCCAATAGTCATTTCTTCTACATAATTAGATTTGTTTTCATCTTCTAAATATCTTAGATCAGACCCAACATCAAATTCCGAACCTTCCTTCCTGATTTTACTCGTCCTCCATCGATATAGTGTGTAGAAGATAATCCATTTGAGCCAGTACAAAGGACCTAAAAAAACTATCGTATGAGTGGCACGGTCCTGGTCAGAAAAGTAGTAACCAAACATGTTTTGTTGAGCGTGTGTCACTGATGGATCACGTCGCCGAGGCGCTGTCCATCTATAACTCATGTTCAACAAAATAAAATTTCTGATCGGAGTGAGGTTGGCAGGCAGGATTGAAGTTAATAAACAACACATTACCATGCATTAGAATTAAATTGAATATGTATATATATTATTGTTAGACTTTACTCAAAATAAGATCGACGGAGCCTAGAAAGGAAAGAGTTATCGTCTGTGGTACCAGCAGCATTTTCCAAGCGGAGAACATTCTAAATAGAACTGAATCGTTTTCTTAAAGTAGGTTACAATATGAATTGGTACCTGCCCTGGGATATGGTAAAATAAAAACCTAATTCCCCGTCTTAAAACTAATGGCCGTGGGAGAGATCGTGATTCGCGCTGAAGCTCTCGCTTTTCGTCTTCCACAGAAAGAAACGTCATCTTATCGCGTGTTTATTTCTGTCCTGGCGTGGTACAAAATATTAATATAGGTCTTTTGACTTTACGAGAGAGGGATGAAACATTAATTTGTGCATTTTTTTATCATTGACCAGTAATTCGATGGAAATTTTGTCATCAGATTCGTGAAGTTATGTTTTGCCTGCTGCAGGCGTAAAAATTGTGCGTAAAATTAGCATTTTCTCCGAAAAATAGAGGAGAAATATTAAATTGCATTGAATTGCTGCAAACGTGCTCGAAAAAAGATACTTCAAGAGAACATTGTAATAAAATTATAATTCGTGAAAATATTCATATTGGTTCACTTTGAAGTAGGCTGGGCAAAACCGAATTATTTGGAACTCGAATATGATTCGAATAATTTTTTTGAATCGTATTCAATCACTTATTTCACATGAATAGCAAATGTTATGCTTATTAGCAATGCATTTACGACGTATTCTACAAAATAATTTTATCCTCGAGCATTATGATGTACAAGAACTGATATAATGACAAGCGAAAATACCGTGTGGCGGTATGAAAATTTATGTTATTAATTAATTATTCTGTAATTAAATATTGTTTATTTAGCATGCAACACCGATTGGAAGCTATAGAAAGATCCGACCCAACTACGGTTCATGCTCCTAATATGGTCCGCGATATTTTTTGTATACTTTTTTATCAGTCGACCATGGTTGGTCTAACGCATAAAAAATTGGTGGATATATACACTAAGTAATCTAAAGGATATGCCTCAGCATCCATATTTGCAATAAACCGTGTGATGTTTATAGATTAACTTTCAATTTTGACTTCCTTCCAAACCCTGAAATTTAAGGCTCTCGTGGTGCCTGTATCAAATTTCTGTAAAGGCAAACCATTTTAGAGATGGCCTAATACAGTTTTGACTATACACAATCATACTAAAAATGTGGATGCAAGGTTAAAAATGTCTTGCATTTTTCCTGCATGTCGGAAGAGACGACTAAATAATAATGAAAAATGATCTATACTGGATAAAACAAATTTTTAAGAGGATTTTTCGCATTTGGTGTAGATTCATCAATATATGGTTATAAATACGACTAACAGGCAATACCAACAGAGTAGAAATCATCGCAAAATTTGAAGCTGGGAAAACCAAATATTTACCATCGGTTTACCACATGCTTTGGTTTACGCATTTTGTCTAAGTATTGTCAAAACAACTATTTTGATCCTCACCGATTTCAGTTACTAGTGTACATCAACTGATATAAGATATCGAAAAGTTGATATCCCATTATGTCACAGACATAAGAATTTTTTTTATTTTGACATCTTTTGTCAATTATGAATCACTACTGATGGAACGTGCCTTCAAGGCGTTTAAATTACAAAAAGCTAACAAGGAACTGCATTCAAAGCGGAAAAACATTGCAAACAGAGCTGAACCGCCATAGTAAAGTACAAATAGTGGTCATCTGTCCTGGGCGATAGCAAAACCATTTACCAATTCTTTACGATTTTTAGTTGCCTTTTAGTCAGCTGTTACAGCACACATGTAATAGTTGGGACAATTGTAAATCTAGCCCCTACAGGTATAAAAAAGAGAAATATTACCTGGTTGACTGTATATTCCCAGAACTTTTTTATGTTTTGAAAACAATACTTTGATAAAAACAGCAATAACCAAAAGAATCAAAGTTTCAAGAAGCATGTTTCGGCTATATAAATTTATTTATTTATAATATATCTGAAAAAAAAATATAATTAGATAGATAAGTACCCACAAAATTTTAGAATAAAAATGTCAGTCTTGTGTTAGACTAATAAAACAAATGTGCAAATTAGATAGATAAGTACCCACAAAATTTTAGAATAAAAATGTCATCTTGTGTTAGACTAATAAAACAAATGTGCCTCGGATATTAATTATAACTGTTAAAATGAAAATTCGAAATTTTGAAAAATATGTCATGACAATATTCAAATACGGAAATGAAAATGAAGCAAATTGTCTATATTTGCATACAAATCGAGATTTTTAATCATAAAAAATATTTTAAATTTTAATTGCATTTTTTTTAAAAAGCTTTTTAAATAAATTTTTAAAACATAAAAAGTTCAGATGAAATCGAAAGTTCTTTATAGCGCGAGAGTTGCTTTCATTACTCATTTCTGTCTATTCGACAATTTTGGTTCGAATTGAAATTATCCACAAATGCCTTAGACTAAATATTATTATTTTTTATAGTTACTTCTTGGAGCAGATCACCCTGACCAAATCCCTGTATTTGCAGCTACGGATGCTCATACAGGATTAGAGTTGTTGTAAAGGTATGATCTCTTCTGTTCGGCGAGCCTGGCACCTTCAATCTGCGATGGCAGCATGATATCCACGACGCTGGATATAACATTTCAAATTGCATACACAATCAAAAATCGACATATTATTATTAGTATAAAAACACTTATAATATATCGACTTTGGCAAGTCGAAAAACAGACACTGAAATTGAAACAAGCAGCAGACTTTATTGATACCACAGCTTTTACAAAACCTGTGTGTTCTAAAGCATTATTAAATTTAAAATACATCATTTCCAAAACGAAACTTAATGTTGCTCGAGAACACCAAAAATTTAAAAATGTTGAGTCACGAGTAATCCACCTTGTCTCCGCTTATTATTTAACAAAAGCGAGTCACATTATCTGGAAAGTACGTGTATATTCATTAGACTTTATTATTCGTATTTCCAGTGGTAGACTCAGACCGAAAAGCAATACTTGATACAATATTTGTCTCAGAATGGGTCACAGATGCATCGTGTCGCAGTCGCCTTATTCCTAACAAAATATTTCTTGGCAGAAACGCAATTGAAAACAACTGAACTCCTAATTTATATCTGAATAACCCATTTGGTGCTCATTAAAAATACTAAAAATACGAGATTCATCTAATTTAACAATATGCTTTTTGCCATTTCATTGTGAATAAAAGAGATCTCAAAACATTTTTATTTAGTTTTGTGTGCCTGGTGGGATCACAACACCGTGGTTCATCTTTTAGTTCATACTTTGAACTCAAATTTTTAATAGGCTCATATCCTTTTGTGGTGGTCATTTGTGATCCATTCACTCGTCCACTGCTTAAATTGGAAGTAAAAAATAAAAACTGTCTGGAACAATAAAAAAAAAATCTTGTATATTATAATTCGCTTTCTACAAGTGGTAATTTTTCTCTTTACCTGCATTCTTGTTCATAAGGCCTTTGTTATTATAATCTGTGAGATTAAGATGTCATATTCTCTCATAAACGCATTATTATGATCATATTTTGTACTTTCGTAATACATATATTCATGTCTTTGAAATGCTGTCCCTGGGGCTACACGCAACACCTCATTTCCAAAAACGAAATGACTTTGAATTTGTATACTTTCTACATATTAACTTGAACTAATGTTAATTTTATGAATATTTCACACGGCCATTTCTGTTCAACTTTAACGCGTTATCTTAGTAATCAATCTATAGCCAGTCGAACGCTGACAAACATGTTGTTTACGATTTTGGCGACAAGGTGAATCATCTTCGAACAAGCTTGGTAACTATATAACGATATAGGCTAAAAAGATTCAAATGCCAAAACAAGTCCAAGCTTGGATAGTCATGATCATAGGTCACGCACGCGGTTCAATTATTCTTTCTAATTCTCAGCATTTGTTTGCTAAAAAGATTATTCCCTTTTCTACAAAAATTACCATTATACTTGTTTTATCTTTGATCATGTCAGATCAAAAATTACGCATGCTTTACTAATTAGGCTATAATTTGAAACTTCGATATCGTATTTCGTGAAAAATGTCTAAAAGGTGTCGATTATTCATTTATGTTCCATAGATGAACGATTTCTGGATAATGTATAAATAAAAATGTCTTTGATCATGCTAAGACTGCATATCATGGCAGTGAAACGGAAAATTACTTTCTTTGTTTATAATTTCAACAGAAATACAGCTTAGTCACGCGCATTGCATCAGTGGTCCGAGCTTAACAACTTACTTACTTATAAAAAGCAATGGAGCTGAAAATGAATTTGAGGTATCAAAATGCGTCAGTGTCACTGGGAAATGTAGATATGTGTGTGAATTTATCCACAGTCGATTTAAAGATAAAAGGTGTTTTAAACCAACCAGCTTGCTGGAAGTATAAACAACATACAACGGTTTATCAGAGCCCAAGATTATCTAGGGAATTACCTTGCAGTCACGTATACTTTGAGAGAAAGAATGCAATGAAAAAATCTTTCGCCAAGTATGAGTCACCGATAGATTGGTCCGTCGAGGCGCGGTCTATCTATGATTTGTGAATCGATTCGGATGTCTCATATGCGATATGATTCGACAGAGGTTTTGAGTATAAACTTTATCGATTATGTATATATTGCATATATTTCTAAACTTTTTGATAATAAATTTTTCCCTAAATTTATAAAATGGAATTTTATCAGGAAAGATTCGATTAGACAAAAAGTTTACCCAATTGCGAGATTCGGGTATTATCTGATTTAATAACCTACTCAAGCTCCCTCAAAATTTTTCACTGCCTACATATATAACAACAGGACATTGATTTGGGAAACATGAGTGTATATTGTCATTTTTGAGGGCGAGAAGCGCGTCGTAGAGGTAAGTACATTTGTGAAAATGAACACAGGATCAAAAATGCTGTGTTGCATGAAAATGCGCTTGAAAAACTTTTTCGTTTTTTTTTTCAATTTTGTTCAAATTACAAACTGTGACTGGCAGGAAATCTCAACCCTGAGGTTTGACTATTTTGATGTGGTTTCAATTTTCTCGGAGAAGGGTATTTTAGTCAATCTCTAAAACCTTTCATAAAACCGCAGTACACATTTGCGTAAGATGCATTTTTTCGAGTTTTGTTTTATTTTATCCTTGCGTTTTACGCTAGAGCAAGGCTCTACATGCAGTTCCTTACGTATTCTAATGTAACTGAACGGTTTGCTATGCAAGTTAACGGAGGAGGCTCGTTTTGTTGTGCGCGTTATACTTCGTGTGAGTACGATTAAAGCAATACAGTGCAGGCCTGTCACGTGTATTGCGGTTGCAACAAAGATTATTCGTATTTAAAATACTCGAAATTGTGAGGCAATTTATCCTCCATATCCACTCATAACCACGGTTTGGGATAAGTTAACTTAAGCCTTGAAATTTATCAACTATCCATTAGGCCATGTATGGTACAGGCTTGGCAAAATAAAATCCTTTGTCGAGTTGGCGTGGATGGATTAGTAAAAAACAATATACCAATTTAAAGTATAAAAACTAATGATAAGAAATGTGAGATGTTGGTCGTGTTATAACACAAACTTTTTTAATTGAAGGTGAAATGTGGCAGAAGTTTTTTCTGGGTATGTATGGACAAGATTACATATCGCCATCGCTTACAGAATACATTCTCAAATCGGGTTCCCAGTTGCATTTAATACCGCGTAATTATTTATTATCTATATTTTGAATACATATCTGGAATTTGACGCAGAAAACTGATAAAGAATATTTTATTACGTGTAATATTTAAAAAAAAAAACAGTCTAACAAGAGGACAGTTTCTTTTATAATAAAAATGTGTTTTATTATACGTATAATTGGGGGGTTCCGAACCCGAATACTCTATGTTCAGCATTGGCCAAGTCATCGAACAACACTATAAATAGGTGATTTTTCAAATTTTACATTCAACAAGTTTTTGATAATTTGGCGATTTTCCAAATTTGCAGTTATCGTTTTTAATAACGTCTAGTCCGTCTCTCTAGATTGTCTGGGTCATGCATTTATTGGTGTCAAGTCTTCGATCAACGAATGTGCAAATATATTGAACACGAATACCACGGAATAAAACCATTAGTGTGTGTCACTAAGGGATAGTAGAATTTTTACGTGTATATCAGTATAAAACAGTTCAAATTTGGCGACAGAGGCGCGAAACTTTTGCCCAAGCTGAAATTAAAGGGCTTGATACTTGCTAAATATGTCAAAAACTATTGCGCACGAACCTCGCGCCAAAATTATTGAAATTTTCTAATTTTTTTCTTTTTTGGAGCCATAAAGGTCACTCTACTGTTGTTTCAACCGAAGAAAGGCATGAAACTATGACCTTCCTAAATACGCGAGTGTATATGACATTTTCAAAATGGTATGAAGACTATGCTCAGAACCTAACAAATAAATTTTCTCCTCTCCATCTTTCTGCTCTACTCCAAATATTCTATAATACGTGACTATTGCAAAAAATACATCGAAGAAATGACGCTTTTACGCACAGTAAACGAATTTTCATAAAAAGAGTATAAATGTATACTATCTTAGACCGAATGTCTGACACACAGAAATATACTATATTAGCTCTATTTCAAATGCGGGTTGAAACTGAAAGTTTACTGTCTTCAGCTTATGATGCATGCAATAGTCAATTTATAAAAAAACGTTAAAGTACTATTTAATATAATCTACTAAACCGTTTTAGGTCCATTAGTTTCCGTTATTGATTATTCATGAGAAAAATTTTGGGAATTTTCAACTTACATATATTTTCCGCTTGTTGTTAAGGATTACGCTTTGTAATTTGCATCTACAAGAACTTCTCGTTAATGTTGTTGCCTATTTCAGAGACTTTTATTTTCAAATCGAATCTCGCATCCGATCCTTTCGAATCGAATATAAAAGAATCTGATTCTATTTAGAAATCCATGGAAAAATTAAAAAAAGGGCCGATATTTTTTACATATTTACAAGAAAAGTTTTGAAATAAATTTTACAATTTTAACATACCCGATACAATTCTTACTAAAACACTAATCACCGAACCATACCAAATCACAACAATGAAAATCCGAATCGGTTCTAATCTTGAATTTTGAACAAAACTACTTTTGTCGCACGTACCACACACATAGCGATGTATAATACAGATTAAGTTCGTGATTACGTAATTCATATCTCGGTTTGCAAATGTCAAACTCCATATCAGTTTCCTTTTAAGCAGAATTGAGATATGATATCCAGACCAATTCAAACACCATTGCTGTTGAAATTGGACAACTGTACGTCAAAATGCGATTTATATGCAATGAGATGCATTGAATCAGAATTCGAAGAAAATTTATATTCACCGAGAACGACAAATTTAATACCTATTCCACGCAACCTATTAGTCCACGCCAATACGTGCTCAAGCTTGACTTGAACGGTAACTAGATTGTGCTTTAACTAGGTAAAGTGAAAAAGAATTTACCCCAAAACTAGGTGTAAAGTATTACTAAGTGACCCAGGTCCACTTTTAAAAACTAGCTAGTACCGTTAGGTCCACTTTTAAAAGTAGATAGTACCTTATTTTAAAACAAGGTTGAATTGATTAGGTTGTTTGGCAGCATTTAAAGCCTTTTATTAGATTAGAAATGAAAATCTTGTAATAGTTATTTTAAAAGCTTTTTTTATAATAAAAATATGAATATGACTTATCTGGTTTACCTAGGTGTAATTAGTTGCAAATTAGGCAAATTCAGCTATTAATTAATTTACGTAAATACAAAAAAAATCAGTGAAACTAGATAAAAGTGTGAAGTTTGAAAATAAAATCGGTAAACTGGGTATTCTGGGTAAACTAGGTACTTTCAGCTAAAATTGACAACAGTATTTCTGACTTCAGTCTGTTTTTTCAAAATTAAGTTCAGTATACCCACATTCTCTGGTATATTATTTCAACCTCGATTCCGGTTTATAACTTCTTTTGTTATTAACAGGATAGTAGCAGCATCGCCAACACTTTTTTTTTACTAATTATCTAAAAATATTTACTCCTGCACTTTACGGCAGCAGCTCATTTATGTATGAAAGGTTTACGCTTAGGGTGTAAGATTGCTGGTTTTATATGTACAGCGACCTTGCTTGGGATGAAATAGCAATAAATAAAGTCATGTCAAGGAAAATGAGAAAAGAAAGAAACTACAGACAGACAAACAGTTTTATATTACAGTTTTAAATTACTTATTCGTACGCTTCAACTTTAATTGCATTCTTCATTCAATTGTAGACGTCCTGCACAATATCAAACATTATTTAGGTAATTCGAACTGCAATTCAGTCAAATTTTAATTTTGTTCTCCTTTTTATTAATATATAACAAAGATACATTGTATTGATTCAAAAAAAATCAATTTGTTCGAAAATATAAGCTGTACACTTTAAAGCAAATTGCACTGCATTATTTGTTTTAAATTGTACATTATCTATACCCAGTAAAAAAATATGCAAATAAAACTGTAATTGGCATTTGCAGATGCTCAAACAAACTAAGAAAGGTGTCGTTTAGTCCCCAATTATATGTGGTTCCATTAAAACTTGAAAAGCAGCTTGTTTGGAGCACATTTTTTTATTGAAATTCACTCTGAGAAAGGTCGGAAGCAGTGACTAAAGTGAACAAACTTAATAGTAAAGAGCTACCAAAAGATGCACTACCAGCAACTGCACTCTAAACGGAAAACACCCCCCCACGCAATTGATGAGACATGGTGAAGTGCAGTGAGTGGTATCTGCCCTAGGCGACGGCAAAACCACCCACCACTCATTTGCTTCCCACTAGTCGCATTTAACTTCACGCAGCAAATACATTATAGGACTATTCTAAAGCTCGCTCATACAAACGAATCTCTGCAACAAAACCATGTAATTCAATATTGTCTCTACTGCCCCGTCAGAATCATTTTGATCAAAACATGTTTTGTCGAGTATGAGTTACTGATGAGTCGCGCCAAGGAGGCGCGATCCATCAGTAACCCATGCTTGACAAAATAAAATTCTGATTTGATATTTCCATTAAATGATTTTGAAACTGAGATAAAAGTCATTGTTATTCCAGGCAGTACATATCTTCCGAGCATGCGCCAGAGAGGCGTGCTCAGCACTGGCATTTGAAGTTTTGCACAATTGGCGGACAATGTAGGACCTAAAAATTGCTTTACAAGAAGTTTTACTATTATGCAGCACTGGACCACGTATGGCGTGTGTTTGACTATATCAACCATTTATAAATAACAAGAATGGTTATTGGTCATTTATTGCCCATACTCACACTTCTTTTCCAGATTTGTGTAGGCGCCGCAGGCTAACCGAATTATTGCTGGTCGTCTTTTTTCAAGTTAGTACGTTAAAATGTCGCGGTGTTTGCGCGAATTTAATAAGCTGACAATATAATCCTCTTATGTGTTGTTTACATATTCACACACCTTTCGAAACCTCAGCTTTTTATTATATATATATATATATTCTTTTATATTAATTGTAAAATCCAACAATCTTGAGTGATATTTTTAAACTTACAAGAAATTTTTAATCTCCTTGTTCAAGAAAAACTTTCTTTAATTCATTTTTCGAATTATTTGCTATGGCCTGTCCGTGCACCTCCCGCGATGCTTATGCCCAACAACTCTTCGGTACGGACCTTCGTAGTGATTGTGTATCTGTTCTCTGTTACAGATAACCTGCGAAGCGTCTTGCTGAGGGGCTCGATGGTGGAACGGTCAAGAATAGAACAATCGGACGATCGCGTATAACCGGCCGAGCCACCGAGCCGGGCTCAAAAATTATCTTTCAATATTGCTCTAGCTGATTTTATTTTGCTGATCATGAATTCCAATATGTGAAACAAAATCATATGGCCACCGTCCTAAAGACACAGCACACATTTGCCATAAAATACACATCAACAATTGAAAAATTGCAAGGCTGTTCCGATTGTAAAAATCTGTTGCGTATCAACAACATTTGGTCTGTCATTATGCATTCAAACATATCTCGGCTATGCTAAAATTAGGTAAATAAATTGTTAAAAAGTTTCACAAATATTAAAAAAATCTACTTACTGCTGCGATTCACGGGTATGACTTAAATAAAAAATTTAATCGAAGAATTGTACTTATCGGCATCACGATATCTGCGTACGATTGATACGATCAACGATTACTTCGCTTGCTCATCTCTGTAACTATTCTTAATAAATGTAAACAATTTGAACGCACTATAAAAACGAGGTCATGAGATAAAGCATACTAATGCAAATACGCTAATATTTTTTATACATCATTCTATAAAAATTGTGCTTCTTTCCCGTTGAACAACCCTACTAAAGCTTACGCATCTTCTAATAGCGTGCTTACTTATTTACAAAGCTGTGACATAAAATTTTTAATTTGAACTCAAGTGTTAACACTTATGCGGATTTATTTGCAACTGCAATTACAAATTATCTTGTCCGATCGCCAATACTATTTTTAGCCTTGACCCGTCACAAATTCCTTTGCCCAAGCTTGAACGGATTGACGATCAAACGGCTTCTCGATTAACAAAAGTTTTGTCGGTATAGATTTCGTCATCTCAGTCACACAAATGTTGATGAAATATGGTTTCTCGAGCGTGTGTCATTGATGGATCGCGCTTTCAAAGCGCGGTCCATCAGTGGCTCATGATTGACAGAATGAAATATGTCGTCAGAGGCCGGCCCATCTGTGGACTAAGCTTGACAAAATCAAATTTGTAATTAGGCTTATCCCAGTCAGAAATCTTCTTCCGAACTTGTGTTGTTAAGTATGAGTCAATGATGGATCGTGCTTCCAAAGCGCGGTTCATCAGTGGCTCATGCTTAACAAAATATAATATCTGGTCTGCACTATATTATAGACAATATGAATTAATCATATAATATAAATATCAATGGAGTTGGCGAGTCTTAATGAGTAATATAAAAACAAATTTCAATAATAATATGTGTTAAAATTTGCTTACTTCATTAAGATGAGGAAAGTTGTTGTCGATTTCGTGACAATAATTTTTGCATTTATTGTCCAGTAATTTTAATCGTAGTTTCGTTTTTTGAGTGTCTAAGCCTATTGTATCATGTGTAACAGTACAAAGGACGAGAATTACAAAAATTTACTAATATCTCAGCAGTAAGTAATTCTGAAATTTAAGTTATGCAATGGACGAAAAGCACATCAATAAGTTGAATTTTTAGAACCCAATTTTGCGTGTTTTCGAAACTAATATCTCAATATAAACTCTTTGCCTCAAACTTCAAGACGGATCGCGTTGTTTTCCATTGTGTTTTGCTTAATATTTCGATAATTCTCTTTTCTCGTTACCCTGAACAAATATATTTACATAATGTATCTATTCAATGATGATAAAATTCCTATTTTACATCTTAATGAATGTAATTGAACATTAAAATATTTATTGCTATTGCCTGCGTTGAAAAATTGAAAATACACCATGTTTATTTGATATATTTTGTACGAAAGCCAATAATTGACGCAATTATTAGTTTGTCTGCTTCGCAGCAATATTGATCAAGTTTTGATTTAAAGGAATGCTATTCGAAGACGTAATCAATTCTACTTCCTTCCGTTTAGAGAATAGAAATTTAATGACTTAATGCTAATGAAAATCAATCATAAATTCCATGGAAAACTATAGCTATTATTTTCAAAATGAGTCGCTCAAAACAAGGTGTCAATGAATAATCCAGAAACCACTGAAGTACGTGCTAAAATCGAGTTCTGAAATCCCAAAAACAATGTAAAGGCATAAAACTATAGAACTGAGTAACAACCGGAATTCGATCAGAATTTTTTTCTCAAAACATACCGCGCCTTGGCGGCGCAATACATCAGTGACACATACTTGACAAAATAAAATTTCTGATTGCGAAACGGAAAAATTTAAAGTCAACTCAGAAAACTCCATACGGTACTGTGAGTGGTAAGTGCCTTAATTGAAAACAATGCTTTCTACGCTTCAAGAGTTTTTTTGTCGTTACGTTTATGTAGATCACTAACCATTAGGCCTCATATACTGTTGTTGGATAGCAAAACGCGCTTTCGTTTGGAGGAACCTGTCCAAGTTAAGTGGTGCATATGGGTTTGTTTATGTACTTACGCTTAACCTGTACCTTACTTAACCTGGGAGGTCAACAAGTGACAAAACTGGCCTTATCCACCCGGACCCCTTCCCCCCAATAAAAAGGTTATTCAACTCAAATAGCTGTTATACGCTAGATAATTATCATACTATAGGCAAAATCATGCTATAGCAGTCTTGAACTTTGTAATTCAGTTTAAAAATACGACTACACGAGTTCCGGCGAAAGTTCGTATCAAATAGGATGAGAGAAAGCCTGGAGGTACGGATTAGGAAATGGCAAAAACTTGCGAATCGGAAAAGACAAATTGTTAGCTTTACCCAGAAAAACGATTTTCTAAAAAGTGCTGAAAACGACAGTTTTTGTCTGTTTCGCTGTCAGTTGTACAACCTCAATTTGTCGAGAATCCAATTTAAAATTTCACGCACCTTCTAAAATCTTTCAACCTTCATAATAAAATCAACCACTAACAGTCTTTCAAGTTTAATTAACAACAAAAATAGAACTCTGAAAAAATTTACAAGTTTGAAAAAGGTTTAAAAATTTTATCCTCGAGAAAGACTCATCGGGCTTATACAGTAGGATGCCTAAATAAATCTGTCCCAAAGTATCTCGCCATTTTGTTAATCCTTCAGGCCGAAACATGATGGAAATATTTTATTCAATCTTTCTCAGGTAAGGTTAAGTCAATGATGGATAGCGCTGCCAGAACGCAGTCCAACTGCTGCCCATGCTTAACATGACGGAATTGGGAATCAAATTCTTGTCCAATTGTTTGCAAAATATAAATCTAATCACAGTGGGGCAATGTTGCTATCCGTATGAGGCTATTTATTGGAAGCAACGTTAAGCAAAGCGGTAAGCAGCGGCTAGAAGTAACCAACTCAATGGCAGAAAGCTAACCACAGCAATTGAAATCTAACAGCAAAACATTCCAAACGGAACTGAACCGCCATGACGGAGTAGTGTGATGAAGAAGTGTGGTGGGTACTATCTTCCCTGGACTTCTTTGTTTCCTTTTAGCCGCCTCTTACGATAGGGTATACATTTGGACTTCTGAAGCCTGTGCATACAGGAATAAATGCCTACAAGATTATGCAAAATCATCGTCAGCATAATAACCAGCTTCGTCCACTGTTGATACATTCTGGTTATTGTGTTTTTCGCTATATTCTCCGTTAGATTTTTCTGATGAAGAATCCTCATGCTCGGAATCAAATTCTTCGTGTTCATATTTTTCTTGTTCTGAATTTGCATGTTCCAGCTGACGTCTTGCTGATTCTTTTTGAAGAAAATTAACTTCGTTTACAACGTACTTGGCCTGGAATGATCAACGATGAGTTAAAGAATTTGGAATGATGGTAGTAAATAGCGAATGGTTGTCACCAGGTTCACTCATAGTTCTATTTGTTATGCTCAACCGGTGAACTAAAAACGATGTAATTTGCCGACGTTTGAATGTATTTAGACAAGCTTCACTAGGGCAGGGAATAATAAAATGAAATTTTAAATTTTTATGTTGCTCTTCGATATCTCAGTATCTGTTAGTCAGTTCTTTAGCTGCCACCTTCAATTTCTTTTTTATGGGTGAACTTGAAATATAAATTGTTGATTTCCACTTGAAGTACAGTAACTGGTTGTCCATTTTACGTTACTTTTTGTTATAATAGTGACCGTTAGTCGGTTTGTTTTGTGGGTTCTATTTCATCCATGCTTCAGGCGAATTTCGAAAAAGAAATATCGAATTTCAGGCAAAATCAACTGTCTGTAGCTGAACCGATTCATCCTCTCTATACGAATTCCTGTTGAATGTTACCCCTTTATAAAGGTCAAAACCTAAGCGTTTCGTATTCCAGTGTAAATCAACATTCTTAGAAAAATTGAAATCATAGAATAAAGTTCAAAACCATATAAATAAAATTTGACCTTTTGAAATATTTCTATAATTTGTTAACTATTTCTAATATTGTAGTATAAATACTGTTCCCTTCAACTTACGCCTCAACATCAACAGCGCAGTCATTTTTAGAGTGAATTAAATCTGCAAATTTAACATTATGTCTAATTCAATACCCATGCATAAAACATTGCTGCAACACTGCTGATTTCCTCTGCCTCTGCCAGACTTAAATCTTTTAAATATGCATCAGCTTTCTCAGCTACTTCTGGTGATAAATCCTTCAGTTGAAATCGCAACACCCGTTTCGTTATGCCAGTTCTATCCAGTCGTCCTAACAGGGCTTGAATGTTTGCCCATTTCTGTAAATAAGTTTGGAAATATATATTTAAAATTCAAAATTGTGTATTTCTCTAGTGAAAAACCATATAAGCGCGTAGGTAAGTAGAGTATAAGGAGGATTAAAATTAATATTTGGTAAAGATGTGAGTGTGAAATAAATAAATTTTATCGGTCGATTATGGGCCGTTGATGGAACGCACTGCACAAACTGCGGTTCATCGGCAGCCTATATTCGGCAAAAATCAAGAATAAGACCCTTTTTTTAATTTTTAGAAATATTAAATTTCTGCTAATGAACGGTAAAATTATTGTAACTTGGCCACGGTGTAGCAAAAATCGTATTACATATTAACCAAACTTGTACCTTCATCTCCTTAGGTGATTCTCCCAGAATAACAAATATAGAGATCATAATTTTCTTTATTGCTCTCGGTGGTTTCGGATAGCCGTGAACTTCGGATATGGAAGATCTTGTCAACTTTGCAATTGCATCACGTAACCTCATCATTTCTTGTAGATGCAGAAGAAGTTCTTTTGCTTCGTCGTATTCTTTTTGCAAATGAGTTTCAAACCTGCAAATATAAAATAAATATATTCGTTATAATTAGTACTTAGACTTCGCCAGAAAAGGATATATTGTCAATAATGAACCTTCATTGTTCATATTACGTCTATTCGTTTGTCTTATTTCAAATGAAGTGCCTTAATGAAGGCCAAGCTTCAAAATGTATCAATACATCCTTTTTCAATCTAGATAGACCAATAGAAAAATAAGCTATATCATTCTTATATTCTGCATTTCTATACAGACATAAAATTTCTCTGCTATTAGTAGTCGTTTGTTTGTTCCTTTTCGGGACTACTTCTGGCCTTGCTCAGAGTGAATCTCCTTAAAATAAAAATTAAACAAAAACTCACTTCCCGTAATCTGCATCAATAAGGGCATCTAATAGCATGTTAAAATTTCTTTCCGAAACACCGTCTTGTAATCTTCTTCGCATTCGTTCTATCTTGAGATGTTCGAGCAACTCTTTGGCTTCACTCACAAGTGGTAGCTCTGTTTCGTCAAACTCACTGTTTTCAAAAGTCTGCAGAGCGTCTTCCAGATATTCTATATCTCTTGTTTCGATCGCGTGAGAGACATTTTCGGTCTGTTTGTCCATCTCTCGCTGTCGCCTAGCTCTCTCTCTCTCAATTCTTCTCCTTTCTTTTTCTTCGCGTTTTCTTTGTTTTCGAAGTTTTTTCAACTTATGACGCGCTTGATCTTCGAGAGAATCGTTGATTACGCCAGCATCTTTCATGTTCATCAGAGCTTCTTCGAGAATTTCAACATCTCCATGTTTCATAGCGTTTGTTACTTCATCAATTCGTTCGTTTGGATCCAAAAAGTTCATCAGCTTTCTTGGTTCCTTCAAATCATCCTTATTGAAAAACGGTGCCCGATTAGCGCGTTTTATTGCATGCTTAAGTTTGATGAAATTTCTCCCGTTAACTGCTTCTTCTAATTTATGGCGAGCTGCTGTCAGTTGCTCTACTTTTCTAGTAAGGTGTTCTAAATTGGCCGTTGCTTCGAAGAGTTCGATTTCATTTTGATGCGTGAAAACGTTCTCGAAGCCAATTGATGATTCTTTCAAATGCTTCATTTTATCAATGGCGAGTCGGATCTTTATAAGATTATCCGGGATTGCTGGAAGCTGTAGATTTGTTTTGACGTTTTCTATTTCCTTACAAATTTGCTCCTTTCTTTCAGTTAGAACGTCCCTATTAAAAGTTGCTTGTTCCAAAATCGAATCATATTCTTTTTCATACAATCCAAATTCTTTGGCTAAAGAGGCAATTTTATTCATAGTTCCAACACCCAAGGAAATTTTTTCGTGATTAGAAGGTATCATCGGGAGATTTATTTGAGTCAAACTTGTAGTTAAATTTTCAATAATTTCTTGTTTTTCTGCTTCCAATATTTTGAGAGAAGCGATTCCTTTCTGGAGCATTTCTGCGTGTTTATCACTAAAAATTCCTTCAAATCCTTTGGATTCGTCTCTTGCTTTGGACATTTGATCAACGGCTCTTTTTAGTCTATCAAGATTGGCAGGAAATTTTGATAAACCAATATCAGGTATACATATAGAAATTTTTTCTTGCAATTCTTCGCGTTTAGTTTTCAAAATAGCGACAAACTCCGAAGCTTGGTTTAATGCTGCTTCATGCTCCGGAGTAAAAAGTTCTTTGAACCGTATAGCTTTCTTTTTTACCGATAAAAATTCTTCCAGTGCGTTACTGAGTTGTTCATAATTTCTCGGAAGCATGGGAAGCAGCATGCTGGGCATCAAATTGTCAATTTTATCTTGAAGATTGTCACGCTCTCGTTTTAATTGATCTACATTTGCACCTGCCCTTTGTAATAGATTTTCTTCTTTTTCACCAAACAGACCATCATATATCTCTGCCTCAGCTTTTGCGGTTTTCATATGTCCAGCTGCATCCACGAGAGATTCGAAATTTTCGGGATTACTCGGTAGGTTCAAGATCTCAACTAACCCATCCATAACTCGTTTGATTCGATTCATTTCTTTTCTTGCTTCACCTAGATTGGCGATCGCGACGTTTAGAGCTGTGTTATCTCGTTCCGTGAATACGTCAGTATATTGTCTTGCCTCATTCCTCATTGCTTCCAGTTTCTCTATTGTAGATGAAATTTTCACAACGTTAGCGGGAATAAGAGGCAAATCAAGATAGGGCATGTTGCTAGCAATATCTCCTCTCAACGCACGCTTACGACGAAATATTGACAGCTGATTCATTGCTCTCTGAAGAGCGTCCGCGTCGTCATTAGTGAACTCCAAGTCAATCAGGTCTCTGAGTTCTTTCATTCGAGCAACCAGGCGTTCCGTTTCAGAAACATCTTGATCTGCGATAGATGCTTGAAGATTTTTCTTTATTTTTTGAAGTTCATTACGGTGCTCTATTTCTCTTTCGACGTACTTTATATAATCATCTTCAACTCCGTACTCAAATAATTTCATGGCATTCAAATCTGTGAAAATAAAATCCCACACAAAATATATTGACCAACATGTTTTGTTAAGCGTGGGTCACTGATGGATCGCGTCCAAGAGACGCGGTTCATCTGCGTCTCATGCTTGACAAAATAAACTTTCTAATTAGGATATCTGTTAATGTGAACTCCCGAAACCATACATCCAGTTTAAACAATAGCCAGTGGAAAAAGTTTATCTTGATATGATTTGCGAAACATGGATACCTAATAAAGCGCACGGTCCAGGCGCTCTTCATCTGTGGCACATGCTTGGAAAATAAAATTGCTTGAATTGCTTGTCCGTGTCTCGCCAATCCACTTCAACGTTCTATCAGTGACCCACACTTGATGAAAGATAATTTGTTAAAAGTTACACAGAAAAGGTTAGTTACTATTCATACTTGGAAAAGGAAAAAGAAGGGAGACGATTTAAATGTACCTCGTAAACATTCTTCCATTTTTTCAATGTCTCCAACATCAGCCACTTTTCGGAATTGATGTTTTATATTGCTGCAATGGAAGGTTTGTGAATAAATATAACAATTTAATTAAAGGCGAATGAAAAGAATAAAGGCCGAAATACAAGTTTACGTAGGTTGCGTTTTTTCAAGAATTATTTTATTCCTCCCGTTTTATGCTAGCGCAACGCTGCGCATGCGTTTGTTTACATTTTCCATTCCGAGCGAACGGTTTGCTATGCAACCTGACGGAGTGTGATCGCTTTGCTGCGTACTTTCTGCTTTTTTGGCATGTGAATATAATTAACACAAGGCAATGCAGACTTGTATCGCCGTTTTTGTTTTGAGGCCTTTAAAGGTATCTTGATTCTTGATATGATTGAAAAAAATATGACGTATGTAGTTATATCTAATCGGAAATTTTATTTTGTAGAGCATGAGCCACTGTTACTCGTAAAAAATTTGTACAGAATCGGGTATGATCAAAGACAGATTATTAATGCAATGAATGGTAGTTCAAAAACTCCATTTCGACCGCCAGGTAGTTTTATACCAATATCTGTCTATAATAATAATCTGGATTCTATTTTTATAGGAGAACCAAGAATTTTTTGGCTATGCTGTGTTTTTACTTTACTCCGTTGTTACGGTTTTGAAAATGTTCGACAGAGAAGTTCAACTTATTGCACTTGGAATTTTCCGTCAAAAATTATGCTCATGCATTGGTGCATATCATATCTAATAGTAAGCCTTACAAATAATAGAACGAAGGTCATGATTTACCACGATCACAAAATGCTTCCTCAGGTGCTTTAAAACGTGGAAAGTATCATAAAATGATCTATAATCTTCAGCTCGTTTCATACCCAAAATCTTCAACTTTTGACCTCATTTCAAGGTTTCAAATGCGACCCTGGCCGAAAGAACAGGATATACATACCTCACAGTAATACCGTTTGCTGCTTGAATATGTCTGGCAATTTTCAAATTCTGAACAGAATTTAAAATCAATAAATGTATATGATACAATCCATCTTCAAACATTTTATCTGTTTGAATTAGAAGTGACTTAGCGTTTCCGGGTTCCAGGTAAGTTTAAGGGACATGTCTATAATAGCTTGTTATGTAACGGAGTAAATGTAGAATATGAAAAATATTTCTTTCATTTCAGCGACTTCTAACATTTGATTTTTTCCATCGAAAATAAGAATCACATTAAATCATTATACATGACCAGAAAATTTTGTAACAGATTTCATATAAAAACATCAATGTGAAAAAAAGAGGAGAGAAATTCGCTACAATATTACCTTCTTTTCCTCCAAGAGTTTTTGTTCAAGGACTTCTGTCATGAAGGGTTGTTTTCCACGAAATATGCCACCGCCTGTTGGACTTTCAGTACTTATTGATGAAGCCATTGATGACAGAAGGGAGAAATTTCTTTTGCTTTTGGTAAGATGATAAAAAACATTAAACTCTGTAACAAGACTTAGAAAAAATAATATATCGTCAAGAAAAATGCTGATTAGTGGAATAGGGATGCAAGTTTTATTTTCATTCTTTACGAATTAATCGATTCGAGCCACGTGCAAAAGATGGACCGCGACTTGATGGCGCAATCCACTGTGCATCCCCGTGCAAAAAGATACATAAAAGAAAAGAGAAAATACTGTCCAATTGGACGAGGCAATTTTCGCTAATTTGAAGGCCAAGCGACAGAGAGTTTCAATCCGGAGAAACAAGATTGCCTGTCATGTTCAATATATTCGTAAAAAGAGTGAAATAACATTAGCAACCAAACCGTATATAAGTATATAACACAATGTTTGTCATGATAACAAAACCGATTGTTTCAGCAGCAAATCAAAATGTTTTGAAATGATTCGGATACCCTCGAGCATGGTCTTATATCAGTCCGTTACATTCGTAGAATATAGAGAGAATGTGGTTTTGCAAACCAAATAGCAAGCATATCTGAGCCTGCTACAAAAATAAGCATGTCACCGAAGCACGTCAGTTGTGTTGTATTTTGGAATGAATTGAAAACTTTAACTAAAAACATTGATTTTTTTTATTTTATGTCAATAATACATACTCTTTTTTAGCAGCAATATTGTTTGCATTTGTGATTGCCGATGACCATGTTTTAATCATCGTGTCCAGTCGTTCCTTAGTCTCACTACCTTCTTGAATAAACCTCACTGTTCTGTTTCTTATTGTGTTTATTTCTTCAAATGCGTCACGAAAACTTGCATGAGCGAGTTGTGCATTACCACTGAAAAAAAGTTGAACTGTGAAAATCGCAATCTCATTTGATTTTGAGATGGCCACAACAATTCTTTTGAGCTTAATTTTAAGAAATAAGGGACCGCTGTGAATTTGATATTTCACGATTTTATTCCGAAATCATTTGTTCGGCGCTCAGCAATCGACAACTTCTTTAAATATATATAAGGAATATCCACAACATCTTAAGAGAGCGGGTCGTGTTATGTCTTTTCCCGGTGTCTCAAATAACATCTTAACATCAGCCCTGGATGTACCGGCTTTATTAGAATAGTCCTAACGTATTTCCTGTGTGGCGTAAAAAGCGACCAGAAGGAAACAAAGAAGTGGTAGATGATTGTACCATCGCACAGAGTAGATACCACTCAATGCACTTTACTACCATAGTGGTTTTCTTCGTAGAGTACAGTTGCTGGTACTATAGCTTGTAGTAGCTCTTTGCGGCAAAGTGGCCGCTAGTTGGTTTCTTTCAGGCACTGCTTCCGACATTACATAGATTTAATTGTAATAGAAAAGCCTGAAAATATGGATGGCGCTGTAGTGTAGCTCACAGCGTTAATCAGTAGTAATTAACATACTCTGTGTGTTGCTTGGCATTTTCAATGCTTGAAACACCGACAACTTTACATTCTTCTTCTGCAACTTTGAGAATAACTTCTTGTGCTTCATTCCATGATGTCCCTGGTTTATTTTCCAACATAATGAATGCGGATACTTGTTTGAAATGTGCATAGTCCAGTGTGTTTCCTGGAATTAACGTGTTCTACTGTTAAGACTCAGATGATGATTTCGTGAAATTACTCGTTGTTATTGAAAAATGTGATATAATACCAAGAGGTTTATAAATATCATTTCTGCTGAAAATCGAGTGGATCACCCACAACAAGGCTCTGTTTAACATGGTGTCCGCCCACTTTTAGACGAACAAGATTAGAGTGATTAGAAGGAGATGCCAAGCTATTAAGTCATGAGTTGAGTCCTGGACACTTTTTTTACCAAAATTAGATCAGAATATGGCTGTAAGATACGTATCATGCATGAAATGTCTCATGAAAGTGTGCAAAGAGCTGGATGAAATCTAGGAATCAGGAATGAACAAGGAATCCCCGTCCCTAAATCTACGGCCATGTAGATCTATGTAGCTTATGATCAACGAAGTAAATTTCCTGAACAGCATCTCCCAATAAGAAATTATATTTTGTCAAGCATAACCCACATTTGAATCGTGTCTCCACTATAACATTCATCTAAGATTCAAACTTAGCATAAACTTTTAAGAAGAATTTTAACAGACAGGTGCAATGTGGAATCTTCAGTTTTCAGGTAGAGTTTGAATTAGTATAAGAAAACATCTTTTGTTTAGTATGAGTCACTAATGTATCGCGTCGATGAGACGCGGTACATTTGTGGCTCATGCTTGACAAAATAAAATTTCTGATTGGGCCAATAAACAAATGTTGTGCACGGGAAACTCTACAATAGAAATGATAATTTTGAAATACAAAATTTGTATGGCTAACCCGCTGGTTCCATAAATCTTGCAGCGGCAACACTATCTTGCGTTATAGATGTCATCAGAGTTGTTGTGGTCAGTAAAATTTCATCTTGGATAGTTTGTGGCATCATATTCGCATCTAGATATTGTACTGTTACATCCACAATCTTCACACCGTCCAAATCCTATGTATATATCAGGCGTCTTCTTAAATTACCAGGGTATATGTACAAATTGTTTGGGCTAATTGTTTGGTAGCAGCAAGAAGGCAACGGAATCTGAGGCAATTGGGCGCGGATGCAAGAGGCGGGCGGATGGGAGTGATTCATCCCTCAGCAGTATCTAATATCCCTAAAATGTATTAAATTACAGAAAAACGCGAAATAGTTTTACAGAGTAAAGAAAGTTTATGCTGACAATGTTTTAATCCATTAAAATCACTGTCACTGAAATTTTCACGCAAAAACTTTTTCGCCTTGGGCTTGATTTCTATTAATTTTTTTCATTCGACTATAAAATTATACATTTTGGTTGAAAAATTTCCGACGGCGACGCATATTGTGACGTCACGATTGTGACTATTTAAACACCCCTCCCCAACGGAAATACTGATTTCGCTACTGGTGATGATGGGTTGTGTACTGGAAAGTTTGGGTATATTATCATTACATGAGGACACGAATTGAACGTAGGAAAAACGTATGATTTTTATTCAGTTTTTGGAAAATACTTATATTTATACACTATATTACAAAATGTAAATTACCCAATAATTTCAATGATAATAGAATAAATAAAACGAAACAACAAAAAATCGTTTCACGAGTATTTTCACTCACGAGGAATTTCGTCCTAGATATGTTAGATTAATACAAAATATTATCCTAACTTACCAACTGTGGGAGAGCAAGGTAAAAATTAAGATTTTTCGTGCAATCATCTGGAAGAGAATGTAGAAAATAAGAGAGTACAGTTGGTTCTTTCTTTTTCTTTTTTTTCTTGTTTTTCCTGATTTTAACATTGTGATATTCAACATTCTGTGGATTGAAAACAATTAAATGAATTTAAAGTTAAATTTTACTCGCCGTAGTATGTAGTATGGTAGTCATTACATTTATCATATTGCAATAAATCACAATTCAATCACAATTTTAAGAGCGTTATTAAATTTTACTCGAGAATGATACCAACGAACCTAATGCGAGGTCCTCTTATACCAGCTAAGAAAATCTTGTCTAAATAATTATATATATTGTTAAGTATAAGGAACTGTCGGAGCGGCGGATCGATTGGGCTCGGGTTGTCTGTAGATCATGCTTGACAAAATAAAATTTCTGGTTGAAAGCGTTTGTGCAAACGTTTAATTTCCTTCTTCTTCATATAAGAATTACCTAGACTAGTCACTGTGACAAATGTGCAGTAAATTTACTGTTCATATCCGGTGATTGCATATAGGTGAACGCCCCATAATTGGCCAGAAAGTCCTTATTGTAGCTTCATTCCATTATCACCGAGTACAATTACTGTCAAAGAGCGGTAATTTTTCTGCAGTTTTGCAACAGTGTATTTATTATACCTTCAAATAAGCAGCGTTGTGATCAACTGGTTGGAAATAGCTGTTCAATCTCGATTCAATCCTGATCTTCACGTCGCTTATATGCGTTGTTTCTCTATTGAAATTTCAAGAATATTTTGTTGTAATCTAAGATTTGGTAAAGTGTTAGAATGAACGGCGTAATTATTTTTTTATCTGTGTGGATAACCAGCAATCCAGAAGCCGCTTTGGCTAGCGGATTTATCTTGTTATGAATATGTGGGGTTTTCTGCACGACGAAGGCTATTCAAATTATCACACCATTAATTGAATGGTTAGCATGTATTTCTAAAACGGGCTCATCGGTTGTCGAATCAACTAACATGCCAATGACCAAAAGTTTGAAGTTCAAAGCCAACATAAAAACTTGATTGGAATCGATTGGAAATGAAATGGAAAATATTTCTTTATAGGGCTGCAGATTTTCATACAATCAACATTTACATGGTTTTTTAATACACGGAATGTTATTGCTGTACATGAATTACCTTAGAAATATTGGTATAAGCATGTCTGCTTCGAAGTCGTCTTCGTCATTCAACCAAATAAATGAATCGCTTCCCAAATGCCGAGATATCTACATTTTAATGAATAATTAATGTTAATTTTCATATCTATTGCTGTTTTGGGATCTTCGACATCGACATGATTACTATAAATTAAAACTATAACTGACAAATCCTAACTTTGTCAAAACATTAAAAATTAAAGATGATTTATTTGAGTTTTACCACATTCTGACACAATCTAAAAATTTTTTAGAGTCAATTCAAGTCCAGCCCAGCCAAATTTATTTTATCATATTTCATTGAGAATGTTAGCGTATTAATAAAGTATATACAATGATTCCCAATCAGAATTATTGTTTGGTCAAGCATGAGTCACAGATGGACCGGGTCTCGTCGACGCGATCCATCAGTGACACATACTTAACAAAACATGATTTGGCCAAACTTTTTGTTGGGATTGTATCTAAATGTAAATTGAATTGTGTCCAAATGTAAATGTTCCCCAAATCATATCAAGTCCCATGCAAATGAATAATTGCGGAATTGCAGACACACGGACTTTTACGCAAGATAAAGAAAAAAAGGGTGAAATAAAAACATAAAAAACAAGGTAACTAACCTCAATCAATAAATCTGGATGATATCCCCCAATTGTGAAAGCTGAAACAGGAACGCATGAATTTCTGTTCATATTTGCCTGCTTTTGTTTGTAGTTTCGAATCAATCTCTTAGCATTCAGCTCTCCTTCATTTGCTTCTCCATCAGTAAATAAAATAATGCAGTCACGACTTGGTCGAAATAAGTTTGGAGCACTATATGTAATAAGATCAGTTTTTGTAAATGCCAGAAGG
Source organism: Styela plicata (assembly GCA_963675895.2). Classification (NCBI taxonomy): domain Eukaryota; kingdom Metazoa; phylum Chordata; class Ascidiacea; order Stolidobranchia; family Styelidae; genus Styela; species Styela plicata. Next base: position 15,206,320 of record OZ023140.1, read on the forward strand.
TTGCCACTTTGCCCCTCCGGTGGTCAAATGACCATTAATATTTATCATCAATCGGGTTCAAAGTTCTAAGGTGCCATATTACTTGCAAAATTTAACAATTGTTACTGAATGTTCCTTTTGGTTCCATCGTTTTTGAGCGCGCTAACCAAAAAATTGTAAAAAAAACTTTTGCCTGGTTTGCAATGAGACGGTAATTCATAATTTCGAGTAAAATTCCGACCAACTATGGAATAATCAAATATTGAGAAAAATAAACTTAGGTACACGTTCATATTATTCAAGATGTACCGCATAATTAGCTCGTAATTTTATAAAGAACTCCTCTCCGTCTAAAATATCACCTCATATTAAAAAAATTATAAAACAGATACTGACGTGTCGATGACTTGCAGAGCCATAATCAGACCACTTTCCAAGTTAGTATTTGTACGAGTTGATAATCCTTTCAATTTATCTCTGATCATTAACTGAAAAAATAATAAAACCATGTTCTGTGAATACAAGAAATTGATCGTTTTGAGTGATCGTTTCAGCGAACCATACCTAACAAAACATATTTGATCATAAATTTTCTATGTTGAGACCCTGTGCTAAAAAGTTCGAAATTATTATCCCCAATCGAGGCAGCATTGTTTTTGACTAATCTTGTATGTTAATTTACGTAGTGCAATTTCCAGAAAAGATAAAGATCGTTTCGCTGTACATAGTAAAGTATAATATCATAGTATAATCCACATTTTGCCGCTGAATGCATACACAACGTTTAAAGCCATCTTCATCATCTTGAACTTCTCCAAAAATATAGATATTTATGTTAGCATCAAAATTCACAAAATCTAAACGTATCATCTACCTTATTATTTGTTGTCATTTTCGTCAGTGGAATTTCAACATAGGCAGATTCTGAAAATGTGACTACTGCAATATAATCACGTGGGTTCATTTTTCTAACGGCAAGCTCTGCAAATAACTAAAATACAAAACGATGTGTTTAGCTTCATAATATAATTAATATAATCATCCAGCAATTCGAAATCACGACACATTATTATAACATATCATATAGAATGTGGATTATAACTTAACTCACCTAAACGGCGCACAGTGGTTGACGGTGCTTATTTCAAAAGTATAGAGCAGTTCTCTTTAAAGATATGATAACGCGTACGTGAGGCCCAGTGGTTATCATATTGACATCGCAGATTGAAGATCTCGGGTCCACGATGTAATAACTTGGGTAGGCTTGGCCGAACCGCAAAGGTCATATTTTTCCTGCTCGTCCCTGACCGGCAGCTGGTACATGGCCAGGTTCAGGGTGATCGCCTTTATTTCCATTTTATGAAGCAGTCCAATTCCGTATCGCATGTTTTTCGGATAGGCGCAGTTGTTAATACTACAGCTTGTAGTAGCTCTTTGCAATTAAGAGGCCGTTATAGTTGGTTCCTTTTCCGCACTGCTTACCGCCTTGCTGAGAGTGAATTTCAATGAGAAATGATTGAAAAAAAAAAATAAATTCATGGGCATAATTAGATAGTATTAGAATCTTATCAAATTTCAAAATCGACAATACCGCTGCTACTTGAACTTGACAATATTATTTGGGAGAAAATGTTTCTAAAATTGAATGAGGATCCTTCAACGAATCGTACTCGACAAAATATGTAAAAATTCACTGATTGGGAAGGTTTGTAAAGGCATTATAATTTAATACCTGAACACGTTGGATCAGAGTTCTCTGATCAATCCCAACCCTTCCATCCATGCTGCCGCTGACATCAATAACAAGAACGTATCGCAAGGGGAGGGGTTCAATATTTCTAGCAGAGGTAGATTTCATTTCCATCACCACACTCATGTCCTGTAAAGAAAAAGCGTTTGCGTCTAAGATCATTTATTAGACAAGGAAGATGTTGGGGGTTTATCAGTAGTTTTCAGATCATAAGCTTTATTTCGTCAAGCATGAGCAACAGATGGATAGATCGCACCTTAGTGGCGCGAACCATGGATAACTCATAGCCTACTCAACAAAATATGTTTGGAAAACAATCCTGAGTTATAGTAGAAGTTCATTGAAAATAGAGCAGCTCATTTCGCAATTTTAGTTAACATATGCCATTATAATTTCAGCTCTCTGCAGCTTTGACACCCGAAGAGTACGATTTCCATCAGAACAATTTACCAAAATGACAATATAAAAAAGCTCGAAATCTCGATTTTCGAGAGTCTGGCAGGAATAGTAATGTCTTCAAAATGGCCAACATCATTACTTTCTTGTTACTGGTTTTAAAACCCTTTTCATCCGAAAAATGACATAGAAGTTCTGGACTACCGAAGCATGATTCTGTCACTTAGCCGTATATACTTCCCTGTCGAATCACATACAATGATTGGTCTATATCATACGTAATAGATTTTATTAGAAAGAATACTCAAAAAAAATACAGGATGCAACAAAACATAATTTTTGTTTGCCCTCAGTTGTTGTTTTTTAGCCTGTCTTTGACCCTTTTCAAAGAAGATTTCTCCTCAATATATTTTTGCACCAGAGATAAAGCAATTTCATAAATACTGTGCAGCTGGAAAGCGGTCTATAACATGATTTCATTACAGGTATTTTCAAATTTTCATTATACGCCAACGTCTCATATGTAGGCTAATGAATAATCAGACACACAAATCTTTCCCAAAAACAAAAAATCATACGTATTGGATGTTTAATTGCATGATGCATTTTCGTTGTATGTATTAGAACTCAAACACAAATATTTATGTGAAGCACAAACCACGGATGGATCGCGCCTCCGTGACACCAACCATCAGCGGCTAATACTCAACAAATATGTACAATTTTTCTGACTGTGAACGATAGATTATTACATATTGGAAACGTTGTGTTTCTTACCTGTAAATGTTCAACTTTGCAGTAGTATTTTGTGTGTAATGAATCACCTTCCTTAGTCCCGGTTACTGGTGTGATTTCCATGTTTATTCGTTTACCTGAAGACTGACGAATATTACCTTTATATGCTAAACTTTCGCATTGATATTTTGCGTCCCTTTACTATTCAACTCTACATTATCTGCAATAAACCCAATAAACGATATCTTGGTTACAATTAAAGAGATCTTTTTCTTTAGCACAAAGGGATAAGCGTGGTTGCGTGGTATAACAATATGGGTATACGATATAAAAGCACCAATCTTTCAATGGCTAAATAGCTATTGTCTTTCGCATTTTCATCGTTTTTGAATAGGCTTCGCGTCGTTTAGTTCTGAATTAGTTCAGGAGTCTTACACAACGAGAAATATTTACGAAACAGAGTAGAACATAACTTTTTCTCATTCTCTAATGAATTAAATGGAGATTAACAATAGTTTATGCTTTATCCGTGATGATATGAGCTGATGCAATAACGTCATCAATCGGCATATAAACAATCGATAAAAATTTCTCCTACTTTTACATTGCTTACTACTAAAGCTAATACTCGTTCGAGCCCACTTGCAATAAACTGTATTCCTTTCTATAATAAAGATCGAACATGGATTGCGTTATCTAACTGTATCAAAGTATTAGTTATTTTTCAACTGATAACTATTACAAGCATGTTAATTTGAGCATGAAATAAATCACTGTTTCACTCCGCATCTTTTTGTGTCTCTACATGTTTACAACGTTCCAAATCCGGCAAGGCAGAAGTCCTAAGTGTCCTTTAAACCTTACAATGTTTTGTCTGTGCTGGCTACGCGGGTGTTTTCTTTCAAGCGAAACACAATACAAAGCTACTGACGAATCAATCGAAGAATAAAGCGATAAACATTTCCCACCAGTTCAGACCTTGTTCAAATGTCAAAAGCTTTTACAAGACTCACTCTAAAGTTACTGTAACGCGTAACATGGTGGATGTGACTTTAGTGAGAATGAGTTACAGATGAATGATACACAGTGGCGCGATGCATCAATGACCTACGTTTGTTTTTTAATTCTCAATCTAATTACTGCACCAAGTTATATGTCACTACCACTAAAAATAGTATGGATAGGAAAATTCTCCATCTTTTGTCCGTATTTATTCGAACCTCTGCGCAATTTTGAGTGATATAGGCAGTGGTGTACTCTGAACCTTAAAAATGCAAAACGAATGCTAATAACTAGCATTTTCATCGTACACCAGGATGAAACAGTCCAAAATACGACACGAAAACACCAAAAAATGAACTTGAAAAGGCCAAAAATATAAAAAAACGAGATCTTGTGCGACTGAATCGTGCCAAAAATGTTGGGATTTCCAACGTTCTAAAGCATCCATCGTTTTAAAGCACAAAACATGACATCTCTAAATACATGAATATAGACTGGAGAGCATATCACTAACCCCTGAGGACGACGATGTCGGCATGTTGCACACACTGGCATACATTCAAGAAATTCAACAAAAAATAAGTCTTTTTATAGTCACTATCATCTCTCCCCATAAATAATAAACGTTTTATTTTGTGAGAAATTGCATATATTTATTGCCATTGCACGAAGAAGTAGGTATAGGTAGATAGACAGATGACAATTTCAACACTGTTGTATGATAATTTACAATGAATAGATGAAAGGAAATAGAACAGAAGAGAGAATAGCTGTCAATTTCTGAAAGATTTCATTTCGAATCGAACCTTTTCAAAACCTTATCCTATTATTTACGACAAAACGATATCAAAATACCGACAATTTATGGAAAATTTCAACATATTCGATAAAATTTTCGCATACAGCCGTCGTTGAATCATGCCGAATCACAAAAATGAGTATTCGAATTATTAAAATCAGATATTTATCTAAATCAATTCGATTGCCAGGTTATGAGCCACTTGGTAAATTGAAATTTTTGCCGAAGCCGAATTTGTACCGGAGCAAGAGTCAAGTTGCTGGAAGTAAATTTGTTTTTGATGGGTATGTATTGGGTATGGGTATGTACTTCTTTTTTATAGCCACTGCTTGGAGAGGATCACCCCGACCCAGGCCCTGTACTAGCAGCCACTTATAGATGGACAGGGTTAGAATTGTCAGAAAGATATGATCTTTTCCTGTTCGGCTTGTCCTACCCCAGTTACTACACTCTGGATTGAGTGGTGGGCATGGAATAACGAGCCGGACTTGCCAGGATTCGACCCCGAGATCTTCAACCTGCGATGCCGACATAGTAGTGTAACATGTCGAATGACTCGGTTTGGTACAAGATAAACTAAAGTTTTAAAAATTTTAATTCAGAAAATACGAGGACATTATATAAGTTTCAAAGAAAACAGATTCGATTCCTATAGCAGCACGTACATGACTCGAATATCATCGAACCATACGTTTCTTTTTGTATTAGGCCTGTGCTGTCCCATTGATAAAGCATACGTTTCTGATAAGTTTAATCAGTTTTTTTTAACCTCCAATAAGCAACAGTTCGTTTTACAGTATTTTGAAAACGTCGTTCGAAAAAAAAGTATATGAAATTTGTAGGAGTAAAGAAAATCACAATTCCGAGTCTCCGCTGTAACTCGCGTTAAGAACACCTTGGCTGAGTGGATTTTCTACATTTGTATTACCAGAAGTCCAATTTGTTGATGTACTGATTGTTCCTCTGTAGAGCATAAGACCCACAAACGATAAACCAGCAACCACCACTAATACCGCAATCACAATACCGGCAATCGCTCCTCCTTCCAAACCATCGGTGTCATCGTCGTCGTCATCGTCAACGTCACATTCATCATCATCGTCACACGAAGTAGTCAATTCTGACAAAAACCAATTCAGTCAATAAATGGCCCCTAAGCTAATAGAATAACAGCGTAAGCATGATCTGTTTCTAAAACTCCTACTCTATAATAGGTCTGGGAAAAACCTAGTCATTTGAAATTCGAAGATGATTCGGATAACTTTTTCGAATCGGAGCTAATCAATATTGCATATAAATAACAAACATCTCATTTTACTATTACAATTTGCTCCATTACGAAAGTCAAGAAATTTATGATTACAAATACAATTATTATCGTGAGCAGGTTTGAAGGCAATGATTTTCAATTCCTTGAATGAGGATGTAATTAAAGTCTCATAGCGAAACGCCATTGCGGCAAAGAGTTACATAAAATATCAAATCAACAACCAAAGCTTGGATCATTGCAAAGAAAACTGAACAGCTATGATAAAAATATTCACCCTCAAAGTAAGGTTGAAGGACTTTCTACTTCGGTTTCCGTGGATGGCCTAATATCAATCAGAAAAAATACGTCGAAACATATTTTGTTGAGTATGCGTCACTGATGGATCGCGTCGATGAGACGCGGTTCATCTGTGGCGCATGCTTGATAAAATAATATTTCCGATCCGGATGGAGCTCATGGTAGTACCGAATATTATAATGATACTAAATACACCTAGAGGAACTATCACAATCATACTAGGTACATACTTGGAGTAGGTGCGTCTGTGTTCCCAGTCTGCTTTGTAGTAGTAGTCATGAGAACTCCAGGCGTTGTAGTTATATCAGTAGTAGTTTTAGCTGACACAGTAGCCTTCTTAGTGGTAGTTGTAGGTGTCGTTGTCGTAGAGGACGTAGTGGTAGCTAGGGTAGTCGAATCGTCTGGTATGGTTCCTGCATCTGTTAATACGTAATACTGGTTGCAATTTTTTGTTTTCCTTTTTATTTAGTTTAAACGGTATTTGAAATACACCACACAAATAGAATAAAGAAATAAACGCGAATTTTTGATGGTAATTTAGGTTAAATTACACAGGGAGGGTGCACCTCGTGTTATTTTATTTTCTAATATGAGAGTTTTTAAATCATTTTCATAAAATTTTCGCGGGCCTCTGGCGCCTAATTACTTTTTACTGATTAATTTTGCGTATTTCTTTCTTTGATATTCCCTCTAAGCAAGGCTGGAAGCAACTCCCAGCCACTTAACGGCCACTTAATAGCGAAGAGCTAATAAAAGATGTGGTACCAGAAACTGCACTCTGGAAACAAAACATCCCAAACGGAACTGAACCGTCATAGTGGTATCTGCCCTGGTCGATGATAAAACCATCTACTATTTCTCCATTATAGTGAGAGTTTCTATGGTTTTGGATGCATTGTATCGCTTGAATGTTGAAAAAAATAGCGCCTACACCTCCAATGAGAGAGTGCTATCTGTCTCGACAATAATAAAATCCTCTGCCGCCTTCCATGAAAGACCAAAAAACGTTAAAAACTAATACATTTGTCAAGTACGTGCCACTGATCGATTGCGTCGATGAGACGCGGACCATGTGTGGCGCATGCTTGACAAAATAGGATTTTCACTTAGGTGGTTGCAATTCGAGTAAATATTTTTACCTTCGATCAGTATATCGATGTCATCTACGGCCATATCAGCCATATATAATACACTTTGAATTGTCTCGTGTTCGATGATAAATCCAAAATCACCAACAGGTTCAAATTTTCTGGAGTAAAATTGCCAATCTGTGACTTCGTCATCTTGTTGTATTATTTGATCGACCATTGTTGTAGCAGTTCCGTCTCATAAAATAATATATAAATCAGCACAATTTCGCAGGCGAAACATGTTGTAAGGTGACAATTTTTTTTAGTAAAATGTTTTGGATTGTAATTACAATTCCTACATATTATTCATGAAATTGCATTCCTCACAAAAATGATAAATTCGTAAATTCATCAAGACAAATGTTATATATTTTAATATCAACAAATATAAATGCCCTTCTGGGGAATTCTGAATATATATATATATATATATATAATGTATTTCGTTATTGTATTATTTTACACAAAACAGGATGTATGCCAAATTTTTTGCTAAATCATACAGCATTTGAATTCCTAAATGAACTTTGACTTCGTATCGGTGCCGGGTATTATGAGAATCGGTCAAGTAATTATTGCTATGGTATCTCGGTCAATATCTGTACCGACATAGTTTGTTAAGCATGGATCTCAGATGGAATGCGTCGCCCAGACTCGGTCAATGCGTGGCACGTGCTTGAAGAAATAAAATTTCTGATTAGAAATTGGGCCTCACCTTGGAAATAAACATTTAAATATCCCATTCCAGTACCAAACATATGATAATAAAATTGAAAAGTTAAAATTTTTCCAGTTTCAACAACGCTTCGTGAAAACGTAGGAGACTGCAAACGATATCTAGTTCCTTCAACTGGTTGATCACTGTATACTTCGGTTAGAATGTAAAATCCAGAACCTGGAATGAAAAAATTTGAAATAATATATAATAACTTGAAGTTGGATTCCCTTTACTGCATGCATTATTACGCAGTGCCGAATGTCGCTAAAACAAAAATATCCATTCCAAATCGAGGTTTGTTTAACTGCATTATTCGTAAAATCACGACGTCAATTTTAAAAACTGATATTTTTTGCCATATTTTCATTTATTCAAGATGTAGGTTAGGGTAGGAAATTAGATTCGGTGATTCAAATCAATCCGAAGCCTAAATTATTTCAATTTATCGTGTCGTGAATAGGAAAAAAACTTGCTAAATGATGTGTTATTTTCATTTAAACGAAAAAATGCAATCGATTTTGGCCAAATCTGACAAAATCATGGAGTGTAAATTTCTTCAAATTTGTTTATGATAATATCAGTTTTTTTAATTTTTCATAATATAGACAATTTTTAATAGTAAAAATATTTGTTATTTATATAGAATTGATGATTCGATCGGATTCGAAAAACTATCCGAATCAGACTCTAATTCCAAATGATTCGGTTTTGCCCAGCCCTAGGTGGGGGTCCGTGATACACCAAAAAGCTGCAGCCTTTTTAATCTGCTACTGATCTACATGCTGCTTTTCATATTTAGATTTGGACAAACTCTTGATTGGTTAATATTAAGAGTAGCAACCAATCGAACTTAAAACTTACTATTCGAGAATGTATGATCATTTCTTGGTCCAGATAACGGCCAATTAGGTCCAGTTCCCGATTCTCTATTCCATGTGTATGTTAAAGATTCAGAAGCCCATCCACAATAATCTCCTTGAAAATCACATCCACCCTCGACTGAAATAATGACACGAGTTGACTTGCGCGAAATATTGGCACTTATCAAATAACAAGACCTTCATTTTTTCTGATACGTTCTATATTCGAACCTCGACATGCACAGTTTTGATTAACTATGCTAATGTAACCAGAATAAGAAAATATTAACTGAAACATATCTTGTTTAACTATCCTACACAGGGATGCATACTGGCAGTTACATAGTCTTCTACTCAGACAACGGGGTTTAAGTGTATATGTAAAAATTCTTTTGACTTCGACCCCTCCGTTCCTATTTTTGACACTTCCGACTTCGAACCTCAGTTCAACTTCCATCGAACTCTTAATCCGAGTTATCATCCATTTACTATTAAGTGTTGTGACGTAGGATTTAAACATTGCCGGTCACTACACATCATGGCTTATAGGCGCGACCCAATAAATATTGGCTCATATTATGTCCTACAGAGTAAAGAAGAAAACACTATTGTAGCCGCTGCTAGGTTTTGATGTAAACGGATCGTTATATTATTCACTATCGAAATGTTCTTCTCCGAAAAGTCGAGTATCCTGGAGTTTTATTCAATAAATTTCGTTTTTCGAATATTTTTACATTGCATAGTTTTTGCAATTCTGCTATATCCAAATTTTACGATCATGACTTTGCTACAAAATGCTAAATATGGTCAAATATCAGTAATAGCGAATGTCGAATATCGTAAAAATGATCTAAATAATCTAATAAGAACCACCAATGTTCACCACTACTATTGTAGTATTCATTTCGAGCAACGTATAAACCCATACTTTTATTGCATTGATCTCCAAAATATTGTCCGACACAATTGCATTGCCATGCGTTTGGAAGATCCAAGCATTGTGCTCCGTTCCTACACGGCGAACTTTCACATTCATTGATATCGATTTCACAAGTATCTCCCAGAAAACCAGGTTGACATTGGCAATCATATGTAGTAGTGAATGTGTTACATGTACCTCCGTTTTCGCACGGGTTCGGGTAGCAATAGTCCTCTAAAATGAGATAAGAACATCAATGTTATGGTCGAATTTACCTATGAGGTTGTCAATTTAGAACTGGGCGATTCAATTCGGTTATTTGAAACGATTCGAAGCACAATTATTCGAATCAAATAGAAATGGATCATATTCCAATCAGATATTTTTAATTTTTCAAGCCTAAGCCACAGCTACGATTTCCAATCCGACAAATTGTGTTAAAACATGATTCGTTACGCGTGAGCCACAGGTAATGGGTCTGTGGCGCATGTTCAGTAAAATGTAATTCCTATATCAGTTCTATATCATCCGTTTCTTTTGCTTTCAACATCGTTTCAAATGCATTAAAAAAATCATGGAACTACTAACAAAATATTTTATTCAATTCGAAATATTATCCAAACCGAATTATTTAGGCAATCCTATTTCCACAGTATAATTCACTATCGTTAATTCATGAATGTGGCCTAATATTGTTATATTCTACCGCGTCCTTGACACTCTATTTCAAACCACGAATATTACATTGACATACTGCCAAACGTCTTATTCACTCTTTGGCAAAACACTGCAAGTAAAATAGATTTAGAAAAAATAGTATATACTTTCATCACAAAACGGTCCCTTCCAACCATGCTTGCACAAACATTCCTGTTCTCCACCACTTCCCAGGATACAAGTCCCTTCGTTTTGACAAGGATTCGGAACACAAGCCGGTGAATTATCACAGTTTTTACCATCGTATCCAACCTTACATTCACAAAAATAGTCATCTTCTCCGATAGCTGTACAAACTGCGTCATTTTGGCATGGTTTTTCGAAGCATTTGTCGTAATCTATGAACAGCATAGAAGTCAAATATCACACAGGATGTGCGACTTGAAACGTTATGGAATCGATCAAAAAACGTATTGAGCTGTAAGCTTTAGGAGATATCGCAAAATTAACGTGAGGTACTTGGATTTTGGCTCGAATAGAAAGCGGCGCAATACAAACTTTGAACAATCGGCGATGTTCCTTTCCGAAAAGTCAGGTATTCTATAAGTCTGTTTAAGTGTAATTGAATTTATTCATTCTATATCAAAATCATGATATTATGATTTTGACAGAAATCCTGATTCTGTTGCAAAATGAGCGAATATAGTCCAATATAAGCAATTTCGTTTATATGAAATGTTGAAACATTAATCTATTTATACGAAAAATTCCAAAAATCTTCTAAACTCAACTACAAGGACAACTCTATCTTCAAACACTAATTTATCAAATTCTCCCACAATTTTATCAGACACGATCATGTACTGGGGTGTTCGGCAAAACAATATCGGCAGCATAATTCTAGGAAAGGAATGATCATCGAGTAAAAGTATAGACACATATCAAAAACCTTTTTTATTTTTATGGTCGCTCATTCCATTGAAGTTACCCTAAGCAAGCCCTGTAATAGCAGCCAGCCACTTATAGGCGAAAAGAGTTCGTGTTAAGGCAAAGATACGAATTTTCCAATTCAGCCCAGCCTATTCAAGTTATTACTCCCGGGTAAGTTTGTTGCCGCTGCAGTAGGGGTAGCCTTACTAGCCTTAAGGCCGCACTACACGCTCGCATATGATTGCGTTTTTTCAGGTTTGTTATATTTTACCCTTACGTTTTACGTAAGCTTAATGCTCTGCATGCATTTACTTACGTTTTCCAATGAAACAGAACGGTTTGCTATGCAAGCTAACGAAGAGTGCTCGTTTCGTTGCGTGCGTTTGTGCTTTGTAGGCATATGGACATGATTAACGCAAAACAATGCAGGCGCGTATTGTCCTTTTTATTTCCTTACTCGGAACGTAATGCAACCCGTCGGTAAGACAATTCACGTGTACTGTGTCCTTTAAACTGAATATAGACATAAAAAAGTAGCAAGTAATTCTTGCAAGGCATTCCGTATAAAAAATAAAAAACTTACTACAATTTCTGTCAAAATGTACTTTAATATCATCAATAGCGATATCTCCTCTATTCTCTGGTTGAAGTGCGCCTTGTGGAAGTACCGTGACTTCAAACACTAATCTAAAGTCACTTGGAGCACTGAAAGAGAGAAAGATTTAAAATTCAAATTTGCGTTGTTTTGATGAAGTTTTGTTGTGATAACTTTAACAATTTTTTGGCCTTTCAAACAGATTGACCCGCACTAGGGTTTTATTTGGTCTGTTATTGATCTAATATTGGCACCCCCTCCTACAATTAGGTATATCAAAGTGCAATTAATCAAAACGAAATTTCAAAACTTATGGGATAATCAGTGGTCACACACCAGGCAGTGCGGCAGAAGATTCTGTGGTAAGTGTAATCGACGGTTAAAAATCACGAATTCGTTAGGCTCATGACTTTCGACTACAAACACCTCCTAGTATAGGGTCTTGTTGATTGTAACTAACTTGAATAAATACCTGTGAAAAACATGATAACTCAAGAGGACTCCTCGATTACACTTACCTAACCGGGAGATGCTGGGTTTAAGACTGATCTAATGTATTTCCTACGTGCCGTTGTTGGCGACTAAACGGAAAGAAAGAAGCAGCGGTAGATGGTTTTCCTATCTTCCGGAGGGGATAACACTCATTGCACTTGAATATAACGGCAAGCTTTATTTCCGATAGTTTCTATGTTTCCGACATAGAGTGCAGTGCGCTATTCATTCTTAAATTCTGTTTAAAATTGTAAACGTTAACAATTTCAACGTGGTTAGATTATATTTATTTTCTTAATACCAAATAAAGTAATTCGACATAATATTGTCTGGTACCAACCTTATGTTCAGTTCTAATGGAATCCATTTCCGTTCAGTGGTTTCTCTATCACCTATTATATTCCATATTGGTATTGTCAGTGGTTCGTTACCGAATTCGACATATAATGCAAGTTCTCCCACATCTGCCCCACGCATGTGATACCTTTTAAATGAAACTTAGTTTAGTTAAAAACGAGAAGTAAATTGGTCTTAGGCTTAGGCAGGCCTATAGTTTCTTTTTGTATACATTTAATTCAAAAATTGTTGTCGTGCATGCGTAACGGCTGGGCCGCCTGGGAAACACCATGTGCCCATGTCCACAACGTAACACGTGTTTTGCCATATTTATAGCCAGGGATGTCCAAAACGAATCGAATATTCGAAACATTCGAAAATTAACATATTCGACATAGTAAAATTTATGATTTTAGATATATTTTAGAATAGTAACATGAAAATATGTCGTTTTTATTGTATAAATCCAGAAAGAATCTAAAAAAATCTGCAACTACTCACTAAATTGATGTAGATTTCCTAAATAATGAAAATTGTGAACCATACTCATAGTTTTCAAAATTTTGCAATCCATATTTTCTTTCAGTGTTAAAATGTTTCATATTTCTCAAAAACATGGCTGAATTTAAAATGCATTCGATATTTCAAATTCGGTATTATTTTTTCGGAATGTATTCAAAATGAAATATTCGATTATGGCCATCCCTGTTCACAGCGCGAAATTTGGTAAATGTTTCGGATCAACGGAACGTCACTTTCCTATGTAGTTATTTACTCAATACTCGTTTCAAGAAACGCATAAAAGTAGATATCTAAACATGAAGTTTAACCCAATCCAAAAAATCGGGTCGAAGAGACGCATCCATCTGTGGCTTATGCTTGACAAAATTAAATTGGATATGTAAGATAATTTTTTTCTCATCTCCATTATATTTAAAAAAAATTGCAAACCCTGAACACCTCACCAACTCCTATATTTCCAATTTGAAGCACATAAAATGACTGAAACTTACCAGAAGTCTACACCAGTACATCTTGAGCCGCTGTTCGGAACTACAGGTGACATGATTCGCGCTTTATCGCCGCCTTTCCGAGGCGTAGTTTCAGTGTAAATATAATATCCGTCGTCCGTTCTTAATGTGTGGTCAGAAGATGGTCCAGTGAGATCAGTGGGTGTTGAACCTTGCCATGGTGTCCAGTAGAAATCTCCTATTGGTGTAGCGTAACAGACATAATTGATCGGTTCAGGACTTTTCGATCAATAATTTCATTTCGTTAAACTTGAGTCGCAAATGGCCCGCGCCTCAACGGCGCGATCCATTAGTGACTCATGCTTAACAGAACATTTCTCGAGCAAAAAAAATTTTGACTGGCTGGGTTGAAGATGTTCAAGATGACGAACAGAGTGAGAGAATGGTAATGAAGAAGAAGGGAAAACGAAAAAATTAGTAGACTCGATTCAAAGTATCGGAATGGTAAAAGTGGAATGATAAAAATGAGAGGCATTGCAGTGAGTGCGGTACGAGTAGAATGGAAAAATGGGTGAGAAAAAATAAGCAACAAAAAAGAGAAGCAAATCGACAAATAATAGAGAAAAATTCTGAAAGTTAGGTCACGTGATAAAATGAAAGAGAAAAATAAATGTTGAATAAGCGAAAATATCAACGAAAAAAAGAAAAGTAGATGTTTTCGTTAATAAGAAGATTTTCAATTACACAGGAGATGGAGAAGGAAGGGCCTATTGAGATTGATAATGATAAATAGTTAATGGGACAAAAAAAAAACATGCCTGTAAGGTCGTTCGTATACTGACAAAGACGTGAGTATGGGTCTTCAAAGTCACAACTTCCACGAATATATTCACAACTGTATCCGACAAATTCTGGTAAACAATTACATTCATATCCCGGATTACGGTCCGTACATGAAACACTATTAATACACGGAGATGGAGAAACGGTGCATTCATCCAAGTCTGTAATGGAACGGTTAAGAAAAGGTTGAGAATTTTATTACCAATAACGTTAAGTGCGATAAACACTTGACCTCGCCCGATCAGAAATTTCATTTTTGTCTAGCACGGGCCAATGATGGACCACGTCTTGTTACACTGTAATAAAAGTACAGTGAATTTACTGGACATTTGCAGTAATTCCTTTAAGTGAAGTTCCTTTAAATGAAAAACACCATGATGGTGAGATTTATGCAAATTATGGGTTATTGTGCGTTTCATCAACTACCCATATTTTCCAAAAAAAAGTCAATTTTGAATTTTTCCAATACCGCCAAGTAAAATTACCGTCAGAGATCAGTGATTTTGTTGCATTTTTGTTACAGCGTAGGCAGAAAAAAAAAAGGATTCACTGATGGGCCGTTTGTCCAGTCGGAAATTGTTCGATTGAGTAAGCTGACAAGCCGCGGTTCTACTGGGGCACATGTTAAACAAATGAACCCAGGTAGTCCTGTCAAATCCAGCCAATTGAGTCACTTTGATGGGCTTAACTAATCAGTAAATCATGAATGACAAATTCAGCTTTTGATTACGAAAGCGCGAAATATCTGTCGATTCTTTAACCTAATTTTAAGTAGAAATTTTGGTATTTGGAATAATGGCGTTTTTTCTATTTTCTAACCCCATATCTGGTGAATCATTAAACAAAAACGGCTAGGTTCTGCCGCGCTAGTGTAGTTCTAGATGTTTCAGATTTCGATTCGGGAACATAAAAGTGTTTGACTTATTTCCGATGAAAGTAGAACATAAAATCAAGGGTAATGCCCTACAAAAATATTTGCATATAGAAAGCATATATTAGAAAGACATGTTTTATTACTTGCCTTCCTCGCAATTTACACCAGCCCATGGTCTAGGACATTCACATTTATATGATCCACTATCTTCTATACATGTGCCTCCATTTTGGCAAGGCTGACTTGAACATCGTTGATATGCTGGAGTAGGAAAAGTTAACTGTTTCCTTTTCTGGAAATTAGCTCTAAGCAAAGTTTAAAGCAGGAAGAAACCAGATTGGCAATTCAGACACCCGAAGAAAATGCGTCCCATCAGAGGAAAATTTAGCAAATGTGCAATGTGATATATGATTAGAAGATTTGAATGCATGAAGATTCTGCCACCTTTGAAGACACCAGCCGAAAATCGGTAATAGGCAAGAAACTACATATAAAATATCTGCCACCAACTGCAACCCAAAGGAAAAAACACTCTATATTATAGTGGAGTGCAGTGAGTGGTATCTACCCATGGGCGATCGTAAAACCAAATAGCACTTTCAACAATGTTTTATAAGCAATGATTCGCACGACAAAAAACAAATTTAAAACGTTACCAATATAGAAACATTCTATTGATATCGTAGCTCACGGGAAGAAACCATGTGGAATGCAGATAATTTTCGTGAAAAATGATATTTTTAGGTTTAAACGTATGCAGTGAAGAAATTATGTAG
The DNA here is from genome assembly GCA_963675895.2 of Styela plicata. Taxonomy (NCBI): domain Eukaryota; kingdom Metazoa; phylum Chordata; class Ascidiacea; order Stolidobranchia; family Styelidae; genus Styela; species Styela plicata. The sequence goes on from OZ023140.1 coordinate 15,222,649, forward strand.
TTTAATTGAATTGAACTGTAATCTATCGCTATTCGTGTTTGCTTAAAATTGCCTCAACGTATTTTCTGTGTATCGTAAAAGGCAACAGGTGTAAAACAAATTAGTGTTAGATGGTTTCACGATCGCCATGTGCAGATACCACTTTATGATAGTGGTTTAGTTATGTTTGGGGCAGTTGCTGGTAGAGAGCTTTGTTAATAATTGATCGGTAGTTGGTTACTTTAGGAGATGCCTATCACCTTGGAGTGAGCTAAAAAAAAATTAAAGAAAAAAATGTCATGATTTAATTTGGCTTTGAAGGTAAGTAGTATGAAATTTGAAAAAATCATGTAAATTAAAACTCACGACAAGTCCCCGGATAGACAGCTATGTCGTCAATCGCAATATAATCAGAAAGCGTAGAGAAAGTTGATATGCCGTCAAATATAAGCTGAAAAACGAAAATCATGTATAAGAGGACAACAGGGAACAGTAAATCAATAGGAAATAATTAGCAGTAACATAATTTGTTTGCTTCAAGCAACGCAGAAAGTAGTGCCCAAAAGGAGCCAGTAAACGAGTCACTCCAGTGGCAAAGAGCTACTAGAAGATAATGTGCCAAAAATATTCCATATAGAACTAAACCCCCCATAGTAGAGTGCAGTGTGTCGTATCTGCCCTGGGCAATAAGTAAACCATCTACCTCTTCTTCGTTTCCCCTTTTAGTCGCCTCGCGGGAAATAGGTTTGGACTACTCTAAAGTTCATACATATATAGTGGATGGGCCTGCATGGAATGTTTGCCACTTAGAGGGTACTTGGTGAAACTGTATTTTGTGATATAGATCAGTTGTAACTGGTTTCTATAGGAACTGCTATAGATAGAAACATATATATATAGAAAGATAAATAAATTTAATAAATAAATTTTCAGGACTTGAATCGCAAAAATCAAACTTACCATGTAAGGTACCGGTGAACTGACTTCAAAAGATGCCTCGTGCCATATATTACCCTGACCACCAGACAATGTCCAACTTGGTTCAGATTGTATCGTTTGGGAGCCAGTACTGACATAAACATTCAAAGTACCTATGCTATCCCCGTCCATGTAATACCTGTGAAAAAATAAAGATGAATTGAAAATATAATTTCAGGTTATCAAATGTCCCTATCAAAATGGATTAGAAGATTAGAATTTCCCAGGGATGCCAGCTTCAGATCTAGGATTCCAGTTGATTCGGATACATCTTCGATTCGAACACTCATTTCTGTGATTCGGTATGATTCAACAAACGTTTCAGGATTTCTTTAGTTAGAGTTTCATTTATCAAGCGTGAGCCACAGAAAAAACGAGCCTAACCGGCGTGATGCATCAGTGATTCATACTTGAAATATTTTTCTGATTGAGAATTGTTCTGACCAATTTGTGATTAATTTTCGTGATATAACCAGGCTGGGAAAGATTAGATTCGAAATGCTTTCATTGGAATCGAGATTCGATTTGAAAATATAATTGTATCTGAATGTGACAACCCTAGACATTAATTTAACACTTAAATATAAATTAAATCCAATCAGAAATTGTTTCGCAAACATGTTCCGTCAAGCATGAGTCACTGATGGATCACGCCGCTCAGGAGTGGTCAATCTCTGGCTCATATTTGAAAAAATGAAGTTTGTAATTGGGAAACCATGGCACCGCAGATCTCAAAAGCCCACCACCGCCAGTCACACAAATCAACGTGCAATATCTTTTGTAAGATCGGTCAAACAAGACAGTGCACAACTTTCTAACGGCACATCACTTACCCTGTTTATCCGAAAGTGTTTATCTGGATTTGGCCTTGAACGGGGTAATCCACTCTAATGAGTGAATACACAAAATGTGAATATGTGCGGGTATGCATGACGTATATGTGTGTATGTGCTTGTGTGAGCGAGTGTGGTGGAACAACACACAAGTAAGATACTAATGGGTAAAAACATACACTTGTTCGAATGCGCATGGTGGATTGAGGGAGTTGGTTGGGAATCCTTCATATGTATCACGTTCGTCTATGCCTTGTTGACTAGAAGCCAAAACTATATTATCCTGTCGCAGAAGGTCTGAAGATTTTGTGTAGCAATACTGTCAAACTTAAAAGGAAAAGACCAATTTGAAGTAGACGTATTATGACAAGGTTTTATTCAAAGGGACTTGGTGCGCAGATGCCAGATACCGTGGAAGCGTTCTGAGATATTTACCTACTTTCCGAGAGGAAAATTACGAGGAAACCGAGTGGAATTTGTCTAGGGCGAGAGTAAGAGATTTTTAACTATTGCTCTATCGCTCCAAAACATTTACATAAAATTTAGTTGTTCTTGTTATATATATTGTGGAATACTTACCAAAATGTGATATTAGTGCAGGCACCAGCAGAAGCTTGTGGTAAAACTGCTGTAATCAATCTAGCCGTCTCCCTTGCTGCCACATTAGCATCAGCATAAGCGTAATACCCTGTAATCAGAGGGTATTAAATCAAAATATCACCAGTAATGGTTTTCTCCAACACAAGTCACAATCAGCAGCTCAACAACAAGCCCTATCTGCGTCTAAAGTCTAACAAAGAATAAATCTACAACTATTGCTACAGCTTTGTTCGGTAACGGACGTAGATGAATTTTGCCGTTAAACAAGGGTTCTATACTGAAATTGTTTTAACTCAATTCGAAAAATTGTGTTTAAACATGCTTGGTGGAGTGTGATGGACCGCGTTGCTAAGAATAATTAATAAAAGATACTTCTGATCGGGTAATGAAACGGCGGAAGTAGCACCAGCAAATGCATTTTAAGTAGAAAACGTTCCATACAGAACTGAACCACTATGTCAGAGTGCAGTTTGTGGTAGCTGCCCTGCTGTTTTCAAAATATACTAAAATATATAAAAAGCGTGAATCTCAATAATCTGAAATTTTGAAACTACATGTCTAAATTGAATTTCGAGAATATAATTGAGTAAAATCTCTTAAAATTTATAAAATGAACTTTTTTATGATTCTGACACAACTTCGGTAACATCTCCCTACCAGGAAAACAAAAATTGTCAAAACATCTATAGTTCCGCTAAGTAAGCGTCACTGATAGGACGCGGTCCATCTGTGGCCCATGATTATAGAAAGGTTAAACTTTCTACTTATAGTATTATGGTGGTTCACTGATGGAACGTGTCGATAAGACGAGTTCCTTCTTTGGCTCATTATTGATGAAACATTTCCAGTGGGATAGCTTTTTTTACTTACTTATATAGGCCACTGAAAGATTGTATCGATGAGAAGCGGTTCATCTGTGGCTCATGCTCGACAGAAATCCTCATTTAGGATATACGTTTAGTTCTACTAGAGTGGGTCACTGCTGGATTGTGTTCATGAGACGCGGTCCATCTGTGGCTCATGTTTGATGAAATAAAGCTTCTGATAAGAATGGACGTTCTACCTAGTCCAGTGGTGTGGTCACCCGAGGGACCATTTGTTCCGATAGGTGTTCGTCCTTGCTGCAACTCCCAGTCTAGCTCATATGTCCAGTCGACACGGTAGCCACACATAGAGAAGCTGTTGTCATCAAAATCACATCCTCCTGTTAAGCTCTGGCAGTGAAATCCACGATATTCTGAAAATGAAAAGAAATTTTGAATCTATCCAAGAGTTTTTCGTGCAAATGATATATTACATGAAAACTTTTTTTAACCTGCTTTGGCTCCTACACTCTATGGCCTAGGAGTTTGATTGATTTATAAAAAATGCTCGCGATCAAAAACGTGCCAAGTGTCCCGCCTGTAACCCATCGCCTTAAATATAAATAAACCTAATATTCTTTTACAACGCCTAATCGTTCCCATAAACATTAACTTAATGTACACTCTTAATGAAATAAGATGACAAATCCATCATTTTGCAGCGGTGAAAAGAGTCACTTGTTCTCAAGTTGCCTTAGCAGTTGGTCACAGACAATTAAAAAGACAGAATGTGTGGTGAGACATCTTCAAAATTCAGCCTGGGTATAACGAGGAAATCTCAGTTAAAAGTCTTATACTGTTTGCATAAATTTGACAACGAAAGCAATTAGTCTCTGTGCACGCATGGGGCGTTGTCAATCCCACTCTACACCGCCTAATCCACGTAAGAACGTACATATATTTATAATTACAGGTAACACTTACTCACCAGCAGCGCATTGACAGGTGTATGAATCGACTCCATCAACACATTTCCCTCCATTTTTACAAGGTGAAGTCACACAGTCATCGATGTTAATATCACATATATCACCAGTGTATCCAGGTCCACAAGTGCAGTTGAAATCATTGCCAACATTGTTACACGTTCCTCCATTATAACATCGACTTACCTGATTGGCGACGCACATATCAACTGTGGGCAACATAAATCAATTACGTTTATTATGAAAGAGTCATTTTCAAAAAATGTTTAGCTGGATTATGTCCTTTTTAAGAAGCGGTTGTATAATTTCGATCTTGCCTTGGTGCTAAAGTAACTTAATCCGAAGTTTAATTTTGTCAAGAATGAGCCACATAATATACCATGTCAGGGTTAGGATAGGATTTCATTTTTATTCTGCGGGAGAGGGAAGCCGAGAATATAGCTTAATCATATGGTGAACCACGCCGCTCGCAGATACTAGTTCCGGATCGAGGTGAATTATATGGGTTTATTATATTTTTCATTTTTTCTGTGCGTGGAACGGTTTTGTGAAGGAAGCTGTAAACAATGATTACGTGAACTACCGTACACCGCCGAGTCGTCGATCAGAGCTCTCCCACCTAATCGTCATTCAACGCGGAATTGAACTTGTCATGACGATCAGAGATGCGTATCTCAAGGAGTATTCACAACGCTTTTACCGATTTAGACGAACTAACCAGACACCCGGCCCATCGGTCCACACGGATCAAACCACCAGTGACTCATACTTAGCAAAACTTAATCATTTTCTTTGAATAGAAATCAGTGGCTTCTGAGTTATTCAAGAGCATCTTCGAAACCTTATTCTGAACAAATTTAGGCAAAACAATAGTTATAGGTTGGCATATATGATCATGATTAAAATTAAAATGCTGTTTAGAACAAAATATCAATGAGCATAATTTTGATATAAGAATAATTAGTCGGACATTATTCAATAGTCGCTTAATTCAAATTCTCAAACATGTCGAAACACGTTTTGTCAAGTATGAGTCTAGGCGCGGCCCATCTCTGGCGCATGCTGGACGAAATAAAATTTCTACTTGGGTTAGAGTGTTTAAGAAAATATATTTCGTTAGATTTCAATTATTTTCTAAATTAAGGAATACTCACCATATTGACATAATTCTCCGTAAAATCCTAGATCGCATTGACAATGGAATTCATTTAGTCCGTGGACACAATTTGCACCGTTTTGACAAGGCGAATTGGAGCATTCGTCGAAATCATTTTCACAGTGATCACCGCTCCATCCTTCCGCACACTCACACCTGTACTCGAACCCTGACCCTGAATTCACCTCCACACACGTCCCACCGTTCAAGCAAGTTACATGATTTTCACAAGAGTCATAATCTGAAAGCAAAAGATTTGTATAATGGCCTTTTAGAGACGATGTACATTTTCTTTTCAGAGTGGTTGGTGGTTTTCCCATCGCTGAGGCCAGATGCCACTCACCCAACTCAAACATGTCGGTTCAGTTCAGTTTGGGATGTTTTCCGCTAAGAGGGCTGTTGCTAAATCTTGTATCAGCTCAAATATATTATAAGTGCATAAACAAGGTTGTTGGAGGAAGCCGTAAGCAGCGCTAACGTGAACCACCGCGCACCGACGAGGAGTCCAGCAGACCTCTGGCATATATTCAACCGTCATGGGATTCGAACGCAGGACGTTGAAGCGTATCAACAACGCTTTACCGACTGAGCTAATCGGGGACCCTGGAGGAAAGGCATCTTTCTCACGGGAAAGCTTTTATCCATTAGCCCCTGCTCAGTCACTGCTTTCAATCGTCATAATTCCGGAATTTATACTTATGTCATCACTGCCTATTAGTATCACACTCTTTAAAAAATATTTAAAAGAATTCGTTCCGTTATTAGGTTGTATTAGCAATTTTTTTTTATCAAAATGACATCTCAAACAGAAATTTTATTTTGCCGAGCATATAAAATAGCGGACACTGTATGTCTTTTCAACCGCACAAGCACTGATTGACTAAAAGGGATGACTGCGGGTGATCCACTCAGGATGCGTGTTTTAGTTGTAAAAAATCTTTTACTGGCTTCATAGTTTGGGATATTTAGATACATACCACACACAACTGTGTCAACAGATATTCCATCTATAGCAATATCTCCTCGGTTATCAGTTAAACCGCCTCTTGCAAATATTGTTTCAAATGCAATCTGAATATAATTCAAGTGGACAATAATAGTAGAATAAAACCCTAATAAAGAAATCCACATAAGCGTTAAAAATTCACGCACATTTTAAAAATACTTCCACAAATATGAATATCCCATAATTTCTTACAACATAATAGCATGAAGCAGCGAAAAAACATCAAGTCTTAACATCCTAAGATACAAAAACACTTGGCTCAAAAGGTAGAATTTCGAATACATCACGGAACTATCAAACCCTGATCACATAAAACTATTAAGGAGTAGAACGAATACTCAAATGAGATTGTCAGTGACAGATACATTTCATTTCAAATAGAAAGCATCGAATCATTTCATTTCAGTTCGTATTTCATTCTTTGCCCGGGAACGGGCTTTCGAATAGTACTAACGCATCGATTGCGCGTCGTAAGTGGCGTTAAAAGGAAGCAAAGATGTGGTTGAAGTTTTTACCGTCGCCCAGGGCAGATACCACTTACTGCACTTTACCATATCAATTCAGCTCCGTTTGAAATGTTTTTAGCTTAAGAGTCTAGTTTCTGGCACTACATTTTCTAGTAGCTCTTTGCTGTTAAGTGGCCGTTAGTGGGTTCCTTTAGGGAATGTAAAAATAAAATATGCTTTGTTTAATTTGAGTCACTGATAGTTCACGCCGATATGTGTTTCACGCTTGACATGATTATTTTTTTGACTGGTAAAACATTTGTTAAATCATAACGAAACACAGAAATCAGTATTCGAATCACCCAAATCGATTCGATAAAAACGAATCTGTACCCACTACACGCAACATTACATTAATCTACAAACCGAATAATTGGCAGAGATACTGATATCTAGCTGAGCAACTTTCCAATATTTCTGTTGTGATTTGTCGTCCTCCCAAACAGGATTGATAAAATAATACGGAGGTTCTCCCAGTATATACAAGTGCAGATAACCATTATCTTCGCCAAAAATATAGTAATGAAATTGAATTCTTGTGCATGTGCCTCCTGATCTTTTCAATGTAGGTGTATACATTCTTGCCTTCTCTCCGTTGGTTGCTCCGGTAGCTTCCGCGTACGAATAGTAGCCTGAGAAGCGCGTTTTCAGTTATTAAGAAAATGATACATTTATACATCTAAACCCAATTAGAAACTATATTTTGCCAAGCACACGCGTTCCATCGACGAGATCCTTAGAAAAATTCTTTGACAAAATTTGTGAATGTGAAGTTGTAATGTAGACTGTAAGTGTGAGAGTTAAGAAATAATCCTTACTTTCGAAATCGAATGGAACAATTTATAATCACAGTAGAAGAACGCAATAATCTGAGACACTGAAATAAATAGAACAAATAATGCCGAAAATCGATCGATGGATGCATATTTAGGAAATATTTTTTATCAACTTTTACAACAATACCAGATACGTCGTTTACTTTTACGGTTGATGTAAGCGAAATCATTCTACCACGATATATAGAAAAACTATAGAACATTTTTTGATTCGGGTACAATCGTGAATTCGATTAAGATATAACTTGTTCATTCTTGAAATGAAAAAAATGATACAACATTCCAAAAAAAAATTATTATTACTCTTGTTTCACACCCTGATTGAGTCACAACTCACTTCTCAACGCGTCTGTGAATGAGGAATATTGAGGCTTAGCATTTTTCTCAACTAGAGTAGGCCAGATTAAAATTGTTAAATCTGTATAACCATGTTGCAATAGTCAGTTAGAAATGTGTGGCAATGTGGATGATTTCTATCAAAATATAATGTTGTCACGTATGAGCAACTGATGGCCCGCGGCTCTGCGGCGCTCCCCATCAGTGATCCATACTTAGCAAAACATGCTTAAACAATATCTTTCAGGTTGAGGTAGAATATTTGCGCGAAGCTTCAATACAAATTGACCTCGAAAATCACATAGCAAACATTATCATGACGCATACGCATGTGCAAACATCAACAATACAATAATCAAAACTCGGTATCTTTGTTTCACAAAACTAAAAAATTAATAAACATTAAATGATTCAATTTAATAGGAAGAATGAAACATTCAACAATGCAATTCCAATTTCTAACTACTAGTTTACTCGATGTACCGAACTTGCGACAATAAGAATACTTTTGGCATAAAAAGGGTTAGTAAACAATCATTTAATTTAACTTCATCGTTTGCAACCACATTGGTAAGTCGCATACTATACCAAATGGTATAAGATGAATATTAATAATTAGAATAAATAAATTAACTGATACCTCGACGCCGTAAACAACTTTGGAAAATCAGATGTATTTTCCCACTTTCCAATGGCGGATTTTTCTGAGGTGGGGGAAGATATTTATCATAAAAAAACGACTATGAGCACTGACATTACGTCATTACGCCACCAAAGCTTCTGAAGTTGAAAAATAAAATTAATTGACTAATATGGAATTACCCAAATATAGTTTTGTCAAGTGAGGGCCATACATCAATCACGCCGTTAATTCACCAATGAAACGCACGCGACAGAAAAAAAATTATGTTCCAATAGCGACCCGTGCTATTAAATAGACGTTCCTAAATTGGCAAATTTTTTTGGAAATTAACAAAATTATCATTGTTGATCGCTTACCGAATTCTGTGCCATTTGTATAATCGGTTTCAGGACCAGTTTCCCGCGAAGGAGTTTTCCCTTGATTCCTCTTCCATCTAACTTCAACACTATAATCATCTATAAATCCACAATTGTCGTCTTCAAAAGTACAATCGAAAAGTAGATCAGCAAACCCTGAAATTAGCAAAAGTTATGTAAAAATATTTCGTGATTCGTCGTGCAATGACGGGCAAATCGAGCGGGTAGGCGCAGGCTTCAGAAATGCCCTATAGCATTTCCTGAGTGTCGAACGAATCGACTAAAGGAAACATAGAAGTAGTAGATGGTGTGACCATGACTCATAGGGCTTAAACCACTCACTCCACTGTATTATAATTGCTCGGTCTTATTCAGGATATATTGCACTCTTAGAGTACAATTGCTGGTACTCAATTTTGTACTAGCTCTTTGCCACGGAAGTGGTCGTTTGTTGGTTCAATTAAGACACTGCTTCTGGCCTTGCCGAGAGCGAGTTTCAATAAAAAATCATTATCGGTAGTTCGGGCAATTGCATTAACTCTTTAATTCGAACCCTAAATCACATACTTCAAATTCGCAGGACGGTCTCTTTTATTAATATTTTCATTGGCAAAACCGATTTTTCGAAAATATTTTGGCAATTAAATAATATCGTATTCGTCATAGGCAAGACGTGAGATTTCTTTTAGACAAGGTCATGGTAAGAAAGTTCTTAGGTATTCAATATGAGTAGTCTAGAAAGCACCGAGGAACTTTGATCTGCTAAAATCGAGACAGGTAAAAAGTTTTGAATAAAATATTTAATCTCATCGTAAAACGATAAAAATACGAAAAATACCGTTGAAACAAGCACGAAACTTTTTGTGAAGAATTTATCAAGTTTAATCGAAGCGAATACCTGTCGAGTTTTCATCTGTACATGACCTATGGCCAAGTTGAACATGTCTTTTTTGTGCAAGTTGCGATAGGGAGAAAAACAAAATATTTTCAGTGGATTGGAAGTATTAGGTGAAAATGTGATATGTGACACGGACTGCAAGTAGCGCTACTAATGGTGTCAACGGCATATCGGTGCTTCTCTTGGCTCATGATAACTGAAATTAAGTGCCAGATGAGGTCACACTATTGCCCAGTGCATATATCCATTCACCGCAATATATCATAGTGGTTCGGTTCTATTTGGAATGTTTTTTTACTCAAAGCAGTTACTGGTGTTACATTGTGTGTAGTCCTTTGGCAGATAGACGGTCGTCGAGTAAATTTGAATAAAAAGGTATGGGTACAATTTTTCCATAAGGCTAATAAAAAACTTGTTCACGTACGAGTATGGCTAACGTATTGCAAGGCAGAGACTTTGTCATACCGTAGCTTGCGTTAAATAAAAATTCTTACTAAGTTCGAGTACAACCGTTGAATTCACTACCTTATGGCTTGTATTACAGTATCGCCACGTGATATTTCCTTACCTGAATTTATCAAACATAATATAACGCATAATATTGATGAAAGGAGTAAACTTCCCATTTTGAGCATTCGTAAAATAACAAATGAATAAAATTAAAGCTGAAATAAATTTTGAATACTTATTTATTCTAGTTACAGCCATAGTTTGTGATTCTACTTTATCCTCTTAATCGTTCTACCTCTAACCCCAGAGCTCCTAAATAAAAGAATTCGGAAAACAACGAATATTTTTTGATCTGATATGGTCATTCACCTCTTTGCAAATTTGCCTAATTAACGTCTCCCCATCAACTAAAATAAAACATCGTTAATTTTTAGAGGAAGTATGAAATGAAAGAATGTAGAATTAATTAATGATTACCGAGCCTGAGTTTACGAAGTACCTATTGTTGAAACTAACTCATCATACATAAAACAATGTTTGAATACATGCAGGTCGCTTTGCACGAAAATAATAAATTGATCATTCCCCTACATTAAATTAAAAAGAGGCAAATGATTGAGTATGGTGCAAGGTCGGCCGAGCCATAAGTCGCGATTAATTAATATCCCGTTCGAGCTTAATGAGTGTGTACACGTAAACCTTGGCGAAAATATTCATAAGCAAACGACTGCCCTTGTGGCTGTGACAACCTCATAATATGAATGTTAAGACAATATGCCTAATTGGAAAATTATTTTGTTGAACATACAGCTTAACCACGACCTCCAGAGCAGTCGCCTGGATGGAAGTTTATTTTGCTAACATACAGCTTAACGACGGCCTCCAGCGCAGTTACTAGATCAAAGCCATGGCATTTTGACTACAATTTAGAAGATTACAAGATTCACTATCAGGTAATAGCTCATTTGTCAAGCATTAAAAAATAGCACAATACAAATTTCGATAAAGCGGGAGTTGCGAAGAACGATAACTCGTCGTATCATCTCTGTTATGTATCGCCATTCGCAATAGCTGAGTCAAGAATGGTGTTGGCACGGAGTAAACAGCGATGGAAAGATAACTATATTATATTCTAATACGTACATCCACCCATGGCCACGCAATGCGTTCCACCTCATAGCAGAAGAAACTTTTGAGACCATTGGGTAGCGTGACCATACAATATGGCGATCGCGAAAGGCAGCTTTTCGTTTTGACACGGTGAAACGTTCGGACATCGAACAGATTATAAACTTTCAGTTTGAACATCTCACATTGCACAAGGCCGAACTTGGTAGCATTGCCATAGGCTCGTGTTGTTCACCTATCTACTGTAGCATTCGTCACTACTTCCTTTACTTATAGTAATTTGTTGTTGATGACGACCCAGATCGCACTCTTGGGAAGATTCTTGACAGAAGGGAAGGCCCGAGCATTCCTCAGTTCTTCATAGTTATATTATTTTACTTTTCTGTCGCTGTTGTTTTGTGTGTTAAGGTGAGTGTGCGCATATCTCCAGTGTCTTAAATTTTCATGCAGGTTTTGCGCGTTGCCCGGTCTTTTCCATTTTTGTAATGTTTCAACGTGCATTTACTGAGTAACAGACTTTAAAAATGCTACACGCCTCCTGGATAACACTCCAGTGGGCAACCAACCATGGATATTATTTTCAGCCACAAGTTATCACTAAATGTCTATTCTGATTTGATCGAGAAAGATAATGCAATCGGTATATTGGGGTGCCCGGTTAGCTAAATCGGTAATGAGTCGGGCTTACGCTTCGAGCTACGCATCCCTGGGTACATGACGCAGGTTCAAATCTTGTGAGGGATGATTATCATATGTGAGAGGTCTGCTGGACATCTCGCCGGTGGACTAGCACTGCTCACGGCTTCCTCCAACAACCAGGTCCATGCGCAGAAAAATAAGCTGTACTCCCGATTCTCCTCTCCCGTAGGATAAAAATGAAAATCCTAACACAGATGCACTGGAAAAATGATAAAAAAATATTAAAATTCAAAACCTTCATCCCCCCTCCCCACTAAGCTCCCAATCGTTGTTTTTATTTAGCTTAGCACTCTTACAAATCTTTTTTCATGTATGAACCTGGTTGATGAAGGAAGCCGCCTGCCATATCATAACACGAATATTTTAGTGAAAAAGGATGTTATATTTCTTTCGGGACAACGCTATGGTTGGTAGCCCCGATTTCTCCATGTAGATGATAAAGATGTTAAAATGCGCTATTGGTATATAATAAAATAATAACACTATGTATAAAAAGGCAAATCAAAAATATTTTAATATATATTTACAATGAAATTGCAAGCAGCAGCAGCCAGAATGGGTTAAAGATGACCATGTAAGAGGAACTTTCACATATATTCTTCTTGTTGATAAGTATGCGAAGGTATGAATTTGCAGACCATTGGAATGAGATATTTCCAACAACAGTTGGACAATAAATACCACTTGACCAGACATGCTTTCCTTAAACAACACGCCACGGATGGACGAGGGGAACATAAAGCCAGGCAAAATTGAGAAACTAAAGCTTTTTTTCAGACTGCTTTTTGTATACAACTCCCAAAAAAGCCCATAACTATTAAATGGACCAAAATGAGTTAGTTGGTACAGTTCAATATCAAGTTTCTCTGAAAAATAAATAGCTTTACTTCAGCGCTATACAATCATTTCAGTGCTTCGAACCTCGAAAGCCTATAAGCAAATCTCAACATGCAACAGTTTTTTTTTCATTCATTAGCAGCAAAATGGTACGCTTGTGTTTGGTTGGTTAGTGTTGTTTGACAGTGCTGTTTGACGAATTCACTTGTTCTTGTGTTGCAGGGGTTTTCTACTGGTCTTTTTAGATTTGTCTGCCTTCTTCGGTGGTGGTGCAGGATTAGCCGACATATGCCGTCCATATAAACTGCAAAATATATATTTTATTAACCATGCGGAAAACAATTGAAACCATCAACAACTTGATGAAATGAAAAACAAATCACATGTCGCTGCCTCAAGCTGGTCTGAAAAATTCATCTGTGTTATATCACTATTATATTAAAACTACACTTCTGCCAGTACAATCTTAATAATTTCTTTTCCTAGCTGTAACTGTAATGTGTTTAAAATATTATTGAAAGGTCAAACTTTCGTGATTCAACAAGTCAAAAATAAGTTTAATTATTTGACACTCTGCATGAATGGAAGATTCAATGCAGATTCAAAATGTTATACAAAACTTATCATAAGATACACTTCAGCTGTACTTCCCTTCCCGCAATCCTCTACCAATCACGAAAAACTTCCAGTTGAACTCACACTTCTACAAATAAACCTACATTGACAAAGTGTAAGAAATTGTGCTAAAATACTATTCAGCAAAAACAAAAAGAGTTCAAATTAATCACAGAATGAAAATAAAATCCAGAATAGCTATTTTGACATAGTTTTGAAATAGTTTCTTGCACCTGATACATAAAGGACTTCATATAAATATTACATCAGTGCATATACTAAAAGAATAGCTTTTAAAAACGGAAGAAGCAGCTGGTAGATGTAGGGTTTCTCTGCTGACTAACTAAAGCTGCTGGAATGATCACAATTGGTCCCTAGACAGGAACTTGTAAGTTTTTCTCTAGAAAACAAATAAGTGTTCTTCAATTTATTTAGCTCTCAGCATTACGTTATTCAAGTACCTCAGTCAAACACACATATATTTTTACAAGGCGTATAGGAATAGCTCAAATAGGACATAGCCAAACCCCTGCACTCCTTTAAAACACAAATTCCTATTGGTATTTCAGATTTTATCTCTCTACATAATCTATGTCGATGTCCTATTCACTACGTTTCCTTATGAAGTGAAAAATGTTGTACTCACTATTCGTAAGTCTCAGATTTGATATAATCGAAAACATGATTGATTCCAAGTTGAAATTGATCTTTTATAGGTTGCACCCATGGATTGCGGTCAACTTTAAATACACCTTTCGGTCCAGTTAGGTCAAGGCGGCCTGGAATAATGATGAATACAGCATTATAATATTGATTATTTTGAAAAGGTTGAATTAGATTTTGGTGGTGATATATATCCCTCATATCCTGGTAAAAAAGGTTAAGATTGATGACTGGAAAAGTTTCAAAAAAACATACATGCAGGGTACCCTTGAGCAAAGCACTGTAACTCCTATCCTTGGGACAATGATTGTGAATCTTAACAGTTTATCATTGATTTCACGCTGGATGGAATGACAAGATGAAAGATAAATTGCGTAACCTGATCAAAATGTAAACATTCGTAATTTCATACTGTGAAATTAAGCTAATTTCATTACAGTGACCCATGCTTGAAAAAGTTTAACTAAGAGGATAACCAAGCAAGAAATTACCAAAAACCTATTATTTATGGACAATAATCAATTAAATACAATTTACTGTCATTGTTTATAAACTAGATGTAGTTCTGGCAAAAATAAGTGGGACTTCAGAGTGGCAAAATCTTGCCTCAGATACTGGACTCACAAACCTAAACTATAATACTATCCAATAAAGTTCCTTTTGTCAAGCATGAACTACTGATTGGTAGTGCGATCCATAAGTGACTTTGACAAAATATTGTACATTTTGGGATGGACAGAAAAGCTTCAATACCAAAAACACTGGTAGCGGCAAAGATGTTTTTAAACCCTTTTCATACAATTTGTGTGCTATCAGACACTTTGACAAATTTGTATGGCGTAAATTTCTAATGGTTAAAATGGTTTTGGTCTTTGTACCTTCAACTTCGACCTATTGACAAAAATGATTATCATTTATAAAGCTTTATGATTAAATGACCTATCCTTTATCAAAATAATAGAACATTCTTACCTATTTCTGGTGGTAACACAGTCAAACGATTTCCTTGAACATGAAGTTCTCGAAGTTTTGACAAATCACCTATTTCTTTTGGCAGTGAAACTAAATCATTGTCTCGCAAACTGAGCTAAAAATGAAATAGTTTAAAAATGGATAGATATTTAAGTGAGAAGAAAAACTTATTCTTACTGGAGACAAAAATGCAGCCTCACTAAAAAATACAAAATAGGAAAATATTTTCTAATTCAATATCTCAAATGAAAATTATATTTTCATTGAGTGAGGGGTCACCGACGGACCACATCGAAGAGGTGAAGTTCATTTTGATGTTTGTGGCTGTGGTTCATGCTGGAGGAAACAAATTTTTTGATAATTGCCGGTATACAATAAATTTGATTTTAAAAAACTTACAATCTGCAAATTCTTTAGCTTTGTAACTTCAGATGGGAATGTTTCGAATTCATTGTCGGCAAGATACAAACCACGTAATGATGCTAAAAATGATGAAAAAAAAAAACAAGAACTAGAAAAATACCCAGTGGGTATTACCCATGCAGAACTACCAAGTGCTGTAGAATTGAACTAATGTATTTCCTGCATGCTATGGAAACTATCAGTAAATAGAAGCAAAAAGGTGATTGGTGGATAAACTATTGCTCAAGGCAGATACCACTCAATTTATTTTTCTAGGGTGATTCAATTTCTCCTACCCACTTAAGAGCAGTTACTGATTTTTTTTCCATGTAGTTGTTTAGTCATCAGTTTTCTTTTCTTAAAGAGCGTATTTGAAGAGAATCACAAGTTTAAAAGGGGTTAGATATAAAGATGTTGGGAACAATTAGTTTGTGGTACCATGGCAAAATATGCATTGCAAGAATTTGAATAAAACAAAATGATAATATGCTAAATTTAATTCTATGACATGAGTATTAAAAATATATCATGATTTCATTTCAGAATACATTGAAACGGTCATTCAACCAAATTTTTCAAAATCACTGATCACATTCACTAAATTTTAGTCCTGCTTAAAGTAAACCCACATAATAAGAAAAATTCACATCAAAACCATGATTGTTAAAAATACATATACTTACTCATAAAAAAAAAGTTAGCAGGCAGTGATTGTTCCGTGAGATTATTGTAAGAAAGATCAAGAATTTCAAGTTTAGGAAATGAACCAAATCCTCTTGGGAGATGATACAATCTGTTCATTCTGAAAAAAAAAACAGACAAACATCAACAAAAAGGAAAAAGTGGACTTCACAATTTCGTCCTATGAACTCAGCAGTATTTTTTTGGGTACCCAGTTAGCTCAATCTCGATCGGTAAAGCATTAGGAATACACCTAGAACTATGTGTTTCTGGTGTTTCAAACAAAGGTTCGATCCGGCGTGGGATTATCATATGTTAGAGGTTCACTGAACACCTCGCCATCGTACGATTGGATCATACAGATGCTGCTAACAGGTTCTTTCATTAACAATGTTCATGAACAAGATGGATAACTTCGCCAAAACCTTCATCACAGATTCAAAACTGGTGTCTGCGCTAGAGGTAGTGGTTTGCCATATACAGTTTAAACCATATTCACCACTTTGTTCTCTCACAAGATAAAAATTAAATCCTATCATATCTATTGATATCCAAACTCATCAAACATGTTTTGGCATATTTTTTCTCTGACTGGGTAGCAACAATTTTAAGAAGTTCCCCACAATTGATCTATACATTCAATTGGATAAACACAAAGGAATATGACTCAATATAATGAGTAATGCACGGAAGCTTTTTAGCACAGGAAACCTGAACCTGTAGCAACATTTCTCACAATATTTTTGTTTTGCATGATCACAGCTATGTAGCTGATAATCAAATTTATAAAAATAGGAATAAATCAAATCTAAAGATTATGTTGTTTTCCGCCTTCAATGAAATAGAATTATATAACAATAAGTTATAGTACCTAATAAACTAAATCGGAAATATAAGGTAAGCCAAAGCAGTGGTTTTTTTAAAACATGTGATACCCAATCCCGTTCCAAAATATTATTTTCCAATTCAAGCATTGAAACCCACAATTATTTTGCTGTGCACTTTTCTATTATTCTATCTATCGGAAATGTGCAGAAATAGTTCTCCCAATGAATAAATAAACTACCTTTTCCTACTTTAATCAATTTCGCTTTTTTTCGGAGCAAAATTATTATATCTTTAAATCTGATTTTCAACCATTGGTCAACCATTCAACCATATAGAGGGATGCAAGGCTATATGCATTGTCAAAGAAAAGCCTATCTCAAAATGTTTAAAAACTCCCATGCTCAAACTATCAACAAGTATCAGTAAGAGATTCCAACCCCTATGTCACTAATTTTATACAATTTTAAAAGAGTATTGATGTATAGCTTGTTTTGTCAAACCTAAAACAGTTTTTCATCTTAGATATGAAGAAACATTTATTTTTTTACATTCTATTTTTCAGCAGAAGCTAGTGCTGTTGGTTGAGCATATTATAGAGAAATGCAGAGAAAAAAAATTGAATTTTTGACATGACATGATAAAAGAAAAGACCAAAAGAAATGTTTGATGAAGTGAAGGACACAATGCTCTTTTACTTGTGGCAATATTCAGAATGAGTAAGGTAAAATTTGAAGTAATTAAAAAACTCGTACCCCAAATTCAAATGTTTCAATTGTTGCATTCCGCTGAGTGATGTCGGTAGTTCTTCAATCAAATTGTTGAATAAATTGAGAATGGAAAGATTTGCAAGTTCTCCAATACTTGGTGGAACTGCTGTCAATTTGTTGTGGCTCATTGTTAATTGAGTTAAATGGTCAAGCATCACTGAAACAAAGAGGGTTGTTTTTATAGTTTCTGTTAGCTTGAGCAGTATTTGAAATTCATTATGTCAATAGAATAATGTTACAACATTTCGGAAAAATGGAATTGTTGATAACTGACCCAAATTGGGTCAATTTTGCAGCAAAGTCATGATTTACGACAAATTTTACAATATAAATTTGGCATAAATCATAATTTTACTGCAAAACAAATCAATTTAAAAATAATTATTACTTTCGAACAGAATTCTGGACATCTGCAGAAAGTCTGCAGAAATTCAGATTTAGATATAATGTTAATATTTGAATATTTGGTAAAAATGAAGTGGGAAATATTATTAACAAGATAAATAGACATGGGACATTGATATGTATCATGGTCCATATTCGATAACACTCAGAAGTCAGCCTTTGAAAGGGTAGTAAAAATGAACAAAGAGACTTATCCATATAGAATGAACATTGTTTTAATATGCCTCCAATTTTCAGTTTGACATATTATATCAATATATCGAGTATGTTTTTGAAAGTGAGATAGAGATGACAATTACAATCACGACATTATTGAATAATTTCCTCTACATTCAAAGACCACAAAAATGAAAATGGAATTTCCGCATCCCAGAGGAAGTAGCATCACAGAAAACATTATAAACATACTTAATCCAGGCACTTCGTTCACATTTTGAATCCCTTTATCACTGAGATCCACTTCTTTACATCTTGATTCTTTCGCTTCTTCGACAATCTTTTTTAACTTGGACATTTTGTAATTTGGTTATATCAAGAAAAGCTAAAGAGTATGCGAAAACACATAAAACAACAATTAGCAGAAAATTTAATAAAAGTTACAATACAAACTTGACACATTCTTACATGTCAAAGGAAAATGCAAGTTTCACCAGTTGAATGGAAATCATTGTTAAACATAATATACAATAAACCATAAGGTAATATCAATAATAATCAATGCACAATTGTACAAAGGACAAAATTAGAAAAAAATCAAGCAAAAGCCAACCCATTGTATAAATATGTTTGTCGCAATTTTGAATGGGTATTTATACCAAATACATCTATATAATGTTTGTTTTTCAAGCAGTTCTGATAAATTCAATCCAACTGAAATAATTTGCTTGTGTTACATTGGATAGGATATACGAGTCACATTCGCAAAAGGTTTTAGATAATTTATGCTACGTTTGTGCCAGCATAAAATTTTTCACCACAGCAATGATTAGTGTTCAGTTTTTTGCCAAGAGAAATTTGGAATAGATATAACACTGGATTTCCAAGAAAAATTGTTCTGGAAATCATAACAATATTATTAAACATAGGCGTAGCTAGGAAAATAAAAATGGAGGGATTTTTATGACACACTATATATACCGCAAGAATTATTAAATATTGTTCACATTGGCAAAATAAGTACACCAAAAGATATGGTTATTTGTTTATTCAAAAAATGTAGATGTTTGGTGGGAAAAGTTCCTTTCCTCAGAGTTACGGCCAAACAAATTCGTTCGGAAGCAAATTAATAGTCGAAATACTGAACAATATTGAAAAATTTACACACATATGCTAATTTGTCAGGCTGTCAAAACATCGAATAAGATAAATCATAAATAAGAGCATCTTAATGTGGCTTTACTTAGAAAAGATGCAAACAGAATCAGACCGTGATGAAACAGTAAAAAGTTTCAAGTGCCAATATATTTAAAACAACTCAGTCACAAAAGGTATATTGTTGAACCTGAGCAATGGCTGGAACATGCATAGTTAGCATGATCCACCATTGACACTCTAGACATAGTTTGTTTTGACAAAACTTAACTAAGGGTTGCCAAAAAATCATTGCGACCAGTATTTTAATTCGTTTGGATCATCATATTAAATTTATTTACAAAAAATATATATGGTAATGAAAGAGATTAACCTGTGGGTTCGGTTCAAACTTGTTAAATTTTATCTATTAATTGTCGATAGTTCAATTATGATCACATTTATCTACAGGAAGAACAAGATAATATATTAAACAAAAAATAATACGGAATATGAAGATGTATCAACGAAATCATAAAGAATTGAACAACAATATCAATGGAATCAGCCGACAAGCTTTTTTCATAAAAATGTGGAATCATAAATTACAAGGAATAAAATCAGTCATTTCCACCTTTATGTAAAAGCACATTCACATAGTATTCACAATGTAGCACAAAATACTACATTGATTTCGAGTATATTCATCCATCGCATTTTTAAACGAAATTCAGACAAAAGAGTTTTTTGCTTGTAAAATCAATCTACATGAATATTTTAAAACTCACGTCCATTCAACTTAATATTCTGTATATTGCTCAGTACAGACATGATATTATTTGTTATGTACACACACATTTAATGTGCAATTTGTACATTTTATACAGCACATGCAGTTATGATTTCGCCACATATATTTGTCAGGTAGAAAATTACATAAGGGTAGTTTAAGTCTGTAGAAGCGATTGTTAAGAAGTTTTTGTAAGATTGTGACATTTTGAAGTTTAAACAATCGTGCAGCATTTTTTACATCGCCCAAGACATCCCTCTGAACTTGGACTATTGCTTGAAGTTTGCGCAGTTGCGACTTTGTTTTTCTCGTCTTTGATCAATTTTAATAAATCAAAAAATACTTTGTCAACATTGCTTCTTGTTTTCGCGGATGTTTCAACATATTGAACACCCATAATATCAGCAAATTGTTGCGCTTCAGCTTGCGTAACTTGTCGTTTATCTTCTAAATCGGATTTGTTGCCCACAAGAATAAATGGAATATTGTTGGCAGTCACCGAATCTGCTCCCTTCACTCGTAATATTTGATCTCTGAATTCTTGCGTATCATCGAAAGAGGTTTTTTCAGAAATTGAAAATACCACTAAAAAGCCTTCACCACTTCGAAAATAATTATCTCTGATTGCTGCATAGTCTTCTTGCCCGGCAGTGTCCAATATATCTATTTGAGCATCCTCACCGTCTAAAATAACCTTTTTTCGATAACTGTCAGCTTTGGTTGGCTCGTAATCCTCGACAAATTCATCGTACATGAACTGGAGAGTGAGTGCTGATTTCCCAACTCCTCCGCTTCCAACCATGATAACTTTGTGTAGCGCAGCTTGGGCATTGGATTTATTCTTGTTAGCTGCCATCTGTCAACATTCGTTTATCTTTCGCAAAATAAAACTCTAAATCAACTGATTTCAAACAGGCAAGCACAAAACATAGACTCAAACTAATGGCAACGAAAATAGCCGCGCCCAAAAAATCAGAAAGTCCTGTGATAAAAATGGGGGCGTGGTACTTGTGATGCGCAAAATCATCGACCATGACCTGACGTCATTATTTACTAATACCGGGTGCAACAGCATGCCGAGTAAGCCAATGATGAATGATCAGCGATGGATCTCAACCGTGGGTCTTGGTCCATGAATGATACATGATCGCCAAAAACAAAATATTTGATGAGCATGAACAGGCCATATGTTGAGAGATGGGCAAATTTCCCCCATCGCATGATTAATAAGTATGGCGCATGCTTGACAGACGTCGTGTCGAAAAGCCCAGCGCTGTTCTGTATTTCAGAGTTTTTTACTTTGGTGGTAGTAGTCGTGATTGAAAAGAAATGCTAAATACGGAAATATGTGAGTTAACTTAGTCTATTTTCATTCCGTTATTGCCACATTGGTATTTATATACGATTTAGATTGTCAAGTTTATTTTTTAGATTGTTAAACAGTTAGGTTAGGTTTTTAGATTTTATGCATTTTGATCCTGCGGAGAGGGTAAAAATATTTAAAATCAGCTTAGCTATGTCAGTTCGTTAGAGGCCGCCAATTTAGCGGGGTATATGTTGTTCTGTTTGTTCTACTTGAATTTAAACAAACAAAATTTTTCCTAGTTTTGGCACATTTATGCTTGTGTTGTCAGATTGTTCCCCACAAATGCAGAATACTGAATACGGTACTTTCACTTGAAATAATCGCCAAATGGATAAATTTTCGTGTGCTCCTGATGAATCTGGCTGTCATACAAATGAAGTGTTCTTTTGGATGATGCACCTACTGGCCTAAAACTGTGAACTGCTAATAATATTACAGTATTATTAATATTAATAATAAATATATACTGTATAGCATAATTAATAACTTAATAATTTATCTGTTTGACACATTCTGAAAGAAAAACATTGTGAACAGGTGAAGATTACGGTGTACGCTTTTGGTACAGGTTGAGGAGGTTTCATCTTCATTAAAAAAACTTTTAATCAGACCCTGATAGGCTCTCCCAAATAAACCTGATCTTAAGTTACACATCACAAATTTTTTTCTTTTGGATTTAATTGTAATAGGTTCAATAAATAAATCAATCATTTATTTTAGACACCCTGCTGTAATATAACAAACAAAAGAAAACAGCAAACAAACAATAAAATAACAGAGTAATCAGGGAGAAGGAGCAAAATATGTAGTGAAATTTAATACACGCAAGCTTGCACTCACCTATAAACACTCAAACTTTCAAATTGAACCATAGAAAAATTTTAAAATATTTTAACACTGTGACTCGAATAATATAGGTCATCGAGCGTTCATCGAGTCTATCAATCGCCGATGGTATTGTTGGTGAGCAATGGGCATTTTAATTGCCAAAAAAATGAAAACTGTGATAATAACACAACACTAATATGAATTTGGGCGAGGAAATTGTAGCCACAAAACTTGTATAGTATTTTCTAAAGTGCGAACTACAATAGCATTCCTACACATACTACTCCTAAAATATGTACACAAATTCGATAGGTGGATCGACTCGAACTCTAAACATATCGTAATGTATAAAGCATTACACTTAGTTCATCATTAGAGTTAATTGGCTCAGGCATATCTTAATTTCGCTCATCGTCGAGTGCACCTATTTGATTATGTTTCAAACCAACACCTCATTCAAAATAAACAAGAGTTTCTGCAAGCAGAACTAATATGGCATTATTTTTCTCTGCGTATTTTCTGCAGCATATTCTAATGAATGACGTTGAATAAAAAATGAGCAACATTTATATTAAGGAGCCATCGACCAATGGTAAAGTGCTTTTACACACTTCTTTGGGTGATATTGATATTGAGTTATGGTCTAAAGAAGCTCCTCTTGCATGCAGAAACTTTGTTCAATTATGCATGGAAGGATATTACAATGATGTCATCTTTCATCGGGTTGTGCCCGGATTTATTGTCCAGGGTGGAGACCCCACTGGTACAGGTACCGGTGGTGAATCCATATATGGAAAACCTTTCAAGGATGAACTGCATCAGAGATTACGTTTTGTTAGAAGAGGACTTGTCGCCATGGCAAATGCTGGTCCTAACGACAATGGCAGTCAGTTCTTCTTTACACTCGGTCCATGCAATGATTTGAACAAGAAGCATACCATTTTTGGGAAGGTTACAGGAGACACAGTTTATAATATGGTACGACTTGGTGAGGTTGACGTAGATGAGAATGAACGACCTCTTAATCCTCCCAATATCAAGTGGACAAAAGTTCTTGCATGTCCGTTTGAGGATATTGAACTTAGAGTCGATCCAGATAAGGAAAAAAGAAAGAAGGATGAAAAATCAAAGGCAAAGAGTCAATCTCGTGCTACAAAAGATTATAAGTTGCTCTCTTTCGGTGACGAAGCTGAATTTGATGAGGAAGAATCTAGTGAATTGGTTTTTAAGGGTTCGAAAAGTAGTCACGATTTGGCAAAAGATCCTAAACTTAGTGCTGCTCCTGCAGTAACTGATTCAACTAATGATAATGATAGGAATAAACGCTCTCGCGAAAATGAATCTTCATCATCAAATTCAGACTCATCTACTTCTGGCGATAATGAGAAGCGTGATCGCAGGAATCGAATTAAAGATAAATTAACTGTGAAAAAAGCAAAAATAGAAAACACTGACGAGATTGAAATGGTAAAATCAAAAGAAAATGGCAATGCAGATAAATTAAAACAAATGCGTGATGAATCTAGGAGGCTTGCAAGAGAACTTGCTGGAAAATCAAAACAAAAAGCTAAAAGTATTATACCATTATCCGATAGTGAGGATGAAGCTAACAATGAATCTTCCAATCCGATGTTCGCTGAATACAAAGCTCAACAGAAAAAATATCGAGAAAAAATCACAGAGACTAAAAAGAAAGGTTTAACACGAGAACAACAAACTCTTGAAATGTTGGGTAACTTTCGTTCTAAAATGATGGCAATTCAAGAAGATGGAGGCAGCAGTAATGATGAAAGTAAAACTATTGATGATGAGGATGATGACAACGATACAGGCTGGATGTTGCACAAATTTAAAAACTCTGAACATGAACTAAGAGATGCAAAAGATATGAACAGAGATGTTAATGAAGATAGATATGAAATCACTGATCCTAGAAATCCTCTTAATCAAAGAAGACGAGAGAATGAGAAAAAGGTTAAAGATGGAGGTAGAGATCGAAAACGAGATAATAGACGTGAATCATCTGGTTCAGAACGAAGACATCATCGCAGTGATAGACATCGTCATCATAGAAGATGATTTTACAATGCCTATTCCATATTAGGAATCTTTTAAAAATTTTGTTTGATTAACTATCAAGACTTGAACACACTCAAGAGAGTTATGTTAATAACGAACATCTGAGATATATTATAGTATAGTTTTACTCAAAATTTCGATAAATGTATATGACCCATTACATGATTGCCCATTTTCAATTTGTATTACTTGAATTCAAATATAATGGCAATTAATCACTGAATAAGGACATTCAAAACATAGAAATTATATCTGGGAAGATGTGCAATATTACTGCACTGTATTTATACCATCATAATAAATCACATACGTTTAAATCTGTTAGAGTTCTTAGCCGATGGAAATCTGGGTGATTCAGTGTTGCTTTCAAAAAACAATCTGTGTTTTCCAGGGCCTGAAGTCCAAACCATGTGCTCATTCGTTTGATATATATACCCACACATGATATATTTTTCGATCATTTTTTTAACATGGAGACTGTATGTAGTATTCTCGAAAAAATACTCGAGCGCAATAAATTCTATCAAAGTCCACTAAAGTTTCATTTTAGTTATTTAGGTTAAGCACACAAGCTCATACCAAATCGGAAAATTTGTGGAAACATCTTTTGTTAAGTATGTGTCACTGATGGATCGCATCGATGAGACACGGTTCATCTGTGGCGCATGCTTGACAAACTAAATTTCTTCTGTGCTGAATACAAATTAAGAAGATGGTTTCAAGTATCATGTAATCCTAAAATAGATTTTATTGAATAATTCAAACTCTGGATACCACCCAGTTTTAGGCTATTCTTGCCAGTCTTCTCGCAGGCACTCAAATTAAGGATGGCGACATGAAATTTCCAAAAAACTAACAACATCCCCACTTTTAATATTTATCTCTTTGTTTTGTATTTTTCCAGTGTATTATTTTATAGGAATATATATAATCGACCAGATCTCAAAAATGTCGAAAGTGTTGAATGAAAAACGAAATGAAAGCTTGAGAGTATCGGAAGCAATAGGAATGATATCACCATTGATTCATGTTGGACAATTCAAGGTAAATCTTGTCAGTTTTAAAGATCTCGAACAGGGATGCGACTTTCATATTCAAGATATTAAATGATTTTGATGATATGAATGTTTCAAACAATATTTTATTTTCTTCAGCATGAGCAAAGTTTAGATAAATCATGCCTTGATGTTGTCATTATCTCAATGATAAAGTTAAAAACATGTTCCAAGTGTTTACAATCGATCTTATTCCAGGCAGATGCTTCACAAGTCTTGGATGATTTCCACATGAATGTTGATTATAAAATGACTGATACTCCTGAAGCAGTTGCTGAAGATTTGGGTACAAATGTTGAAACTGTGACTGAGTTGATGGAAGTATGCGAGTAAGTTGTACAAATTCAAATGGATTTAGAGTAATGTCTACAGAATTTTTTTTTATTGATATTCATAATTTTTATTTTTTTGAGTTTTCGATATAGTAGGTTATTTTAGGGTTGCAAAATATATGAAACATTTACTGATTTCCGAAGCTTCTCGAATAATTTTGGAATACCGGTATATCAGTGAAATGATGAAACAAGATAGCACAAAACTCATTTAGGGAGTTTCTGATTGAACTAAGTCAATTCCAGCAGACCGGTAAAAATTATTGCAGACTTGCGGTCAATAATCGATGCTTATAGGATACTACTACCTAATAGGAAAATATTTGACCAAATATGTTTTGGTAAGTATGGGCTACTGATGGATTGTGCTGCTGAGGCACAGCCCATCAGTGGCTCACGCTTGGCAAAATAAAATTTCTGATTGGAGGCAATTGTAGCATACTGAGCTATTAAAATTAGGCCAGTGTATTAATGGCGTACATATTAACATAGGACTCGAAATATTTCCACAGCCAGCCTATTTGAAGGGGAAGGTTTTTATTGTATCAAACAAATTTCCCAAGTCTACATGGTAATTGAAATGGATTCACTTTTTACAGTCCTAGCCAGTTAGATTGTCCAAGAGAAAAAGATATTCTTTGTTGGGATGATGTGAAAGGAATTCCTACTGATACCGGATTGGACACCGTCAAAGCATGGATAAAGTTGAATAAGAAACGCAACCAAGAAAAGAAAACTCTCATTCTAAAGAGCAAATACACGGAATATGATTGTAATTTGGTAAGGTATTTCAGCTATATCTAAATCGGAAATTTTACTATATCGAATAGTTTCATTTTCAAATGTGTTTGAATATGCAATTTGTTTTGGGCATACCTAGTTGAGTATAATGGAATGGGCCTTCTGGGGCTTAAAAGTGAAATATTGTTTCTCAAATTCTCATTCCGTCTGGATCCCTGACTCCCTGCTAGTTTCTAACTTTATCCTTAGTTAATTTGATTAACTGATTGTTTGGGGGCACACCGGGCTTGGACTCATTATATCTACCGTAACCTAAAATTTCAACATGCCCAAATATTTCAGCAATCGAGAAAACAAATCGATAGCTTCATAAACCGGGCTTGGACTCATTATATCTACCGTAACCTAAAATTTCAACATGCCCAAATATTTCAGCAATCGAGAAAACAAATCGATAGCTTCATAAACGTTAAAAAGGATGTGTGATAGGCTTATGATTAGTTTCAGAGGACAAAGACATGAAAGTTTTGGGTCACATGGAAGAAAACTGTTCCACTGTTTCGTATAATAATCTAATGTTTAACCATACACGCAGGAGAATGAGCTTTCATCCAGACCTGCCAAGAATGTGGATGATAAAATTAAATGTCCTGAAACTGTGTTAACAATTGCTGTGAATTTCCCAAGATCATTTCGATCATTCAAACACACAACTGTTGTATTCAGAGTACTCGGATCGCAGGTAAAATGATATTAATATGCTAAATTTGAATAAAAATTATACAACGCAATAAAAAGGCGTGTCGTTTATTCGAATAGTTGAGCTGTCTGAAATATAATAATTTTTTAAAATTTCGTGTTGTTTCGGACCCTTGAAGCTAAATTATTTCAATATTTCTACACAACATCAATTATTATAACAGTTTGATGTGTGACATTGAAGATTTTAGTTTGTACTAGTAGGGTTCCAATTAAATCACATCATTTTATTTCCGATTATGGTTCAATTTTAAAAATCAAAATTGATCGGATGACTAAACAAATATCAAATTTTCTCATGATGTTGTCGAAAATATACTTAAAACCGCAACAAATACAATTCAATCGAAAAATTTTTGTTCATACCACTATCATGGTGCATCTGCACCGGATCCGTAATAAAATAGAATTTTTGGCTTGGAAAAACCATTGTCAAAACACAGAAATTAGTATTCAAATTATCTGAATTGCACATTTATTGAAATAGAATCTTATCTCTCGTAAATATTAAGTCTTAGTATAACATGAATACTGTTGATGCGATGTGTGCTAACTAATATGCGTTGTCGCTAACTTGCATTTCATCCTTTTTTTCACAACCATAACCAAACTGATAACGTATTCTTTGTAGAAATTGACAGAACTCAGAGATAGAATACCTTGTGCGACCGATCATCAACCAGTTGGTAAATTTGCAGATAATCCTAATCATCCTCGTGATATCAAATGTAAGGATATATTCAAAGCAGGATATTTTTTTATCGAAAATACTTTCTATAATGATCATCGTTTTGAAACACAAAATGATTTATCAAAGTAAGTACTGCCTAACTCTCTTGATATTTTAATTTCATATTGTTGTGACACATATTGAGTTAAATCAATAACGAAATTCTATAATTAGTTTGTCATAATATCATTTTTAATTATTTGCTCTGAGCAAGCAGCCGAAAGCGGCACCTAAAAGAAAACAACTAACAGCCAATCCAAGTGACAAAGAGATATTACAAAATAAAGTACCAGCAACTGCACTCGAAGTGGAAAACATCCGAAAGAAGAATTGAACCACTATAATAGAGTGCCATAAGTACTACCTGTCATGAGCTACAATAAGACCATGCGATGTGACCATTTGAATATGGGGATTGATAAATTTTTAATTTTGCGTTCGAGTTTGTAGTTTCAAGTTCAACATCATTTCAGTGACCACTGTTACGGCACGATCCGTCAGTTACCTACCTATACATATCAACAGATATTTTTTGTTGTATTCTGACTAAGTAGAGATGATCTTTCTATCTTATATTCATACAGAGTAATTTTTGAATGGGTTGAAGCAAATGATGCTGAAATGCCTGCAGATTGTAAATGTTTAAACATGGAAGATTATACCTTCGATGATTTGGATTTGTGTCTTGGTTCATCATATCTTTACATGCACCAGGGAAACTGTGAACATGTTATTATAATTAAGGATATAAGGTGACTGAATACTTTATGCCAGCGGAAAATTTGCAGTTGGTCAGATGATTGTAGCCTTTTGAATCAGAAATGGAAAGTTTCAGACATCTGAAGGAAGCAGGAGTAAAAATGTAGCGCGGATCGATGGTTGATAGAGCAGACACATAAATGCATCTTTGGTTTTGTATCGCCTCTTTGTTGAATCCTTTTTTGAAAATGGCAGTTTTACTACATTTTGGGCCCTTCATGTCATTCTGCTTTTTTCATTTTATTACATTTTGTACTGTTATGATAGTTTCCCCTTATTTTTTGTTTTGATGATTTCAAACAAATCTCCCTTAAATTAATATTTCTAACTACATCTGATCAATATCATAGGTTACTCCATCCTGATGATTGTCTATCAAGATCAATGTATCCACTTTCTATATCTCGAGCAAAGTTTAAAACATTTCTTTGCAAGGTTGGTGTAGTTTAGTTTATTGCATAAAATCAGATATTCAGTAAACTTGATAGAAGGATCTTCAAATTTTGCAAAGGCTTTGACAGACTTTGCGCATTAGTTAACGCTACTAGTGTCAATTTATGAAAATAGAAATGCTTACGCTGCTCATCAATAGCAGTAGTAATGTTCAATTTTAGTGATTTAATGTAGAGATATTGACAAAATAAATGTTCTGTTTGGGTTTCTAATTTTTTTTTAAGAATAATTAACAAAAGGTAATTATTTTCCAGTCCAAAATATGTTAGTCAATAACAGTATAACGTTGGACTTCTCAGGTCTGTAATTTTTTCACCGCAACATGGTTGACAAGAAATGATCAATTATCGGATGAAGATCCATCATTTTTCTGTGATACTTGCTTTATGATGCTGCATTATAACAAAGATGGTTCGAAAGCCGCTGATTTTGAAGCATACCCATATGTTAGCAGGGAGGAACTGACGTACTAAATAACATGGTAAATTTGCATGTTGATGCAAGTTTATGATTTGGAGTGCTCACATCAGAGTTCTCGTAAAAAAAGCGCACAGGGTGATGGTGTGGTGTGTCCCAGAACACATATATGTTCGAAGTAGACTCATGGATGAAGAGGGGGATGGATACCAGTGATACATTCTTTGAAAGCAACTTGTCTGATGTAGGTGGAGTGGACTAAATAATGTGGCAAAATCTAAAAATAGAAACTATCGAATTCTGGTTGAATATGTGAACCTGTGTGTTATTTCAAGGTGTATCTGTTTACAGCAGTGAGTAGGGTGGGGGAATTGTTCCCCTACGGCTCAGTGTTGATTTTTTGATGCGAGCAGTTTCCCAGCAGTACTTCCCGGTTGTGCTGTGTTATTCAGTAAGTTCAGTTGTCCTGGACCTTTTTCATGCAAGATGAATGGCAATTTTCTCTGGCACGTTTAGATAGTTAGCTTGATGGGGAGTACATGTGGGAAAGATGTCTTCTGCATAGAACAAATCACTTATCTGCTGTCTGCATCCCCAAATAAGACTGATGTAATAAAAATTTAAAACGTCGACTCGGGATAAAAACCCGACCTTCGCAGATTATATTGTTCAAAGCAGAACAACCGGAATGAGGTCTTATTTGAGCAAACATTTTTTTGTCTTTGTGTCAAGTGTCTTTGCTGGTAAAAATGAAAATAAAAAATTGGAGAAAAATAGTTCGCACATTAAAAAAAATGCATTTTGCGCTTTAGCAAACTAATCTTTCAAATAAATAATAATAGGTAAGCAAACATTGAACAATCCCAATCGCCAAAATTTTTGCCACAGCATCTTTTTTTTATAAAGTGTGAGATTCGAGGACGTCTGGGACAAATTTCAAAGTGAAATCATGAGAATACAGGTGAAAATTTTTACTCAATAATATTGTCAAAAAATGTGGCACAGGAGATGAGAGGCCTTAATTAGGCTAATTAAGAGTAGTTATTGCCGCCTACGTTTTAAGGCACTTGAAGGGCGGTTCTGGATTTTTGGTAGGCAAGAAGGGGCCCACCATGCCCCCAAAAATATGCTTGTGGTTGTGGTATTTTTCAGAATGCAAAACAAAAGATTTTAATAATCACCCTGTTGGTTTGAAAATAAGAAAATCTTCACATGTATAAACACAATTCCAAAAATATGGTGGGATGTTCCATGATTTTCACAAACTGCGGAATAAAAATTAGTATTTCGATGATAATATTGACATTTAATCGAACAACATTGCTTTTAAGTACTTAAAATTGTTCATCAGTGGTAACTGACCACGAGTAGTTTTCTAAAAATATTGATCACAATATTTATTTTCCGATTAGGAGGGGGAAAACATAATAATATAAAATTCTGTGTGAAATTTATGCAAAAAGCTTGGGTATTAATCATTGTAATCCAATAGTACATATTCATTGCAAAACACCTAGACATGGCCATTCTAACTACTTAATCTTGCAAAAAACCTGGGCTCAGGTAGATAGATAGATTTATGTCCAAATATTTGGTTTTATCACACACACAGAATTGCGTTCAATTATTTGTTCACTCGAAAATTGTTTTGCTTAAGATTTTGACCCCAAACAAAAGAGTAAAAATCTGTGAACAGCCATTTTTTGATTACATCTGCCCGTCGATGAGGAAAGAACAATACCTTCACAGTCACACAAGTACAATGGTCCCCAGCCTTATATAATTGGCAACCTCTTCTGTGACCCCCCCCTCAAAAAAAAATATTTTTTCTAGACAACATATACAACATACATACCTAACATAGGTAAATTTTGAACATTGATTTTAAAAAATCTCGAACAGATTTGTTATGTCCCAACAGCCTATTCGTGGGTATACTCCATCCAACCACTGCACTAGTATTGTACAGAGCAGAATTAAAGAATTATCATTTAATTGAATTGGATATGCCATGGTAAATACATTGTTAACACTAACATATCAAATCACTCGTCTTTGGTTAATTAAGTTAATTAATTCATGCACTTTTTAAAACAAATAAAACTGGTAAAAGAGGTAAAGTACGAAGCAGGATATTAAAATAAACAAGAAAACGAAGCAAGAGAGCAGCAACAAAACAGTACAAAAATTGAAATTCATAGATTCAAAGCTCCAGAAAAAAAAACCCAAACCCCCAAAAAAAACTATTTTAATTAATGTGGACAGGTCGACATAATCTTGCTTTTCTTCGGATTACTGATTCACATTATTTTCTTCCGGTGAATCAAAATATATCATCACAGCTATTTCATAGCAATATTGATAATTATGGTGTATTTTGTACATCAGATAAAGCATGTGCCACAGAATTAACAAAAGGTGCTTGGCAAAACTTTTTTCGATCAGGACTGAACACGGACATTCACACTTCATAAAAGTGGAATGCCATGAAAGTTGAAAACCTCATGTCATCACAGAAACTAAAATTCTCTATACAGGTACAATAACACGTTTTGATGCCACAGAGTTTAAAACAATATTATTTTTACAGCATATAAAAAATAAAACATTCTTGGATAAAAGATAATACATTATGCAACTGACACGGACAAGGTTAGTTTGTGTACGTCGATGTGAAAAAAAATAAATAAATGTATAAAAAAAATCCAAGACACTAACAAGTTTTATTATTGAGAACAAGTAACGACTGAGCCGCAGATATTTCAACTTAAATTATGATTTATACAGCCATGTAAGGGCGTAATTACCCTCTAAATGTACTGATCAGTCATATTATTGAAGAGTTGCAAAATATTTCAAATTATGGTGCGCGACTGCAAGTTATAGATCGTGGCGGCCCGGAACGAGAGAACACCAATACAGAAAATTTTACTATTTTGAACACCTTTTTGAAAAAGAATTTGGAAACATAGATTATCGAATAATAAATTCATTTTAATCTAGAAGAATTTGGGATTGAAAAATATCCATTCAGCTACTTTTACAAGAAAATGTGTCATTATTTAACGTGCTGAGTGGCAGCTATTTAAATTGAATATGCTTCTTCTGATGAATTTGTACAATTTTATGATGTTTGATTTAAAATTTTATCTTTTTTAAATTTGTATATTCAATCTCGGTTTCGACACCCTAGTCAGCAAGGCTGTCAATATGGTCGACTGCTGGATAAGAATGAGAAAGTAAATGAAGGCAAAGTATGTGCAATATACTACTCAATCCATGTTTCACATGAACTTGAATGTTATATCCATACATTCAAAAAAGTTTTAAGTACAGTGTAATAAATAGGATGATTAGTAATCAGCAGCACAGACACAAAATCTATCAATACTAGCAGCATTTGAAATCTTCGAAAGAAATACTGAGCTTATTTTAAAAAAATACATGGACATAAGCAAGACATGGCATTCTACAAGTCACAGATGAGTCCATCTAAAATCCTCACTTGACAGAGTATACTTTGGAAAAAAATTAGTATTAACATAATAATCAGATCAGAAATTTTGTCGAGCATGGTCCGCACCTTGACGGTGCAGTCCATCATGGGCCCACACTTGACAAAATATGAATGAATATTTTCCTAATGCATGATGAATGAATTCAGCAGAGTAATGGTTTGTTTTCTGCTGTATCATCATCGTTTGACGCGTTCATCTTGACGGTCATTGCCCGACCAGGTCTATCGTTACATGTTATCATCGAACCATTCTCATGATTAAAATTGGCATAACGAGACATGAATGAATCAGAGTTGCTCCCTTCTTCATTTCTGAGAAAGAAAGTCAATTAAACAATGATTTAATGTGATGCTATAGACGAACATATATCCGTGTTTGCCCCGATCAGAAAAGTTGTCCGAACAACTTTTGTTAATCATGATCAACTAATTCGTTGAATAATGAGAGTAATTGTTCATGTCAATTTTATCTATTTCAAAGTTCATCAAAACCGTTGCGGAAAAATCAAATACGAAAGAACTTTTTCAAAATAGATTACAAAATGCATTATTCATAATCGAAATATGAGAAAGCATAAAAGGTATTTGTTCATTAAATCTAGTCTTATGCAATAACCCACTGGTTATCATGTTGACATGCATATTGAAGATCGCCAGGGCCCGTTAAATTCTTTTTCTAAATTCATGCCCACCATGGCAGTAAACCAACAGTACAATATGCTCAACTAAACTAGAAGGTATATTTTTCTCCAACAATTCAGTTGCATGGGTAATAGTAAGGTGTGGTAAGAATTTTTTGTACATCAAAATAGGTAAATCGTGCAAGTTAAACCAAATAAAGGAAATATATCTAGTTAGACCCAAATCTTTTCACACCATCCCTCTTAAAGTTCTATACAATGACTTAAAACGTGCCATATAAAAAGGGAACAAAATTTTTTTTCCTGGTGATACTGATAGAGTGTGATGAGACATGGAGGTACGAAAGGGCATAGTCTGTACCAGCTGTACTA
Organism: Styela plicata; assembly: GCA_963675895.2. Lineage (NCBI taxonomy): Eukaryota > Metazoa > Chordata > Ascidiacea > Stolidobranchia > Styelidae > Styela > Styela plicata. The sequence goes on from OZ023140.1 coordinate 15,257,141, forward strand.
TACCAGTAAATTCGATAAAAGTAGTGGTTAATTGTAAGTATGAAATATACCTACTTCAACGCAGATATCTGGTTCAAATTACAATTATTAATGTTGAAGACTGGTGCTGGAGTTTCAATGAATACAGTGTTGTCATCATCAAGTATTTGACTGGAAGACATTGCAGAATTTTCTTTCACAGTGGATAACTGATTTTGACACTCTGATATTTTCAAAGACTTGATGGTGGTATTTGGATCCTGGAACAAAATAAACAGATGCATTTCTGGATAATTATTGTGTATAGTATTTGGATAAGTTGTCACAGAATTCACTTCTATCTAGAAGAAGTTACCAAGGTTAGTCCAGACAGTGCGCCAAGCTTGCAAAAAGTTAAACAAAAGTTTTTAATATTCCATGTTATATCACTATTAATCACTATATGCATTTTTATATTCAACTAGCGATCTTGTATCTGTACCAATCATAATAATAAAGCAAATTATACAATTTGAATATTCATTTCCAAGTACACAGCCTAAGTAGAAAAATATTTAATATAAATACTCTATCAAACAGAGAATTATCAAACTTCAATATGTTGTTCACTACCAACCTCCAAATTTTCTCTAAATGCTTTTTGTAATTTCTTTTTTCGTTTATGCCGATGTTTTCTGACACTTCCTCTAGTATGTTTAGATGAAGCCGATTTTATCGATGAAGAACTATTGTTGGAATAAAGTCTCGATCTTGTACGGCGACGATGTCTTTTATTTCTTCTGGAAGATCGACCACGGCTGAAAATGTCATTTTTAAACTAAGTATGTGACACTGATGAATAGCGCCTATAAGATGCGTGTCATATTCGGATGGGGGTGCTAAGAACTGCTAAATCTAGTTGATAAATTCACCAATAAATCCAGCATATAAGTAAGGCAAAGCCAGAAATCTATGTATTTCAAACACAAGCTATGTTAGTGTAGGTTGCCTCTGGTATAAGTCCTTACTACCTTATTCAGGTTGACTCACTCAAGATGAGTGCCCTTAAAAAAATAAAAAACTATATACTTTTCAAAGTTGATAATTTAATTTTAGAAGTCATACATGATCAATATTTTATAATAAATGAGAAGATTTAAAGCAAGTCTCCATATTCTTAAATAAGGAATATCAAATCTAATCATAACCCCCACCTGATCATGCACAAGATAAATCAGAAAAGTGTTTCAATCCATGTACAAAATCAAATGTTTCAATATATTTTCAATACTCACTGCAATGAAGGTGGTTCGTCTTCCCATTCATCTAACGATATTCTATCAAATTGATTATTAGGAGATCTTGATCGACGGAAAAAATCAGGTGGCTGTGAAGTGATAAAATTTACTATTAAAGTTTTTCAACAGGCATATAATTTGTGAACTCAGCTAAAGCATAGTCTAGCTTTGTCAGGTACTGTGGTTTTGACAAAAGAAAAACAATCTATATTGTTATAGCAATAAAATTTATTTTCATCCTGTGGAGAAGGGAAGTTGAAGATACATTTAAATACGGCCTCTTGTGTAGAAACCGCTCTCAAGTTAGGAGTGGAGAGCTTTCATTAAACACTTCCCGGCCCGATCTTTTCTAAGTAACTTCAAGATATCTTTGCAATAGTCATGGAATAGCAGATAGGCAGTTTATTGAACAAAAAATCACATAGGAATTTCCTAATACAACCAAGATTTTCTAGGACAATGTAACATCCCGGTGGTGTAACCATGAAAAGATGATATTAATATATTCACTTCAACTTTATGTAGAAATGTCTGAAGTAGAACACTTTGCTTTTCAAAAACCGATCACATGTTAACCCTTTTAACTCCAGTTTTGTTCACACACAACTTACCTTGCTCAACCACATATCAAATGGTGTTTGTGGAATTGCTGTTGAATTCATGTCATGCCACTTCGATGTATCGATACGATCAGTAATACTTTTATACAAGGACTGATTAGGAGTAGCAGAAGACAAAATATTATGACGAACGGCAGGAAAACTGAGATTATGACTGAAACTTGTACCTGGTGAAAATAATATGTATATCATTTGGAATCATAGTATAGTGGCAGACTGGGGGCAGAAGGGCATATCCGTAAAATGCTAAACATTCTCATAATATCTTAATTTGACAATTTCTTTAATGTCAATATGATATATTGTTGATCACTCATCCGTGTCGATCTATCGCAAAGGAGGCTCTATAACGACAAGTAACCGCATAGACAAACAAGTTCACCGTTGTTGTAAAGACATATGTTTCTTGATATTGATTTAGCCTATCCATACCCTGGAAATGACTGGAATCATCGGTACTGGTAATTTGAATCAACTCTTTGAGCATTTCAAGAAAAGAAAGCATGATTCTAATAGACTCTTATTGCGTCATTAAGGAACAGTTCTGTCATTGCCAGACCCTGAAACCAAACAACCCAATAGTTCTTGGGACTTTTGATAATTTATTATGGTAACGTCTTGCTAATCTTACTACACCAAATTGTAAAAATCAATCAACGCATAGTTTATTGGTTCTTGTTCAGTGTCACCGAGCGAATGTATTTGTTATTGTATTACAATATTTCAAAAGAGTTAGAGATAAGTTTTTTTCAAACAGAATCAATCAAGAAAGAAATATACGGAACTTGAACCCAAGATTTTCAATTTATGATGCCAACATGTTAACCACCAGACAATGTTTCGGTAAAATAAAGCATAGGCACAGATTACATTGCATCATAACCAATCAAATTACCAATTGCTTGTACTGTAGAAGTTTAAGACACGAAGTAAGTGATAGCAAATTATTTCATGCTTACTTTGATAAATTGAATCGTGATTCTTATATCGTAATCCTGAAATATCCGTCATTAACCTTGGTCTTGTGGAGTCATCATTACCTTCTTCAGTGAAGTTTAAGAGTGGAAACGAGTGAGGACCTGAATACGAGAAGATGACTGTTTGAAGTATTGGTTCTTAGAAATTTTATTTTTTGTGCCCTATAGGTACGAATTTTATAATTATATTTTATAATTAAATGTGTTTTTCAAATATCTAAACCTGATCAGAAATTTTCTTCTGTCAAACATGAGTCACAAATGGACCATGCCTCAGCGGCATGATCCATTAGTGACTCATATTTGCCGAAAGATGTTGGAACAGAATTTTTTCGACTGGGAAGAGGCAATAAAGCGAATCAAAGGAGTTGTAGATGGTTCCATCATCTACCAGAAATGATAGCACCCACTACATAACAATTAATACATAGCAGTTGTGCGTGGAACGATTTTTTTAAACGAACGAATTTTGATGGAACTCTTGCCCGAAATGGGTAGTATTGGTGACAGATAGACAATTCCAAAGAAAATCTGCAATACTCATTCGGCAGGTATTATTGATTGAGTTTGCGTTTTTATGCATGACTGCGTTATATCTTGTATCTGGAATTTTTGAAGTAAACTGAAAATTTTCAAATATTTGAAACTCAAAATTAAACAAATTCAATAAATGAGAGGGGGGTTTAAATTGGTCCAACTCCTAACACATATCATCCTTACTCCTTACGATTAAATATATTTCAGTAGGAGGTTAAGTTACATTTGAAAATTTGATTATATAAAATTACATGTTTGAATTTTGAGAATAGATTAAAAATTAGTCTTCATTGATATAAATTTATACACAATTCACCTCTTTCAATTCAATAAATGAGAGGGGGTTTAAATTGGTCCAACTCCTAACGCATATCCTCCTTACTCCTTACGATTAAATATCTTTCAGTAGGAGGTTAAGTTACATTTGAAAATTTGATTATATAAAATTACATGTTTGAATTTTGAGAATAGATTAAAAATTAGTCTTCATTGATATAAATTTATACACAATTCACCTCTTTCATTTCAATAAATGAGAGGGGGTTTAAATTGGTCCAACTCCTAACGCATATCCTCCTTACTCCTTACGATTAAATATCTTTCAGTAGGAGGTTAAGTTACATTTGAAAAGTTGATTATATGAAATTACATGTTTGAATTTTGAGAATAGTAAATTAAAAATTAGTCTCCATTGATAAATTTATACACAATTCACCTCTTTTTAGTCTAGGTTTAACACTCTTTGAATTTGCATTATCTTCCACTGGTGTTAAACCTTGAGTACTCCCTAATCTCTGATGTTCTGGACTGTTGATAACCAGAGTTGGTAGTATGGGGACTTTGTTAAACTTTTTTTTTGCAAACCGTCCAGAGCCTTTGGTTCGCTTTCTCCTCTGAAGCTTTGGAGACCCATGTTCTCGATCTGATTCTGATACACTAGAACATGATCGCTCGTTCCCTGATAGTGCCTCACGCTGAGTGAATCCTGCGTGAATCGTGCCAGAACTGTTGGAGTATTCAGCAGGTCGCACTTCTAACACTGGTACATTGTCGCTGAATCGAATCTTGGGTCGTTGGTTGACTCGATTTGGAATCGAACTGAAACTTGGATGTCTAAAGTTGAGTTGAAAAAACCATTATAATTTTAAGTTTGTTCTGAGATAAAAGTATTACCATAAACAATGTTCATGGTTTGGTATTCTTTTGAAAAACAATGCATTTTTCAACCCCAGTATCAAAGCATCAGATGAAAGAAGTTTTTCCACTTTTCATTTAATACAAGATTCGACTTAACAGAATTCTAGAATACCGAATAAATACTGAATTTTGTTACAATAATTTTCCTAAACATGTGTCACTGTTGGAAAGTGCAGGCCAGCCGTAATGGCACATTACAGCAAGGGCCCAGGCTTGAAATAGTATAGTTTGAGATGGTGGTTTTTCTGTGGCAAGTATTTCGAGAAGAAAACATGATCATTTGAAGAAAATTCATACAGTACTGAACTACCGCTTGAAATAGTATAGTTTGGGATGGTGGTTTTTCTGTGGCAAGTATTTCGAGAAGAAAACATGATCATTCAAAGAAAATTCATACAGTACTGAACCACCGTAGTATAGGGTAGTGAGTGGCATCTTACTTGATATCCGCAGGTGTATTCTCATCCACATAATCAGATGGTAGATATTCACTTCCAGATAAAATACTGTCAGCCGTTATCATTGGATCATGATATTCTTTGAATCGAATTTCATTAGAATCTTTCAACGTCATAAGATCCTGAAATAAAAGAATACACTGATAAGCATGAGTCACTGATGAAAGAGGACCAGTGAACATAAACGATAAAAAGGCTACGAGACATTCATAAAATATTTATTGTTGTTTGTCAACTAAAAAAAATTTTTGAAGACATGGCATCGACTGGAGTTGTTAGAATATTGAAATAACTGAGAGTTTAATATATGTTTAGAGCATATAAAAGCATTTTACAACGAAAGTCTTCATAATTATCAACACTGCCATTTCATAGTAATGTTAATGATTATGAAGGGTTTTGAATAATTATATTACTTGAGACCATCAAAAAAAACATTTCAATCTTCATGTGACTTATTATCAAATATTCCCTGTTGGAAACATTTTATACTAGTGGAATCCATTTCTCCCGACTTCAAAATGGGCAAAATGTGGTAAAATATTAGCAATTCCATTTATTTGAAGTGTTTGCACATTATTCTATTTATATTGTGAAATTTATTAAATGACCTTCAAACACGGAATGTCAAAAGATGATCCTAGTTGACATTAACATGTCTGAATTTATAATTTACTGGAATGATGGTAACACACACAATAGCACAACACAACAGAACAACATGGAAATCACACTGTGATGATGGTTCTATAAAAACTTCCCTTTCATTCCCTTAAGATGATACATTTAAATGTTAAAAAAGGTTTTAAAATGTGACCATTCCACAGCAAGTATATAAAATTCTATTGAGCGTAAGGAATGATATTTAGAATCCTAAATTTTCGAAATTAACGTTTTTATGCCGATATTTGGCCTCATAATGTGACAAAATCATGATTTATGTCTAATAATATGATCGTGTAAAGTTTGGTACGTGTTATCATCGTTGCAAAGTATGAAAAAATAAATTCTAATAGGACTTCTGAAGTTACAACTATTAAGATAAAAAGGATAGTTCTACAAAAGAGGCTCGCTTTTTCATACTCCGCACAAATTAATAAAAAGTGAACATGGTGAGAAATTTTACTAACTATCAATGCTACTAACGTTATTAACTTCAGAAAATTTTGATAAACCACTTACATGTGGAGTTACCATTAAGCACTAGATTTATGGACCAACTCTAATATAACATTAGGTCCTGGTGGTAAAAAATTGGAATGAGAAAGAATAACTAAATAGTTGAACATCACTAATTAAAGTACGCAACATTTTTGTCAGCTCTCGATGACATTTTTGTGTGAAAAGTTTAGACACCGGAACAAATATAACAACATAGCCAAAAAATCAGGTGAAAATAATTTAATGATCACTCTCTAAAGTATTGGGTTCTGATCCTATGAGGGATGATGATAGGCGAGAGGCGCACAGTAGTTCACATAATACGGCTTTCTCCCCCAACCATGTACAGTAAAAATGAGTAAACATTTGAGGAAAAACCTCATGCCTTGATTCAAGACTGTTATCTGCACGCTAGGTTGTGGTTCGCTAAATGCACGAACTGTATTCTCTGCTTTTTCTAGTGCAGGATGAAAATGAAGTTCCATCCTAATTCGGGAACGCCATAGCTGGTCACATCAGAGCCTACAAGGTGCAGTCCATTTGTTGTTCATGCACACCAACACGAAATTTCCAATAAGGAAGTGAGGAAGACAACAGACAACTTCGCAGCTGAACTGCTATAAAGCAAGACATGCAATTTCAACTCGACTCACCGACATTGAGATGGATGTTAGTAAATTTTCTTCACAAGTACAGAACACAGACTTTAGTACGAATAGAAAACATATGTAAAATAGTTTGAAAAATAAAACCAGGTGCTAGGTGATACTAGTAAAGCAGGACACAGAATGGCAGGACGTCAGCTATTTTGCTACTCAATACACCAGAAGGAAATGGGTTTCATGAGAAAAAAATTAGAAAAAACATCTGCGGCTAAAAGATTTAAATGTTCCTTTCTGGGTACCTGTCCCAGAAGAAAGAAGGAACCAAAGAAAATGACAAATATTTTAGACATCCAAAGAAAACCAAGATATTGGCACTTTGGTGGAAAACATGAATATTGAATCCATCAGAATAAAGCACCATGCTAATCATCGGGATGCAGGTGATGATAACAGAATATAGTGGAACAACATTTGAAAAGGTGACTTCATAATGACATAATATCTGTTCAAATGTTAGCGTGTTAATCAGTTTCAACATGAACACACCGACTTTTCTGATGCAACAGGAGGTGTACATGATGACTGAAACAACAAAATACCCAATTTCGAGAGACATAGCTTATGATAATATATTAAAAAAATTGGTCTTGATATATAAAAAGGGCATTTGACTTCCAGAGACATCCAGACAAAAATATGCCCAACTGGTACTAATAATTACTTAAGGAGCACTAAGACCACTGATAACATAATTTTCATGTCTTTACCTGGCAAGATACAGATTTGTGTTCAGCATCAATAAAGGGTCTTGATAACAATGTATGGTAACTTCTGCTATTCCTATCAGATGTGGTTGCTGATGTTGTTGAACTTAACGGATTTTCCATCGAGGTGCGTTTTAGGATTTCAATATTGCCTGAAAATTGTTCTGCATTGATTAGAGTTGATCAATTCAATTAAAAAAAGTTGTTAGTTATTCTGCTACCCCAAGAAAATGGCTTCCGTTGAAACAAAGTATATCCAAAATGCATTTTTTTAAAGATTATACTTGTGTGATGAGTGGAACGTGGAATTTGAATCCCTGGCAGAGTTGTAAAAAGTTTGATCACCCTGATGGAAGACCTGCCGTAATATAGAAATTGAATTCCGCTACCCATACTAACACTGCAGGCCTTGTGGGCATTACTGAATAAAAGCATTCCAATCGTCATTGACTTGATTCAATTCAAACCAAGCGTTCAATTTGATGCCCAAAGACAATGAAACAACAAACTACTCAAAATAGGCCTATCAATATTTTAGCATGAGCCAAAGATTTATCTTGAACACTGATCGGCCAATGGATGAGTACATGTCAACCTATCAGACTGAGGTATATTGAATAGGATAGATGCCACGTATAGAAAAGCTCACGACTCAAATGAAGGAGGCAATAAAATTTCAAATTTGTGTTACCTGTTGAATTAGTTTTCCTGATTTTATGTTCAATGAGAGCACCTTGTGTTCCTATCTCTGACGCATGTCTCTCTCGCTTCTTCATACCTTGAGTCTTGAACCTGTTAAAAACAACAACAACAAAGCAAAGCATCAAGCAGTAATTATTTCAAAATTTAGACATAACACTATTAAATTAAAGATTCGAATCAAGTTTTAGCAATTTTGTTGCAATTGTAATGAAAATATTTAGTCAAAACAGTCAAACTTAAATAGATCGAGCTCAAACTATTGAAGTGAACTGATCAAAAAAATCAAGTTGTTGTCAATATTGACCATCAATATTGATGGCCATCGGTGGCTCATACTTGACAAAATAATAACAGCTTAGTGTCTACTAAGTTCTTGGTGTCAAACAAACTTTGTCGTAACTATGATAACAAAGAATATTTCATACCTCTGCATTAAGACATTAGAAGGATGCCAGTCACTGAATGTGCTCATCTCTGAATCTTGTCTCAATCTATGAATACGGAATCTCATTCTTTCTCGCATTGCAGCAAAATCTTTGAAAAATGAAAAGAATATTTTTTCGAATCTTATAAGTGAAAGTTATCGGAAAGTTGAGACCAGCACATGGCATGTGCCCAGAAAGAGAAAAAGTCTGATCATAGTCAATATGACATCACAAGTACATTACATTACAAGTACATCTTCATTGTGATTTCACAAATAGAAGTCTTGAAATAGTGTTCCCTCTAAATACTATATGTTCTTTGCAGGGAACATCATGATGTGATTGATTGTATCATGCTCAAGGATATTGATCCTTTAGAAAAGCCAACAGTCATGAACTATATCAATGAAGTAGGAACTAGGAACAGGCACAAAGGTTATATATGCACAATTGCGCAAAATATTACAAAAGTTATGTACGCTATAAGATTTTTTAAAAAGTAAATAATTCTGAAATGCATATCTCGAGTGAACATCTGTTGCTCATGCTTACCCAAACACAATTTTTCTTTCGATGTATACCAGGGTATTTTAAAAGCGTGTAGAAGAAGTTGTACAGAACAGATTGCATCAGTCCAGCAAAATGTGTGAAATCGTTTAATTCCCATGTTTATTAGGGTAGAAAGCCCTTCATTTATTTGAAAACAATTAGAAAAGAATTTCGATACGATAAAGACCCATGAATTGACAAGGAAATCAGTTTTTGACAAGATGACTAGCTATTTTCAAAAATTCCATTTTGCCCAAAAGAGTTTGAAGTTGCGCCCTTTGGATATTAATTCATTACAAACTAGGGGATACACAGAAGAATGTTTTCGTTTCAAGAATTATTTAAACATCGGGCATAGTATAAAATTAAAATTGTTCGCTCAAGTGAGTATAGAAGATTGATGAATAATATATACAAGGAAAAACACGAGTTTAATAGGGCATTTCCATTCATGTGCATGGTATGAAACGACTTTGATCCAGCATTATCACGAAAATGAGATTGAAAACTTACTTTCTTCAGAATTATATTCATGTTGTGAATCATCCGAACTATCAAATTGTTGATCCATAAGCTGAGGTAATGTTTTCAATATCTGAAATATGTGACAACACAAAAATAAGAATGACCAAAAAAATTGTGATAATTGTGATTCACTTAGCATCAAAACACTGAAAAAACATTAATTTTTTTATATCCGGGTGGAAAATTTTTTGGAGCATTTTTTCAAATGTTCTGTTCAAATTAAAATAATATATTGTTGAAAGAAGCATTCATAAAACTGGAAATATACCCTGTGAGAAAAAGTTTGCCTAAACATCTTTTGTTAAGCATGAGTCACTGATGGATCACACCACTTAGGCGTGGTCCATTTGCGACCTATACTTGACAAAATAAAATTTCTGATTGCATAACGAATAAAACACATACATACCCTCATGTTCATCTCCTCAAGTTGAGTTAGTCTTTCCTCAAGAATATGAAGTTGTGATGTGATCAATTTATCATGTTCACCAGATTCATCGATGAAATCCAAGATTCTTTCCATTCTAATAACAAGAAACAGAAACATGGTTAGAAAAATTTAAATGAAAATGAAAAATTCTAGTCAACATATTCAATCAGAAGTCTGCTTTTACCAAGAATGAGCCACAAATGATGATAGACATAATACCTATCAGTGAGGAATATTCGACACAGAGCATGTTAACATATTTATGTTGATGTGTTGGGTCAAAAGTGGTGAGAAACAGATTTTGGTTAGTTTTTGAAAAACATTCACAACCCTCAGTTAGATAAAAACATCTTCTCAAAATGAACAGTTTTCAAACAAGTGAAGCAAATTATCTATCAAAGGTAAAATTGCTCTGAAGAGAATATCCTAACAGTTCGTAGAAACACTTCTCTATACCTACCTTTCCGATGATAATTTAGCAGTGTCTGAATCCTGATCCTTGTCCTTTTTAAAATCCTTTTGTCTGAAGAAATCATCCAAACAATCTTCTTCAAAATCATGAAGTTTTTCAACGTCTTCATCATCCAGAAATAATTCTGAGACAATAGCATTTCATCTCAATTAGCTAAGTCGACAAGACAGAAAACAATCTTGAACGATTGTTATGTTAAGAATTTATAAATGGCATGAAAACAAGGTATGAAAATTTCAGCACATAACATTATTCATGGATTTGATTATATTTTACCAAGAAACTATTTTTGAAAATTGATACAAAAAATGGAAGGGATTCCACTGTGCTCGATAGATATGTCTTTGTTATGCTTGACAAATCAAAATATTTGATTTCTAGATGAATTTTGTGAGAGATATGTAATTCAGCAACAAGTTGGCGATAATTTTGACGATAAAATAAAACCTAACAAAACCCCATCTGCATAAAATAAACATACTCAGTCCTCTATCAGAATTGAAGATTGAATTCTTCCTTTTCTTCAGACAAAGTCTGATCAACATAAAAATATAGCTGATGATAATAAAAGGCGGAGGAAGCATAGGACGAAATTCGTATTCTACGATCATTCCATATCGATGAAATTTCCAGATTTTATCTGATATGTTCTTGACTTTCGTGAAAGTGTTACTGAAATTAAAAATTAAAAACAGAAATTCAATTTAGAAATACCCCAAGCATAAAAACGATGTATAGCGAAATAGAAATTTTATTTTACCAAGCATGTGCCACAGATGGACTGTGTCTCATCAACATGGTCCATCAGTGACAGATACTCAACAAAAGATGCTTTGACAATTTCTTTCTGATGGGTACATAATCTAATATGTCTACTGAGGGATAAAGATGACTAGGAGATTTAGTTTAAATAGAATTTGAAACACGTGCTAAAATTACATTTAAAGATATCATTCAATCAATTTAAATTAAAATCAGTGTCCTTCCTTGTATCAAAACACTGTAAAATATTGCATATATCATTCAAGCTTTTTCTCCGAAAGTGAATAGATTTAGGTAATCAAAAAAGATATTCACCTTATTCAAAATTATATAACCAAAGTAATCGGGTATAAACAAATACAACAAAAAAGCATCCAATTTTAATACTTGATTTGCAAAGTCCCTTTTTCATATTTTCATCAAACCCGAATTGCGGAATTTAAAGATTTGAAAATCTTGAGAGGTGCATTTAACAACAGTTTAATAAATTGTTTTAAACTAATGAAGATAATAAATGTAAAGCTGAAGTATGCTTATTTCTTAATGATATGTGAGAAATATCATGCACCTTGTAGAGATCAGCGTCATTGGTTATATGTTATACCCCCATGTCGTGAACAAAATGCTGGCATTACCAATATTCTACACATTTTAGACTATCAAATAGTATGTAATTGTGCCGTGCCACTTTAAAGAGCCGCCTGAGGTACGCCCAAATTCAAAAAAATCAGGTGCACATTAAGAAACTTTGTGGGCAGGTTATTTCATGACATCGCAAAAGCTAAAATGAGGCATATAAACCGATGAATGTGGATCAAAACCCGTTTTTTGTTACTCGGTGTGATATTGCACCAACTTGTATTTGGAAAACTAAATAACAGTATTTACAGTCATGCCACACAGATCTAGAGTCTTGCTTAAATGTATACATGGACTCTGTAACCATAAAATACACCATCCATGGTCTGTTTTTTGAGAAATTGATCAACGCAACAAAGTGACGGTTTTGACAACAGAAAATGAATGATCTATGCAGATGACAAAGAACGCAGTCCATGCTCACTATTTATACTTACTTAAATACAGCGATCAACATATTTAGAAGAAGAATATTGGCAACCAGTAAATATAATGTCATGGCAGTAGGTACTATCCATGATCCAACAACACACAAAGTTGGGGCGTTTTCTTCACTGCAAGCTAAATATATTGATAAACAAGAAAATAGAGGTTTATCAAGTTTTATCAAGGAAAATAGAGGTTTATACTAAGAGCATTTAGACATACAATAAGTTGAATTGTTTTTAGACTTTTATTTCCATAACGGTTAAATTAAATACTAGCCATTTCAGGTTTAATCAGATTAATGCTGAAATAATTTGAAAAAATATATTACTTACGATCTATCGTTCCAGCATAAACTTCACCATAAAGCATGAAGTACGGTTCAAAAAGAACATCGCGAATCAGTGACCATTTTGGAGATTCGCTAGGATTCAATAATGCCTGAAAACAATGTTATTTTAATACCAAAACATAATAGAAGAAAATTTTTGAACCACAGGTTCAGCTGTTTTAAACAACAAAAGTGATATACAATTAATTAATTAATCGATTTTTAAAATAGTGTTAGGTACATTGGAAAATTTTTTTTGTAATATATAAATGGAAGTAAAAAATTCATATTCCTACCTGTCTTGTAACTCCAAAACTAATAAGAACAACAGCAAGTAATATAATGAATGTACCAAGATCAACCATCATTTTCCCCATCATCATAACATAAGGTCCAAGATATTTGCTTACACTAAAATAAGGAAAAAAGTGATTGTTTTGGAGCGGATGCCTTCGCATGTGATGTCATAATACCCTATTTTCCAGTAAGTCTGGGAGGGCAATAAGCAAAATTACTGCGTTGTCTGTCAGGTTGTTAATACATAGATTTTCTAATATATTTGGTACTTATCCTCAGCTGTAAACAAGGTAATCTATTTCTGAAGCTAGTGCACGAGGTGTTTGTGTACAGCATCTGCACTATGCTACACAGAAAAATCACCAATTACGTAAAAATCCAGTCAGCAACGGTTACAATTCAGCCTAACTAAATGTATAAATATATTGTGTTTCTAGAATCCTAACGCACCATCACTGAAACTGCCAGAAAAATCTATCTCACAAGAATTTTGCAGGTAATCTATTTCTGAAGCTAGTGCACGAGGTGTTTGTGTACAGCATCTGCACTATGCTACACAGAAAAATCACCAATTACGTAAAAATCCAGTCAGCAACGGTTACAATTCGGCCTAACTAAATGTATAAATATATTGTGTTTCTAGAATCCTAACGCACCATCACTGAAACTGCCAGAAAAATCTATCTCATAAGAATTTTGCTAAAACACAAATATTTATATTTATGTTTATTACGTGTACCTGAAGATATTCAACAGCCTTATATACCACAAAGCAATATTAACACAATATAAAGCTCTTCCGATTTTTAACAAATAATCATCTTGCATCATTCGTAATAAGAATCCACAAAAGAATGTCAATAATAGTACTATATCGACTCTGTGCCAGAAATGTCCAAGCCATAATCTGAGTTTATTGAAACCACCACTTGGTTCAGATGCAACAATTTCTCGAATCTAAAAAAAAAAATAAATTAACTTAGTTCCCAAAAAAGGAGATTTTAAAAGAATTAAATGAATCACAAATTTTATTTCGATAAGATAACCACCGTAATAGACAACACTTAAAAACATGAATATTACAACAGTCATTATAATTTTAAAATGTCAAAAATATTTACCTTTTCCAAAGAAAGAGTAAAAATATAAGAAATAACAATCCATTCAATAACAGAAGGCAGTGGATTCATTGACACCTGAAATATAAAGTTATGTACTTGATATCAGCATTATTTATCAAATGATTATATTCAAAATTCTAACCAGAAAACCAGAAGTAAAGTTAAAATTCTTGTTCTCTGTAAAACAGTTCGGCAGAATTTCAGTATCTTAGCAAAATTAATCAACCGCACAACAGAATTTTACAAAGCTACCCCTGAATTGAAGTATTTTTGGCATTTCCACACCTAGCTATGTTGTAATTTTCGTTCATCAAAGTTCACTTTAAGCAAGGTTGAAAGCGGTGCCTAAAAGGATAAAACTTGAATGCCGAACATCTACTACAATATGCAGTCCGAAACTGTGCTTCAAGCAAACAACATTCAATACTGAATAAAACCACCATGGTAAAGAGCTATGAGTGGCATCTGCCCTGGACTATGATAAAACTATCTATCTCTTGGTTTTCTTTTCAGCCGCCTCTTACCACACAAAAAACATGTTATACTATACCAAAGCCCATACCTACAGGGCTTAAAATAACAACATCATAACTTGATGGTGGTATCGTAAATTAGAGCCAATATAGTTTAGGAATATCTATAACTTACCAATACAATATAAGTAAACATAAGTAAAAATGCATTATAAGAGATGGTATAAAGCCAGAACTTCGTGATTGGAGCATTGTAGAATTCGTATAATTTCTTGCTGACAGGTAGTTGTCGTTGTTGTGCCATAAATACATGGTATGGATCTTCTGGTGGTTGGTTTGATTGGTCTAAACCAGTAACACCTCTGCCAACAACTTCTGGTTTATGCTGAAAACAATGACATATATATAGTTGAAGTTAGCAATAGGGATTTTGGAATAGTTTATCAGGGGGATTTGAAACCTGAAATTAAGATGACAGAATCTTGTTTTTCTTCGAATGTTCAGGATGATTATTTTGTTTTTATTTAGATGGTCAAAAAAGCTTCAAAACCATCGATACTGCTATGATTCTGAATCTTTTTTTCTTTCTACAATTTCGGCGATACTATAAAATCATTTTGATCTTCCAGCAAATTATTTATCGAAAATACTGAACATTTGCTTCTTGGATCTATGGCGACGGCCATTTTCTTCGGCTGCTGTCTGAGTAGTTCAGTAGCTGGCATACTGCCAGTCTATCTGAAACTATACGAATCTAGAAACTGCTAGAACCGCTTATTTCATGGGAACCCTCAATAACTACGTCTAATGTTACAAATAAATGGTATATCAAAATAATCCTTGTATTTGGATTAAACATGTTTCATGTATTGTCACAATAAATAAAAATACTTAATATATTATCATCATGGCTATTGTAGTTGGCTATTTTAAATCATTAAATATTAACCCAAGTATTTTGAAGATGAGTAATTTAGTTCGAATTTCCCATTTATATACCAGATAAAGTCAAAATAGTCAAATTTGCTCGAATCAAAGTTAAAAGTATTACCTGTGCCAACTACCTATCACTGATATGCTAATGGACATGAAAATCAGCAAATCCATTCCCAAGCTGAAAACATTCTGAAAAGGTTATTTGTTATCAGCTCTTCACTGAGGGAATATATTGAAGTAATTGAAAACTTTTGCACATGTTGGTGAATTTAGGCTTATATGTATTCGTTACAGGGAGATCAAACTTGATTCTTACGAGAAACATGAGAATCTATTTAAAATCTTCCAATACCAAAGCAAACAACACAAACCTGAAAACCAGAAGTTATACTTCCAGATGAACTTGAACTACTGCTCGATGAACTTGAAGTCGACGATGATAACGACGACGATGACGAACTAGAAATTGAACTACTATCATGTTCATCCATATGTTCTTCTGTCGTTTGAGGCATGAGTTGTAATTCATCTGCTGATTTAAATTGCAACATGTAGAGCGACGGTGGAAATAAGAGGCCGAGAATTACCTGTGAAAGTACGTAACATAAAATAATTAGGAAATAAAAATAAAATATTGAGAATAAAATACCCAGCAAATCATCAAAACTTGCAGACTGGTTGAATGTTAGCTACGCTGTTACCCAGACACCCAGGCTGCAGAAAAAGGATCAAAATCATCAACACTGTGAAATATTGATCATTCAAGCTTTTTTGTCTATCCAAAAAAATGGGAAAAACAACATTACGCACTCTGGATATTCGCATCAGCATTGCAAAATTTTCTATGAAACACATCCCTAAAATAACCAGATATCACTATACAATTCTAATTCTGCCAATACTACCATACCCTTAAACTCGAGTTTTTTCTGACATTCAGTCCTCCCATCCACAGATCATTGAGCAGAAGTTGTACACACGGATGTGCAATGAATTCTCTATGTTGAGCAGCAATAGCAAGACTCAGGCATGTGTGTTTGCTCCATTGTTTTAATTCATAAGTTAGTAAATGTTGAGTGGCATCTGTATCAGCTCGATAACATATCTCTAGAAGTTGAGTGGCAAGATCACGAAACTCGCTACAATGAGATAAGAGAAAGAAGAAATATAACTTTGAACAAATTAAGGGGAAAATAAAAAAAAACGAACGCGAAGTTGTGTATATCACATTTCAGTATTAAGGGTCAGAAATATTTAACTTAATGAATAAAATAGAAGTTTCGCTTAACTTTTGTTTCAAATAATTAGCTTTGCCTTTAAACAGCAGAGAATCATTTGGGATTTCAGATTCAAATAAAATCAAATTGAATGTTTCAATATATGGGAACCTTAAAAATGGCAGGCTTGTTCGGTGCCCGCATAAAAAAAAAATTCTTTATATTCTAAATATGAGGTTGAAATTTTGATATCAATCTTCAGAAAATTTCATTATGTTGACTGTGAACAAAAGCAACGAAATCAGCGAAATATTCTTTCACTCACTCAGAATATCTTCGTAATTCTTCCATTTCTTCTAAATCTAACTCATCATCGGCAGCTTCTCTTGCCATTGCTTTGTATAACTTTGCTGCAACCAATGCCTATAATGCATAGTAGAAAACAAGGAAAAAACATTTATTAACATTTTATTAACGCACCTTGTGGGGAACAAAAAATACTAGGACACAGTTTTATTATTTTAACAACATAATACAATCGATTTTGGTCAAATTGTCAAGAATAATGAAAATTCCATCTCTTTTATCACGTTTTTGTTCCTATGAACAATACACAACACATTAGCAGTTCTACTATAGCAAATTGAGTGACTTTATATCTACCTTTGCGATTGCTTCTTCACCATGCTGCCACATGAATATCGCCATCTTTTGTCTCTTCATTAACACTGCCCAAACCATTAATTCGTGAAATGGATATTGAAAATTGTTAGTGATTTGTACTCCACCGCCATTAGTATTTTTATTATTATCTTGATCATGTTTCAATGAGTTTGATGCTGAATTAGTAAAATCACGGAAGGAAGATGTTACCTGTAATCAATTAAAATAGCTGGCAATTAGACTAGCAGATTAAGGTAGTTATGGAAAGGCTGTGGTCTGACTGATATTTCAAATATTCTTGAATTCTGACCAAAAGCATTTTTGGATTTTGTTTACTTTTAAATTGATTCATTTCGCAGTGAAATTTTGATAAATTTTATCTGGAATTGTAAAATTTGGCGTAAATCTAGTCTTGGGCGCAAAATCGGCAAAAGATGGTCAAAATCAGCAATTTCGTTATTTAAAACATTGTTCTACTTATATAGTGAACTTTGGATATTGTTCCAACTCATCCATAAAAAGGAAAACCTTAAACTACACAGAGCTTGTGATGACAACTAAGAAAGGCAGAAAACCGCAACAACCTGTAAAGCATGATTGCTATACAAAACACTTCTAAGTTTTAGGGTTATGAAAATACTACTCTTGTAAATTTATTTTGGATACATTCCATTTTCGCTAACAAAAAAAAACACTTCTACAACTTGGTCTGGGCCAGCATGGCAGATACATGAAGATAAAAAAGATTGAAATTGAACTTACATCCAACTTCGACAAGTTGGCAGGCAAGATATTTTTAGTAAAACTGCTTTGTTTCTTTATATTACATTTTGCATGTGTAGCATAATACAAACGAAATCTTTTTCTTGTATAATTACATCTGTATGCCCCTCCCATCAATGATTCAATAACCTGGAATGTAGACAAGCACAAAAATATGAATGACAAAGTCCCTGCCTTCAGATTTTAATCTATCTGGTTGAAACCACAGATGTGGACCGACAGAATTGCAGCTCCTCGACTACCCAGACATCCGAAGAAAATGGAATCCATCAGAAGAAAATTTACCAGAAGTATAACATATATAACATATTTTAACACCCATATTCTGACTATAGAGTAGTGCATGACATTTGAAAAGAGTGAACCTTATCCCAAATAAAATAACTGAAAGGATCAAACATCCCATGATTAAAAATGATAATGGATAATCTTTAACGGTGTCAATGCTGCACAATGCGCATACCTTCATTATTTGCAAACCATCAAAATCAAATTGCAAATTCCTATGACTCAAGAGAAATGAGTACAAAGTAAAGATGACTAAGCAGTAGAAAGTACAGTACGGTAGAAGTACAGTAAGATATCAATGAAAACATTCATTGTTATAAAATTGTCCAACATATCATAAAGTCAACTAAATCAGAAATTCCTTGCCGACGTGGTCGATCAGCGTAATATGATTACCAAAACAGAACTTGGACATAACTCCATCAATCATGAAATAAAATACAAAGTATTGTGCTCGATTTACCAGTATTATTGAGATCAAAAAAAATTTTTTCAAGCATGTGACACAGATGGATCACAACGCTGATGTAAGGTGGTCCATCTATGTCTCAAGCTTAATAAATTAAAATCCTATCTGAGTAACTATTCATTTGAACAAATACAATCAATAACACTAAATTGCTTGCAAAATCACATATTCGAGTTCACACCTGTCCAATTTCAATAAGATTGAATCTGCAACCCAATGTTATATTTTTCTTAACATCTTGTAATAAATATAGTAAATGAACAGGAATTTGTTTCTGAAATAAAAATGTTGGATTAGTTTATACTCCATTATTCTACAGTTTGGTTGCTAGCTGTCAGACGCTAAAAAGGATATTTCTATCTTCTAACAAGAGATATATCACACATATTGCTCATTCTCTAATTTTTTTCTAATAGAACAAATTTTTTTCTGGTGTCCGAGTCGAAGATTGGCTGGCATTCTGTCTGTCAGACTTATAATTCCAAGAAGGCATTACATTCTCTTCTAGGATACTATATATTTTGAATATTCATTTTTCTGCTAAATTTACTACCAAAAGGTGCATTACATGGATGTAATGCTTTGCGATTGTGGAGTTGGAATCATAGGTTGAAGATATCGAGTTCAATGTTCGGTATGGCTACAACATAACTCGTAACAAAGATCATAATAACTTTCCAACAACTCCAACCCTGTCCGTCAATGAGTGGGTGCTCGTACGGACCTTGGTCAGGGTGATCCACTCCAAGAAGTGGCTATAGAAAAAAATCTCCAATGAGTAAATGTGAAAGTATTTGTCTCAATGAGTTTGAGCAACAGAGTAGCTGGAAAAATGCAACACATTTCCCAAAAATTAATAATTGATGAGGAATTTTGAGAATAAAAAAATATTATATAGAAGTTATCAATAGCATATACATGGGTACAAAACTATGTAACGTACAATATTGTACAGTTCCTCAAGTCTTGGAATAGTTAAAAACTTGTGCATGCTGACACCATTCTCCATCAATAATTTTACAAAATCCATCCTATCTTGTATCAATGCATCCATCATTGCTTGCTCCAAGGATAACACCTACAAAAAGAGACATTGTTTTACTTCATACCCACAGCTGAATACCACTGAATAAAGGGAAATAGCACCTCTAAGGCATATCTTAGAATATTGTTTTAATATTTCAAATAAACGAAATTGCTAACATTTGTCCTTTTTGCAGCAATGCCATGATTCATATTGAATTTTACAACATACTTCGTACTAAGTCTAAGTTTTAAGTACAGGGAAATACCATCAGCAAAAATTTAGGTATCACAACATTCCTGATAGATACATGCAAAATAAGGCCAATCTTTACTAACCGGCCAATGTTGTCCATAAACAAATATCTGACTTGTTGCAATATCAATTCGATTCCATGTCAACGCAAGACTGAGCATGTCTGGAGCAGACGTTCTTCTTGCTAAGTAACATGTTAGAATAGAAAATCAAATTGAATTTTAGGGATGTTGACCAGTTAAATTTAATGTGATCATTGATGCAATGAGCTGAAAATCCCAGTGGAACAATTCCAGTACCAGAGGGACAATTGTGTAAAGCACCAATTGTTATCAAACTTTAGCATTACGTTATTTCCTCACATTCACTAAGAGTTCTATAGCTGCAAAATTGTCCATGCTCTTAGCACAATTCCCTGCAAATTTGTTTGAATTCAGGTTCAAACTACTGATGCATAGTTTGTATTCAGAATTGGAACTAGTGCCTGAATGGAGTCGACAAACGACCACAGGTATAGCGTCTTCTGTTAAGTATGTGTCACAGATGGATCACATAAGTGAGGTGCAATCCATCTGTGGCTCATGCTTGACAAAATAAAATTACTGATTGAGAGTACATCCCAATAGAAGAGCATAGTCACTGGTATTTGCCTTGGGTGACTATAAAACTATACACCACTTCTTAACTTCGTCATACTGACATCTTACAACATATAGGAAATGTTAGGGCAATTCCGAAACCTGTAACAGTTTATATAAAATTAAACAGAAAAATTTCAGCAAAATTTTTCTTGTTACAATGGCTGCAGCTGTTTGTACATACCAGTATATTTTAGATCATCTAGAAAAATCACAATTCGCTACTTACACATCTAAAGATAATGGGCTCCTTCAGAAGAAATTTTGCAAATGGGCAATATTCAATGACATATATCTCTTGCTAAAATGCCTTTAAAAGTTTCAAAATCATCAATACAGCTATGAAATAGCCGTATTGATGGTTTTGAAGCTTTCAGTCACCTGAAGAAATATAATGTCGATATTTCGATGAATAAATCATCAACAAATAACAATTAATAAATAACTTTCCTTGGAAGATATTAGAAACTTTACAGAATTCTTTCTCAGTAAAAATGTTTCAAGTTTTTCAAAATGCTTAATTCAAAAGAAAAACAAAAATACTAATGATATAAGGAAATGAGACCATCCTCACCTCGCAATGACGCAGTTAGTATAGCATTGTCAATATCATTCTGTTTACTTTGTCCTTGTCCTAATCGAAACACTGTGATCTGAATACGAAACGGTATTCCCAGTCAGAAATTTTTGACTTGATTATGCTTTATCGAACATGGATCACTGATATACTGCGTCGACAATACACAGACTATATGTGACTCATGCTTGACAAGATTAAATTTCTGATTGGGTTAACAAAAATATGGAAAGATATACAGTATATCGAAAAACCTGTTGGGTGTTAATAATGGTACATATCAAGAAAGCCAAACAAGACACCCTTAAAAATATAATGGAACCGATTACCACCTGCTATCTTTAGTTAATATGTCAACGTATTACGAAAAAAATGCTACTCTGCTACTTACACATCTAAAGATAATGGGCTCTTAATTTTAGTTATTGTGTCAATATATTACGAAACTACACTTCAAAATATTTTCCTCATAGATAATAAAGGGTACTCCTGTATTTTTATTCAACTGCAAATTTTATTTAATAAAGCATCAGCCGAACTGCAATTCGACAGTGCTTCTACATTGCCGCTACATACTGAATAACAGAGCATATATCTGTGGTAATTTTGTGGGGACGATGACGAATAACATGAAGTACAGTTGGAATGCGACTCACCAGTGGCTCATACCTAACCACCCTAACAACTAACCGGACAGACCTTCTTCGAAATTGTTCCCACCAGAGATAGATTTAAAAAATGAGCAATATTTCGTGATGAACCTTTTGCTAGAAGATTAAAATGGCTCTTCTTAAGTGTCTGAGTGTCAAACTGCCTTTATTTCATTGTTAATAGAATAGGATTTCATTTTCATCCTGCGAAAGAGGAAAGCCGGGAATACAGCTTAATCATATGGCGAACCATGACTTCTCATTAACATTTTACTCATTTTCCTTGCGCATGGACATGGTTGGTGGAAGAAGTCGTAAGGAGATCTTACGGGAACCACCGTGCACTAACGACACATCCAGCAGACCACTTGAATCATTCCCCAATGGGATTCAAACCCAGGACGTTAGTGATGCGTAGCTCAAAGCGTATTCCCAACGCTTCGTATATCCAAAGAGAATGACAACATTTCGGAAACAAACAAAAAAAAAAGATTCAGTCACAATGATGACGATAAATCAGAAATTAGAATCATATAACTTATATTATTGCACATCCAATAGATTATTTAAGAATTATTGTTTGATTACTGTACTTATTTATAGCCACCGGTACCCGAATATGTCAACCGAGTTTTCTCTATTTGCATACCGGTACTTCACCAATAATAAGTCTTACTAAATCTTTTCTTCTAACACATTCCATGATTGATAAAAATATAAATTGAGCTTGTTCACGACCACATGCAAACGTAGTCTGTATCGTAATAAGTAGCTGCAATCTTAGATCTTCCATCATTGTGCTGCAAAATATACCAAAAATAATATTGATTAGGGCCTGACCGATATGACTTTGGCCGAAACCGATAAGGGGTCAATATTCAAGTTTTTAACCAGCATTCAGTTATTATCAAACCAATATTATTAGATAATTCGTGCCCTGTTGCAATTGAAAAATCAGTGCTTTTGAACGAGCAATGTGCTCAGAAATCGAACAAAACATGAAAATTTTGTGGGTATTTTCACTAGAATGGCAACATACATATTCATGGAAATAAATGTTTAGATTAAGTTTTTGAAAATTTTGCAAATTTCCGCTAACGGTGAAAACCGTTAGGGATGGTTACTTGACAATTTATATATTTTGGCAAAATTTTTTTGGCTCAGACACCAAAAGAAAATGTGTTCAATTAAAAGAAAATTTAGCTAATGGGTAATATTTCATATATCTTAATGGGAGATCAAATTGCCTTTTGTCTGGCAGCAGCCAAACTGTACAAAAAGTTTCAAAAATGTCAATGCTGCTATCAAATAGCAGTTTTGGATGGTTTTGAAGCTTTTTGGTCAACAGAAGAAAATAACATGTACGTTTCATACACCCAGTGAAAACAAGATTCCATCACACTGGTAGGCAGTATCAGTCAAGAAGAAGAAGAAGTTATATCAGTCAAGAAGAAGCATGCACAACAATATGCATTGAATCAATAATGACCTCCGTAAATAAATTCGCTGAAGTGATTTCGTATATTTATGAAAGAATATTTTTTCTGAAAACTGAGATACGATCGTAAATTGATAAGGCTCATCCGTCATCACATATATCATACAACTTTGTCACGGCGACATTTATGAGTAATTTCGGTATAAAAATTATCAAAATTGGCTAAAGCAGTTTGCCTGTTATCATCATTTGACAATTTTTAGCAATTTAGTTTAGCTTAAGTTTGTGTGCTAATATTCAGACTGGCAGAATGTCGGCTTACCCACTCAGTATCCCTAGGAACAACTATCGGAAAATTTACCTAAGAAGCAATATTTTATGATATACCTCTTGCAAAAAAGTACAAATATTTTTTTTGTAGCCAGGTAGCAACAAAACTGAGAAAAAAAAAAAAACAAATCCTCAATCCTGTGGAGTCCTGTTATAGACAAACAGAGACATCTTATCTAAAACAAATCAGAGTTCACACTGAAAATTTCAAATTAGTCAAATTATTTTTAATGACCTTGTTTTTTTAGGTGTCGAAAATATCCATACCCTTTTTCAAGTAACCATAAATCCTCAACTTTGTTAGTTCATGGTCGTAATGATGATTTGGAAACTCAAGATATAGTTTGGTTGCTACCAGTCGAAAAAGGCATAGCAAAAAATTCACCATGAATATTGCTCTTTTGCTAAACTTTCTTCCGTTTTTTTCAGGTATCTGAGCACCTAAAGTAGCTGACATTCTGCTTGAATTCTGGACTTGAAGTCCTATTGAATGATGAACCCATACAAATGTAAACAACAAAAGTAATATTTATTTTAAGCACATACAAATTTCATTGAACCAGTAAACATTCTCATAAAACCCTATCAGTTTCTGAAACCTGCTTATCTCACTTTAAAACTAAGATGAATACTTGAGTTTTTTTTTATAAATATATATACTGTATCGTATCACTTGTCGATTCCAGCAAATTACTGTTTGAAACCAACCAAGTGTTTGGAAATGGACAAGTTTAACCCAAAATTTTTAAAATTTTGCACAAATGTTATCAATCTTGTTTAGATGCAGATCTCACCCATCGTCTTCTGCATACTGGTGCGCAAAAGCAAGTAAATCCGCTGCTCTTCCTGAACCATCAACAACAATAACCGGAATGGGAGGGCTCTGACGTACACTTTCCAATACAACATTAATTGTATTTTTACCTCCTTCCAACACAAGACAAACAACTGGAATTTTTCTCCCGTGTTCTAAAAATAGATTGAGTAGAGTGAAGGTCCATAAAATATTACTAAAAGTTTTAAATTTTTTTTCATTGAAATCACTAGCCACTCACTTGGATTAATTTGTTGCAAAGACAATTTTCTTTCCAAACGTCGACGAAACTTTAATTCACTCCCATACTTTCCCTCTGTACCATTATCAACCAAGAGAAAATGTGTGTGGGCTGCATTCAACACTGCACCTTTACTGAGCGGGTTGGCCATGGTCTGGTATGAACTGATAGCCTGTGAAAGAAAGAAGTCGAATAATAGAAGATGAATGAATGTTAATCAGGTCTATTAGGGATGGTAAAAATCAATTATTTTTATTCTCCGAATAAAATTGGATAATTGACTTGAAATCATTATTAGAATTAAATGTCAAATTTTAAACAATAAAAGACATCTTTCCACCAGCTTTCCATTTACATAAACAGAGGTTCCAGAGGTTTTAAATTTTTGAACTTTTGCTATGGCATCAAAAAATGACAGGAAACAATATTGCCACAACATGATTTGGTGTTTTAATATAACATAGCAACATGATAATTTTATTAAATTAGATAATGTGGAATAAAGTCGATACAAGGAATCACAAGAAATTCATTGATAATTGATGTTTTTGAGGTATAATTATGATATAAATAGCAGAGTTTTTTGATTATATTAATGTGGGCACAATTTACACGAACTCTATGCAGAAACCAATTAATATATCCAACAAAAGCTCTTAATATAATTGCCTCCCTTAGAAGCAATTGTCAAATTTTTTTTCATTAAACCGAAGGTAATATTAGTTCCTTCACAGGCGATTATTAAATCCATGCCTAATTAAATTTAGTCTAAATTTGCAGGAAAGGATTATAAAATTTGTAAAACTAGAAACAGTGTATGAACAAGCACTGATCAAAATTTTGTTGTTATACTTAAATAACAAATTAAGTCCAAATAAAAATCTCCAATACCAATAGATCCCAATAATAAAGACCAACAATAATATACCTGGGATCTAATAAGATCTTCCCTATTATCAACAACACCCCATGGCGCTACACCAATGCTGTATATTTTTCCTCTTGATCTTGCCTTGTGCTCTTTCAATGCATTTCCAACTATTGATCCAACACCTGATAAACAAGCAAATTAATGGATCAAACACAGATTATTTTACAGCCCAAAGTAAGTTCAAACAGTGTTTAAAATCGACCATATAATTGGAATATTTCAACATTTCATTGCTGATATTTGACATATTTTGCAATTAGAAGCAAAGTCATGAATACTTCTACATTGTAAACTTTGTCATATATCACGATTTCACTACAAAATGATCAATTTAAGATTAATGAAAAAATGGAATTACCCTTTATCAATAGAATAACTGACTAATAAAAAATAAGGATCTCCAGAATGCATTATAATAAACATGATTCAATAATCAATAGAATGACTTTGAATCCATTATAAGTAGATATTCTATTTTCTGCCATCTTCCTTTTTAATTATTTTGAAATTATTCTTTTTGTAGTCAAAATATAAAAAAAAATCAATGTTTAAATGTCTTTGAATCTGTTTATCTGTAACATATTATAATGCCTAGTCTAATATATTTAAATAAAAACCATGTGGCATAATATTTACCTATTACATAAATGCATAAGTATTTTGACAGATTGTGTTAGAAATTCACTGCCGTTATATAAACAGAATGTTCCGAAATTCAGATGAAAAATCGATTATATTTCATCGCATTTTGTCTATTTACAGAAATGTCATGACTAATGTCAAAGTTTTATGTAAAAAATTGACATATATGTCTTATGATTTCATTGCAAAATGATTCAATTGAAGAATAATTGAAAAACAAAGCTACTTCAATCATAGTTCTCGAATACCTCACTATTTGGTCAAAGACTAGGAGGCTAAGGAAGATATATGAGAGTTCATTATTGCAGGAAAAATACATTGACGACAAACATTACTTAGTACCAATATTAAATTTGAATTAATTATGCAAATCCCATTACTGTAATAATATTTTAATATCCCTAATGCTAATCGTAATATAAAACAGCATTAATGAATAGGAAAACAATAATGCTAATCTATATAATCACAATCAGGGCAACGTTGAAAAAAAATAAATTAAAAACAATATATCTTAGTCACACTATTGGGTTCGATGTTGCTAAAAATTCGGGCAGACTTCTGGGAAGATGAGCTTATCCAATTATCACACAATGTATTGAGTGGTGGGCATGTATTCATGATCTGAGGCTAATATCTGGAATATCACAACAGTATTGTGTTGACCAGTATTCTAAATTCGAATGTCCAATTATTTGAACCAAATCTGTCAACATTCTTCAAATATCATCAGCTCAATTGTTCAGACGTTCTTTGATTTATATTTACCTGTGTTCAGCCCAAAGAGCATGATCCATGCACCAGTTGTCTTTGCAGCTTTAATCAGTCCATCGCAGAAAACTCTTAAAATACAGAGCTCAGTAAATTTGATTATATTGGTTGCAAAAATGCTATTCAATTAAATGCATTTTTCTAAAGTATTAGTTGTTTCATGTTTTCTCATTTTAGCATAAACTATATTATTGAGCAAGGGTAAACGACTCTTACAAATGATGAAAATTGAAATTAAGCAATGGACCAGACCTACCACTTCCAGGCATAACTATATTAGATAAAATATATCATCCTTTTGAATCTCAAACTGATGCAAAAAACAAAATTGAAAGTATAAGTTGATAAATTGCTTCATTGTATCATGAATATTTTTACAAAACAGCAACAAATTTAAGAGAATTTTTAAAACTCAATACTATCGCGAGATCAAACTGAATCACAAAAATGAATATTCAATTATCATAAACAAACATGAGGAATAGATTAGGATGACATTCCTATCTGCAACTACTTCAATAAATAAAAAATGAAAAGAAAAAATTGATATACAGTATCTAATTTCACAGTGAACTCCAATAATTGTAATGTAGCATAACAATAACGTAGTTCGGCTATGTTGTTCAAACCCATTATCAGGCAAAAGTAATGGGCCTACAATAACAAAATTGCTTAACCAATTTTCTACGACAATTTAAATAATTTTGTCAAACCAGGAAATTTAAATTCAATTTCAAGTGAAACTATACCTTCGTAATTTAGGTTGCAACTGGAAATTATGTACTCCACCATGAACAGTTATGACCATTTTTGGACGCTGCAATCCCCATTCCTCTGTCAGTAGTCTCATGGTATATTCAGGATGTGTGTCATGAGCAAGACGAATATACTGAATTAACAAATTGAATTATACAGTTACATAAATATATATAACAAGATGGCAGAATCTTGGTTGTTGGCGGGCGTCAGAATTATATTAGTGTCATTTTCTTCAGCTATTTCATAGCAGTATTGATGATTTTGAAACTTCTATACAGTTTGCTCATTTTTTCTGATGGAACCCATTTTCTTCAGGCATATGAGTAGCAGAGTGGCTGGCATTGTGCCAGTCTGTAATAAAATTGGGTATTTGTCCAACAGCATTCATCACTAGGGGCTTAATGATATGTTTCTGCAATGTTACCATTGTAATATTACAATTTTTTTTAAAACATTCACAACTTTATGTAGCAGAGTACCAGAAAATCATGCTCATAATAACAGTTCCACAGTTGACATTATCAAATGCTTGTATGATGTGTTAATGTGATCGATACAAAAGTCCTCAGATAACAGCAACAATGAATGCATTACTCATTAATTGACATGATAACAGGCACAGCTATTAACAAGTTTCATATTGACAACACATTGTCAAATCTGTCCGTCATCCAAAATTACCAACATCGTGGTTTTGCTATTGATCTAGTAACCTATGATAATACACCATGAATTACCGATAGTGAAAACACCCAGATTAACTTTAGCGAATCTAGTACAGTAAAATCAAGTAAGATTAATATCAGCCACAGAATTCAGAATCAAAATGAAATTTATTTTAATGCTTTACTGTGGCAGACTTAAAAAAACCCTGAAATCAGATTTGAAACTAACATAACAATTATTTGTCCTGCTACAAAATCATGACAGGTGTTAAATTATACACTTTGAAATATGACCAAACCATTTTGCTGCAATAAGCCCAATTATGAACTTCAATTTTTCTGTACTCTTTGCCTTTGTATATATATTTCTACTAATCAATACAGCAAATTTTGCATATCATTCAAACTAAATGCTTTTAAGTAACATCCTTATCTGCGATCAACAAAAAAAAAACTGATAAACAGTTAGGACCAATACAAAATGAATATCTGGAAAAACTGTGGAATTTTGAACCATTCTCAAAAACGAATGACTGTGATACAATGTTTGGGATATTCAAATAATTTATTTTCAACAGTCGGTACACAAAAATTTAGTAATTTGTACTTGATAAAATCTCGTTTATCTCTTAATCCAAATCCATGTTAATGTATATATACAGTAGAGAATGATTTTGTAATATTTTGTGATATTTGCGATCATATATATAAGGTGATCTACTTGAAATTGAAAACATATACAAAATAAATCCTAGAGGCAGTTTGAACACCTCGGGTAAAACCATTTGTTGACATTGGCAATTACTTAACATAACTTAGACGATAGCAACCATCGAAATGTTTTTGTTCCTGCCTAAACACAGGGAATGTAAAAAATAACGATTCACATAACAAACTACAATTTTCGTTACTACTTTTATTTGCTTATTATTGTTAATAATGTGTTTCACGTTTTAATGTTTTATATGTACCTTGCTGTCAGACTGGCCGAATGCCATCAATTCTGTTACTCAGAACAGCGAAAATGGGTTCCTTCAAAAGTATATTTAGTAAATGATACCTCATTGCTAGAATATTAAAAATGTATCTTTTTGAGCATCTAGTAGCAATTAAACTGTATAATAAGATTGGAAATCATCAATACTGCCATGAAATAGCCGTGTCTATGGCTTTGTTCGCCTGAAGAAAATGATCTGGAATTTTTGGACACGCTAAAAAAAAAGATTGTGTGCAGATTGTAGTCTGAAATAGTCATTCATTTTAAGTTCAAAACTAACCTGTGATTTATCACCTTCTCCTGTACCTTGATATTCTAAAGTACCATAGGCATCCGTAGGTAGAGAAGTTGTATGTTGGATAACATTCCATTTAGTATCATTTGATGGTCTAAGTAAAAAAACATTAACACTCAGATAATTCTTTTGTCAAGATTCCAAATTAATTTGAATCTACATTATGAAACACAATGGAACAGAAAAATAAGCATTTACCGTATGTACTATTGATGTCACTGGTAATTTTGAGCAAGGTATTGGAAAACTTTTTATTCTAAAACTTCACAATATGTTTTTTATCATGAAAAATACGTTTCAAAACCTATTGATGAATTTTAGATCCTATTTTCAATGAATGCCATGACGATATTGCATAATAAATTATTGCATGCCTATTTGCAAGCGTTTTATTAATTTCAGTACCCATTTCACGTCAATTCCTGCCTCATATAAAACATATTATTTTCACCTTTGAGATTTTCTTCTTTTGTGTACCTTGGGCAATAATACTTCTGTCTTCTCAGACCCTTGATTAGTATAAAAAACAGTGTTTTCATTGGTAGGTTTAGACTGTGAAATATTGGTCACATGTCCTGGTGATGTTTCATCTCTGATCTCCACCATGTCCACATGTGGCGCAATGTTATCTGTTGCAAGTTTTCGATAAGCATCGAGGAAACAATGTGAAGAATATACTCTGCCACATCCGCATCTAGATATTAATAGCAGATTAGATATTGAATGTATTCCGAATGATGTTCAGTTTATTGTTGAATAATTTGCACCAGACAACAGGCTCTATGAAGTAATTTAATAGAGCCAATCAACAGTGAACAGAAAACAGTCAGACTCGCAGTCAAACAATTTGTTTTGAAAGGGTTTTCCTACTGATAATCTTCGACATTCTGTAAATACTTAGATATAAAGTATTTATTAATTTATTTTTCAAGTATTCAATCTATTTTTCAAGTATTCTCAATTTCATATCAGTATTCTCTGATTATATTTGATATACCTTTGCAACCCCTCATGTGTGATCGCAGGAACAAATTTTATACATTCCCTTTTTCTGAAGGTCGATTCGATCCATGTTATCTTTACCTGAAAAAAATCATCACATTGCACATCACTAGTTAATATTCCCCAGAATATCATATGGTAGTTAATATTCCCCAGAATATCATATGGAGCATTTTAAGGGCATTCATTAATAAATATGGAACTCTTCAGTATTCATCATGAAACCAATTTAAACTCATAAAATTGTTATAATGCAAAGTTGTACTTTACTAATAATAAGAGCTAACAATACCCCGTCTTCATCTGGTCCATCTTCCAGTAAAAGCTGATTATTTCCTTTCCTTTCCACCACTTGACGGTGTCGACGACGAAGCGCCATTGTTATCGATGACTTTTTCGTCAGTGGTACAATGATAAAACATTGACTCCAATTCCGATTCAAAGACACTCATAATTTAAACAATATTTTGATTCCCAACTTTACCAGATCGGCTGTAGAATATCAAATTATACATAGGTTAGGACATAGATAGATTAGTTACATAGATTGGAGGTTCAAAGTCTTACTTCACACTTACACAAACTGACAAAATTATTTCTGTAACATACTGCATAAAGTAGTTAGTCCATGTACCACAGGCAAATAGCAAAATAGCATATAAGCACGTAGGTCAACGTAACGTGCATTGTAAATGGGTCGTTCGATGTTAGGACGGCTATATTGTGCTCTAAGCAGACAATAAAACCCAAAAAATTTACCTTTAAAATTGACGTTAGAAAATAGGACTAGGAAGGAATATAAAATACCGCCTCATTGTTCTTATAACCAATTTTTATGAGAGTTGGATAAAAAATGGCAGATTTACTGATTGAATATAGCCTGAAATGTTCGAAGTTAGGCAGTTCTACGGTACATGTGTGAAGCCAGACAGTCGCTTTATACATTTTGTAGCTTATACATTGATAAGTTCAGCTGTTTAACAGTTAAACCATACAGCATAGTAGCCTATCTGTTTATATCATAGCATCATAGCCAACAAGACAAAATAAAATCCACCTTAGGTGTCGTGAAGTTTAGTACCACATAACTTATCTGATTATCATGAAAATTTCCCATGTTGTAAGTGTTTCATCCTAACCAGGCAGCAGGCAAACAATGCCAGATGCTTTGCTAGTTAGGATGCGAATATTCTGCCAGTTTTTATTTTATTCGGGAATACCGTATGCTACTAAACTACACTAGACTCTCCACCTCCACCCCCAAACTCTGAACTCCCGACACTGAACATATCCAGTACACTGTACAAGTATCTTAACAGTTAAGGTTGGAAGGTTGATAACAACTACTCCGCCATCAGCATCTCAGCCAGTTGCAAATAATGCATATACAGTATAGCCTACTCAGTACTGCAGCTGTATACAGTATAAGGTAACTGTCTGTAAACTTTTTTATGAAATAATAACACTCTTCTCTCCAAATCATTGCATTCTGCATTACGGTACGCAGCACATTTCTTTTTTTTCACTGCAACAACCAGACAACATTTCAACTTGCACTTTGTACGCAGGATAACCTTCGGCATAACGCAACTGGAAACACGCGACGAGGCATATTTCGCAGAACATGGCAAACACACAACCGTCTCATTGCGCACTCTAATTTCCAATATTGCACAAGTATGCGCCACAGATGTACAGCGCACCCACTTGACGTTCCTGATTGGGTGCCAGACAGGTGACGTCATAACGTGCAAGAAAACTGGAGCGGGACGGGGGTTCTGGCGGCTTTGGTCATCGTTTGCTGTCCACTGCAGGCTAGCGGGTTGGTAACGGTTGGGTGTTTCGCAAATCAAGTTACACGTTGCAACAAACAACAACTCTGCTAGTATCAGAATTGAAAAACTGCATCGATTAAGCAACTTAGTCGACGAACTGATCTGTTTTTGGATTATGGGTCTAAAACAATACCTAATGCAGCTAATGAAAATGGAGAATGCTCATCAAGAACATTTAGGTCTAACAAAGAACTTCAGACTGAAACAGGCCAAGCATTATGTTTTATTGCCAGTGAAGAGTTGGTTTGACAATGAAATCGGAGGCAACGATCAAAAAGTTATGAAAAGCTGGCATTCATGTCAAAGACAAAAGTTACAACGCTGTGAAGATTTAGAATTTCCTGAAGACGTTGATCTGTCTTTCGAACAGGGCAAACTGAGCCGTTACGCACAGAGACAATAAAACAGCTGAATAAATTGACAAGACCTATAGGAAATGCAACAGGCGTAGGATAGATGCCATATACAAATTTTATGATCGGAAAGGCAAGTAAGCGAGCGCTTTCTGATTCAAGAGTGGGGATCAGCGCCCATAAAAAGCATTCATTGTTTCCAAAAATTTTTGCGCGACCATTGCGCGCACCGTATTGTATGACGCGTTTTTCGATATTGTGTTTGTAACGTTATATCATTTGAAGAATTTATTATTAAATTTGATAAATGCCTAACGCTTTTACTGTGAAGTAGAAGCATAGATGGTGATTCGCCCATCTAGCTCGATTTCGACTATGGTTTGTTCGCATATCAGTATGTTTTATTATCCGGATGACTTCATTATTTGTTATTCGGGTACACGGATATTAAATATGCATAAAATACAGCTAAAATATACATTATCAAGCACAGCTTTCAGTTCTTCTACCGAATAATATACTTACTTTGGGTTGAAATTCTTTCTTGGGCAAGTACAACAAGGTACGATTGGTTTTAACCACGGAAAATTGTTAAGAGGCAAATGCCTGCAAATATATGCGTTCAAGCAAAATACACAATATTAACCTACACGAATTCCACGCCGCAAAGCGGAATTGTATCATCTCATTGTATTTAAGTATACAATTCTAGGTTTTAGAGTAACATGTAACTTTCAGACGGAATCGTTTTCTGGCTGGTGTTGATTTGAACTGTTTCAAGAGTACATGTCCCATCAGTAAGATGACCCATCACGTGGTCACGTGAAAAATAATACGCTTTTCTCAATTTTCTGTTTAAATTTCAACTAAAGTTTTTAAAAATTAATAAATAAAAAATTAAAAAAATAATTTGAAAATAACAAATCAAAAAAGTCGAAATTTTTGAAAAAATTAAGTAACACATAAAAAGTGAATCAAATGCAAAAAAATCAAAATACCGAACCATCGTTGTCAAGTGTTGTGATTTATTTGCATTCAATTTAATTTTTTTTTTTTTTTATAATTTTTTCCCTTTCCCTTTTTTCCTTTCATTTTTTTGGCAAGATGAGTTGATTTGAATATAAAATTAAAAAAGCATATTATTTTTTTATTTTTTCACGTGACACCTATGTACCACCATACACCAGTCACTTCAGGACGACAACACCTTTTGTTGGCATCCTATCATCTATTGTTATACCTTACAATTTGCCTGCTAATCTCTAGTCTACCTGGTTCTTGACCTTATTAAGCTAGGATTGCTGACTTGATGACCTCCAAGCCTCTTTTGCCATCTCAGTTCATTCCATGTGTTTTTTTTTTCTATAATACGTTTACGATCTTTTACTTATTTTATTTTCTTACATTGTAAAATTGTTTCACTTGGACGACGAAATAAAGAACCGACCTCATACCTGTTAATGTAGGACTGTGTGACAACTACAGTTCGTTCATTCGACTTGTTCATCCACTACGAGAAAAATATAATTTACTCCACATTAGGCACAATGGAAAATAGTACCAATAACATTATTTTGGCCGAACATGTTTCACAAGGTGTAAGTATTTTTGAGGAGATCCGCGGTGATTACTACTCATTCAATGATACCACACTGACTTTTAGCAAAAACTCAACAGCATGATTAGCTGTCGTTCCGCATCGAACTTTGCATAGATTAAGCTATGGGATCTATTTCGACAGCCAATGTTAAATGCTCAATAAACATAATACGGTTTTAACAGAACAGAATTAAGCAACATGGACATAATGCAAATTTAAAATATCCATTTAAATTAACTATAATCGCAAAATGCAAGCACACAGTACTATGAAAAATAGAATTTTCCCGACGATTCTCAACAAATATCTTATACAAGCTTGTTTTGTTAAGTATGAGTCAAAGATGAATCGCGCCTGTGAGGTGCGACCCATCTGTGACTTATGTTTGAGAAAATGAAATTTCTGAATGGGTTAAGAGCCTTTTGCGAATATATCATTATTATCGTTGTTGTTCACTTAATTTTTTTTTCTATTTCCATAATGTAAAAATTACCGAAAACTTTCTATGAGTAACTACAATTTTGCATGTTCCTAGACTAGGTATATGGTAATACCTCTTTTTATGTAGATTCTATTTTAACAGAATGGCAATGTGTAATATCATTACGGATTCAATTTTTGAATAATAACATCTTCTTTTACACGAACACTAATATTTTGTCGCGATTAGAGTTGGGTGGTAAGAAACGCTCTAATCTGTGAAATACCCGTATATTATGATAATGGTTTTGTATAATGTTATGTTGATGGATTAATAATCTTAACTTTGGCGCGATTTTCATGTTCGTATTTTCAGTGGAAGTGTATCTTTGTTTGTTTGAACTTTATGACGTCAGAAATTTGACTGAATCACCCACCGGAACCGGATGCCAACGACCTCCGAATATCCGACCAGACCATCTCGGAGCTAGTTGGATGGAGTATGCACCAAAGTCTGTTGTTGCACAATATATGCGGTAACGTTTTCTAAAATAAGTCCATACTTTTATCCGATATCTATATTTCTCGTGCTTTCTTTATAATGTAGCCTCTGAACTAGAGTTGCAAATGGGTGGAAAGTTTGTGGGAATTTTCAAAAGCCTGGTAATATTGAAAATATTAAGATTTTTGTATGATTGCTTTTTTAGATTCCAATCACCTTTAAAAGATATTTTAAACCATCTTTATTTGTTACCCCCGTATATATTTAAATCACATAATTAAACAGCAATTGTAGGTTTCAAACTATGAATATTTAGTTGACCTTGAACAAGTCCCCAATAACTTTATGACAAGTAGGACTGGGCAATTTGATTCGGCGATTTGATTTGATGCAAAGCATAAAATGCTCGAATTAATCATGAATCCTTCATACGAGCAAAACTTGCTCGATAAAGTGAATTTTCATTTTTAATGACAAAATTCAATCAACTTTGGTGAACGTTGACTAAAATCGAGTGCATTCCGTCGTTTAAATATGGAACCGTTTCCTCTTTGACATGTAGTGTGAATTGAAAATACTTTCTCTTCATTACTCCTTGTGTTAATATTAGTATTTCATTACTATAAATTTGTGGAATTTCATAAGGGAGACAATTTGTATTAGTAAAATGACATACATCCGATTTGAAAAAAAATACCCGAATCCGATTAGTATTCCAAATGATTCAGTTTTGCCCAGCCCTAATCACAGGGTAACGGGCAAATGACAAATCATCTCAAGTTGATATCGATGAAGCAAGCGGTAAAGTCGTCAACAGCTCATCGGAGTAGGTTGTCTCCATATATGCTTCAACGGTCGTAAATTTCTTCTAAAAGTGTTTCGTTCTTTTTTCGAACTTTGCGCTGTATTTATCGTTTATCACTGATTACCGTGTTTTCATTTTCGGAACTACTGTACAGGGTTGGCCGGTTGCCGAGATAAGAATTATTTTTATTTTAATCTCTCTGCCCGACAACCAAAAATCTCTCGGACAAACGATTTTTGTCCTTATTTAACACATTCCAAAAAAAAGATTACAATTCATAGGAAAATATCATATGATTTTATTGTTTTTAACCCCAAAATGATAATTTTTTCCAATAACTTGTAAAAAGAATTTCGCGCAAGTACCTTGAAAACGAATACATTTACATTTCTGCGTTTTTTCCAGAAAATAACATTAGCTCAAATGGTGAATAATGTGATATTTTCATGATAAATTTCTTAAATAAATGATATTTACATTCATATTTCAAATAACCTGGCAACGCTGCTACTGTACACGAAACAAAATATTACAAGCTCGGTCACGGAGACAGTACAGAAAAAGAAGCCATGTTGGTCTTTTTCAACATAAAATTTAAAATTTGTCTAAAGTTTCTGAAAATCCGAAAATTCCCTTTAATTCCCCTTTTTCTCAAAATTGCCGATGGTAAATTACACAATCAGTATTAGAATGTCGAAAATGAGAGTCAAATGTTGGTAATTAAATTATAACTTAGTAATGGGCGCCTCGGACAAAATGTTTGCTCAATACTAGCATTTCTTATTGTGTATTGGGGTAATAGTTGTCAAAAATCATATGTCAGAGTCTGAAACTAGCTATATGATGGCTACTTCCTAAAATAATTTTTCGGGGATTCAGAAGGCATTTAACGCACTTAGCTTTTTTAGACGGGCTAGCACAACATGACGAGGAACATTTCACTACCAAAATATCTGATCCTGCAGACCTGCAACAAACTTAAGCTTAAGCTAATTTTCTCAACAGATGTTACCGACTCTATCGAATACAATGAAAACAGTTCCACATAAAATCCAAAATAGCGAAATTCGGTGAGATATGCTTTGATGCCAAGCATGTGTGACTGGTAGATCAAGACGCCAAGCCGCTTTCCGCCTGTGGAAAATGTTTAGGAAGATATGGATAGAATGCTTTTTTTCTGCTTAAAATGCAACTTGTAGTTTTACATTTTTATTATCTTATTGCGCAGTGTGCTGTTGCTGCTAGTTTGCTTTTTCAGGTTTCTGCTCCTAACCTTGATTTCTCCTGTGAAACCGTCAGATTTAAAATTAGCGCAAAACAAAAGCGAGCAATTCGGAACTTAGTTTCTGAAATCCAATGCTTGTGATTCTAAATCTGACTATAACGTCACCGCCGTGCCACTGTCTATCACCGTAACAGCTATCATCAGATGCGAGTTTTCAGTTTGAGACACTGTCTGGGAAGTTTAGGTTTAGAAAAATTTGCAGCATTGTCCGCCGCCAGGGCTGCCTAATCTAAGTTAGTCCTAATCTTCTAGTTTCACAATCTGAAAACCGTTTGTTCATAGATATTGAGCGTTTTAAAATCGCAGATAAATTATATAAAAATCTGTTAATTTCTTAAAATCAAGCAACGATATGGAAATAATCGCTGAAATGAGACGTAAAGAGTTGTGCCCAAAGTGTGCATATTGTACAACATGTGGAGACAATTTCCTGCGAATGAGCGTCTCAATTTAGTCAATCCTAAAATTGAAAAAACGCACTGATGTGCTTGGAGTGGGGGAGTTACCCCAATGACAACTATATTCACTGATAGGATTGATTAGTTCAAAAAGCACTGAACAGTACCTAACAGGACTGAATAGTCGTACCAAACAGGGATGAATAATAGTGTAAAAATGCCGAGCTGAACTCAATAGGTCGGTGCAGGACTGAATAGCACTGAGCAGTATTGTATAGTAACGGACAGGACTGAATAGAACCGAACAGGACTGAATAATACCGAACAGGACTGAATAGCAAAGGACAGGATTGAATAGGAAAGCATGAATACCGAACAAGGCTGAATAGGACCTAACAAGACTAAATAGGACCGAACAGAACTGAATAGCATCAAACAGAACTGAATAGTACCGAACAGGACTGAATAGCACTGATTAGGAGCGCAAAATAGAATCGAACCGGAGTGAATAGAAGCGCAAAAATACCGAATACGACTGAATATGGCCAAACAGTGCTGAATAGAACAGAACAAGATTGAATAGAACCGTACAAGACTGAAGAATACCAAACAGGACTGAATAGGAGCGCAAAAATACCGAACAGGACGGAATAGCATCGAACAGGACTGAATATGACCGAATATGATAAAAATACACCGAACAGGGCTGAAAAGGAGCGAACAGGACCGGGCAAGACTGAATAGGAGCGCCAAAATACCGAACAGGACTGGATTGGAGCGCAAAATTACAGGACAGGACCGAATAGCACCGAACAGGACTGAATAGTACCGAACTGAATAATACCAAACAGGACTGGATAGGACCGAAAAGGACTGCATAGGATCGAACAGGACTGAATAGCGCCGAACAGGACTGCATAGTACCGCACTGAATAACACCAAACAGGACTGCATAGGATCGAACAGGACTAGATAGGACCGAAAAGGACTGGATAGGAGCGAACAGAACTGCATAGGGCCGAACAAGACTGAATAGGAGCGCAAAATTAACGGACAGGACTGAATATGTATGTATTAATGTATTTATTTTGCTTTTTAGCATGCACGATAACAGTAGCAAATATACATTCTTATATGAAAGGTCAGGGAGTAGGCAGCGGGGCGGACACATGGGTCTAAGACAGTGTGCGGCATAGACCCAGTAATAAAAAATATGAAACAAATAAACGAAAAAGTAAAGAGGAAACTGAAACGACACATTTCTAATGAGATAAAAAAATATAACATGGACGGACAACATTTATACACACACATATATATATATATATATATAAAAGCTACAGAACTATAAATTATATAACAAGGACGGACAACGAATATGTATACAGGGGCTAAATAAATATATGTTGGAACTTGACTGGTGATATCCATGCCGGCTTTGATAGGTGTTGGTGAGATTACTGGGATGAGCTGTATAGATAGCACCAGTTAATGTGTCAGGGGTGGGTGGAATAGTTTGCGGGCAGGCGGTTGTGAGAAAATTAGGATGGGGCCTTGTGGTGACGATTTGGTTACAGTTAAAAGATAAAATAATTATAGGATGTGAAGGGGTCCTCGGTCAATAAGGTGACGTCTTAATACTATATCAAAAAAGGATAATATTAATTTGGAGTTCGGTTAAGGAGAATAGATGAATCAAGTGGCTGGTGGCTCTGCTTCACCGATGAATGTGCAGCGGGCGGTTTTAAGAAATACCAGTGCTCGCCAGCACAGTCCGATAGACTGCGCAACCCATAAAACGCTTTCAGAAGACTCCTGTGTGCTACAAAAACCACACAATAAGGTTCGTCGAGGATGATGCAAATGTATTGAAACGGCAACAGATAAACATTAACACATTGACTGAAACAGACACCGGACAACCCTGTCACCGCCAAGTCGACTGGGACGGAAAAAGGACGTCGCTCACCAGCAACGTGGTAATATCTCAAGAAATGACCTTTGAACCCTCAACCGCTATATGGCTCAATTTAGTTTGTAAAATGGACCAAAATATAGAAAAGTGTCATTGTAACATAAACTCAAAACAGTAAGGAATATAACAAAAATCCAGTACCGTCACAATGCCATCGTTTTTCTTAGCGTAAAAATTTCTAAAAAATTTACTCTTCAAAAATCCAAATTACCTTATTTCGACAGGATATGAAAGTTAAATAAGAAACGAAATACGTAAAAAGCATATACACAAAAATACAAAAGAAATAAGCATTAGATGACACATCAATATTCACAAAAAAATGTACAGCTCCAATTCTTATATCTTTTTACTTAATTGCTCTCATTTCGCTCAGTTTCCAAGAATATATAACGTCGCATACATGTAATCAAGCTCTGTAAACTTGTCGCTCTTTAAACTCCAGTATAGGCAATATTTACACGCCTACTAAACAGTGCTTCATCCACAGCACCTCCCTTTTTCCGCTGCGATAACTGTCCATACCGTAACTCGAACAGCGAATTGCGCCACACAGTCGCAATGTTCAAAACACGCCAAAGTTAATCTACTGCACACAGTTACGCCTCCCGAAGATACATCAGACGTCTCAAAAAGCATATCCATAACAATCATGCTTGATCCACGTCTTTCACAAAGCAGGCTACCAGCAGGAATGAATCGTATCCTGTAAAACTCAAGTTCGCCACGCATGATCACATCTATTCTTCGAAACCCAAACTTCCCAAAAATCATCAATTCACTTGGTGTCCGACAAAACCAACAGCAAAAATTCCCACATGGCCGAGAAGAATAATAAAACGTCAATCAAAACAGTTTCTCCGGCACTGCAGAAAGGTGAAATATCGAAGTCTATTTACAAAGCTGCTTTACGTCCACCAGTATGTACACGACTGAAATCCAAAAACCGTTCGCATTTTCCCTTGAAGTTGTAGTTGTTACCTCACTTAGCATCATCCTGGCGTGCTCGCCGATTTTGCAGCGGGGCGGTTTTAAGAAATAACAGTGCTCGCCAGCACAGTCCGATAGACTGCGCAACCCATAAAAAGCTTTCAGAAGACTCCTGTGTGCTGCAAAACCACTCAATAAGGTTCGTCGAGGATGATGCAAATGTATTGAAACGGCAACAACGGCAACAGATAAACATTACCACATTGACTGAAACAGACACCGGACAACCCTGTCACTGCCAAGGCGGCCGGGACGGAAAAAAGACGTCGCTCACCAGCAACGTGGTAATATCTCAAGTAATGATCTTTGAACCCTCAGCCGTTATATGGCTCAATTTAGTTTAGAATGGACCAAAATATAGAAAAGTGTCACTGTAACATAAACTCAAGACAGTAAGGAATATACCAAAAATCCATTACCGTCACAAATCCAATTCCTGGAGTATTAAGGTCAGACATTATTCATTAAAACAGTTAGTTTTGGGAGTCTGTATCAATTTACACTCGATTAGTGAAAAAATACCAAACAGGACTGAGTAGCACTAAACAGGACTGAATATTACCAAACAGGACTGACTAGGAGCGCGAAAGTACGGAACAAGATTAAATAAAACCGAACAGGACCGAATAGAACCGAAGAAGACTGAATAGAACCGACCAGAACTGAATAATACCGAACAGGACTGAATAAGAGCGCAAAAATACCGAATAGAACCGATAAGATTGGATAGGAGCGCGAAAGATATCGAACATGACTGAATAGGAGCGCAAAAACATGTAACAGGACTGAATAGGGCCGAACAGGACTGAATGGGACAAAACAGAACGGAACAAGACCGAACATAAAGTAAAATAATTGGACCGTCGCGATCTATGTTGCAGTAAATTTACATTTATCGGCATCTATGTTGGATCTATGTTGCAGTAAAATTTACATTTATCATTTATATCCCATGCCGAATAGACTATCGAAACTAACATTTGTTGGAATATGCTTTTGCATATGCAATGAATTTTAACTTCAAATCGGAAAGTATATTTTGTTGGGAGAAGGAATATATATAAAAAAAATTCGAATTTGTTGATATATTTTGCTATTCAATCCAACTTCAAAAAGAATCCATTCGGAAATGGCTGCCAGCTACTTGGACACGTGAAAAGGACCTCGTCGGAAGAGTATTTGCCAAAGGACAGTGTTCATGCTGTATCTCTTGAAAATAAAAAAAGAAAAGCAAATAGTACTTGTTCGAGTGTCTGGTCGCTACAGAACTGTAATGGTTTGGATGATTTTTTCCATCCGGTAAAGATGACTTCAACATTTCGGCATCCGAGGAAGAATAGGATTCTATCATTCTGGTAGCATCCAATGATATTCCGACAATTATTTGCTCACGCTCACACATTTTATTCCTGATCGGATGCAGGGCTGGGCAAAACCGAATCATTTGGAATTCGAATTTGATTCGGATAATTTTTTCGAATCGGATCGAATCACTAACTCGTCTCAATTATGAAAATCCAAATACTTCTAGTTTATAGTATATATTTTTAATTCGCATCCTATGACTCGCAGAATGACATTTTAAATTCTTT
The DNA here is from genome assembly GCA_963675895.2 of Styela plicata. NCBI lineage: Eukaryota > Metazoa > Chordata > Ascidiacea > Stolidobranchia > Styelidae > Styela > Styela plicata. Next base: position 15,300,008 of record OZ023140.1, read on the forward strand.
TAGACGTAAAGACCACAATGTTGTTTACGCGACTTCGGCGCGCAGTAAATATCACATTTATTCATTTTGGCCATAAAATTAAATTTTTTAAAACATCTTCGCTTATTTATTAGACTACTTTTTATAGTGATCCACAATAAAAAACGCTCAGTTGCTCATTTTTTGTCCGCGGCGCATATTATGACATCATGATTTGACCGCGAGTTATTTTCTAATTTTCCCAACTCAATGTGCTAAATGTCAGTGGCAACCAGATATTGCTATTGGTTGGATTAATGGATAAAACCCATGTGTTTTGTGGAACTGGATAAACTTCACAACGGACGGAATAAGCCTCACTTCCATACATTGCTTTGGCTATAACTGTGAAAGGGGAAATTGCGTGGAATATTAAGAAAAAGCCAGTTTCTCGAAATCAGGAAATTACTATTCTATGAAATGACTCACATCAGTTTTTATCAAAATCGGCGCTACTTTATTTTCACCCACTAAACGTACACAGTACACCGCGTACTCCAAAACGTGTTGGAAAATTGTATATATTCGGTGGTTCAAACCTAATCTGAATGCAGAAATTTGGTGAGGTTTGGTTCATATTTAATAAAACATAATGAAATAAAATACACGCCGCGATTAAGTATGGCCATACAAAAACTGTTTTAGTGAGTATAAGTGATATAATTTCGCCTTCCGTCGTTATCTGTCTTCGTGATAAATTACTCAGGATAATATTTTTTCCTGATTTTGGCGGTTGAAACCTGACTCCGGTAACGATTATCATTGATGTGGCGCCGGAAAAGAATTCCATACACTTCCATAATATCAAGGTGTTAACAAAGTTTTAATGACTTTTTTGGGTGCGTCGAAAAACATTTTCAGCGGATGTAAATGCTGGGAATATGAGTATCGGTATCTACCATTTATAAGGCACGTATGGTATCGGTCAGAAAATAAATAGAAGAAATGGGATGATATCACCGATATACTTGCACATACTTTGCCACAAATAAACAAAAATCACATCTGTCACCCGTTTGAGCATGGCTGTTACATAGTTCACTATTTTGTATGGCGTATGGTTGAAGGGATGAGAAAACTGTTGCCATTTCAGGGGAGGGAAAGGTAGCTAGATGCTTGACTGTTGGGTATAAATCCTTCTCACTCAAACAACAAGTATCAAGTTAATATGACAACAATTTCGGTAATTTATGTGTACATATTTGTCGTATTATAGAGGTCTACTACTACTACTTATGATTTGAACCTGCTAACTCAACAAAAATAGTGTTGCAACATTGATGAAAACTACCCCCTTAACAGTATCGAAATAATTCACTGCAATGTTTATTTTATAGCCGAAATCATGTTTCTACAGAAAAAAAAAAAGAATTTGAGATGAAATCATAAAAATCTGTCTTGGCATATTTGAAAAACAATTGAACAAAATATAACTAAATTAGCTTTTGTGAAAATTACGACAACAGAGTCACATCCTTCAACAGTGAATCGTAAAACATATAGCACAAGCACTTCAATGTACTTTTATCCTAATATGAAAGTTTTGACGACAGCCTCCGCGTTGTTGATATGTGTTGCGACATAACGAGATTCAAAAAGTTACTCTACTCTGAACCGTAGTATTTTTACTTTAAAGTTGTGTTTGAGCATTTTCGAGTTGCGCTGATTATTGGTAATGAATCGGTAACTTTGAGACTCGGTGTCAAAAATGATATCGGAACATCGTTATTAAATGCATATTGCGCAAATTGCATGAATTAACGTTTACCTTACCCAATCATAGTCATAAAACATGATATTATGTAAACAAAATTTTCTGAATGGGTAAGAAGAATGTACATAAAACGCATTATTTACTGCTTTCTATCTGACGTTTGTTTGGGGATAAATACACCATCCATTCCCAGTAGGAAATTTTGTAGTATGCGCTACTGATGGATCGCGTCGACGAGACGCGATTTATCTGTGGGTCATGCTTAACAAAATGACATTTGTGAATGGGATGTCTAATTACTGCTAGTTGTCCCTCTAATTGAGGCACTGTTCATTTGTGCCGCGCTCTGAGGAATCCAAGTTACCGATTGGACTCGTTGCGGTCAACATTTGAAAAAGAATAACGAATAAATAAGCAAAAACAAATCTTCTTGCAATCTAAAATTATATCTTACATTTGCCATAAATACTGTTTTGTTGTGCATGTAAATTTGTGACAATTTATTCATATCCCATGTTTAAGATTAGAGATGGGCCGATGTATCGGTATCGACAAGTATCGGTGATTTTTGTAGTATCGGTATCGCTACTGGTATCGGAAAATTTTCATCACCGATACCGCCGATACCAAAACCGATACCGATACCGGGTACATCTTCACAACGGAGCGTACAACTACGCTTTATTTACTGATAATAAATGGAAAGACCTCGTATTCCACTGCTATGAAAAATAATTAAAACGGGGCATGTCTGGCGTGAACAATTCTATATACACTTTTGGTTTTATTAAATAAAACACATCAATCCACTCACTATATGCTCTTTTTGATGCAGAAAAAGGTGTTAAGGTCGCACTACACGTTTGCGTAGGTTGCGTTTTTTCCTGGTTTGGTTAACGCAAGCGCAATGCTCTGTATGCCTCTTCTTACGTTTTCCAATGAAACAGAGCGGCTTGCCATGATACCTACCGCAGAGTGCTTGTTTCTTTTTTGCGTTTGTGCTTTGTACGCATGTGAACACGATTAACGCAAAGCAATGCAGGCGTGTATTGCCTTTTTTATATTATTGCTCGAACGTAATGCAACGCATCGGTAAGACAACTTCATGTGTATTGTGGCCTTGGCCTCAATGAGATGTCACGTTAGTTGTGTAACCACGAACATTTGCACTCAATCTTTGGACCCATGTATGCTTGAGCGCAGCAATAATTCATTATATTTTCATCCATAAAAGTTTGCACTCAAATGGATGCAAGAGTTCAAGGGTATAAACGTACGTAGGCGCACACATACGTGGGTGCAACTATAATAAGGGCATAAGTATGTGAATACAAAAAGACCTTTAAACATTTAACAAAGTACTCGGTATCGGCGGTATCGGTATCGGAATATGAATTACGAAAGTGGTATCGGTACTTGTACCCGAATCGGCGAAAATTTTGATATCGGCCCATCTCTATTTAAGATATGTTCTTTCCTAAACATGTCTGTAAAACCTATGCCTATGAAATTGTTTAACATCACCGAATTCTATCCGTCTTAAGTTAAAAAAGTTTAAATTACTTCACATGAAAATATTCAAACTGTAGCCAATGAATTCAATTCTATGCGATTTTAAAATGAGCGGAAATAAGTAATTATTCATCCCATACACATTGATATCGTGTCTCTGAACATCTACGGAAAAAGATGATCCGTCAAATCCTGACAGAAAACGAATGAATTATCGCGATTGTAAAACTATTGACAACTGCAACAAGGTGGCAAATTCCGACTCCCAGTCGAGTGTCGCAACCTCATCAGGAAGTATAAATTTTGTCAGGCAGGGGCCACAGATAAACCGCGCCTTGGTCGCCTTGATGGCGCGGAGTGGCTCATACTTAACAAAACATATTTGTACAAAATATTTCTGACTTGTAAGTAATACAGAATATACATGCTACAGATATAAATTGGTCGCACCTCCCCAACGCAGTATATGAAAAACTGTCATTTTCCTAAATTTATCAAAAACAGGGCTCAAGCTCATAAAGGCATCATCTATCCACATTCACTAAGTTTTCATTCGAGCAAGGAGAAAAATATATTACCATGAAACGGCAAATGGAATACTTTTCCAATATTTCTCTCGAACAGTAATTATACAGAATACACAGACTGACGTGACAGAATCCTATTTTTGTTCGGGCGTCCAGAATAATAGTGTCATTTTCTTTTGATGGTCAACAAGCTTCAAAAATATCAACACAGCTATTTCACAGCAGATTCGATGATTGCGAACCTCTATGTACAGTTTGATCGCTACCAAACAGCCAGAAACAGACAATTTAATCTTTCGCGAGATGTATATCCTGGAATATAATCCATTTTGTAAACTTTCTCATTCACTTCGGGTTATTGAGTAGCCCAGTAGCTGACATTCTTCCAGTCTGATAAGAGCTACCTCTATACAACAAAATAACACAAATGCTTGTTCAAATTTGTTTTTTCGTTTCTTCTCAATTTGTAAAAATTCCTGATGTTCCAAATTCCAAAATTCTATTTTTGATGATTGGCGCTGTGTGTATAATTGTCATTTATAGGATTTTTCAAGTATGGTGCAAAAATTATTTGATACCAAGACAAAATAATAAGCAGGAGACAATTGTTTACTCAGTACGTTTTTATTGCGATGCAGGTCTTCTTCACACATACGTATAATCGGTCTCTCGGAATAACTGGGCTAAACAGATTAAAAAGATAAACAAATTTAATTGAATTCGGTCCAAACTTTCTTATTTGTTTATATTTTCGAAATACCACCTCGAATCTCGAACTCTTGGGCTGAAACAGGCAGTTATATTGTTAAATATGTGGACAGCCTAAAGTTATCGATTTAGCACCACTACTCGCTTTTTTGATCACAAAATTTTGGATGCAATGAATACATACATCTGCAATCAAGCTATATCTCTATCAGATCCCAATTTCATTTTGTCAAGGATGCGCCACAGATGGACCGCGTCTCATCGACGCGATCCATCAGTAACACATACTTAACAAAATCTGCTTTGACAAAAAATTTCTGATTGGATAATCTTCGCATCAAAAAGTTCTTGTTTATATATATCGTCAAGTATATTATGATTCACTGACGGATCGCGCCATCTGTGGCTCATGCTTGACAATAAAATTATTGGATTGGGTTCATGCACTCAATTTATGTGTCACTTAGATGGGATATCTAATACGAAAAAAATTCGAATCGGTTTAAAACATACTTTTGTATAGGGAAATCCGATTCAAATCTGTTGTTCTGAGGGTAATTTAGGTTTTAGAAATGTAAACCTTAAAGCTCGAAAACATTTGCCGCGAAGTTTCAACAGTAATTGATTATTTAGTCTAGAATTTCCCGTGATTTTGTTATATTTTCCATATGAGTGAAGAATGAAAGTTCAAACCTTCGAGTTTTTCTATTTGTTACTTCATGTGTCATTTTCAAAATAAAAAGAATCGAATAATGTTTGACTGCCTTGGAGCCATCGATGGTACGCCACTTGAAGCCTACATTTATTCACTGGTGCCTAAATATTAAAGGTCCGGCCCAAAATATGCATGACATAGGATTATATATAGCAAAACAAAACGTTATTGTGGCTCGATAGCAAACTTAACCCTATCACAAATATGTTTTTTTCGCGCGCACAATAAGCCAATATTTGTTCGTGGATCTTTTGCTTGAAAAAATTATCAATTCCAGTTTTTAGAAAATGCATCGGAGTGTTGAACATTACCCGTCATTGCAAGATTTATGAACGACTCATGATACAACATAGATCTAATTTTGTAATTGTAATTGTTTTGGAGTTTCACTCCTTTTAGACGAATAAAAATAGGTTTGCCACGCATGAGGCAGACTTGAACGACTTCTCCCAATCAGAAATCACAATTTTGTCAGGATACGCCGCAGATGGATCGCGTCAAGTATGTTCAGTGTTACACACTTAACAAAACATGCTTTGGTAAAAACTATTGACTGCTACTAGTAGCGCAACAGTTACTAATACCATACCCGAATAAGAAATTTTATTTTGTCAAGAATGCGCCACAGATGGACCGCGTCTTATCGACGCGATCCATCAGTGACACATACTTAACAAAAAAAATTGTCTCTATTTTTCGAACAGAATTACACGTGCTACAACTTTTTTCGGAAATGGATTCAAACTGCGAAATTTATTTTATTCCAATGCAGAATGTCTGACAGAGGTATTATTTCTTTATTTGCTCGGTATATCTCTGTGCAAAGGAAACGTGGCTTGAGCGAAGCTTAATATTTCACAGCTTTGCGTTCGTCGGCTTGCCTCTGCTATTTTTTCTCTGTCGACTTCCTACAATTTTATATATAAGCGTACGACAGGAAGAACAGATATCACATCACCGTTTAGTGCTCTATATACAATGGAGGCAACTGAGTATAGGCATAGAGATGGCAAGCAATATAATGTGAAGAATAAAGACATAACTAAAGGTATTTACTATTGCTTCTATATTCAATATTAAATTCGATTTAACAAAACGTTACTTTTTACATATATCAGTTTTGAAAATTAAAACAGTTTCTTTCGTAAAGTTCCCAATAATGTTAAATTTGCCGTTCATTATATGTATTTGCCTTATTTGGCTCTTATTTCATATTGTTGAATATTATGAAATTTTCTTGCTACAAAATTATAATACGGAGCTAAGAATTAACCCGGAAGATATCATTAATAAGTAGGTTAATGCGTATTTAAGACCATTTAGTCAGTTAATTTGAGCGCGATTTTTAAGTCAGGCACGTTGTCATAAAATTTGGCGCGAAATGCCGTTTGAGTTAAATTGAGTCATATGACATGCATGTACTAGTAAGTGCACGGGTATAGACATGTTTATGCTACACAAAAAATACACAAAAATATTTAGAATGGAATTTAGGTTTTTTTGCCGTTTTGTATCTTTAGCGTATGAGATGTATACGTACATTATGTCGTTCAACACATTCAGAACGCTTGACCACGTAAATCATAAGGAAATTTATAGCACCGTTAAATGATTTTGAATGTCAGATAAACGTCTATCCATGTCTTCAATTTTTTTTTCATCAGGTTGAATTTTAATATAGAGTTGTCTGTCTTATAATTTACCAACGATAACCGAATTGTGCAGAATGGAAAATTAATTGTCACGTTATTGTTTTGTCTCTCTATGCCGACTGTGAACTTTGTTCATTAGTGCTTGTGATGCAGTTCAATTTTGTTGAGTCGATAAACGAGCGACGCTTCATCATTTTCGCATTTTGTTACACTGTTGCGCATAGGGGTCACAGAGGAACGTTTTGAACTGTTTTAATTCAGTCCATATATAAATTTCGATTTATTTTTCCGCGAAAGAAATGTGCGATATTCACACCAACCTAATAACTGTTCCCGTACATATTTTAAATCATAAATATTATTAATAAACGTAATAAATTATATATTCTCCACACATCTCACGGTACAGCGTGAACACTGGAAATGCGTCACGTCATTATTAATCGTCGTAGTATAATGTGACAAGCAATTTTTCGCGCCACGACATGTTAGGGAACAAGCATTGTACAAGCACTATATCCATACGCATACATTTGTAATACAAATTAGTATTGAGTATAGTATTTACATATTCCGTGATTCCGATTTCGAATTGAATAGTATGATTTACAGGCAGTTGAAGTAATCGAGAGAAGGTGCAATTAAAACGAACTATAATTGCAGAAAAATGCATACAAAAGTAGAAACCTCCGGTCAAACGGATCTGAAGCTTTTGCATTTGCTTCAAATTTAAGCAAAGCCCTTAGTATAAGTTATGTTCCGCCATGTATGAGCGCAAATGGGTCGCACAACACATCTATGCCCATGTTCTACAAAACACCAACGTACATAATAACCGTAGTATTTCAAGGCTTAGTTAGTGCTTCATGACGTTATTACATCTTATATAATTGTTTTTTTTGCTTTATGAAGTATTGTTCTGGTACAGATGGAACCATTTCAACTGCTCCGTATGTTTAATTCTTCTTACAATGTAGGAACTAATTTATTTAGTACAATTCCAGCAAAACCCGAATGTCTTCGGATCTGAAAACGATACCAAGGAAGGAAGATGTAATTGGATCGCCGAAAGATGCCGCGCAATCAGTGCGACCAACTCAACGAAACGACTGGTGGAAAATTGATTCCAGGCTTCGAACATGTCTAAGACTCATGTAAACCTAGTTTAAAGTTCGATTCATCTTCGTTTCAGGCATACACAACTGCAATACACTGAAATTGTTGTCAGAACGGGAAATACACTTGCTTAAGTTATATGATCCAGGCCCAATAATAAATTTTATTTTGTCAAGCAAGACCCACTGATGGATCGCGCTGTCAAACCGCGATACTTAACAAAACATATTCGGGTAAAAGATTTCTAACTAATAGAAGTGTCATTAAAATTTCTTTATGTTAATAAACGGGAGTGTATTATAGGAAAACTACGGAATTCATGTGGGGCTGGCTCTAGCACCCCATCTTTCTGCAAATGTCCTAAAATATGATCATTACAGAAAGCGTGTGTGTGCTGAAACTGGTACCCGATGATCATCTGAACTGAATACAAATAAAGTCAATCACGTTCTTCTCGTCGAGTATGAACTGCCATGATCAGCAACAAATTGCTCCATAATGATGAGCATAAAGTGAATGACCTTCTGAAAATTTAACTAATGTCAGGCTTTGTTATTTATGAGTCCAACACTCTACGTTGAACGATAGTTTATATGACTAAATAGCAAGCTCGAATTTATTTGAGTTTATTGAAATGAAAACGGAAAACAAGTTATTCAAACCAGTTACAACTCGGCCCTGTCAGCCCTCTCTCTTTGTTGCGTGATGTTCCTTGTTATATCTGATTTAAGCTCCCATATTCATTCAATCACCCATATTCAAAGTGTATTTAAACCTTTAAAACATAAGTGCGATATTCTCACATTCAATATATTCTCTATTCTTTGCTCTGCGTCTCAAATTAATATTGCATCCACGATCAAAAAAAAGTTTTTTTTCTGTTTCGTTCAAACAGACATCAGTGTTCCATGTTTGGCAAAATATGAATTTGGGATTGGTTTTACAAAAGGCTGTAGTATGTACACAAATGCGAGAAATTAGATAATCTGTATTGATAAATCGGAAATACTGGTTTGAACAACTAATGTTGTTTTCGATATTGTGGGACTGGTTTTAACACAGCAACTTTCTGGAAATGTTTATAAAAACTTACATTACAGAAAGTGTGTGTGTGCTGAAACTGGTTCTCATTGACCACCGACAAGTAATTACACTTGTGCTATACAAATCGAAAGATTTTTTTGTGCCAAAACGCCCAAAATTGCATCTCAGATAACTTTCTGGAACTTATTTTTTATTGTCGTTTGAACTTCTCAAAAAAATATTGTGCTGCACACTCTCTCGCGCCCGCTGGAGGATGACAGAATGACAATTTGCTAAACACCTCATAGCGCATTCCCCAGAATTAACATTCGTAGTTCAATACCCCAAATGACTGCCAGCGTTCAGTTAAATGATAATAGTGCAATAGAAACATAGTAACATTAATTTGCGACAGTTTCTAAATGATTCTTAAGCGTAGCCTGGTGGTGAAGCATCTTACATTTAACTTCATTTTCAACACAAAATGATCAATGCCCATAAAGTAAGTATCGAATAGGATTTTAGATTGCTACATTTTCCTTAATGGCATGCTTTATGAAATGATACAAATATTTTATGTATCAAGAAGAATCAACATTCTATCCTATGGCTTCTCTGCCTCGAATTGCTTCTTCTTTGTGATTATGTTAATAAATTGAATTACTTAAACGATATTTGTCATTCACGAGTAAAAAGGGCTTTCAGAATGGATATCTGATCGATTGAAAGCAAGAGAGCAATCTAGAATTGATTTACGTACCTTTATCTAATTGGATTTTTTTCGTCCAGCATAAGTTATGGATTGACCGCGCCATAGTAGCACGATCCATCAATGACGCGTGTGGACAAAACTTGTTCCATCATAAGCAGTGAAAGAAAATATTTAAGGTTCGAAGAGTCCGGTTTCAATTACGGTCTGACCAGATTGTAATCTCACTCAAATCCTCCAAGAGGTTCTCAAACAGGCGCAAAGACTTTACGTAGTAGAGTCAAAAACATATTTGTTTGCTTTTTGTTTTTTTCAGAAGCACAAATAGTTATGAACAGTAGGTTGTGACAATCAAAAATTTGAATTATTTTTTCTCTAAAATAGCATTCCAGTGTACGTTGCACTGCGACGTTGTATTGGTCGTCGAAGTCACAGAAAATCCACTGTCTCGAAAATGAAGTGAAATCAATATTGGGGATTTTTAATGAAAAAGAATAGGTTAAAAAAGTAGAAACTCAACCAACTGCAACATTTTTTTACGTGAAAAGAGGATTATAAAAAAGCTTTGCAATTTTCAAATAATATCAAATAAACTCTTTTTTTGAACACCACTGTGAAAAACCCGGTGTTTCAATGAATCTCTTGAAAATGTGTATTCATATATAATTAACCTTGAAGTTGATGCAACTAAATTTATTTCATTACCAAGAGATTTGTTTTAACACGACAACTTTCTGAGAATGTTTACAAAATGCCGGCATTACAGAAAGTGTGTGTGTGCTCAAACTTGTTCTCATTTATCACTGAGGTTTTGGGCAAATATTTGGAAAATGGAACCATATTATTGTTAACATAAATTTTCGTTCTGCGCTCTTTCGGAATGCGTATTTCTTTCCCGGAAATAAAAAAAATATAAGCATTGATTGCGCAGATCACCAGGTTTTCTAACTGCGAAAGAATAAATTGGATTCTAATCAAAATTTTTGATCGACCTTTATTATGTAATCAGATTTGATTCGTGAATCAAACGCCGGCCTAATTCAGCTTTTAAGAAAAATATATGTTTATGAGCATCTTTTAAATATTATTGAGCTGGTTTTTGCACTACTACTTTCTGGGAATGTTTATAAATACTTGCATTACAGAAAGCGTGTGTGTGCTGAAACTTGCATTCATTGAGCTACGATTTTGTGAAGTATTACGAACAAGTGAGGATCAAATGCTCAAATCGAATACTTAGTTGTTTCAATCCAACTATGCGCGATCTATCAGTAGCCCATGCTAGACGAAATAGGAATTAATGTTTGTGTTGATGAAGAATACTTATAAATAAGCAAAATATCTAATAAATTAAATTTTCAATGTTGTGATATTTGCAATACTGGATACTATGGGGCTGGTTTTAACACAGCAACTTTCTGAAAATGTATATAAATTCTGGTATTACAGAAAGTGTGTGTGCTGAAACTGGTTATCATCAATCACAGACAAGTATCTACATCAGCGCTCTGTAGAGTATATTAATAACAAACGTCTGTCAGTAGTGTTCAACCAAATGGTAATAGTACAATAGAAACAAAGTAACGTTAATTTACGCCAGTTTCTAAATAACATATTCAAGGGACATGTCACCCCGTGGTGAAGTATCTTATATTTAACCTCATTTTCACAAAACATAAACAAAGCCACGAAGTAAGTATCGAATAGGATTTAAGATTGTTACATTTTTATTGATGTAACGCTTTACAAAATCATACTATCATTTTTATATCAAGAGGAATCAAAATCCTGTCCCATAACTTCTCTTCCCGAATTACTTCTTTTTTTATGATTATGCTAATAAATCGATTTCTTACACAAAAGTTGCCCAGTGTCATCCGTGGCTTAAGCAATTATACGATCAAATTAGATATATGATTGATCGCAGAGCAAGAGAGCTATCTAGACTTAGTGCTTACTTGCTCTCAGTTGATCGAAAAATTTCTTTCGTCAAGCATGAGTCATAAATGGACCGCGTCTCGGCGGCGCGATCCATCAGTGAGCCATACCGACCACAAACGTACCGACATAAGCCATGAATGGACATATTCGTGGTTCGAAGGGAGCGATCAAGTCTAGCATTTCAAGAGTAAGTCCCAACTTCACTAGAGGTGCACGAATAAATATGAACAGTAAGTTATGACAATTTAAAATATTTTGTCTTACAAACACCTTGCTATTGCACGTTGCACCGAAATCACAAAAAAATTCATACTCTGGTGCAATATAATGAGGTGATGTAAAAAAATTCTATGAAAAAAGAATTAGTGAAAATATAGGAAAGATTACTTTGTTAGTTCAATGTCAGATAAATTCTTTTTATCCGTTGAAAACCACTATTTTTAAACATCAAATTTTGTTTTCGTGTTTGGAATGTCCATATCTTCCACTTTAATACTTTGTTCTGAAGTAACAATGGGGGAAAGTGAAGGTGACAATTCTGCAAAAGTCCAAACATGTACAAGAGGGATTACAAAAAACTCACATAATCAAAACATGCCAAAACAGGACCACGAAAACTCATCATTCGACAAAAAATTATTATTTTATTTCATTTTTTCCGTGGAAAATGTTGATATAAAATCTACGAGACATTTGGAATATTCAACAAAAGATTGGCAAGAAATTACCAGACAACTATCCATGATTGCAGTCAAATAAAGTTCGTTTATGACAGTATTGGATGGGCTACTTTTAGATTCGAATAGATTCGGACACACGTCCGATTAAGATATGATTCAAAACCGGGTTTGTGCAAAAGTTTTTTTTATAAATTCCTTGCCATTTTAAATTACTTTTTGAAAAAAATCCTCAAATCACAAATTTTATTGTGTCGAGCATGAGCAATAAATAGGCAGCGTATATACGATGAGAATCACCAGTGACTGAAACCTAGCAAACATGTTTTCTAATGGAAAAATAAGAAATTGGGTCTAATCAAATTTTCCAATCCATCTTTGTGATGTCAGATTCATTTCGAAAGTCGAATACCCGCCTAAACAAGCTTTTAAGAAATAAAATAAAGTGGAGAGGATCGAAGAATTGAGAAATCTCAGCTAAGTCTCAAAAACCTGCAATGCAAGTATGCAATCTACAAATAATACACAATGTTGTTCCTAAAAAAAGCATATATTTGAAATACTATATTGAACAACGAACTATGTGTTTGATATTGTGGGGTTGGTTTTAACACAACAACTTTCTGGAAATGTTTATAAAAACTTGCATTACAGAAAGTGTGTGTGTGCTGAAACTGGTACTAATGAATCTTCGAAAACATCAGGTCATGAAACTGCATTTTAGATGCACTAATATTCAATATTACAAATGGCCGACAACCTTCAATCAAATTCTAATAGCGCTATGGAAACGTTATACCAAAACGTTAGCTTGTACAGTTTTGAAATAAGGGAATCGAGGAACATGTCGTATAATCATGATCTTAAAATTAACTTTTCAAACAAAACCATTGTCCCTAAAGTTGTTACCGAATAGTAGTGTACATCGCTACAATTAACTGATGCCACGATTCACAAAATTATATACTTGATTGGAATTCCCCCCCCCCCCCCAAAAGCTCAGCGCCGCGATACATCAATGACCCATACCGACAACACGTTCCTGCATGAACAATGAATGAAAATGTTCATGGTTCGGAGAGATCGGTTCCCGTAACAGTCGATTCTATTCGAGTCACCTATAAAATCGAATCAAACGACTAGTATTAAACATCTATAGCAGTGGGGTCACACTGGGTACTCTTTTTACGGTTCCAAATCAAGTTTTGTGTACATGATTGAAGTATCACATAGCAGACAGTTTAGCTTAAACTTAAAAAACCTCCAATGTAATTTTATATAATGACGTTTTTGAAGAAACCATACAATGAAATCATCTTTCAAATATTATTAAGCTGTTTTTTTCATAACAACTTTCTGGAAATATTTATAAAAACTAATCATTCACAGTGTGTGTCAGCGCGATCCATTAATAGCGTAAAGTGTTAATTGATGATTGGGTTTATAGAAACCTTGATAAATAAATTGAATAATAAATTATAGATATTCAGTATTGATATACACACAATTCTTGTTCGAGCGACACTTTAAAATTTTTTTGGTATCATGGGGCTGATTTTAACGTGACAACTTTCTGGAAATGTTTATAAAATTTCGACATTACAGAAAGTGTGTGTGCGCCGAAATTTGTTTCCATTTATCACCGAAGGTTTGAATAATTATTTGAAAATAAACCTTATTCAAAAATTATGATATTTTATTGTAATTAGAGAATATATTTCATTTTTGTTTCAAAGTAAAAATAACGGGAGAATAATCATGAAAATTCATCATTCATTCGAAAATTGAATTTTTTGAAAGTGACGAACGGAAAATACAAGTTTTGTGGGCGTGATTGAAGTGTTGAGATAGTTTGGCATAGATTTAAAAAGCGGCATTACAGTAATATATAATGACGCTAGTAAAAAAACATATCATAGGATCTTTCAAATATTATTGAGCTGGTTTTAACACTACTACTTTCTGGAAATGTTTATAATTCGATCATTACAAAAAGTGTGTGTGTGCTGAAACTTGCATTCCTTGAGCTACAATTTTGTGAAATATTACGTACAAGCAGGGCTCGTTTCTTTAAGGCAAATGTTTGAATTGAATACTAAATTGTTTAGATCAACCTAATCGCTGCCATATGAGCATATCAAACAATAATATTTTAATAAATATTAAAATAAATTACGGGATTATGGTCCACAACACAATCATCATGCAATATATTTGGAGAATTCATGGAATTTATTAAAATGAAAAGGGTTTTAGAGAAATATGATATTTTTCGTTGAGCTTCTATTATTAAGTATCCATTGAATTTGGGTTTAATACAAAAAATACCTTATAGCCGATAAAATTTCGGATATGCCACTTCTATGCTTTCTATCTTGGCATCGCAGGTTGAAGATCTCGGGTTCGAGCCCCGGCGAGTCCGGCTCGCTTATCCATGCCCACCACTCAACCCAGGGTGTAATAACTTGGGTAGGCTAAGCCGAACAGGAAAAGATGATATCTTTCCAGTAATTGTAACTCTGTCCGTCTACAAGTGGCCGCTATTACAGGGCCTTGGACAGGGTGATCCACTCTAAGAAGTGGCTATAAAAAAAAAAAAAAAAAAAAACTTGTTCTCATTTATCACCGATTGTTTGATATTAACTTTAAAATATTTCAAGTCCTAAGTTTTAGTTCTCCTATTTATATTTTTTTAATGTATCAAAATTTGCTTTGTCACTTTTTTGTTGCTTCGAAAGGAAAATATTTGAACATTGTAAATGACAGCAATTAGGTCAAAATAAAATTTACACAAAAAGGTTTTAAACAATTTTCACCAGAAAGTCACGCCAACATCCCCACGAATATTATTATTATATATATATATTCGAGTGAAAGTTATCGCCCCAGAAGCTGAAACGTCATTTTTTTTGCTTCCAGAAAATTTTAAACTTATTTTATGGTTCAATCATAGGTTGGTATAATATGATTTTGGGATTGGGTTAAAAATGTACTCTAATAAATTAGAAATTCCACATTGATAGACAGGCCGTATACTGGTTTGAACAACGACCGATGTTGACGTTGTTGGGCTGGTTTTAACACAACGGCTTTCTGGTAATGTTTATGAAATTCCGTCATTACAGAAAGTATGTGTGTGCTGGAACTTGTTTTCATTTATAGCGGATTTCAATATTTATTCCCACAAATTTATTTTGAAATGCGTAATGTTTTGAGATGCGGAGTTGAAGTTTTTGGCTACTGGTGTTTTCCGAAGTTTTTAATTTTGTAGAGGCGTTGCGTCGGTTTAGTTTTCATTCCAGATTCACCAACATATCGTTTGTTGCATTGTGAAAATGTTATCAAATAAATGACTTTTGAGGAATCACATGTGATTTACTTCCAAATCGAGAATGTTGTGTTTGCGAATGAACACTGAAATGTATTTGCTGGAATTGATGGAAGGCAAGTAGCAAGCTAATGCATTTGGGTCAAGTGAAGTGAGTGAAATACTTTAATGTGCGGACTACAGGTAACTTGTGCGGTGAAGAGCTCTATAAAATGTAAAACCACAGCTGCATCTTGAGCAGAAAACAATCTTTACAGGACCACTGTGATGAGGGTTAATGATCTACCACTTTTCATTTCCCTTACGATAGGCAAGAAATACGTGGGGAATTCTGAAGCCCGCTTTAAGCACCTTGAGCGTTGGGTATGACAGACTAGCAGATGTAGATGTGCAGGAAGCAGTCGCCGCTACCGGAGGTGTTTTTCTGCTCGCTGAAGCTAAGCTGTCAACGAAACACATCTTAACCAGCAAGCAAGATTACACAAAGCAATACTTACTGAAATCTACTACTATATTTTTAGAATTACATCAAAGCTAGCTATCTTCACCCCTATAACGCTCTCAATGTTTTCAATCAACCTTTTGAAGAAACAGTTCCATAGTCTGTAATCTCCAATATTGAAAGAACAAAACGTAAACAGCAATGGCGGCGGTGGAAATGTATAACGAAAAGAGTATAAAGAATGATGGCAATTTATACTTTGAGCTGCATCTGGACTATCTTTATGAATCTGCTTTCACCCGATGAACTGTTCCTAAATTATCAAATTGATTTGTTTTGAAACAATTCACTTGTATTTCAACAATTACATCTTCAACGGTGGAACTCAATTAAACACTGGACTCGTAGATTGACGTTTTTAGAATTTTTGCAGAGAGTTGTGATTTTGCCCAATGTTTCAATTTGTCACACTTTTTAAAATAACGCACGAATATTTGCAATTGTTTTTAACGATATTCGCGTTTTTATTTTATTTTTTGCTACGCTCATGTTTACGATTTAAACTTAGTTTTAGGCTTTGCTCTTTCTTTTGGTTCTCCGCCTTTTGTATTTGTTGTCCTGTTTGTTGTGTTTTGTGTCAACGGATGTATCAAAATTGAATCTATCTATTTTCACAGTACACGACTTACGGCCACCACCGCTTACGAATTCCTTCTCCGGGTGCGTGCACATGAAAAAGGAGATAATTGTTCGTCTCCGGAACTGGTGTCTGCACGAAAATTCGTGGTTATCCGTATTCTTGGCTTTCCTCTCTCACAGGATAAAAAAGGGAATCACATGCTAAAAATTGTTCAACATTGACACCTCGCGAAATACAAATGACATCTTGCATTTGTATCAACGTTGCGATTTTGTGACGTAATCTAGGAGAATATCATGCTCTTTCTGGTCAGCTGACCCAGAATGATAGGCTATTGTATTACGATTCCAGCCGACTTTTCTCGAAGTCAGATTCAGAAGTCGCAGCTCGCAGGCCCAGGCCTAGGCCTAGGCCTAGTTTGTACAGTATAGGGCTGCCAGGCGTGAAATCAGAAGCAGAAAGTGAATATTTACCGTAACTTACGATCTGCCTTGCCAACATTCTGTGCATCGGTTGTTTCAGTTTCGGTACAGAGTACCTGCGTGCGTCAGGCAATCGACAGATTAGAGGTTGAGTTTGTGCTCTTTTCAGTTTAACCCAAGTTTCCCATAATTGGACTGTTGGACAACGACATTAGCAGATTAGATCAGCACCAGTGTGCCTGAACTTGTGAACTGCTGAACAGTGCCCCAAGTTACAACTCCAGACTTTAAACTTGACAAGCTCAGCAACTGTACGAAACAGGGTACGGTACCGGTACTCTGGTACTACAGACTAGGAAACGGAACCTGAACTGTGAAACCCGGAAAGTCTTAATTCTGAATGAATTTTTAAACTTTTAAAAGGGTCACTGCCTGGTTAACTCTGAACTTTCAGCTTAAGTTAGACCTAACTTAGTTCAATTGGTTGCGATCCCACCAACTTCTGACTTATTCAGGTAAAAAATAAAAAATGATAAAAAAATTGTACAAGCTTGATTCGTACATTCAGTATCAATTTTTTAATTAATTTTTTAATTTGTCCACCTTACAGTTCAGCCTTGATTTATCATATTCTACAACTTCATTATCAAGTCTTCGGAGAAGTTTCATCCTCATAACGTTACACAATATAACTTCCACTATTCTAACATTCGGAGTCATACCGGTACCAGTATTAAAATAATGCTATTATCAGTGGCGTAAAAATCTTAAAAGGGGAACCTGGAAATAATATTAAAATTTTTCATCCCTTTTGTTGAAAAATAAACCATTTTGGGGGGCAAACATTGCTGATTATCTGGTTCCTGGAGGAAGCTTTACGCGCCACAATGCACTCGAAGTTGACATACTAATGCACTTCGCTTCGGGTAATATTGCAGATTGTGCTCTGCACTAGTATGATTAGAAAACACAACATTAGAATAAAACGAATCAGAAAAAAAAGTAATCCACATAAAAATGTACTGTGGGTACAAAAATTTTCTGCGGAAGAACATGATTTGAGTTGTCTGATTAATGACATCATGATGTATGCCACATTCATGTCTGAATATAGATGTTAATGTTTCCTATGACCTAAATACATGAATACAATTATAGGGTTTTTCGGGGACTGCGGGGGTCGACTCTCCACCCAGGCGCAGATACAAGGAGTGGGGAATTCCACGTTTATAATTAGAATTTTAGGATTCATGTTTTTTTTAACATTCCATATAAACATAATTGCTGGTAATATGACCATATTTTGCGGATTTTGTATCAAATCCATGATTCAAATGAATCAATTTAGGAATAACCAAGAAACGGAATTACTCGATCCCAATTCTAGAGTACTTGATTATTCGGAGGAGATCACTATTAACAACACTCCACACAACTCTCATAACTTTTTATTAGAAACCACAGATTCTTATGGATCGTATTTATAAGGTATTATAAATAACTCCGTTCACACATACCGGTATAAGGCTGTTGTATTAAACTGCATTATCCATTTTATTGTTTCGAAATAATACCATGAATATTATTCACCTGTTCCAATTTCAGAAATAAACTGACAAAGGGAATATACTTATAATAGTATTCTGTATTTACGAGTGATACAAAGAGTTATTGAACTACATGAAAAAGATTTTCAAGTTCGAACCAGTTTTCGATAGATATAATTTTATACAAACAAAGGGAACAATCATGAGGAGCCATAACAAGCCTCCAACATGCTGTTTTTGTTGTCATGTTAATGCTGGGACAATTATCTATGCTCTTCTGCATTTGGTAAGAAAGAGTTTTATTATCATGTGTAAATATTTATATCAATACTGCTTACCAATTTTTTTTTTTGATTATGTTGTAGATTTACTGCTCGACTGAAAGTTAGTCACTTAATATGTTATCAGATATTGAAGAAAATTATTATCATTTCATTCCTTTCGAGTGTGTTTATCCCAGATCAATTGTGTATCAGCAAAACAGGATTTGTTTTGAGCCAGTGAAACCACTTAGTGAATTTATGTTTTAAATATTTTGCTCTGTTTGAGTAACAAATAGATAAAATCATGGGATGGGATGTGACTTTATAGTGTTTAAAAACAGTGATTAATGCTACCAAGTTCTTGTTTGATCTCTAGGTTGTCGAACACAATAAATTACAATTTATTATAGTTGGTTTCGAAATTTGGTATTCAATTTTGGAAGCTTAAAATGTTTGCAGATATACTGAAATCAAGCGTACGGAGAAATATTCCTCCTCGGGAAGGGGGAAAAGAATTTTCATGTATTGAAATAATTTAGTGGAATACAATTTCCTTGGTTGTGTTTGTAATTATTCAAAACATAGGCAGTGTAAATTTTTGGGTTAATAAACGAAATTCTAAATAAACTATGTGCCTTCATGTCTGTCAGTATAAAACACGAGTGTGTCATTTGATAAAACAAATTTCTCAGACTTCATTCATCATTAAGTTGCTATGTAAATAATTAATATAATCCCTCTCCAAATGCATTACAGGTCATTGCACTTTTTGGCATTGTAATTGCCACCTTGGCACTCAGTGGATTGATAACACTCGAAAATGGAAATTCTATACAGACAAGCATGTTCTCATATAATTCAGACTTGACAACAACTCAAAGTAAGTTGTGTTTTTAACTCTTTATTCTTGCTAAGCAATTTTTGTCGTGTTCGAATATCCCTGATGTTTTAAGTAATGCTAGGGATGCCCTTATCCGAATATTTGGGTATTCTAGAATTTTGAATGAAAGCATTGTCATTCTTTGTTTATTTTCAAATCAATTCATTATGCAGTGAAATCATCGTATTACCTTTAAATTTGTAAAATCTGCCATAAATGGGCAGCATAATGGGCCATTTTTGTTAATCTGAAGTGTATAAGCCTTATTCTGTATACAGATAGTGAATTTCACATATCACAAGAATTTAAAATGTATGTCCAACAGTAATGAAATTTCAGAAAAAACTCAAAGTCAACACTACTATGTTACTTGCAATATTGCCTGAAAAATTTAGCACCTACTATGTTTAACATAAAAATATGTTTTCCCTTTTTCCCGATCAAAAACTTTATTTTGTCAGGCATCCGTCACAGTTGGATTGGACCGTCATTGACTCATAATGGACAAGACTTGTTAGAATAAATTTTTTCCTGATTAAGTTAACTCAGCTATATCAACTTATATTTTGTATTTTCAGCTCTCTGGGTCGTATTCGTCAATGGATTGTTCTTCTTGTTGATTTCTACCTTTGCTGTATATGGAGTAGTTAAGGTAATTTCAATCAAATGTCAATGGTAATAAGTTATGAAAATTTGATTTTTATTCTAAGTAAATTATTTTAATGTTGAAAATATTTGTTTTTCCACAATATTATTTCACCTAAATATTATTTTTATTTTGTATCTATTTGGTTAAGTTGGATATATTCTGGTTTAACTATGGGGATAATATAGAATTTGAAAAATTCTATAAAAAAACTCACAAAATTACAACTGCCCTTCTTGCCCTTCTTGGTTACATGTCCTTTATGTGTATTTATATTATTCCTTCTTAGTCATTTGTGAACAAACAGCAACCCAGCCCAATTTTAAAGAATTGTATTAGATATATATACTTTACAATGGAGTGTCATATATCCCATTCTTATTGTATCAAGAGTCACTCTATGTGTACCGTATCATCTATTATTTGTGATTTATTACAACAATATGTTGAAATAGTTGGATATGATGTATTGGAGAATATTCTTATATTATTGTATGCAATAGTAAATGAAAATATAGGGTTTTTTCGCTCACTGAAAATTAATCTTCTTTTTGACCAGAATGAGAGACAGATGGATTGAGCCTTAACTTTGTAGTCACTGGAATGACCCATGCTTGACGGAATATGTTTTGACATTGCTAATCGATTGTGTTGACAACCAGAATTGTACGCAACTATCTATAGTCTTTCTGTAGACTCCATTAGGAATAGATACCAGTAATTGATTTTTAATTCCAATCCAATAGTTAACACGAATGAAGATTTTATGAACATTAACATGAAATTTTTTTTCAGAATCGTGCTGGATTCATTTTGCCATTCTTCATCGTCCAGCTATTTGACTTCCTTTGCACCATGGTGTACATAGGGAGTGTTGTTTTCTACTGGCCATCATTCAAATATAAGTTGATGGAGGTGAGTGCTGTCTGTGTATCTGTGATTTTTATTCTCCCACTTATTATTCGGTGATAGGGTGATAGGGCTCGCTTATTTCGAGGTATGGTTTACAAGCAATAAGATGAATGAATTATTGCTTGCTAAGACTTTGTACGATTATTTGACTTATTATACAAAAGTGGGTGTTAAGTTAAAGGGGGCCCCGAAGAACAGATTTAAACAGAAATCTTCACACTCATCTTACCAATATCAGGCCAGGTTGTAACACTTTAAATGTGTGGTCTTATTGGTGAAGTTGAAACAGTATCCAAATACTTTGGAACAGGTTCTTAGAACTGGAATACCAAACGTTCCTCAAATTACAAATAGGAAGGTATATAGACGGTATTTATTTTATATCACATTGAATATATTTTGCAGTCTCAAATTTAGAAACATTATTTGATGAATATTTGTTCTGGTTGTGTATTCTTGTGTGTGTGAGTCGCATTTTCTTATGTGTGTGAGTCTTTTTTTCTGTTTATTCAAGCCCTATATACAGTTTACATATATATAGATGTATGTGTGTGTTATACATAATACATATTACAGCATCATATAATATTTGATAATTCTCTCTGGAGGTAGTCTTGTTAAAATAGCAGTTGCTTGGGTCATTTCATATTGGTCCAAATTACCATGGCAGTATCAATGGATATAATCTATATTATATTTGCTTGTGTGAATTAATGTTTGACGAAATTATTGTAGTTAAACATTAATAGAATTTGTTATCGTGTTATATCGACATTTAGACGATACTAAAAAAATATTTCGATTTCTGCACTTGGATACCAGGAAAAGTTTATAAAATTAATGTAATTTTGGTTATTTAAATCCCAGCTATTTTCTAAGCGGAATTATATTATAAAAATTTTGAATGTTAGCATTCTTGTTCATCTGGATACATGTACTGAATGTAATAAATCTGTAAAAATTCTTGAATCGGCTTAAATCGTTAATATATATTGGTGCATATTGAAATGATTTATGTCATAACCCAATCAGAAATTTTTCTTCCAAAAAATAAGTACGGTAATCATTGCTCGGTGGCACTCTATGACACTTTTGGTGAATTTGATGATTTTGTTTGATTGATTTGAGGGCCTATTTTGCCCAGAATTTTTCTCTAATACTGTCAGACTAATTTTGAAATGGTATTTTATAAAGATGGCTTTTTAATGATGTGGTCATCTGATACTGTATGGTGAACGCACCTAGTACAGTCATTTCCTCTTTGCTGAACTACAAATCTAGTTTATTGTAGATATGATGTGTCACAACATGATAAGTTGTTTCGTGTTAATATTAGAAAACAATGCTATTAAAATATTACACTTAAATCGCCTTTACGACTACAAACTGGCAAAATATCTCTTATTCAGGCACCCGAATAAAATGGCTTTCATCAAGACTAAAAGAGCAAGCGTTTCTTTTATATTGAAAAGTCTTTTTCCAATCAATTTTGGGTTACTGTACTGTGACTAGTAATAAAGACAATTTTTGATTATTAACCTGACTACCAGACTTAATTAGATATTTTTGCTATTTCACCGATTCCTTCCACAATAGCGAATTTGTGTAAATATGCAATATTTCATGATAAATCTCTGCTATAATATAAAAAATGTCTGTTTTTGGTTGTCTGGTAGAAACAATTGAAATGCAGTGTTGAGGATTTTAAATCTTTCTTGTCCATCCAGAGCAAATGACATGCACATTTCAAGACACCCAAAGAAAAACAAGATTTTGTCACACCGCATCATACACTGGAAAATAGAAAGGCTACTTTTGCAAGTATTACGTTGACTGCATCTGAATCGTAGAAGAAATAGACTTAGATGTGTCACAGTGTCATACATAAAAATTTTGCCACAATGAGTGAAGTATGTGTTGTTCTATGAAAAAGCTTCACTAAATACACTTATTTATAGTTAAATACAATTCTGCGATCACTTTTTTACGATCATCAACTCTTTCAATATATTGTCCATGTTCAGCATTCTGACTATTTCCTTTCACAGTATTTTGTTTTCCTTTTTTCTTTCATCAAGTACGTAAATTGAGGTAATTGCACTGAACCATTACATAATAGAAATACGATGATAAAATATCTTTCACACTTCACAGATGGTTGATTGTAAAAAAAGAATAGACATCAGAAACAACAGCGTATGCTTGGTGTATATGATTATAGAATATTTTTATGGCAATCTTTGTTTGAAAACATTTACTGATAATCCACATTCTATGACATATGCCATCTTAATGTTGTTACATGTTGTTGTTGTTCTCAGAAAAAAAAGATTACCACTTTCTTGATAAGCCAAAATCATCAAAAAGAAGTCTGTCAAGTATCTTAAGTTTCGGAGACATTTGGTTCAAACTTAATTCTTAACACATCTCTAATTGGTACTTACAAATTTAGAAGCTATTCCGAAAATGACACGCAACACAAAATTTGAATGCGAATGCAAAAAGTTTTTTTTCAACTGTATGTCCCTATTGCCATTGGAAATTTTGTTTCGTCAGGCATGAGCCACGGTAGCGCATAATCTATTTTGTCAATTCAAAAGCTGTTTTCATGCTGTGGAATCAAGTAATTCATTACAGTGTTTAATAAAATTCTATAAGTCACACATTCCATTTTAATGAGGTCATTGATTACTGTTCGCAGAGAATTTTCACTAATGCTGTATGGATTATCCTCTGCCTTTGAGGCATTGATTTGTTGCTATTATGGTACTCTTGTGGTGTTTATTGATCAGAGAATTGCTCATTTACAACTCATTCTTGAAAAGTATTCAAAAATATTTTTTGTCAAGTATGTGTAAACTGATGGATAGCGTCACAAGTTCATCTGACGCATTCTTGACAAAATAGATTTTAGAAATTTCTGCTCTGGATTCAGTGTGTGATACTTAATAAACTCTAATTCATCTAAAATTTGAAAAATGAATACTACAAGCATAATACTATGCTATATAGTGTGTGTCTGTACCACCCCGCCAGAGTCTCAATGTATTGCCTAAACTTGATTCTCTTGAATCAAAACTTGAAACAATTTCCAAATTTAAATATTTGTTTCATATATTACACTACACATTCATGGTTTAAATGACTTAAGATTTTTGTCAAAAATTTTTTTAGCCTGTACCACATACAGAGTTATTTTAATTTTCCATGTTGAACAGGCATGTATTTATCACTGACAAATATCATTGACAGAAAATGTTTGATAGTTAGGCCTGCCAAAGTTTCTGCAGTAGGGAGTTTATATGCAATTGTTGGATATAACTTTAAGAATGAGTCAATGTTACATATTTGTGTGGTTTCCCATGTGAATATTTTGAAACCTTGACCTGGACATTTTATCAGGTTGAAAAGTGGTAAGCAAGCCATGTTGCAGGTTGAAAGTAATTGTCGGTCTTTGATTCTCAAGGATATAAATTCAGATGATAAGATTTAAACCTTTCATTTTTTTGAGCTTTCACATTAGATAAACTATATCATACATACTATAGCAACGTGATCACTGTCAGAATCAGAAGTTTTATTTTGTCATGCTGGTACCACAGATGGATTGTGTCTCGTCGACACGGTCCATCGCTGACACATACTTAACAAACAAGATCAGACAAATTTTTTTCCGATTGGTATTGACCCACTTCTACAACCGAATTACTTATACCATCTTTTGTCATGCGTGGATGCATTTCAAAATGAACAAAGGTTTTATAGGTCTACTTGTAACTTGCCTATGTTAGTCATAATAGGTTTAGCTGAGCGCTCGTGACTTAAGGGTTTCTATTCAATGAGTACTTTTGTAAGTGATTTCGTTGAAGTTTTGAATTCTCAAGTTGTGATTTCACTTCCTCATTGAATAATAATATGATGCGTTCTTTTGAGAAAGTAGTCAATGATTCCAAAGACAAAGTGGTCATTGAACCCCATGTATGAATTTTAGTCATGCTATTTAAATGCTTTCTAAACTGTTTCGATATTTTAACAATTTCAATACTTTATACATTCAGAAATAAATATGTTCTATTCATATAACAAAAAAATTACATTTAATTATCTTTCTGAATATTAGCCTATTAGTTCTGCTACAGGATTGCGATTTGATATTTTTATTCGATTTCGGTTATTTCAATGCTTTTAAAACTTTTAACATCGCTCTGTTGCCGTTTACTAAAAGTTACTGAAATTGTTTAAAAGTTCTTGTTCTCTTATCAAAGATTTTAGTGGTAATGTACATATACAAAAATCTTTCTTTATTACAGTGCCAGCACATGCCTGAAGGATGGAAAGAGTCATTGATGAACATGGATGAACGTTGGTTGGCTTGCATAGTGTTCTTGTTCCTCTTCGTTGTGATATTCATCAAATGTTACTTCATTTCCATGGTATACAGGTGCTACAAACACATCACAATGCAGGTAATGAATTTAGAATGTAATCTATATTTCATTTCAGAATATATTCAAAATAGTTTTGAACGCATAAAGGAACTCCCATTTCTGCTGATCTACAATCTAGTTGTTTATACCTTGTCAGGAATTTTTTGCCTGTACATGTTTAGTTAATAAGCAATAAGTGCTCCCAAAGCACGGTCGGTCTATCAGTGGCTCGTGTTTGGCATAATAAAATTTCTGATTGGGTACTATTATATGTATAATTGGATAGACATTGGCCGCATACGATTGGTGCATAATATCCTGGAGCGCACTTTCGAATTTTAATCAAAGAAGGAGTGTAGGAAAACATATGGTAATCGAGAACTCTCGTTTCCCACAAAGATAAGAATTTAAGCAAGGCATCAAAAGTTGATTTGATTTCTTGCTTAGTTTTATTTTAATAAGTTTTTTTTAAAAAGTAGAATGCCTTGATTTGAAACACAGCATGTAAGTAAGATTTAATATAAGCGGAAATGTATTAATGGATGGATGATGTAATTTTCATCGTCGTATTTTCATCGCCCAACCGATATTGCTTTTTGCAACCGATATCGATACCCATATTTTCGACCACCGATTAGCGATATATTAGACTACCGATAACCGATATTTTATCTTACGGTTCTAACCTTTTTATGCGTTACTAGACAATTTTTTATGAATGAAATAAAATTTCATCTCTCGCGAATGATATGTGTTGGGGATTCCCCTGATGTGAAGACGAAAAATATAGCGCAAGAAGCTTGTCATTTTGAAAGAATTGCGCATGTCCATAAGTGTTATTTCAGTTGGCCGATATTATTGGCTGCTTTTGTGATCTGCCGATGTATCGGTAAACAGCAAAATCGAGCCAATATATCGGATTTACCGATATATTGGCCAGGCTTCAATTGTGTCACACAAATTTGAATTTGAGATTTCGTTTCTGATGTGTAAAAGTATGTCTCCTTCCGAAATTTAAGCACCTGGAATATGTATTGTTTTACATGTCCTCAGTGTATGAAACTTGTATTGTTCTACAAGGTTAAATGTTTGGTTAATCTGGAAACACATATTTGGATATTGATTATGCAATTGACGTTCTTTCATAATGCTATTTGATTTTGTCATATAATGCTGTGGCTAGGGTTGTGAAATGAGAATATTAAATTCTCCATTCCGATACATTCAAATTTTTATTCAGGAAAAAAGTGATTTTTCCACCTTGTAGTATATGCTGTAGAAAAGTTTTTTTATCTGATCCAAATTGGCACATAGTCAAATACTCTCTTGCTGGGATTCATTTTACCTAAAATGAAATCACCTTTGTGATGTTTATCTGGAGTGTCTGACAATAGTTATTTGCACAAAAGCCTTCTCAAGAATCGACACTGCTCTGTATGGTGCCCAATTATCAGAAATTTTACTTCGTTTCGCACAAGCCACAGATGCGCCATGCTTTGGTGGCGTAATTCGTCAGTGACTTATATTTAACAAAACGTGATTGTACAGACTATTTCTGACTGGGTAATAATAGATAGGTGCTATTAAAGAATGAATTGTACTAATCGATTATGAATTCTTTGATCCATTAAAACTATATAAAAGGTATGACTGTATCCAAATATATTTGTCCTCAATCAGAGGTGAATTTTTTAGTTACTGTACTTCTTAAGATCAAGCAATAATTTAAAGATCGATATAGTATTTTGAATCATTTATTGATTTCCCAGCTATTTAACTATGAATTGAATTGATTTTGATTGATACTATTCTAAAGTCATAAATACGACTTAAACTGCGGTGTAACTGCAATCGATTAGGGACTCGTACTTCACAAAGTATAATTCCTGGATTAGATATGTGATATGTATAATATACATCGTTTTATCGTGTCTAGTTGTGTATTTATTTTTTTTAACACTACGAAATTGCCTGGTGCCAAAAACTTGCTACAGAAGAGAATATGTCAAAACATTTTCTGTTAATGATTCCCATCATTTCTATGTGTCTCGTGCAAAAGCATGTTTTTGACTGTTTGTGACTCATTTCAAGAAAGATCTAAGCCTCTAGAAGAAGTGTGATGTTAGTATAAGTCACTTGTTTTATTATTCATGTCTATAACCTTAGGCTAGGTGTTTTTATCGCATCAATTTCAAATAAGATTAATTGCTTTGATAATAACATAGCTCTTTATGGCCTTAGGCTTTTTGTGCAATCAGATTTTTATAGATTATATTATCAATCAAAAATTTTGTTTGATTATTTTTTATTTTAATTACCCTAACTTGAACCTTTAATAAAACCTTCGATTTTTATTCCAACAAGGAGCATTTATGTGAATTTTTAGCCCTTTTATATTATACAGTCAACGATAACAATAGGGTTTAAATATACTGTAACCTTTCGAACAAAAATGCCGACAAATTTGCTAAATACCGTAATCAAATCTAGGTTTGTGCCTTTGGCCAGTATATTTATCAGTACGTAGACAGATTTTTTTCATTTTATCACACATTGACTGATTTGATTGTCGCATAAATTTTCATTATTTCATTGGCTTTTTGAATTATCAGTGTATAATGAACATAGTATTAGAATATTCCTTGTACTATTATTTCTTTTACTCATATTTAATGGGATAATTATTTATTGTGGAAATGTGGAAAGCATTGGATGCTAGAGATATCAGTTTGGTATGTTTCTCTTGAAGATTTTCTGCCAATCGTTACCAAGGGGCAATCCATCAGTGACAAAACATGTTAGGTCAAATATAAAATTACCATACTTCAAATTTTTTGCATTTGCCGATATGAAATATTTTTAATAATTATGTACCAATAGTGAAATTCGACGTTTAATTTTGATTCAAGAATATTTTTATATTTAATCCTATTTTAATCAATATTTTTTTCAGGTGATCATGAAACGCCGTGGCCAGAGTGAGATCAACGTTGTGTCGAATGCCCAAGAAAAGCCACTAGCTATCCATATTTACAACGTAAGCATATTAATTTCATTATATATTTTAAAGTAACGCTGCTTGGTCCGTGAATATAACTGGTAGAAGACCTGTTATTTGCATATTGCATATAAGAAATTTGATTTTGTTGAGCAAGTCACAGATGCATCGTGCTTAGCAGCATCTTGATCCATCAGTAGCTCACGCTCAACAAAACGTGTGGTCATAAAAATTTTCTCATTGAGCCCAGTTTCTACCTAATCAATAGACGACGTTTTTCTGATACATTTTATAATATAAATACTAAATATAAAGCAAATGCAAAATAATATTTAATAGATCGCTTGAATTTTTCCTTGCATGGTTTCATCGGTCATGTGTTATTAAGGTTATACATACCATAAATAACGAAAGGGCTGAAACCTTGAGCTTCGTGGTAAAGGCATGTATACGATCAATACCTAATAGTATGTTTCATTCATTCATAATAAATACCTTATCAATGATATATTTTGGAAAACCCTATTTACACAACCACAGTCAGTTTATTGATTCGTCAGTCGGAACGAATATATGTAAATACAGATCCAAATGATTTTACATGCACAGTTGATATGTATTGATGCTAAAGTCAGAAAAATAATTACCAAAGCATGTTTTCGCATGGGCCATGGAGGCATGGTCCATCCATGGATCGTAATTGCAAACATAAAATTTTTCGTTAGGTCGTGGCATGTTAATAAAATGCAATGATTCAGCAAAAATTTTCTGTGCATTTTTAAAATAGAAATGCTTATTACAACAAAATATTGTACTGGTAGGTATCTTTTCTGGTTATCTGTTCCGTATGTGCAACGAAACTCTGTTATGAATGATTTGTAAACAATGCATTGGTTTTTATGCGTCATTGAACATGCGTTACGGCCATTGCTTTGTTGAAACTGTATTGAATGGCTGTGTCATTACTTTCCGTTCTAAAAATTTATATTTGGTAAATATTTTATTATAAATATTCAATAATGGGGGAAAATGGTTCAAACTGTATGTATCTGAAAACCGGTAATACTAATTTTGTCAAGCGTTAGCCACAGATGGACCACGCCTCACCGACACGATGGTTGACAAAACTTATTTTATTTTATCCATTTCAAAGCGAAACTTTGTTTGCTTCATTCTATAAGTTGATCTCTATTCTATAATGCATTGTCCAGGGAATTTCCCTGGTGTGTGTCATACAATATTACCCACCTTACAGTGCTTACTTCAAAGTTGCGCAACATGGTGTTTGAGAATTTAAATAATAATTGATGAAAGTAAAATGTAAATAGGAAATACTTTAATTACATATAGAATGTATTCACACTGTCTTGCTAATATGTATATGGAACGTTATTTGATTGTGCTTACTCCTGGTAACACAGCATAATCTTCAAGATTTATCTTTAAATGGAACTAATATTTGAAGCAAAGTTTGTGCGAGTATTAGATAGGGCTGGGCGAAACCGAATCATTTGAAATTCCAATCAGATTCAAAGAGTTTTTTGAATCTGATCAAATTACTGATTCCATAAAATAACAAATATTTTTACCATCATTGTTACCGTCTTCATTGTGATAATTAAAGAATTTATAGTAACAAATTGCAAATATTAGCATAAACAGTCTCAAAAGAAATTTATTTTCAATTACATTTCATGTCCAAGAGCGAAAATTTCCGATTTTAACTACAAAATACAATCAATTTTGGTCAAATTTGACTAAAATCAATTGTATTTTGTCATGAAAGATGGAAAATTGCACTTCATTTTGCAAGTTTCTGTTCCTATGACGATTGAGTCAAATAATCTGTGCTTCAATTCGAATCATCGAATTGAATTGCCCAGCCCTACTATTGGTGTCGTTCATAAATAGTTCATACTCAATTGGTTGACGCCTGATAAAATTTCTAATACAGTAACACAGGCTTAACTTCCGTTTTCCCATTTGATTGGAATCAAATTGATCAATGCATGCAATAATTATGACGTACTATTTAATACCATGGCATGAAGTGGTTCAGAATGAATTTGTACTGCTGTTGCATAGTTCATTAATATATTACTTGAGAATACCATAATCTGACACAAAGATAGTGCAAGGTCTACTGTTTATGAAGACACGCTCGGCGGGCTTGTCTGTCCACCCCATGAATTATTTATTGCAAATAACTATTTAGAGACCTTAATATTAAAATCCAGTACTGTTACTTAAATTTTAGGTCCAGTACAATTTTATGAAAAATTTGTTACAAAGTGTCTTCTTCAAATGCTACTTAATGTTAATTTGTTGTGAAAAATCTAGTCGTTTTGAAATGAAAATACCAAGATGTTTCATACTCTGCTATCTCAGGCATTTTTAGTTGACAGGTCGACCTGTTCAATATTATTATCTTCTGGTCGATTAAGTTTCTTTGGAACAGTCAATTCAACTACCATATATTGATTATTTTAAGGATATGTATATAAAGATACATCTTTTATGCTTGAAAAGTTATCGCAATACTTTTTTGTATTTCAGCCACCAAAGTATGACGATATTCAGAAAGTACCTTTGGTTGACGATGCTGAAGATTTCGACGTTAGACCACCACCACCTTATGAATCTGCTTAAGTTTGAGTAGAAAACAAACGTGTATCACCAATTTTGTCGGGCATGGATAGTGTGTGTATTAGATTATTCATTTGAAAAAAAGTGGTTGAATTGAGGATGAAGAGTAGATGCAAAGTGTCATTTCATCTTTAATCCAAATTTGACTAACCTGGTCCAAAAGTTTTTTAAAGAATCATATTTTGTTGAGTTTGAGCACTGATGGATCATGCCATTACTACACTTTCATGCCCGTGTATTATATTATTACAATTCGTCTAAATTGGTGATATTTACGTCAAACATTGATCATTGTCAACTGAAGTCTGAAATAATTCAAACGTCTCCAAAAATGTCTTATTGTATTGATGATGGACGTGCTAGATTGAAGCTGTGAGACAATGATCAAGATTTGTCCTAGTCTGTTGTATATAGCACTTTATTGCTTCCTTTTTCCTGAATGTAATCTGCCAATTATCCAGTCAGACATTATTTTATTAAAAATGGGCTACGAATAGATCGTGCCCCAGTGAATTGATCTATCGGTGACCCATGTTTAACATTTTTTTTTTGACTGGGTGATAGCTACTATCATAATTCATGGTATTTGATTTTATTATGTTTTTTTTGCTTTCGCACTTAACCATTCGGAAATTTGGTTTAGCTACTATTCATAAAAGATCTTTGTGGCTTACAAACTATTGTACCACATGGATTCACAGCGATTCAACCGTGGCTCATGTTTGACAAAATAAAATTTCTAGTGGGTAGATTTTGTTGAGTTACAGTGTGTGCTATCTATCTGCGGTGTTTAAAATCATGGACTCTGCATGTATTGTTGAGTTTCTGATTGGATAATATCAAATTTATCATTAGATCATGCTTATAGTTTTATTAATTTTGTTGACTTATTGCTTGATGTCAAATTGAAATATGATCGAGTATGATCTGAATATATTGTAATATTAACATATTGTAATATTTTTGTCATGCGATGTGAAGAATTTTAAATTTTCATGTAGCGTAACAATGAGTTCTCTCATGATTTTATAACTTGTCTAGGTATAGAGTTTTTCAGAGTGGTTTTTGATGGTCCTGAAGCATATTCCTGCTTGTTTAGCTCTGAATGAAAATGTCGCAAAAATACTTGAACAAGATAAGACTCGCAACACTATTATTCACTTTCTATAAGTTTTAAATAGCACTTTTTAGTAGATGTTTGATTACGGCATAAATAAAGCTTGCCTGTTTCAATAAGATCTGAAATCTGAATATATTTTTTTCTGGTCAAGTTGGGTCTTCATATTAAATTCAGAATTTTATGGTTTCTAGTTTATAGTAATTATTTCCTACAATTTCTTTTATGGTATAAGGCTGGCTTAAAAGATTGTAAGTGATTTTGTGTGATTCAGTACAATGGAAATATGAATTTTCCCAATTTAGATTTCGATTGATAACTATGTTCAGATAATTTATGCCGAGCCACTTTGTGATCGTGCCGGCAAGGGCGGTCCATCAGGGATTCGTGCATGACAAAGAATGTCATGTAAAAGAAGTCTCATTAATGATTTGCTGAATCAAACAGTATTGTATTAAATATTCCTCCACTGACAACTTAATTTTTTTTTATTCATTGATTTTGTGAGGTTTGGTGTGAACGTTTATAGTGTTTTGATTCAACTTTTAATAAGTGGTGACTGTTTGATCGTATTGTTATATGGAAATGATCTGCATAATTGTGTTGGAAGCATCAAATAAATTTGTAGTGATGTGCTTGTATATTCTTTGTTAATCGATTCATTCGGGAAAGTGAACATAGCAAGGTGCAATGGTGTATTTAGAACCTTGAAAAGTGGATCAAAAATTTCTTTGGTCATATTGTGAGGCCTGATGAAAAATTTTCTTTGAATAATAGGGTGCTCATTATATTGGCCCTCCAATTGCTTAATTCCGACCCTCCTACATTGGCAAAAATTATGGTGAAGTTGTGGAAATCATCCGTTTTTTCTCCCTTTTTCCTGTGTTTTACGACCAAATTATATCGTTGGAATGTTTTTCAGCTGAAATTTTGCCCTTTTTGACACATAAATTTCTTGCGCGTATTTACATTAGTAGAACAATGTTAGTTTTCGTTGTCGTGTCGACCAACCAATGTCAGATACCTTCCGCCGCCGCTGCTCAAGACTGTAGTTGTATCTCTGGAAAGAGTTTTCAGAGGGTAATATATGAAATTTTCGCACGTTTTGTGCTCCATTTCATGGTTTTTTTCTTGAGGTGTTTAGACTATTGTTATTCCTGCATGGAACATTTTCTCTTAACTGGTGCTTGCGAAGTCGATTTCAGTGCAAAGTTCGCGCAAATTTTACTCTTTCAGATGCGTGACGATCGCCGTCGGAGATAGGCGTCTGCTATTTCCCATACACTTGTAGCCTGTTACTCCTGTTTCATCTGTTCACACTCCACAGCACGTTCACCTCCACCACGCAATGGATTGTATATGTTTGGCAGTTGAAAGTGATTTTTAAGTTGGACGGTTCTATTGCCTTTATGGGATGACTGTTTCGACGGAAATAGTCACTTTTCGTGATTTGGAATAGAAGGACCAAAAAAATTTGGGGGACTAATTTAAAGACGAACTTGGACTTTCTGAAGTACTTCCTAAAATACCACGGAAAAATTCATATGTCAATATAAGTTATACATAAATACTACTACTCTGGACAATGCTGAACTAGAAACGTAACTCCAATTGATAGCACATTCACGTTTAGGGGTTCGGTCGACTGTTTGTTTATTTTATGTCGGAAAACGTCCGACTGGTTCACAGTTGTGTTTTATTTTGATGCCTGAAATGTCTTGCAATATGCGGTAATTGAACGGAGAAACGCTCGACTGGTGAAATCAGTCGTGTTTACTTTGTGTTTAACTTTTAGCCTTGTTTGTGTGATGGTGAGCGATTGCGTCCGTAACATTTTAAACTTTATTTAAGGGTTTAATGGCTTTCCAGTTTTTCTTCATACGTATTCAGTATTTGTTCATCAGCTTATTTTAGTGTGTTTGTGTTGCATTTGTAGAAATCAAAATAAATATGGGTGTCTTTGAAATTTTAATTGAATTATTGATTGGAATCTTAATCTTTAACGAAATTTTCTGTTATTTGGAATAAGATTCTGATCTTGTGATCTTGTTGTTTAACACTCGATTTCATCTTATCCATGTTACCTTGTAAGCGCAATTCAGTTGGAAGTTCGCATACACATCAGCTTAATATCTTTTTTAAGGGGTGGGGATAAATTTTTCGTTGCACATTATTGGCCAATCCCTCGGCTTCAATCACGCAATAGGAATAGTATTTTATTACCAATCAAGCGAAATTGATAAATGCAATACCAATTACAATATTAACTAAAATAACTTGAGAAA
Source organism: Styela plicata (assembly GCA_963675895.2). NCBI lineage: Eukaryota > Metazoa > Chordata > Ascidiacea > Stolidobranchia > Styelidae > Styela > Styela plicata. The sequence continues at coordinate 15,334,873 of OZ023140.1, forward strand.
ATATTGTGCTAGAAGTTGTGGGAAGTGCTTGATTGACTTGCAGACGCATTTTACTTCGATGTTGATAAGTGACACCCTGTTATGGAATTGATTCCGCATAGCAAACGATAACAATAATGTTCTTATGCAAGTATATAAAATTGAGTAATTCAAAATTTTCCGAAGCTGAATAATGGCGTCATAAATTTTCTTAAAAACCGGGGTTTTTGTAAAATTGGCTAATTATGTGTAATTAGTGCTACGAAAATTGTTAAGATTTCCTGGGTTTAAAAGGCTCGGGGAAAAGTCATTCAACGATTTTTTGATCGACAGGAGTGTGGGGACATGGCCACACACTGATACGCTATAAATGCGCTAATGGGGGAGGAAGACACAGTCCCTCGCAATATTATGGAGATTATTTTAAAATTTTATATATCTAAGAGGAAAGTAAACATCTTAGCCAAGGGCCTTGCTCACAGTGATCCTATCAAATGAGTGCATGGCTAGATAAGGATAGAAATATATTTTTATCCAGTGGGAGAAGAAAGCCGAGAATACGGTTTATATATGGTGAACTACGACCTCTTGTGGAGACACCATTTCCGAATCGGGTGAAGGTTTTTGTCTTATCATATTTCTTATTTTTTCTGATCATGGACATTCTGCGTGTTTCGAGTTTTATTAAAGTTCATCTCCCTTCCATTGGTTACTCTGCCGCTTTATTGTTTGTTTTCTGTTCATTTTATTTTGAAAGATTGCCTAAATAAATAAAGCGAAGAAGAATTTATACAGTATAACATTTTATAAGCGGCTCTATCCTCACATCCTCCCTATTTTTTTAACATTTGTACGTAGTCATGTTCTCCACTTCTTCAAGTGTGTCCTTATTATTTCATTTCGATTGCAATATATTTTTCATTCCATTCCATTCATTTTTGTATTCCCAACGATTTACCAATTTAGCTAAAAGAGCATCCTTTTTTCCCTGTTGGGCAAGCTGGTGTTCGCCGAACCGAATGCTCGATAAAAACTCGTTATGTCTCGCCCCGTACTATTTTTTGTGAAACCAAAGCCTTGCTTGAAACCTTATCAGCCTTTTTTTTCTTAGAAAACAAAATACAACACACTTTGTTCTAAAAAAACAAACAAGCAAACGTATCGACAACTAGCGGCAGATCACGGAGTCCTTGTTCAAGACTCTGTGGATAGATGGGAATATTCAGCACGTATGAGATCTGAGCTCGCGATGCGGCGTTGTTCCAAACCAAATAAGCGTACTTGAGTTTTGGTGCCTCAAAGCGGACCGTTCAACACTCGCGAAGCGTATGTTTACTGTTTAGCTGACTTAAACAGGCTACAATATCACGTTATGGTACTTGATTCAGAATATCGAGAAAATAGAAAAGGATTTACGGCAGATGGTACAGGGTACCTTATACCGGTACCATAACTTACCGTACAGTACTGAGTACGGTACGTAGCAATACTGAATGAGTTATGTACCAGAATACGGTACCGGTAGCCTACTCGCACGCCCCAAACATACGCCTACTGGCTATCTTGTAAAAGACTGAATTAACTAATGCTGGAATAGGCTAGGATTTCATTTTTGTAATGTGGGAAAACAGGCCTATGCGGGTCAGGGTGCCCGTTAGCTAACTTATATTGATAAAAGCGTTGGAAATAACCGGTAGGTGCGGTACCGGTACGGTATTTTTGTAATGCTGAATGTGTGTAGGTAATCTCGGTAGACTACCTGAAAGAATGACACTCAGGTCAATTCGTACCGTGAGGAAATTTGCATGACAAGTCTGGGGTATTTTATTTATCCCATAGGATAAAATAAAATCCTATCCCAGCCCGGAGGAGCTGAGGGGAAGATATTTTACTTCAAATCGGAAAAGAACCGAACTTCAAGTGTCTATTAAGCAGTAAGGATGGGAAGACTACCATATTGCGTTTAAGATGACCATTTCCGTGATTCTCACTTTGATCCACAAATTACAAAATTCAGATTTTAAAAGATTTTGGGCAGTGTGACTATACTGTATACTGTATATTCACATATTTTTATTTGATCCGCTGCACTGCTGAACAAAAATACACATCTGATAATTCTGAATTTGCTGTTGGCTATTAGCCTTCAAATAGGCTAGGGCATTTTTCCTCAGCACTCAAAAAATTATCAATCGTATAGGATAGGCTAGTCTGTAGTTACATGGTACCCACTTCGAAGTCACACCCGAAAGGCAGAGTAATTCTTCAGAGACAATTACGAAGTCGGAGAGAACATAAGTGAATAGTGCATAATGCGTTTATTTAGACGCGGAACAAATCAAACCAATTTTACTCAGTTTTGTATATTTCCGTCCGTCTATGGCCTTATTCAGTATTGGAATTTTTACTGATAAGAATTGTCCAGGGCATGAATTTATCTTCGTTGGAATCCTCATTCCTATGATTCAGCATTATTTAGCAGGATTTTGAGTAAAAATTTCATTGGATGTGTTGGAATGTCTGAATTTTACCATATCCATAGGCCAAATATATTTGAAATTTTTTGTCAATGTAGCCTATTTATTGTAATTTCTAAAACTGTAAAATGTCTGATTCAAAATGATATGACTAGAGGTTGAATTCGAAAATAAATTGACAAATGAATACAATATCTGAAAGTGGCAACTTTACTATCATTGCATGTCCTTGTATATATAAAATAATTGAATATTGTTATTACATATAATGTTGTTCATTTCAGCCGTTACCCCAGCTTAAATTAGCATACTGTATTGCAGTGCACACCCAGAATCTATTGTTTCAAGATGTCTTCTGCTGAAACGCTGAATTTTGGCCCTCAGTGGTAAGTTTTTTCATGATCATTTATACATCTTATCTTGCGCACTGAAAAACTTGATTGACACATCACTTTATGCAGTTTTGAAGTATGTAGAAACTCAACTCACAAATGAACATTTTCAACATATATAACATTTTTAACGTGCATTTAAATTGTTCTATTCTAATCCATCTTAACTTCTATTTTTTCAGGCTAAGAGATTTGTCCGGTGGATCAAGCACATCTCCCACTAGTCCACCAGCAATTATGTCTCAATTTCAACAGCCAACATCCAAATTTAAATTGGCAGAAAATAGGTAAATTTCAATTTTTTAATACTCACAATTTTATATTCAGTTTGGAATGCACCAAGTTAAACTTTCTCAAATATTCCGATGATTCTAGGTAGTTAAAATTGAATATGTTGAGAATTTCATCATAACGACCTAATATCTAAACATCTTTGAGGGAGGTTGGAGATTTTTTAGTAATTGAATTTACAGAGTTTTTGTAACTTGAAGTTCCATATTTTTCAGAAAATTTGCTTCGGTTATCAGTATCAAAGTAGCTGATTTTCTGCCAGTTTTCACATCTGTCCTATATAGATTTCTCAAACTTAACTACTCTAAGCAAGTTCAGAAATCTCCCCACTCTCTAAAGTGTGACAAAATATTGTTCAAGTGTCTGAACTATCTATGTAGTCTTCTTTATGTTCCATTGGTTGTGTGACAAACTGCCTATCCTATTTTCTATTGTCCTTATTTCCTCGCAGTACTGGTGTTGAAGATTCTGTGCCTTCTTTGATATTTTTATTGCTGCAAGACACTCAAAAAGAGAAATTTCAATTGCTGAATTATGCCATAGAATATTTGTATTACAGATATGGCAGAGAGGAGATGCTGATGTTATTTGTGGAAGATTCAGAAATACCAGAAGAACTTGCTCGAGCACCATCGCTTGTTACAGAAATAGTTCAAGTTCCTCTCGCATTTAGACCTTCTACTGAGTCTAATCAAACACAGGTTACTATTTTGTTAGTAATACACACAAGTAATATCAATTTTAGAATAACAGAAAACATTTTGCTTCATTCTTATCCATGAAACCTAATGACCAGGGTCTGGTTTGAATCCATTTTGACAAGAATTGTGGAACAATGAATAGATGCTTCCCTTACACAACACAAGTTTTTGGAACAGCGTTGATTGGAGTGAATTTCAATAAAAAAACACCTTAAAATGCCCAATAAGATTTATTACCTATAGAATAGCATTATCAAAATTATCACAACTTCTATTGCTTAAAGCATATTTCAGTATAGGAGGAATAGCAACCATTACTGAAATTTCAAAGAAGCATAGAGAGTAATGGGAGTTAAAGATAATAAACTACTGCATATCGTTTATTTATTATCAGGCAAAACGTTTCAAAAACAAAATTATTTTTAAATTTCATGATTTCAGTGTCGAAGCACAGTTTTTCAGATTTAATTAAATTTAACAATTGAATTTACTTTTTCGACAGATTGCGACTGGTTTCAGAGGTAGAGGTGGTATATCTACTGGTCTTAGAGGACGTTCTATACCCGGTCGTGGTAGAGGGAGAGGCAGAGGTAATATGAATATGCATGATTGATGATACTTATTGTTTTTTGTTAGATTTTTCTTAGGTTTTCTATTCACAGAGAATGAATCTCAATTGGTTTTGGACAGTGTTTCTTTGAAAAATAATTATTTTTGTATATTCTGGCTTCAAAACCACCAGTAATCTGAAATGTCCTCATTTGCCAAATGTCAAATTTAAAATATTTCAATAAATTAAATATATTAACATTTTGTCCTTATAGCAGAGTACAAGATTTTCCTGTTTGCATTGTTTTTGATAATGTTCCACGTAGTAGTATTAGGTTAAATATGCATTGGATATCACAAATTCAAGACTCTATAGAACTAACTTTATTAATTAAGCAAGTTACCACAAATAGGTCGTGGGCAAATGTCTTATTTTTTTAGATGAGCATATGTCTAATATGCATCACACAATATATCAATTTAGGTCATTATTGGGTCGTACTTCAGGTCAATATTAATATTATTAGATATATTTTTATCATGATCTCATGCAGCAGTGATTAGTGATTGACTCCTAGTTAATAATGTATGCGATGTCATAGCCAACACCCACCTTCTCTCCCACAATATTGTGAAGGTCTTGTGCTTTATGAGTCAACTTTTCACTAGCTACATTCAGACTGGCGGAAGGGCAGCTACTTTGCTACTCAGACACCCAAAGAATTGTGTACGGATACAGATACCACTCACCAGAAAGCCAGCTACTCTGAAGGAAATGGGTTCTATCAGAAGAAAATTTAGTTTTACAATCTAATGAGCAATATTTTATGATGTATCTGGGACTAGACTATTTGATATTATTTTGAGGGTTGTAGTAACCTAGCTATGAAAAAAGGTTCAAAACCATCAATACTTCTATGAAATGGCAGAGTTGATGGTTTCAAATCTTTTTTGTCCATCTGAAGAAAATTACATAATTGATTTGGACACCCGAAAAAACTTATGATTTTGTCACCCTATCACCCACTGCATTGTATTATAATGGCTCAGTTCCATCTTGAATGTTTTACCCCTTTAGTGCAGTTTCTGACATTATGTTCATGTAGCTCCTCTCTGTCATGAAAGTTAGTCTGTTCCCATTAGGTGCTGTTTCTGTTCTTGCTCAAAGCAAATATGAATCAAAAAAGGGTTTACTACCAACACTTAAGAAATTCTAAATAATATTTTCAGATTGGAGATGTTGGTTCAATGCTGGTAATACTGGGATTACCAATTATTATGTTTTATTTATTCACAACCTGTTTTTGTTTGTAAAATATTCATGTTAAGATTTTACATAATCAATAGGCATTTATTTAGTATTGTCTGTAGGTATAACTTAAAAACTATTAGTGTAATGAAATGGTTTTAGGGTACAAATGTTATAGATAGTGAGATATGGAATGAAACTTGATTTTAGATACTTGATATATGCCATGATCTATATTTCGTAGTCCTATTTAGAACCTAATGCTGCAAAACTGGAAATGCTGTGGCATGAATTCTATTGGTCAATTTATTATATTATCATACATAGTAAATTTTTTGACATTATGTAGATTGAAAACGATTTTGATTGTTTCATTATGTAGATTGAACGACTGAATGTTCTCTTGTCGCAGAAATTACTTTGCATAATCTAAATATTTTTAACTTTTTTTAATATCATTTTCATAATTCTATTTCTCACATCAACTATCAATACTTTTCAGGGACTGCTTGGGTGGACCATGATGAGGGTCCAGGTCGTAAACCTCCTCTGTTGAGACGATCTGAGAGTGAGGACTGGCGCAGTGACTCACTCAGAGGTAAGGGTGACGGGGCAGAAGATATCATGGGTGGTTTGAAGGAGTGGAGAAGCTCCGGCCAGAGACCTGATTTCTGGAAAGGTATTCGAGTGGATTGATTGATCTCCACCTAATATTCTGTGTTGTCCCCCATCAAAAATATTTCGTCAATGCATCGTTTGATACGTATGAGCCACTGATGGATCGTTTCTCGAAGGCGCAGTCCATCTGTGGCTTGTGCTTATTAACAAATTAAAATTTCTGACTGGGTGGCCTTATTTCTCTACACATCTCTCAGCTTACCTGTCATCATTTGGTATGCAAATCGAAATAACTTCGTTGAAAACCATTTGTTTACTCACTTCCATACCTAATACACTGTGGTTTGATTCTGAATGTTTTATTATAAACTGTTTTATCATATGGAACCAAACTGAATTTACTGCCGTCTCTGTAACTGGATTGAATGTTTTAATGGTTTCATATCAAAACTTGATTTTTAATTTAAAAACCTTTTTTGGTCGATGGTACTCCATAAGTCATTTTTGGAAAAATTTTCATTATAGTAAAATTCAATGGGTACACTGATATTTTGTTCTGTGCAACATAGTCCTACATTAATGTGTCGAAAATTCATGATACACAATGTCATTTTTTGAATCCAAATGACATATTTCAAAATCAGCACTACAAATCCCTGAATGTAGCTTTGTTCGATGCATATTTGTATTATGTTATGTTTCATGCATATGTGGTCTAGTGTGGTTCATTATAATCTGGTGATGATGTCATAATCATGTCTTTATTTCTAATCTAATAATGTTCCTACTTCATAATATTTCTAAAATTTTTTTGGTTGAAACATTTTACTTATATTGGGAATTTCGAAGGCCATTTAAACTAATCCTATTAGGCTCCAATTTAATATTAATTTATTCACATAATGTTATGTCAGAAATGGGTCACCGATATGCGGTGCGAGTCGCTGATGTTCCTGATAAATGGCAATACGATTTGTAATTATTTGTATTCTCCTACCTTTAACTATTTTTCAGATACTTGGCGTGATAGACCAGGAGATGTTCGGGAACAGAAAACATTTAGAACTCGTTCCATGAGTGCAAAGGTGAAAATTCTTATAATTTACGATATTTATTTCTACATAATACCAATGGTATTATTTTGCTTCATATCCAAATAAGCACCTTATTCTTATTTTTGCATCATTTTAACTGTGGAAATCGTTTCATTATACAATATTATACTACATTTTATTAACTGCGTTATTGAATTGCCACATTTAGACATTTCTTTTTGAATATAATATCGAACTACATTATTTCAAATTGTTGATTCTTTTTTAATCTGCTTATATTTAAAAAGTTATTTAAAGTATTCAATAGGTGGCTAAATTTTGCTTAATATATGTATGAAAATTTTCTGCAACGCGATTCATCTGTAACTTATTCTCCGACAAGATAATTATTTGTCAAGAATTGTTAATTAGTTATTAATTGAATGATCAGAAAATTACTCTTTCCAATCTTCACTTGGGTTTGTATTCGACGCAATCTAAATCAATTGAAATCCTGAGACTAACTAAGGGAAGCATGATACTGATAAATCTTTTTCCAAAACTTTGTTCAATATTTCCTATTAGAATTAAGATCTTTTTAAAATCTACCTGAAATTAATGCATTTCACAGTAAAATGCTCAACTTATATTTCAATTGCTGTTTAACCAAATATGGCCCACAGGAAGGATGCAGTAATTATCGAATATCTAAAATTTACAAATGTATCTATAAATTTTCAATATTACTTCTACTTGAGATTATAATGTAATCTAGTTCTGTCCAACAATAGTGTGATATAAATTTGCTAATGCAGGATTCTGGCGGTGATTCCAGCAAGCCGTGGAGTGAAGAAAGATCAAGAGAGGAAAGTTCGAAAAACAAAGCTTCATCATCAGAGGTTGGTTGATAATTCATTGAACATATTGCTATAATGAGCCATAGGGATGGGCGATTTAAAATTGTTCATTAATTCAGAATTATTTCGGAATAATTTAACAAATAAGCAATATTTCATATTTCATTATTTCGTCTGTGGCTAGAAAATTAAAAGGTCTCTTTTTGTGTGTATAGAAGCAACCAAACTGTATAAAATGCTTCAAAATGATCCAAACTGCTATGCAATAGCAGTGTTGATGATGGTTTGAAGCCTTTTCGTTAATCTGAAGAAAATGTTGCGAACACTCACGTAAAACCAAGATTGTCACTCTGGTATTGAATTGTTTGTAGTAGTATATATTTAAAAGGCAGATATAGAGAGCATCCAGTCAGTCACGATTGTGCATAAAAACTCAGGTTGAAGTATGGAAGTTAAATATGCTTTCAGTTTTAGATTTGGATAGTTCAGTATTATGGATCCCTCAGCTAAGCAATTCTGAGCGTAATTGAATTTTGTTCTAACTAAGTTCTCCCAGCATCCATTTTTGCTATTCCCTTGTGTAAACTGTGAATAAGCCATGTATATGGAAATTGGAAAAACCTGGAATACAACTATGAAATTGAGGGTGAATCACAGGTTTTGTTGATAAATACGCGTAGACTACAGACATACTTCCTTCTTCCAAAAAGATAAAAATTGTTCAATTTATGAATGACTAGTAGATATAAAACTGAAGAAAAAGGTTCAGAATCATCAATAGCAGTCCCTTTCGAGGTTTTTTTCCGCTACCCTGATATATATCGTCAGACAAGACTAATATGTCTGTCAATGTGAATCAATTATTGTTCAAACAACACTTTCAAGTATTGTGCATTATCAGATATCATATTGTTGTGTGATTATGGTATGCTTGTTTTCAAAACTTGTTCGCTAATATTATTTGTGTCACTATGAGCGAGGTGGTTTGTTCGGTATATATGCTTTGAAAAGATGTCTTCGCAGAGGTATTTCGTTTATGCAGCAAGTCAACTTTTCTTTTCAAATCAGCAAATTTTTCCCCGGTTCTGGTGATATTTTCAACGAAACAAACTTGAAAGATATTTGTTTGGTTTTGGATGATGAATGATAATTTTCATATTTCATTGTGTTTTTATTGCACTAATCTAGATATCTAGATATCTATTTCCCCGGTTCTGGTGATATTTTCAACGACACAAACTTGAAAGATATTTGTTTGGTTTTGGATGATGAATGATAAATTTCATATTTCATTGTGTTTTTATTGCACTAATCTAGATATCTATGAAATTTACAGACTTTTTAAATTGTGCCCTGCAACTGAATCTTGTTTTTTTCTTGGTATTTGAAACTTGATATAATTTTGTTCAAATCGATATAATGCTATAAAATGATCAGCACTGTTTTGTCATTCTAGTCACCTAACAGTGGTAAGGAGAAAACACAGCCCAATGACAGAAGTCCTAAAGAGAAGGAAAGTGCTGGGAGGAATACTGAAAATGGTAATGAAATTTTCACACATCAGTAAAATACTGAAGTGTATTGTCTAAATGTTTTTGTTCATGAACCCAATTAAATAGTATTGTAATATATTTGTCTTATTTGGATGTTCAGCGAATTGCGAATTTATTTTGTAAGTTCTGAAATATTTCTGACTGTCAACTTAAAGTTATAATTGTGTTCAGATATTTTGGGACAGTTGAAGGAATTATGCTTATTTTTTATTGTATTAAAGGTAATTTCATATTTATCGCTATCTCATAGACCAAAATGCCTTGAATATGCATTTACGAATTGACTTGATTTTGAGACTGGTATATCCCAATAAATCTGTTTCTATCTGAGTTGGCGGGTTATTGGTATATTTTATATGAGTAAAATACGGTATGTTTTTTTTTATAACCACCCTTTTTGGAGTGGATTACCCTGACCAAGGTCCTCTAATAGAGGCCACTTATAAATGGACAGGTTAATGTTGTTAGAAAAAGAAGATATTTCCGATTTCGCCAGGTCTACCTAAGTTATTACAGCTTCCCTTTAGTTGTTGGCTTGGATTAACGAGCCAGATTTACTGAAACTCAAACCCAAGTTATTCAACCTGTCACGCCGACATTATTACCTCTAGGTCATTTTTGCCAACTAAAGGAAATATGAGCTCTGGGCAAGTGTGCTGTTTTTGAAACGTCTTTTTAGAGTACAGAGTCATAAATCTTGTAGAAAAGAATTCAAAATGTTTTTTAAGAAGCCTGAAAGTTATATATTACATTGCAGAGAAACCTATCAATGGGAGCATAGTAGAAGAACCATCAGAGCCTGGACCTGCTGGTGGAAACTTACAACCAAAACCTCCTGTGAAGCAGCTAGAACCAGTGACAGAGGTACATGAAGCACCAGAGGTTGAACGTTCAAAAACTAAGAATGATCCCGTTGGGTCATCACCTCGAGTGATCAATGATAATCATTTACGTGAAGCATTTGAGACTGCCAAAGATGGTGCCGTGTTTCAGAATTTTCCACCGAATGGTAAGGGCAAGTTAACTGGGTCTTTCAGATAAGTTATAGTGGCTTCATAAGCCTTTATAATCATTAAATTCTCTTATGATTAAATTATCCCTTCAGATGGGGGATTGATATTTGTACCGGTAGTTTTGAATTGAATTGGATTTGAATATTTGATTTGTCATATCAATATCAACTATATATTTGCCACATTGTAATATAATTTAAATTCTTACTTAAACTCAATCCTATTGCTACTGTCTGTACCTGATTTTACTTGAAGTTGTTACTAGTTTTGTGATCAAGTCCAAAAATTTAGTCTAAATCTTTTAACTTAAAATCCAAAAAATCTTTCGTTCTCTCATTCATATTAGAAATTACCATCATTTTTATTTTATGAGACATATATAAATTTATTTTTAAGAAAATTTTTATTATTTAATATATCTTCTAAACTTCAATCATATTTGTTCAGGTTCTGGTGGAAGTGTTGTGATAGAAGAAAATCCAATCGCTACCTCATTGTTTCAAGAGGTTTGTATCAGGACTTGAATTTTGAATCTATTCCCATTCTCTTGCATTTGCAATGTTATCTGATCGTAGACACTGATTTGCTGAAATTAATTTTTTGAATTATGTTGTAACTTAATAACCACTGACAACCATATGTTATTTAGTACCAACATTTTTTCTGCTCTTATCACTGTTGGGGATATCTGATTAAGATGTTTTGACTTCACAATGAAGATAATTTTTTCAATGTTGAATATTCAAATCAAAAGAATTGCTCTATAAATAAATATACATCAATATCTTTCCATAAAATTTAAATATAGTGCCTCAAGATACACATATATTTAAGAAAATATATGCATTTTCATTCTGTTAATCTTGAATTCCCCAGAAAAAACTACCTAATCAGTTATATTCTAGACACCACAATTACAATGTATTACCATTTAAAATATTAAGATTTTGACACTATCCAGATATAAAAATTCTATTGTACTTCTTTTTTTCCAGTTGCAGAAGACAACAGAGTCTTTTCCTCCATCACTCGATAATAGCAGCAACAGCATTAGCACAGCTATATCACAAAGTATTCGTTTTTCAAGTAATTCTCCTGTCGGTCAAGCTCCCGTGAGCCAACCCCTACCTATTGGTCATTCCAATAAAAAGACCAGCTCGCCTATAGAACAACTGCAACAACTTGCAACTACGTGGTATTATAAAGACCCTCAGGGTGATGTTCAAGGTTAGCTGAATTGATGTTCTTGTAAAAATCCTATGTCTATAACATCTATATTTGAATACTTTGGTAAAATATGGTCAACGTTAGCAACTTAGTTTATCTGAAATATTGAAATGTTATTATAAATGTTATTTATTGGTTAATTTTGAGCACCATTACCTTCTATACTAAATGAAGACAACTTTAAAATTGTATTTTAAAATAAAAAGCGGCCTTCCCATTCTGCAGTTGGATGCTGCTAGACACTCAGGAAAGAGACGTTTTCATTTTCCAATATTAAATGTGTAATTAAATATTGCCCATGTGCTGGATTTTTTTCTGATGTAACGCTTTTTCTTCTTCTTTTTCTTCCCGAATAACAAAGTAGCTGACATTCTGCCAGTCTGGAGGTCACATAATTTTTTTGATGTGTTGTTTTTCATGTTTAGGTCCATTTGCGTCAACACAAATGATGGAATGGTTTCATGCTGGATATTTCACGATGGTCCTCCTCGTTAAGAGAGCATGTGATACTGAGTTCGTACCTCTTGGTGAACTCATTAAAAGTTTGGGTCATGTTCCGTTTACATCTGCAGCACCTCAGGTACTTCGAAAACTTGACCACATACATACTTTAATGATTACGACCAAGGCAAAAGTTTTGTTTTCTCAAGAATTTATGTTTCATTGATGAATTTCATCTTAACAGGGCTATGAAATATATTTGTTTATTTTTTCTCATTGAAATTCGCTCTGAGCAAGGCTGGTGGCTGTGTCTGAAAGGAACCAACTAACGGCCACTGAATAGCAAAGAGCTACCAAGAGGTGTAAAACCAGCAACTGTACTCTTAAAGAAAAACATCCCAAATAGAACTGAACTGACGTGGTGAAGTGCAGTGTGTGCTATCTGCCCTGGGTGATGGTAAAACCACCAACCACTTCTTTGCTTATTTTTGGTCACCTCTTACGACACGCATAAAATATGTTAGGACTATTTTAAAGCTCATACTCTGTTCAACATTTTAAACTGTGTAAATGAATGTGATGTATTGTAAATGAGAATTTTGTTTTAGGGTGAATCATTTGCTGTTACCTTCCCTACCTTTTTTTCTATGTGTACCACTGTTATTATGCACAAGAAGAAACTGCATGTATTTTAATAGCAAACTCCTGTTTGCAATATTCCAGATTATTTTGAGTAAAAGAAAAAAACAAATGGACAAATCTATATTTCTCAATCCCTTTTAGCAGAAAAATGTTTTGCCGGAGCGACCAGCTTTTGAGAGTGATATATCTGCAATCATGCAACAAAATTTTGCTGCTGAGCAACAAAAACTACAATATTTAAAGATGCAAGAACAACAAAAACAAAGTGCAATAGGAAGGTAGGATCAATTGTCCATTATTTTGATTTTATTGTCAGTGATGTACAGGTTGTGAAAAGGAACTTTATGCAACAGGTTTATGGCATGGCAAATCCCGCATTACTCCATTGATAAAGCATTTTGGAATCGAGGCTTTACGCAATTTACAAAAAATAATAGACTTATTAATAGACCCTAATTTCAAATTCCTTTCCAATTTATTTTTTAGGCTCAATACAGTGCAATTCGAATTGATCCGAAGCACAAATTATTCAAATCAGTGAATCGGTTGTTTTTCAATTTGAACATTGTATTTTTTAACATAAGCTACTGATGGCCGTGCCTTGGAGGCACGATCCATCAGTGTCCCATGCTTAACACAAGCTTATTTCAATAAATTTTTCTCACTTGAATAGGAGCAAAAACTTGCAAAAGGAAGGAGGGCTTCGTTCAATACAGCAATAGGATTTAATATTACGATAATCGAGCAAGGGGTGGAATTTCTTATTTAAACCAAATTAAAGATTTTGTGAGGAAAAAATACTATAATTCCAAATGATTTGGTTTTGCCCAGCCCTACTTATGCCATCTGAAGAAAAATTATTTCAATTTATATATCCATGTATTATGCGATTCACTCTCCTTTGGATGTAAAATTCTGGTAAAAGTATGAGTGATATAGGCGGGTAAATACAGTATATCATTTATTCTCTCTAATTATTGATATTGTTATTTGAATCTGTTGTCATTATTTCAACATTTCTTTTATCTCGGTTCCAGACCGTACCAAAATCAAAAGCCTGATGTAGAAGTTGTTTTATCGAAATTGATGAAAAATCCAGAGTTTTGTCGAATGTCACCTCAACATCAACAACATGTTGTGTTACAATATGTAGAGGAATTGAAAAGGCAGTCGTTGTCTTCTGATATTCAGAGTAATACTCCATTCCAAGGGTGAGTTTTAGAAATATAACATTGTTGGGTGCATGATTAATGATTTGTGTCAAGTCCAGCTAGGTTAACAGATTGTCAGCACCTCTGCTTTTCAGACACCTGAAATCTGTCTGCCAACAGAAGAAAATTTAGCATGTGGGAAATTTCATATAAAAGCTTATACTAGAGGATAAAAGCTTATACTAGAGGATTATGTTTCTCGAGTTTCTGATAGCAATTAGCTCTAAATGAAGGTTCAAAATCATCAATACTGCTATAAAATAGCATTTTTGTCCATCAAAAGAAAATAACATAAACTTTGAACAACTGAAGAAAAACAAGAATACCAATCCAGGTTGGTCTAATTTGACGCATGAACTATATTAAGTAGAGCTGGGTGGGCAACAATGGGTATTTTTTTGCACCGGTATACTGCCGTCGAGATACCGGTATTGGTGGTATATTACGCTATTTTTTGCCCAAAATGGATTTTGGTACATCATGTCCTCATTAAGAAAGCATGCCTTGCATCTCTAGCGATATTAGACTTTTTAATACAATCCCGGGTCACTGGCGTCACGTGAGACAAATTTTCGCTTTCACTTTTCACTGCCTTATTTCATGTCGTCGTCGATAGGCTGAGCAGCCATGTCCCTGCGGTTGTGGGTGTGCGAGAGGTGGTGAATTGTACGTTATCAATCATCGAAGTTATTGCACCAATCAACTAAGGATTAAGCGGTACCCCGTAAATACCGGCTTCATGACACCGTCATTGCGATTATTTGTGAGGCATGGTATTTTAGAAATCAATATGCCGGTATTTATTGGCCTATTGGTATGTCGCCCAGCTCTAATATTCACACTTGACGATGAATAAATTGACTAAGAGCAATAATATGCAACCAAATACCAAATTATTTCATTTTGAATTGCATCTTTTTGATTTTGATAACAGAAATGGGTTTAAAAGTTTTGAGACTAACAAATTTCGGTATAACGGAGAAAGGGTCTAAATAAATAAAGTCTTGAAATAAAATAAACGCATATTCAAAACATTGTTCAAAACATTCTATTTCATATAATTATTTTCACATATTAATACAGTGCCGTAACAACTGATGCAAGTAGGTTATCCCAGCAGCAACAACAAACAACGATGCGATTACTCGGGAATATAAATTCTGAAAAACTTCAACAACAGGTATGTGATTGGTGAAATCTGGTTAGTTTTAAAAGGACTATTGGATATTTATAAACAAGTTTGTTTTTTTATTAAAATTCGCTCCAAGCAAGGTCGAATGTTGCTATCACCTGTTACAATGCAGTACTTGCAATTGCAATCTAAGTAGAAAACATACAATAGTAAGGACCGAACCAAATATTGCAATAGCAAAGTGCATTGAGTATTATTCTCCCTGGGCAATACTAAAACTTAATTAGCCTTGTATATTAGGCTGCCGGAAATATTCGATTTGTGATATTCTAATCATAAATTAGTTTTCAGAAGTAAGTGTGAAGTTTCAAGAAAATTGTGATAACTGTTTTTGTTTGTTTATTACATGAATTTTGATTTGATTTGATTCTGAAACGAAAAAATATTCGATTTTGGCTACCCCCCAATTGTAGTTTCTGATTGGTAAATTAATTTAGCTTTAAAGATCTGTTTTAATTTGCTTTTTCTAATATTTCAGAATGAATTCATGGTCCAACAAAAACTAATGGAAGAAAAGAGAAGGAAAGAAGAAGAGGAAATTAAGCGAATTCAGAAACAACAAGAAGTTAGGAATTTTTCATAAATAGGACTAAGCAATTCGATTCCGTTATTCGAATTCGAATTGATTCAAAGCCCAAATTATTTGAATCGGTCATAGAAACAAGTCGAAAGTCGAATTGTCATAACTCCTTGGTAGAAAAATTTTGGGAAAATTCATTTCACATCTATATTCAAGAGATGCTTAGTATGAGAATTTCCGACTGGGAATCATGACACATTGTCTCTAATAGGCTAAATAAATATAAGTATAAGTTGATTCAAACCTAAAAAATCTCTTGAATAACGGGGTTAAATTGTAAAAGTTGAACATTTACTAGCTATGTAGTATTAGTGATGCGATTAAAAAAAATTGATAGATTCGTATTTCCAATTCGTTTTTGCCCAGCCCTAATCATAAACAGACTTTCCTCAATTCTTTATCAATTTACTTTAACATCATTGAATGCTTCCCACCTTGTCTCAGCTACTCATATGTCACAATGTAACATTTTTCTTATATCTTATATTATCGCAATAGGAACAAAAGGAATTATTGAAAAAGCAAGAGGAAGAATTTCAGAGAAGGAAGGAAATGTTAATGCGAGAACAAGAACAAATCAAACAACTTCAGTTAGAAGCACAAAGGAAAAAGGTCTGCCGATTACTCAGATTTGTCTGTTTTTGTTTTTGCATTTTTATAGTTTCATAAATATCCATAAAAAATGTTTTCCTATTAATATTTTTTTGTTGAATATGTCCTTCAAGAAAGTTTTTTTTTTTCATGAACAAGGCTGTAGTTAGAATTTTGTGAATAATATGGTTTTAAAATTCAAACTTGTTGAGCTGTAATCAAAAAAATGGTGATGGCTTCCAACAACAAAAAGCAATTCACAAAGATTCATTTTGAGGACCCTAGAATGGCCATTGGCCAAGGCTGAATAGTATATGTATAGTATAGATATATATAAATTGTGGATTGCCTTTTCTTGTTGGAAGTCATTATCAGTTTTTTGATTACAACTCAACAATTTTGAATCAATGATTTCAAAGTTGGTTTGAAAAATAATCCCACAAAATCGAAATGGCGAATGCCCAAAAATAAGGTCAGTTTGAACACGATAAACACATCATCGTATAACCATCTTCATCGTGTCACAGGAAGAACTTCAAAGAAAAATTGAAGAAGAAGAAAGGTTGAAGAAAATGCAGGAATTGCAAGAATTAGAGAGAAGGAAGAAAATAGAAGAAGAACAACAAAGAATGGTTTGTTTTTAAAAAAAAAGTTCTGCAAATGTTGATATTTCAGTTCACTATGTAATGCAAAATTCAAATACTTGATAGAAATTGCCATCTGCCACTTCTTTTTGGCGGCTCTTAATATGTAACGAAATTATACGAAAACGCAATGATTTTAGATCTCAGTGTCTGAAAATACAATATACTGTAAATTACTACGATAGAAAAGAACAATGTGAATTTTTTTAATATTCAATTGAATGTCCATCCCCCTATTTTCAATTTATTTAGATGCTTAATTAAGTCTTCTATTTAAGAGAGAAATTGAAAAAAGGGAAGCAGAACGTGTAAGAAAACAGGAAGAGGAGAACAGGAAAAGAGAGGAGGAAGTCAGGAAAAGAATTGAACAAGAGGAGGCTTTGAGAAGAGTCGTGAGTGAATATTTGTCTATTCATAATAACTTTGTATGTTCCCAATGACTTGCCTATTAAGATATTAGTTGGTGAAATCTTATCAGTATCTTTTATAATAGTCATGGACCATACCGCTTAGGCCATACTGGCAGAATGGTCCCGTCAGAAGATGATTTAGCAAGGAGCAATATTTCACGATTTATCTCTCCCTAGATCAAAATTATTTTTTTTGTGTTAGTAGCCACTAAACTTTAAAAAAGATTCAAGATCATCAATACTGCTATGAAATAGCAGTGTTGATGATTTTGAAGCTTTTTTTGTACATCCGAAGAATTGACTTGACACGAAGAAAATCATGATTATGCCACCCTGGCTTAGCATGGCTTATTTGTGGTCAATTAAGATGGGATGATTGCAATATATCAACTGCATTAATGTGGCAATTTGGAAACTTATCTAAATCAATTCGAGTTAATCAATGTTAACTCGATTTGAAGTGCCCATTTTAAGAATTCCTGTCAAACTTTTTTCCATAGTACTGTCTATTTTTTGTTTATTGGACTCACACCATAGACGCATGATGTATCTGTGGTTCTTGTTTGGCAAATTAAATTATCTGCAACAGGGGAAAAGGGATGATTTCTAGCTATGACATGATAATTTCATTTAGTTTTTGTAACCCTTCAAAGTAATTGATGTTAGCCAGTTCCACTGACTTGATTAGAAACATTATGTACGGTTACTGCTGGGCGAATTCATTTGGAATTAAAATCTGATTCAAATAATTTTTAACACTCTGATCTATACACTAACTCCTCATCAATAACAAATATCCAATTTTTGATATTACAGCCACTTGTCTTCATTGTGAAAATCAAGAAATTTATAGTTTCAATTCACATACCATGGCTAAGAGCAACAATTTTCATATTATAACACCTAAAATATATTCGATTTGACCAAAATCAATTGCATATTATCAGTAAAAATGAAAATTCAAGTGCATTTACCAAGTTTTTACTCCTGTGAACAATTTACGTTTGATTGGAATAAATTGTGCTTCGAATCGAATTGCCCAACCCTGTGTATGGTACCATTCTGTTGGGCACCTGGTCTGAGCACCTGAGTTAGTCAACAGAATCTGCATAGCTTGGCAAAACAATCGTGTATCTATTAAAATGTACGTAGTCAGTATGTCATAGCCTTTCCTTTAAGTTGAATCTATTTAACTGATCCTACTGAACTGATATAACTAATTCATAAAAGATATTTTGTAAAATTAATTTAATTAGGAACTAGAGCGACAAGAAGAAATCAGAAGATTAGAAATTGAGAGGGAAGAAAGGAGGATACAGGAAGAATTGCGAAGACGGGAAGAGAGGGAGAGGCAAATGGTATGTTTTTGTCAACCTTCACTTATATGTGGCTATTTTTTACAATCACCCATTTGAGTGGTTCACCATTTATGATTCGACAATACTTTACAATTTTTCACTCACAGGTGAGTGAGTAGTATGGGGTTATTAGCTTGTGTTTCAAGACTCTGGGAGAAATATTTAGCCAGCAAAGTAATAAATTGCATTGTTTTCCCTTGTGGATTCATTTCTGTTGGATTAAAAATGTCTCTCCTCTACTTCAAGTTTTCTAGAGCCATGAGAGCATTTTGATTTGGCAAATATTCGCTTCAGGAAAGCAAAATACAATTCATCCATTTGTTGCCAATAATAATTGGAGCAAGGAAAATTTTTTTTCAAAACATCCTCACTTATAAGACACGGTCCATCTGTGGCACATGCTTGACAAAATAAAATTTCTGATTGATTATGTCACCTTGGTATAATTCCAGGCCCAAGAAGCTGAAATTCAACGAAATCTTGAGGCAGCAAGAATTCAAAAAGAAAAAGAAGAACAGGCCAAAGCGATGTTAAAACTCAAGGTGAATATTGTCAAAAACTCGCTTAATTTACAATTTGGCTATCGAACAGTCTGTAATCTACTGGCCACAAATTGGAAATATCATTTTATCATGGACTCTAAACAATACAACTAGACTTATTTTCATAGTATTCCTTTTTTTACTGAAATACACCACTCATTGATCCATTAAAATTGTTTATTTTGCAATAAGTCTAAATATTTTTTTTCTGGTTCAAATTATAATAAGCAAATGACAAGATCATGTAGTAGTGATACTGAAGAGGTCTAACATTTGATGAATTTTCAATCTTTTGCTCTTGCTTTTAAATACTAATATTAGTAACACAAAAGATGTTTTGTTCACTGAATTTTGCCTATTTCCTGCTGACCAAAATGATACAAATCTTTAGCAAGATCGAGAGACAGACCATATAAGTAGCTATTGTTAGTCAGTTCCTTTTGAGCTACTTCCAGCCTTAATTATATTGAATTCCTATATAGAGAAATCTTTATAGGAAGGTCTTATCCATCATCCTGTATTATTATACACCCGTCCTGTAGGTACGGGCTGAAGAATAGTCCTGAGATATTTCCTGCGTGTCGTAAAAAGCAACTAAAAGGAAGAAAAGAAGCGGTAGATGGTTTCACCATCGCCTGGGGTAGATACCACTCGTTGCAATTTGTTTGTGGTTCACTTTTGTTTCAAACGTTTTCTCTTTGGACTGCAGTTGCTGGTGCACTGCTTACAGTATTGGTCAGAGTGAATTTCGAAAAAAAATAATTGCCGTTGTTATTATTTTAGCAACAACAAGAAAAACAGATGCAACAAATTCAATTACCTAAATCAGCAAGATGGGGACAAGGAAGTCCGATTCACCCAACAAATTCTTCTCAGAATGATTCACTATCTCTAATAGAAATTCAAAAAATGGAAAAGCAATTTGAGCAAACAAGATTGCAAGAAGAGGTATGGGGGCATTCATAAATTCTGATATTTTGTAAAAGTTCATTGGATAAAGATGACATTGACCAAATAATTGATAATGTTTATCAATTATATCAAATTGACACATTTTGCAGCAAAATCAAGACATATGTTAGATTTTATGTTGTAAAATTAATCATAAATCATTATTTTGCTGCAAAATGGGACCGGAATTTTCTGTCAAAAATATCAATCCTTAATAATACCTGCTATGTTGAATTTGGTAAACTGCAGCATAAATGATGTCAGGATCCCTCAGTGTTTCACACTCAATAATATAATGGGCTGAGACACTCACACTCCCCTAAATAACAACCACCATATTGGCAGAGACCTAATCAAAATTTTAACTAATATTCAAAAATTCAAATTTGCTAAGTGTTCATTCTATTTTATCTGAAATCACTTGATCATTTGAAAATGTCCGACCCTACAAGCTTCTTTGAAATTTGTTAAAGAGCCACATTGGACAATATTGATTAGATCACGTTTGTTTGCTTTTGAAGGCAAGAATGGCCAAAGAGACACGTACTTATCAACAAGCACAAAAACCCAAATCAGGTTGGATGACGACTTCAGCACAAGAAAGTGGTGGTATTTCATTACTTGATATTCAACGTGAAGAAGCGAAACAAATGGGACAAACTAAGCAACAACAAAGAACAAGACAACCTGAGGTGAGTGGAATATTGGTTATTTCTTTCTTTTTGAATTAATATTTTGAACTGATGCCTGCTTTCCATTAATCTGTGTGTAAGTCCCCAATTAGAAATTCAATTTTCTCAAGTTTTAGCCACTGATGGACTACATCTTGGAGCAATTTATTCTTAATCTTTTGAATATGTACAATGTTTCACTTATAAGTGACATAAAATTATTGATGATCCGTGGTACCGGTAACAGAGCAATCTACTGAGCTATTCAAATGGGTTAAATAGCTTCCATGAGAAAGAAAATATCATTCTGTCATATGCTACGCACAAAATGATAAAAATGCCACCTACCTCAAGGTGTCTTGTGCTCATAGTATTTGTCAAAAAAATTTGACATTATCAGCACTGTTATTTCATATCAGTGTTAATGATGTTAAAGCCATTTGAATATTTTAAAGAATACTACCTGTATGTGTTTGACACCCAAAAGAATCTAGATTATGCAACTTTGTTAAATCATATATCTTTTATTTCAGCCTCAAAAAGTTCAAAGTCTTGGTTATAACACATCATGGAATAAACCTCCTAAAATACAACCCGATCCTCCTGTCGCACGAAAACAAGCAGCGTCGTCATCATCATCGTTCTGGGATCAAGTTGTTGAAGAAAATCCATCAAAGCCAAGTCCAGTTCGGCAAAAACAAGCAAAACAGCAGCAACAACAACAGCAAACCAAACAAACAACAAAAGCGAAGCAAACAAAGGTAGCAAAAGTAAGTGTTATTTTTATGTGATAAATGTTTCAACGTAGAAGGTATTTCATGCTTCTGTTGTTGCTTTCTGCATGATTGCATTAATTTTGTTCGATTTTATCTCTTGAATTTTGAAAATTTTCACTAATAGTTAGCTTATGAGAATGGGTAATTATTTATTATAAGTCCTATAAATATTGATTTATAATTTGATATTCAATTCTGAATTCACGGTATTTGGGTGAAACACTTCATTTGGAATTCTAAAATACTGATTTGAATGGTTTATTCGGTTCAGAAAATAATTTTCTATCAGTTTCTAAAATCATATAATTTTGGATAAGTTTTGTTTTTCCTGCATACAAGATTTAGTCATATTCATTGATTTATATATATATTTTCGCAGAAATCAAAAGGAGATGAAGGCCAACAAGTGAAAGCAATATTTCAACAACAAATAACCAAAGATAGTTTTACGGAATGGTGTGAAAGTTATCTTGAAAAAATGAATGTTGGATCTATTGACAGTAAGGGTTTTTATATTGTTTGACTAAGGGAGTTTAAAAGCCTGAAATTCTGTTTACAGATTTAAGTCATCGGGCTTGATGGCCTTGTGGTTAATATATTGACATCACTGGTTGAAGAACTCAGGGTCAAACTCCTAAAATCATGCCCACCACCCCCAGGGTGTAGTAATAACTTGGGTAGACTCTACTGAACCGGAAAAAATCATAACTTTCCAATATAAATAACCCTGTTCACTTATGACTGGCCGCTGGTACAGGGCCTTAGTCATGGTGATTCACTGTCAGTGACTAAGATTTATATGAATCATATCATCAGTATTGTTACAATATTTTCCACTGTGAAACTTATTTACTAGTAATTTCATAAAGTAATTTAGAAACGAATGGCCACTTATGATTTTTGAAACTCATGGATTTGTAATGGAAAGAAAAGAGATTTTTGAGCAATTGAGTGTTTATTAGCATAATTAACAAACATTTCTGTCAAATTTCTTGATCATTTACAATTACGTATTTCATTATTTTACAGTTCCCACCTTTGTGAATTTTTTGCGAGACGTTGAATCTCCATTCGAAGTTCAAGAATATGTGCAATCTTACCTCGGTGAATCGAAAGAAGTCCGAGATTTTGCTAATCTTTTTCTCGAACAACGGTCCAATATGAAAGCAGGAAAACATAAATTTCAACCCCCTCAACCTCGAGTGAGTTTATTTTCTAGAGGTTGCTTAAAATAAGGAACCGTGTAAATATCTCTTGAGGCACTGGAACACTTTTAGTTACTGACACAGTCCATGAGTTTAGAATCATAAAGAGATTTTATTTAGACCTTAAATCATTTTTATATTGGTAAGTTCCAAGTATGGTTGGGCACAAGGTGCCAGAATATTGATATCTTTAGGTTGTCTAAAACCAACAATATTGCTAAATTTTAAGTCTTTCGTAAATAGACTTTTAATTTGGAAATTGATTTGTCACGATAATACTGCTGCCTTGGCTTTTTTTTTATATAAAATTCTAAATTCTCTAAACAACAACATTATTGTGTGGTAAACTGTGTAAAGATCTATCCCAACTTGGAACCGGTAGCTGCAAGAGCGGTTTTCCACTTGTTCTTGGGTTCCTGTGGGGTTCAATCAAGTTTAAAGAAATTATTGTAAAATAAGAATCTAACAGAAGCAATAATCTTGCAACTGGCAAAAGAGTACTTGATAACTTGGTGATTTGTAAGTGATAATAACCTTTATCTTCGTGTTGTTTTAATTTATACGAAACATCATTCAGGGTCCCGACAAATCTCGTTCATCCGGTGCAAAAGATACTGATGGTTTTGAGATGGTGACTGGAAATGCTAAGCGAGGAAAGAAAAAATTGAAGAAATCGCAAAAAGTTGATCCAAGTATTTTAGGTTGGTAGCATTCACCTTTGTGCCTGATTGACATTCGATATATACCCAATTTATTAGCATTCCAACCATAGCTATTCAATTTGGATTTTTTGACAATAAGCAGGAACAGGTCTGATATCTGCACATAGAAATTGAAACATCCATACCTTTCTTCTATAAACCACTTTTTGAGTCAACAACCCTGTACCATCTAGCTCTTATTGGCAAACAGGGTTAGTGTTGTTCATAGGATGTTATTTTTCCATTTTGTTCAAACTTACCCAATTTATTACACCCTATACTTGGGTTAATGAGTCAGACATGATGAACCGAACACCAGGACATTGCACCCAACGAATTTTTGGGAAATCTTACTTTTTACACCAGGTTTTTCTGTGAACGCTGCTTCCGACAGAGTCAATATGGGTGAAATACAAACAGCCGATGACTGAATGGAAAATGATTGCTGGCAATCTATTTTTATCTCAGGACTATACTGTATATTATCACTACTACTTTACCTTTATTTTATTTTCAGCGATAAAAATTTGATTTTTGTTTTAAAAAAATGTGGCAATGAAAGTGGCAAATCTGTATCTTCTGTCTGTACATCTATTTTATTTCAATATATTTGCGATTGTTCCAAGTAAGGCTGGTTAAAATGGAATCATACAGAATTCGAGTCGAAATAAAAAAAATATCCTATTTCTACTATTACTATTATAGCCTCCATTATGATAATTAAGAAATTTACAGTTACAAATTACAAATATTAGCTTAAACGGACTAGAAAGCGATGTATTTTCAATTACACCCAAGTCCAAAAGCAAATTTTTTTATTAAAACGACAAAATACAAACGATTTAGGTCAAAATCAAACTTTAAAAATGAAAATTCCACCTTATTTAGCAAGTTTTTTTTCTTAGGAATGAGTCATGAGTAATTTGAATAATTTGTGCTTCGAATTGTCGAATCAATTTGCCCAGCCCTAGTTCCATGTGAAATATCTTGTTTGGTTTGCCTATTGGAAATAATAGTTCTAAAAGCATTTTAAAGTATCGAGAAGTAAAAGAAAATTCAAAAATCATGATTGTGCCACCCTACCAAATCCAATCGAATCGAAAAATTATAAAATGTTCAAAATCTGCACTTATTTTCTGGAAATATCATTATTATGGATTCCGTTAATTTTAAATTTCCCCAGAATTAGAATTGAATATTCAAATCAAAAGCATGATAATAAATGAACCTGAAATATTATCCTTATGAGCGAAATTTTAATAGAATGATAAGCAAATTCAAGATATAGTCCATTTGTAGCCTTATGCCTTAACAAAATTTATGTTTGAATCAAATAACAACACTTCTACAAAAGTCTTTGCTTCGATTCAATTGGTGTAGCAATATATGTGGCCATGTTTTGCGTTATGGTTAGTGGAAAAGAGCTTTTTTTAGAAGTATAATTGTAAAAATTCTAAGTACGATTTACAGAAATCTCAGCATTAAGATACATACAATTGCAAATTCACATAACTGTGTTTCGCAGCCGTTTCTGTCGACAACGAAAATGACTTTTCCGCTTATGCTATTGCTGAGACTTAAGATTTTTTTTTGCAAAAAATAATTACTTTTATTTGGTGAAATCAGATAACGAAAAATGTAGTGATTTGATGAAATTAGTCCATTGTCCATAATAAAAATGGCAATAATCATGCTTTTGCAAGTATTCCTCTCAATGATAACTTTGATCATAAACGCATGCCCATCGTGAGAGTGTGGCAGTATCTTTCCATTTGGGTCTGTCTGTTTTGTTTGGTTGAAAACATCGACATTGCTGTTGTATTATCCCAATCAGAAATTATATTTTGTCAAGTATGTGCCATCGATCGATCGTGCCTCAGGAGCGCAGTGCATCAGTGACCAATACTTAACAAAACAGGTTTAATTAGACATATATTTTCTGGTTGGAATGGTGCTGATAGTTTTAAAGTCTGATAAAGTTCTGATAGTAGAGGTTTGTCACAGTCTAGCATTTAGCAGGCAACTCTTGCCTATATGGATTTCAATTTTAGATTCAAGATACAAATTAGTTGGAATGCGCGCCCAATTGGGGTGATCCAAGTACATGTATCTGTAATTCTACAAAGGTTTTTCCCAATCAGAAATTTTGCTCTGTTAATCATGAGGCACAAATTCACTGTGACTATGTAACTTGAGCTTAACTAAAAGCATGTGCACGCAATATATATGACAAGTACGAGTAAAAATTTCATTTAAAACGATTGCGTTTCATTTAGGGTATCCGGTTAGCTCAATATGTTAAAACAATGGGAATATGCTTGGAGCTACCATCTCTGATCGTCATGAAGCTAGTTCGAATCGATGGGTGATGATTGTGTCCGATTCGAAACTGGTATCTGCACGAGAGGTCGCGCTTTGCCATATGATTGAGGTGATATTATCGGCTTTCCCCTTCTGCAGGATAAAGATTAAAATCCTTTCCTATTTCTTTATCAAATTTCACTAATTTAATGGAAAAAATAGGCATCTATCAAATCCTCTGGAAGAATAATAAGATTCAGAAGGATTTAATTTGAAAATAAATTTGAATGTGGTAACCCTATATAACTGAGAGCTCTATCTGTTACTCGTGTTGAAAATTTTTTGAAGAAATCATTATATATTTTCATGATGTTTTCCTCACCAATCTTGGTGAATATCGCGTTTATTTCTTCAAAATTCGTTTTTTGTTGTTCTCTTGGACACACTAGGTTCGTGATAGCTCGATAACAACAAAATTGAATTTGTCAAGAGTTGTGTTAAAGCGATTTGCAATTTTTTATGCTGATATTGATCATGTTTAACCCATCTTGCAGTGAAATCATGGTTTATGTAAAATTTTACAACATAAAATGAGGTACATATCATGATTGATACTGCAAAATGAGTTAATGCATGCATATTCGAAAAAACAAATTACTTTTAATAATTGGAATTCATCATAGCTTGGGCATCCCGTAAATCTTGAAAAGCCCAATTTTATTTTGTTTTATTGCTATTGTTGTAATTTCTTCTTAGCGCTATTTATTGCTACTAAATTGTACTATTTATTTTCTTTAACTGATCGCTTTATTTCTCAAAACCTTGAAAGCTTTTTTCTGCGTCCTCGTGTAACTTTTGATTTTGCGAAGAAAATAAAACAAGGTGGTGTATGGTTTTCATAGAACTTTTGTCTGACTTTAGTTTTAGTTCCTGGTGTTATTCTCCTGTTTATTATTATTTCTTGTTTTAGGGCGTCTTAAGGTATACTCTGACAGAAGTCTGGGGGCGTTCTATCTGTGAGGGTGTCGATATTGGGGTGCCTGGCTAGTATTGTTTACCTGACGTCTGAATGTAGTTGTATAGCCTGGGTGGCAGGATTGGTCGGACTCTGAAGCACTTGTGAAGTGGGTGCACCTGTGACCAAGATATTACATCCCTGGTTGAGTAAGGATTTCTGTATCTAACCCTAAGCTTTCAAGCTGCCACAGTGTTTACCGCTGACGATTCACTTGCGCACTACAGTCTATAAGACGGGTTGTCAAAATAGAATTCCTATCATAATATTCTTGCTGTTAAAAAGCTACCACAGGTCATCAGTGGCTCATGCTTGACAGAATAAAAATTCTAACTGCGATAACTCATGCGAAAAAGAGCACCGGTAAAAACCCGCCACTTTTTCAAATTAGGCAATACTTTATATCTGCACAAATTTCTATCTGTTTGGATCTGATTTTCATTTGAACATACAGGCAGGCTGTGGTAAGTCGGAACCAAATTCTCACAAGTAATTCGTTAGCATAAACCAACCGTAGGATAGGAATTCATTTTTATGGTGCGGGAGAGGAAATCCTAGAATACGGCTTAATCATATAGCGCACCACGACCTCTCATGCGGACACCAGTTCCGAATCTGGGGTGAAGGTTTTGACTTAACAATTATTTACTCACTTTCCCTGTGCATGGAATGGTTGGTGGAGGAAGTCGTAAGCAGTGCACCGCAAGGCGTCCAACAGACCTCTCGCATAAAATTATAAATTCGAACCCAAGACGAGCGATGCGTAACTCGAGGCGTATTCCTAACGCTTCACCGATTGAGCTAACCTGGCACCATATTCTGTCGAACCTCCAACACACTGTTACGTAAAATATCGAAAAATTTAAAATATAAAATTTAAAATATTCAGATGATATTATTCAAGATGCAAACAAAGGAGGAATAATTGATTTTCAAATTTTTATTCGGAAGTGCGTAGGGATGCGTTCAACTCCATTTTTGTTATTTGGGTGGTGACTTGGCATTCATCCACTGTACGCGAACCAGTTAGAAAAAAAGAAGTTAGAATGAAAAGCTTAGCACAACGCCATATTAGTCGCCTCTTCATATTGTTTATCATTAGTGCAATGCAGTTCCATTTATTCCTCCACGGGTTTATTTCCTTTTGGTATCGTTTACGGCACTGCGTCCATTTATCGGCTTACGCGAGCATTTATAGTTTAAGCATATTATATGACTGAATACACAGATCAAACCCCACTATAACTGATTAAACATATGTCATGAATATTAAATGGAAATCGGGATTATTTGATACAATTGATCCGCACGAATAGAGTTCTCACTACATGAATGAACATATTATCGTGATTTGGATTTAGCAGTCGCCAACCAAGAGAAACTGTTTCCATGGTTAATTAAACCGGGTTAGACATAGCGTTAACGTCACCAGTTTAGTGAGAAGAATTTCAGATATTTACTTGTTTCAACCAATTGTGCACAATGGTGTATGCTTTATGTTCAGCTAATGTTAGGATAGATTGAGTTTTTATTCTCCTACTTTCATTTCCCAATTCAGTGTTTACCGTTTTTAGCAGTTTCGGGTGGTATATTAGATTGCGATTCTGTGTGTTTGAAAGGCATGAAGTCATCAGGATCTTCATATTTGCGGCAATCATCTGGATTCGTACTGGTTACAAATGTACTCAAAGATGTCGTGCCTTTATGTCATATCTTTCGTAATATTATGGATTGGATTTAGTCAAACAATAACAGTGAGGAAACAAACCGAATTTACCATCGGAATTATTTCATCTGAATTTTTGGATACAAGTCAAGAGCCTACTGGTTCTGCCATGTCGGACGAGCGTTCTCTATCTAATATGGATTCACCCTGGCAGGAAAGAAAACGGTCGGATCGCCTTTCAGTTGCTATCCAGTTCGTTCTTGAAAGTTTTAAAAACGTTTCAAAAAAAGCTCCGGGAGACACAATCATTCATACTGTGGACTCCTCCGTGGCATTGGAATATATACCCTTGCGCTCGCCTTGCGATGCTGGCGAACTTGTGAGCGTGGTGAGCTCAAATAGAAACCGATTCGACGCATATATTATCGGAGAATTTTTAGAAGAATGTGAAGACCATACAGACTTGCGGCGCATGGCAAGTGTGAAACAATACAACTTATTTTGTGATGCAATAGACATTATTTCTAACATGTGGAGCATTCCATGCGTTTCATGGAGTTGCGTTCCAAAAATAAAAGTTTCTCAAGTTTTAAATTTTCGTAAACAGCCTTTTCCGTTCCACATTAAGTTTTTTCCAAACAATCAACAGACTGTGAAAACCACTCTGGCTGTTTTAAAACAGATCGGATGGTTCAATATAGCATTGTTATCAACTGTAGATATTGATCCATGGAATACATTTTGTGGGGAATTGAGAAACGATCTATTGTTGCATAAGGAATTCGCATTAAACTATTATCAAACTATGAATTTCAACGGGAGAAAAAATGAGATCAAATCAATGCGAAATGTAAGATTTTTGAAAAAGATGTTTACCGATTTTAAAAACTCCCATAGTAAAGGTAAGTAGGTATTTGCATAACGTGACAACAGTATCGCCGTTACATTGAAAGTTGAATTATAAGTTGCCAATTGTCATTCTTACGAACACTGCGGCGAAATCATACTTGTAAGTGTAACTTATCCGTAACTAATGTCCACTCATTTTTGAAACCTAAATATAGGTGGTCCATGGCCTTCGCTTGCGGTGGATAAATAGTAAAATAAAGCGCGATCGTATTGTCGGAAAGGCCGTATCACCACTCACCAGTCACCAACACCCTTCAAGAATAGAATTTTGTTACTGGCTAATACACATGATAGGGACGCAGTCTCTACGCAGGCCCATGTCTAGCAGCTGTTGCGTACAGGCCAACCGATAGGTTCACCGACAGGTCGCAGCAAAAAGGTTCCGAAAAAATAGACGGTTTTCATGTCTTCAAATCTAATTAAATTATTATACGCTTTGCAGTTCTCCTCATATGTGCTCCGACATCTTACGAAAATAAAGACGATAACAGTGCCGTAGATCTGTTCATGACCGCAGTAGCAGCATTATCCTCAAATCAGGCATATATCTGGATGGACCCAGTAGGAAAATTTTACAACGAAAATAAACTGCGTGACGTCGTGAAAATAAAGAAAGAAGAAGAAAGACACAGAAAGTTGGAGAAACAAAAAGAAAATTCACGAAAGAAAAGAGAAGTTGAGACTTCCGTACTGGTCAATTTAGAACAATATCAGTACAAGAATAAACATCCTAACTTTACGGATTTTGAATTGATAAATTTAGTGTTCGATCAAATATCAGGCAAGCCATCAACGATTTTGAACAGACTCATAAGAAGCGTTGCGGTAGTCGACACCAGTAATTCCGATGGTGTAATGGAAATAAATAAAGCAGATTCTTCTAGTAATCCCGATTCAAAAATAAAATCACACAATATCATGTTATTGTCACCAGTATTAGAACATATACTGGAATCCCGAACACAAATTTCTCCGGGAACATCCAGTGAACAATCGGGATATGGTTCTCACGGATTGTCTGCATTAGGAGTATATTTTACTGATGCTCTTATTGTTCTGATAAAAACCCTTCAACGTCAAGCAAAATTTGACTATGAAATTAAAAGCATAAGGTAAGACCAAAAGGTTTGATGGATTTTTAAGATCTGAAACAAATTAAATATAATGCGGAGCCTCGTAATCGTCATTATTAAGGTCTTATAAAAGTTTATGCTAAGTACCAGCTTTTCATGTAGTCCTAATTTCTAAAATGTCAAACTCCTGGTCTTCCTGTAAAACTTTTTGTTAGCATTTTGTTTAAAACTATTTCAATATAGCACAAGATAGCATTTTTTATATTGATCGTAAAACTTTGCGTGGTACCAAAGGGTTATATCAACATATTAAATTACTGATTCAAATTAAGTTTAAAAGATGTATTTATTCTTGAATTAGTGACGTTCGGTCAAATATTTTTTTGTTCTTTTTCAGCAATCAACAAATTCTTGAAAATGTTCGAGATATGAAATTCTCGGAAATGCCAAGATTTTCTGAAACTAAACTGTTGGAAACTCCTTCATATTATTTGTATAACTACTTAGATATACCCGAAGGTAATGAATAATATCTTTTGTTTTCCAAAATGATTAACTAAGAATGCACGGCACAATATTTCAAAATCATGAACTCTGGTAATTGATAGAGTTCTGATGATGTGGAAGCTTTTTGAATCACTACAAGATAATGAATTGGAATAACCATCTGGCCTCCCTCAGCATATTCTAATTAGCAATGCAAATTTAGTAATCATCAAAAACCGACTGTCTTTTTAATTAGGTTGATTTTATTTGATTAAATGGTAGATTTTCCGAGGGCGCGCAATATTTTTTTAAATTGATCAAATTAAGGCTCTTAAAAGTTCATTCTCCTATTATTTTCGGCCGTCGTGGACAACATAATCATCATGTTCACGATGATGTTATTGAAGTTTGTTAACTGAATGCAGCTGCTATTTGGTATAATGTTTGATCAGACTCGCCAACGTGCCTTTTTTAAACAGTATTTTTTGCGCGAGAGATGGTATAGAAGCAGCGCGTAGCAAAATGAAATGTCTGACTTGGATTTGAAAACTGCTTATCAAAAACGTCACTCAAAACACTCTTGTTGGGAAAAGGGCCGTTTATACCTAGCTTTATAGTCCAGGTTCAAGGTAAATTTGTCACCGCATAAGATTCTCAATCAGAAGACGTTATTGCGACAAGCATTATCTTCAAATAGATCTCGCGCTGCATCAGCTACTCGTACAGGTCAAGCTTCAAATTTTTCTTACTCAATTTTGTTTTTTAAATTTAAATTTCAGCTAACAAAGAAATAACTTCAGTCATGGTGCCGGTAATGGACATTTTTCTTTCAAGGGATGGAAGAGCTTTCGAGGTAACTTTATATTTCTATATAACTGCATATTAGAAAGTTTGAAAAGCATGTTTGAGAGCGGGATATAAATTTTATTTATAAAAAATAAATTGATTTTGCTACAAATCTTTAAGAAACATTAATTATTAAATTGCTCTGAAAGTTGAAAAAAACATTATTTAAACAAATTTAGTAAAACTGATGAAATTAATTGGATTTTGAGGCTGTGTGAAGGCCAAAGTGTCGACTTTAATTTGTGATCCTCAATCTGAAGCAAATGAAAGTTACAACGAAGGAATGGGTAAAATGAATATCCACTCTAAATGTTTGAAGTATATTTAAATAAAACTCTGATTTTGACCGTTTATCCGTTCTATATCCGCAATTACAAGCGATATTTTGTTAAATAGAGTTTATTGATAGACAGTGCCAGGTTGGCACGATCCATGCTCTACAATAAAATATCTACATGCATTACAGACAGCATTAATCTCATCCTTGTCAGAAATATTTGACCAAACAAGTTTTGTTGAATATTAGTCACTGAAGCAAGGTCCATCTGCGGCTCATACTTGGCAAAATAAAGTTTCTGATCGGGAGAGTTACAATAATTTTTATTAATGTTTGCTCCAAGCAAATCCAGAAGCAGCGGTTAAAAAGAGCCAACTAACACAACCCAAGGGCAAAGAGCGAATACAAAATGTATCACCAGCGAATAATCGGAAAGCCTCGCCCACGCGAGTGAACTGCCATGTCGGGGTGCAGTGAGTGGTGTCTGCTCTGGATGTGTAAAAAGTCTTTACTATACATAAAATCAATTTTTAGATGAAAGAAAAAGTGCCTGGTGGATTGATCTGGTCAAAGAAAGGAAGACCGAAAGCAGATGGCGATTGCGGCAAAGATGACTTGTTTTGTCATGTGACAACAGGAAATTTGAGGGTTGTTGATTTATTCATTGCAATGCTGGGAATGACTTTGGCTTATATAGTTACATACGCAATATGGAGACTATCGAGGTTAGTGGAAATAAGATGAAAAAAAAATTATTTACTAGTATAGCATGTTTATCTTCTTGGCTTTTAGGGTTTTACTGATTGGTTTTCCATTAACATATTTTTTTTTATTAAAATTCGCTAAGAGTAAGGCTGCGGGAGACATATAATACTTAAAAAGTATACGAATCTTTGGGAATTTTTCTACATCACAGTGCCGGATAATGAAATTTGAGTTGCATTCGTCATGTACTTTTATATTTATTTTATAATAGGAAGAGACGGCCTTCATTCGACATTGGATCAGGAAAATTATTTTTATCCCAAGAAGATTTGAGATTACTGAGGTATTATTTTTTTGGTCCATCCTATTTACTCTTTTGTAGGGGCTACATGAACGTTCTTTTATCTGTGACCTTGCGAAGTCTCAAAAATCGTTTGTGAAAGAATTATTGGCACCTCTTTGGTATTTGTATCGTCGATCGTCGGCGCGATCCATCAGTGGCTCATGCCTGACAAAACATGTATTGATGAAATTTTTCTGATACGGGTGGGGGTCTTGATTAATGAACGAATTCAGAAGTTATGTTAACTAGTTTGTACAGAGTTCAGGTGTTCTATTGCCCATATACTCATAGCACGATATAGGTATCATAGATAAACAAAACCGAATTATTCGATGAACATATTTTTTATACAATGGATTTTCTGATTACAGGCGTTAACTACATGATTCATATCTCAATTTACCGGGCAGTATAGGAAATCCAATGGACTTGATTAATCAATAAAAATAGGAAATACCAAAATAATAAAAGTTAAGAAAAAACGGATTTTTAAATAGATAAATTTGTTTCTGCAGTTTTCATTTTCATAATATGTTTTTTCTTCAAATTTCAGTCCTGGAAATAGAATGAAATCAGGCATGGGGGGTTCAGCAATCGATTTTTCATCTAATACATCTCGTGTTGCAAGTGTTTGTACATTGGCTGTTGATCAAGTTCCTACCATTGCTCCTGGTGAAAACGCTTTGGCGACGTTGGACGTAAGTACAATCCCAGCACGTATATTATTTAAAATAAAACACGGTTTGTTAGAGGAACGGTTAATTATTGGTTATAAAGATGTTCCGGTATATTGATAATTGGCGCTCTGCAGTCAGCAATATTCTGCAACTCAATGTATTTCTTCTAGCTGCACAGGCGCGATCCATCGCTTTTCATGCTTGATAACATTAAATTGTCAAGAAAGCAACGAAAGTTGCCATAATTAGAAAACCCTGTTATTGAATTCACTTGAAGGTTGGAAGAAGTAGGACCTGTGATAAGCCATGGGCTGAAGACATGCGGAATTCTACCACTTTATCAAGGCTAGGGCAAAACCGAGTCATTTGGGATTCGAATCTTATTCGGTAAATTTTTTGACTAAGTATGTTAAGAAGACACATCTCCCACGAAGTTATTTTCGTGGAGCTTGATAATTACATATTTGATCTGGATCTTTCAGGGTGAAATGGTGTTTATAAAGAGATTGCAGACAAGTACACAAGAAAATTGGAAGACAACAAAAGATGTATTGCGAACGGTAACTTAAAAGTCTTTTATTCAAAGCAATTTTGTAGAAATTACCAACCAAAAATTTCAGTAATGCGCTACAATTTAATACATTTGTATGGGATTTTTGAAATCAACTATCGAAAAGCTAAAGTAGGTCAATGACGAAATAGGCAACGAGATGTCGTTATCGTTGTATCCAGTTATAAATAAAACATTCATGTCAATATGGACAGGAAAAAAACGCAGCAAAATCACTGCTTAATAACAGTAATTTTACTTGATGTTATTGAAATAAAACTATGAAATTGGATTTTTCGCCATTCTTGGCCTAAATCTTTCATGTCGGATTTTAACTTTCATACAAATATACAATCATTGCAAATGAACTTTTATTTATAGTGTTCATCGGTTCAGCAAATGCTCAAAGTTTTACTTGCAGCGAATGTTTTAGTGTTTTAAAATCTGAATTTTAACGCAATAAATTGGATAAATTGTACGAATGCCTGGCAACAAACTATACAAAATACTCTTTTTAGCTATCAGGAATGAGGCAGGAAAACTTGTGTTACACCTACGGTATGTACCACGGATCTACAATGCAAGGTCTGGTAATGGAATATTGTCCACGTGGAAGTTTGCAGAGACTTATTATGAATAAAGAATGTAAACTGGACATCACATTCATGTTATCGATGATTCATGATTTGGCCAAGGTAACTATAGCATTATTTAATATTGATTTTTTTTTATGAAATTAACTTTAAGTAAGGTCGGAAGCAGTGCCTAAAAGAAGCTAACGGGCACTAAAAGGAACTAATAGCAAGGATCTGTTACAAGTTGTAGTACCAGCAACTGCACTCTTGGCGGAAAACATCCGAAACATAACTGAACCACCACGGTAAAAGTGCAGTGAGTGGTATCTGCCCTGGGCGATGATAACACCATTCACTACTTCCACTGATAGCAACAAAACGTTGATTATAATTTTTTCTTGTTATTCATTTTAGTCCATGAAAAATATAGTCCAATATTATCTATTTTTTCACAAACTATATTTTAAATCCATTAAAAAAATTATTGTAACTAAAAACAAACTGGGGCTATCTGCCACCGAAGATTTGAAGTGGCCATCTTATGCAGTCGTTATTTTAGTTTAGTTCAAACTCAATTGAGTTAGGTCAGTCGTAATCATAAAAAATAATACAAAACTATAATAAAATGACATATTACACAAATTCAGGAGAATTTCAATTTGTGACCCTGAGTCGGAAGATTCATGCTGGCAAAAATAGTTCGTGATTCAAAAAGGATTAGGAAAATTAATGATTCAAACTGTGTAATTGCAGGGAATGAAATACATCCATGGAAGTTCACTGAAATGTCACGGAAGACTGAAATCATCCAACTGTTTGGTGGATTCGAGATTCGTTCTCAAAATTACAGATTATGGAACCAACAATATTCATAATTCACTCGTGAAAATTCAACAAAAAGGAGAGAGTGCCGCAGGTATGGCAATGTAATTGAATTATTGAATTGAATTATTCTGAATATTAACTAATATCTCCTTTTTAGTCACAAAAATTCGATATGGCGAGCCAGTAGCAGCACCAAAAAAGAATCAGCTAACGGCCGCTTATACGGAGCAGATCTGTTGTATCAGCAACTGCACTCTAAGTGAAGACCTCCCAAACAGAAATAAACCACTATTGTGAAGAGCAGTGAGTGGTCTCCGCGCTGATCGATGGTGAAACCATATACCGCTTCTTTGTTTCCTTTTAGTCGCCTCTTACCACGTTCAGGAAACACGTTAAGGGAATTCACAAGCCCGCATCTAGCAAGTCCCTTTTAATGGAATGGAATATTTTTAATAGTTCGAAGTACAGCTCAATTTGCTGCGAATTTAACACTAAATGAAAAAGTTACACTGAAATCATTTATGCGAATTCGTCACGTTATATATGGCTTATGATAAGGTCCAACCAGTTAAATCATAAATTTTATTTGTTAAGCATGTGCCACAGATGGACCGCGTCTCATGGAAGCTTTGGCAAAATATTCCCTATTGGGATCGACAAAATATTTATTCTGTTTGCGTCAAGTTGATTACAAATCCCATGGTAACAAACGTCAATGCCATTTCCCCTTAAGAGCGATTATGCAATCCGATTTAAAAATTAATGTGAAACATATCGACTGGTACTCTGCTATTAACAGGGTATTAATTACTAAATATTGAATTACGATTCAAAAAATCAATAAAATCATCATCAATATAATTATATCATTCCAGCAACATTCAACACAATTTGTCGAATGATCGCGACGCCAGCAAAATGTTTTGCTGATAAAAGGATATGTCGATCGCAACGAAGTCGAAATTATGCCGGAATATTCGAAATCGGCATATCGGCATATTATGTTGGCATTGCAGGTTAAAGAAATCTGATTCGAGTCCCGAAGAGTCCGACTCGTTAATCCATGCCCACTACCAGATCATATCTACCCAACAATTCTAACTTTGTCCGTCTATAAGTGGTCGCTGGTAAAGGGCCCTGGCTATAAAAACAATGCTCCTGGGTTAATACATCATATTATATAATTGTATTTAGTATTGATATTGGAACATGCAATTGTATTAGTACTAATTAAAATATGTTACTTGAGGTCATCCGGAAATAAGAAAAAATATGCAGATTGGTATACGAGTAAAATTTCTCCCATTTCGAATATAATTATGAAAACAAATTAATTATTAACATCATAGACATACAATAAATGTCAGGAAAATTTGGGGTTTTCATCTCGTTGGTCAACATAATCCACGTATGCAGTACCATTGTCTATCTGTGGCGACGAGAGAAATCGCCACAATACAATAATTTATTCACCCTGCACTCGGCGGCCAGTTAAAGACGAACAGGGTCAGAATGTTACTGGGAAGATATTATCTTCCGGTGGGCAATCCCTCCCCAAGTTATCACACGTTGGGATGAGCAGTGGGCATGTATTAACTTGCCGGAATGGCCGGAATTCGAAACCGAGATCTCCAACCGGGTATGTCAGTATTATAACCACTAGGCCATCGCGGCCACATTTGACAGAATAGGTTTTCTCTGAATATATAGAAATAAAGATTAAGCGAAACCAAAGATCAACTTGAAATTAGCAGAAACCCTGAGCTATCGTCCATTGATGACAACCTAGTTATTTTTTTAAAAGCAAAACGAAATTAACGCGAAATTAGGTAAAATATTACTAGCTAACCTAGTTTCATTTTCGAAACTAGGTACTACTAACTAGATTAAAAACCAGGTAAACTAGGTAATTATCACCTGGCTGCAATTAAAGCATTTTTAATCGATTTTAAGGTTAAAATATTCAAAATAGTCTATTTTGAAAGCTATTTTTATAGAAGAATACAATTTACCTAGTTTTTTTATACTGGGTTCCTAGTTTTTTCTCGCCACCTACCGGTAGGTAAGTTTTATATTCTTAAAACTGGGTAAAAGTATTTTGAAAATAAACTAAGGAAACCAGGGAATTTTCCCTAGAATTGCCAACACTACTATCGTAAGCGATCCTTAATGTGGTATATTGAGTTTAAATTATGTTAAGGAAGTGTATTGAATTTCACTGGTATAATCAATAATCATCGATAATTATATTATTGAGAAAAACGGAAGGACGGAGTTGAAAGGAAAAATGTAGGTTTGGGAAAATCTGTTGGGTGCATTCTATGGAAATTTTTGTGTTGTGTCTATAGTTACAGCTGTACCTGCAGCTATCGGACATAGATCATATCTTAGTTTCGGTGCATTTAGATTTACTTTGGACGGCGCCGGAGTTATTGTTGGATGAAAGTAAGAGAAGAGATGGATCGCAGAAAGGAGATGCTTACAGTTTTGCAATCATATGCCAGGTAACTTGTAGATTTACTCGTATATACTCATTATTGCCTAGAAATATATCAAAAGTGAAAATACCTGTTAAAAACTCGTAAAATACAAAATCCTGAAGTAAGTATTTTTTAATTAATAATTATGTAATATAACATATGTATTGGAAAAGTTTTTACAATTTAATTTAATTAATACTATTAATTAATAATTATTTTTTTGTTTTCGCAGGAATTGTTTCTACGAGATGCACCATACTGCACCCTGAATTTACCACCAGAAGAAATCATAAAGAGGGTAAAAGCGGGAGATCCAGTAACGAGGTGATATTTCATTTGAAGCTTCTAATAATAATGAAACATAGCCAGACATCAGTCGAGGCTTATTTTGTTCAGTTTTGTGTGAAGACCAAAAAAGCGCCTGGAGATGCCCAATTCAGAATTCCCAATGTTTTTTAGTTTGATTTATTTGAATACAATTTGGTATTAGATGTTTAGATATAATAAGCAATTCAAAACTGGCGATCGCTCGTGAAATTACCAACTATCGTGCAATATTAAACACGCATATCGTCAACAAATTTCATGTCTATATTTAAAAAAAATGCTCTTTTTTGTTTTGTTTTTCAAAACAGATTTGAATATACCAGTACTGTAGAATGGCTTTCGAAAATGTCTTAAAATACTTCTAGCTATCCATTTTGAACATTTTAACCGTGCTCTTGATAAGACTCATCTATTTTTTAAACTGGAAAATTACACTCTTATTGAGTCGGGCTCGACATACATAGAAAATGTATTTTGCTAAGCACAACCCACAGATTTTTTTTATTGAAATTCACTCTGAGCAAGGCCGGAAGCAGTACCTGAAAAGAACCAATTTGCGGCCACTTAATAGCAACAAGCTCCTACAAAATGTAATCCTAGCAAATGCACTCGAAGATGAAAACATTTCAAACGGAAATGAACTGCTATGGTAAAGGGCATGGAATAGTTCCTGGCCTTGGCGATGGTAAAACCATCTATCATTTCTTGGGCTTCATCTGTGACTCGCATTTGATAAAACATATTTTATTTTAAAACATATTAGTTGTTAATAATTTTTATCCTTTCAGACCCACACTCACCGACGAACTGATATCTCCAGAAATGATGAGAATTATAAAACAATGCTGGCAACAACAACCTAACCTCAGGCTTGCATTCAGGTTTATTTATTGATAGTTTTATTTATCTTATTTATTTTGTGTAAGAGTGGTATTTTACCTGTGGTTTGCTCATATCTGAAAATTTATTTTGTTAAATATAAGTGACATACCTTTTTTATTGAAATTCACTCTGAGCAAGGCCGGAAGCGGTGCCTAAAAGGAACCAACTAACGGCCACTCAATAGCTACTGAGCTACTGAAAGATGAAGTACCAACAACTGCGTTCTAAACGAAAAACTTTCCAAACGGAACTGAACCTTCAGTGAGTGGTATCTGCCCTGGGCGATGGTAACACTATCTACCACTTTTTTGCTTCTTTGTAGTCGCCACTTAAGACACGCAGGAAATACGTTACGACTATTTCAAAGCCCGTACCCACAGGGTAGTAAACAAAATATGTTCAGGAAACGATTGGCCTATCTGGAACTAAGTTTGACCAAAACAATATCATACTAATTTTTCTGCTCATTGGTTTATATTATAATTTGTCGTCAGTACTTTGTCATTAATATACTCTATATACTGTCGACCTCTAGTACTAATCAAAGAAATTTCAGTCTGATTGTTTGCTATTTTTTGTTTAAATTTCACTCGGCCAATGTAGAAAAATTTCCTCATTTATGTGCTGCTTTGTTACTCCAGCAATTCCTTAATGGAAATTACGCTTGGCGACTAACCAAGTATGGAACTTCTGATTACGCGGACTGGACGGGGGTAACGCACGATTGTACTCGAGTGTTTACTAGCCGAATCGTAATATTTGAGACCTGAAAATAAGATCAGTTTTTGCTCCAATTTGTTTATAAAAAATGACGTTCGAACTTTTATATTATCTGGAATTGAACAGCATCATGTATTCCAAGATATGCTGAGTTAAAAGCTATATGATCCCTTTACAGCGTCATAAATAGCGAAATGAAGAAGATGCGAAAAGGTAAAAAACACAACATTGTTGAAAACATGATGAAACAATTGGAAGAATACAGTAGTAGTTTAGAAGATTTAGTTGCTGAAAGAACAGCTGAACTTGATGAGGAAAAAAAGAAAACTGAATCACTATTGATGAGAATGCTTCCCCCGTAAGTGCCTTGCTTTACGAAATTTAAAGAATAAATTTTTTGCTGGCAAAGGCGAGAAAAATGTCTCCCGATCGCGTTCGACAGTTTTGTTGATTGTGGATAAAATTTTTGATCCATCTTTGATGAAATAAAACCTCTCATCGTGTAAGTTTACAATATTTCAACCAACGATACACAATAACAAAAGTAATTTATTAGTTCCAAAGCAGGCCAAGCAGTTGCGATAATATGTTATAAGACAGTGTATAAAAATCGTCAAGGTATTTGTAATTATATCAATACTGGGTTGGTGAACGTAAAGTTTTGAAGATACGCGGTCAGAATGGTTTTTAGACGTTATGCTAAATCACGTGTACGTCCCAGTCGGTTATATTTTGAACAAAAATATTTCCTCAAGTATAAGTCACTGACGAATCAGGACGTCGAGGCGTGGTCCATATGTGGTGACTCATGCTTAACAAATTAAAATTTCCGATTAGTCAAACTGAACGAAACTTCTTATTCTTCTATTCCTTCCAATCAGATTCTTTTATCGATGGCAAAAACTGTTTTCTTTTTTTAGATCGGTCGCACATAAGCTGATGGCAAATGATATAGTCATTCCAGAGACTTTTGAAAATTGCACAATTTATTTTAGTGACATTTGTGGATTTACAACAATATCACTGGAGAGTACTCCTATGCAAGTGAGTGTGAAATAAAGGGTTCGAGAAGCAATAGCAATTTCTATGTTAGCCCTTTATTTTAACTTCGTCATGCTGACAAGTGTCAAGAATATTTCGTATCATTGTAATTCATTCTAAACAGCTCGGTATCTGCTCTGGACGATGATAAAATGATCTACTATTTTTTTACTTTTAGTCGCCTCTTACGATACGCAAGAAATGTATTAGGACTATATTTTAATTATAAGTTTATAAAGGTATAATAAACGTTGAATTGCACCTTGAACGCACTTTTGTGTGGGATAAGCGATTTGAATTATATTTAATACCATTTATTATTTTGCAGGTTGTAGATTTATTAAATGATTTATATACATGTTTTGATGCAATTATTGAAACATATGACGTTTATAAAGTGGAAACAATCGGAGATGCATACATGGTTTCTTCCGGTATACCTAAGGTATGTTTTGTTAATCTTATATGACGGTTAAAGTGTTATTTATAATTTATATATTTTGTATTAGTGGTAAGAAGTATTTGAAAATACAGTTTAGAAGGGAGGGAGTCCATGACATTAGATTGAAGCATGACCTTTTAGGTTCGAATAACAGAATACCAAAATGGGAAATTCACTCAATCAGTATCCAAAAATCTGCTGTATTTTTGTTTTGATTGTAATTTCTGTAATACGTTTTCAGTCATTTTCTCCCGTGATTTTTGTATAATCTAACCCACAAACATCAAATTATTTTTGAGTTTATTGTGTACATTGATCATGAACTATATATATATAATCTATCTGTTCCACAATGAAGATCATATTGAAATATCATTGCATGTTTATTGTTGTATGATACACCCCTGGACAAAAAAAATTATATTCGGTTTCGTTATATTTTTAGCGCATTGGAGATAAGCACGCATCAGAAGCAGCGCTGATGGCTCTGGATATTATGAGTGCAACTGCTTCATTCAAAATTCGCCATATGCCTGACACTGTTTTAAGAATCAGGATAGGACTTCATTCAGGTACGTGACGTTTTTTCGTGGAAGTCTAATTTATAAAATAATGGAAAAATAAAATTTCAAACTGCAGTTCAATACATTATAGATTAGCAATAGATCCGATCCGGCGAATTAGTAATACATCAAAACTTTTTGATTTAGTTTACATTATATGAAATATTATATATGCAGAACCTAATTTCTATGAACTAATTTTTACCTTGACAGTTAATGACTAGAATGACACTCGAGTCATCGTTTCGATGACTTGAATCACGTCGATTCATCAAGTAAAATAACATGACTTGATATAGTGCAGATGTTATTTGACCCGGACCTTGGTAAGAGAACTTGACATCAAAGTCTGACTGCTAATATAAGTGAACTTCGAAATACGAATCTCTTGATAACTTGCTTATTCACTGATGGGCTGACATCGGTGTCTTTTTTGAAAACTAGTAAAAACTGAGACATCCATGCCCGTAATCCAATATTTTGTATCTTGCAGGAAAAGCGGTAGCTGGAGTAGTTGGGTTGACGATGCCCAGATATTGTTTGTTTGGAGATACAATCAACACTGCTTCAAGATTGGAGAGTACTGGAATTCGTAAGTCCCTTTTTTAGCAATTTTCAGCAACTTAGTAGTGAAATTGCAATTTGAAAGTTTTCTCTTCTAGAAATATTTTTCAATTACGTTTGCGAATAAATGAAAAAACGTGCACGTAGATCTTGTTTGCCAAAGAAATTTTCAATACGGCATAATTCGCTAGTTTAAGGTAGAACATTCAATACACATGGATTACAATATAACATTCCTATTTTCAGCAAGTCGTATACACGTCAGTGATTCAACCTATGAAATGTTAGTCAAAAGTGATATGGGATTTCAATTGCAAGAACGTGGCACGATAGAATTAAAGGTATAATGAGTAAAATTTATATCCACTTACAATCACCCTTCCGGGTGAATCACGCTTGTCGCTAGCCAAAAAGGTTCAATTTCAATTATTAAATATACAGCCTCCGCCGCTTTTAAAACCAAAATTTGCGAAAGAAAACTTTTGTTAGTGTACATACGCTTCTATTTTGTTTTTAATCGCCAAAAGGCTTACCAAAAAATTGTAAAACTGTGTTCCAAATGTCTTCAACGGTCCGATTACAAAAAATTACCAAGTCGGATATTGAATTTTGCCAAGTATAAGTCAAAGACGGACCACGCCTGTACGGCGCGATCCAACGGTGAAGCATACTCAACAAAAATTGTTTTATCAACATTTTTTCTGACTGGGACTGGCTTTACTTTGTTTACTAATTCACAACTCTCTAAAATTTCCAAAATGTGTTGTACATTCCATTGATTCCATTTTGATTCGAAAAGAGACTATCCACTTCGCAAAAATATTTTCCACGGTGTTCGGCATGGTGACACCTCTATGGTACAGGTACTAAATTCTTTCTCGATTCAAGAGACAATATCTATATGGGAATAAAAAGAATATATAGAATGTATAGGATAAATATTATTAAATACCGATTTAAACTTGAATTTCTTTTGAACTTTTCTTGCTGCTCCATCACACAGGGTAGGGGTATGATGACAACATACTGGCTACTAGGTACAGATGATTGGAAGAAACCATTGCCGACACCAGGGGATGTGAATGGTCCATCGCATGGTATAAAACTAGTAAAAGTAAGTAATATTAAGTTGATTCAAGCATCCTGGATTTTGCTAGCTGTTATTCCGTCTCAAGAAACAAAAACCATAGGAAAAATATAGCAAAATGAAATGATGTTCAAAATATTGCGCCATCTGAGCGTGGTAGATTTGTGCACAATACAGGACAAAATTATAATTCTGATTGAGATAAACCTTTGTCGAATCATGGAAATGAGGAATCGAATCACCCAAATAGGACATTTTATATAAATAGATTCGAAAGATGACTCCCCTAGCTATAACCTTCAGAGCTTATACGTAAAAATGTTTTACAGCACAGAATAGAATTTTCATAAAGATCGTCCATCTTATATTCCATAGTATGTATATACATGATATGAAAATGAAAGGGACACTATCATGACGGAGTCAGGCACTCACGTGGCGTTAACTAAAATTGCATTGTAAAAAATAAATATATATTTTATCGAAAAATAAATAAAACATCATATTTTATAAGGACGGACGGTTGATCGTTTCTTATCCCAAGACCGTTTTAAAAT
Source organism: Styela plicata (assembly GCA_963675895.2). NCBI lineage: Eukaryota > Metazoa > Chordata > Ascidiacea > Stolidobranchia > Styelidae > Styela > Styela plicata. The sequence continues at coordinate 15,379,639 of OZ023140.1, forward strand.
GCGGATTTGCGGTGCGTTTTTTTTTTTGGATTTCAGTCGCAAAAATATACTACGAAATCAAACACAGAAAATCATTCGCCGCTTCCCTTCCTCGTGCCGTCACCTAAATTCTAAGTATAAATGTGGAAGCGACGCTCATATGCGATCCCACGACATTTCACCTATTTCATTGGGGTGATTGTATATTGAAAAATATATTCATCGTATCTGTGTGGTATCGAAGAAAACGATTAAACAGGATTAATATTGGATGAGATGATGTTAATTGAAATTTGGACAGATTCATGACTGAAGTATCAAGTATGATCATTTTAAATAACGTATAATTTAAAAAATTTTCATCTGCCGTTGCACTGGATTTAATTTTTCATGGAGAATCAAGTGACGTTGTCTGTAAATATCGCCAGGAGCTTGACATTTTCTATATATTTCCGAAAACTGGTATTTTACGTGCATTCTTTTAAGCCGAAATGAACTTGCCAGTCGCGCCGATCTGGGGCAGAATGATCAGCAGAATCACTGATCTTGTTCATACATAGTCGAATACTGAACTCATATTTAACATTTTTAGAATGCCGTATCGGCAACTGTTGTTGCATCGACTCTTGCATCGCAATCTTCCATCGATTCTAATACAAATTCGAAGAAGGATAGGTAATAATATTTTTTTTCATACTCAGACTCACCACAAATGCATTTATATTCCAAAAAAGTGCATTATTTTCAAGCTATAGATGATATTCGTGCATGGTCACCGTCCGCCCATGCTTAACCAAAGAAAATTATTGATTGGGATTATGATAATTTATTTATCGCTCATGTTCGGACGATCCTCATTATCACTAGAAATTTTAGTTTGAAATGGGACTGAAATGATTATGATTTGGCGTAAATTAACCACAAACACACCACTAATGTACTAATAATGCCAAACTAATGTATATACGAAACTTATTGCAAAAGAAGGAAATGGTATATGGTTTCACTATCGCTCATGGCAGATACCACTCACTGCACTTTTTCAATTCCGTTTCGAATGTTTTTCGCTCGGATTTCCGGCCTTGTTCGATGTAAAAAATTGTAGGTATGAGGGCCGAGGTCAATGGCCGCGTTGCCGTATTCCCCAGTCAGCACCTGATATTTTTTATGCCATTGTTCAATCTACTTTCTCATATCATTTCCTGGTCGACAAATATTAAAATAGCCCTTTCTATACAGAGCATCCACTTCATCAAAAGTAGGAAAACTTGGTGGAACTGCAGGAAAATCAGCAAATAAAACAAACAACAATAACAACATCAACAACAACAATATTTTTCAGACAGGAGAGAATGGTTTTCACTGGGTAATAGCAAATCATAGACAAGAAAGAATGGTATCCACAGCAAAAACAAATTTTTTTAAAACGAAGAGAGTTTCTGATATAAGCCCTAAGAGCAACGAAACTGGATAAGGGATGCAAAAAACTGGAAAAGGGGTTGTTGATGGAACTCGCAACTTTTTATAGCATTCCGGGCAGGATTTTACTGAAGGTTATTTTGTCCAGGATAAGGGACTGATGGATCAAACCGCCTTTCAACTGCATATCGTACATTCCTGATCGGAAAAATTTCATCAAACATATGTCACTGATGAATAGCGTCGATGAGACGTGGTTCATCAGGGGCGCATGCTCGACAAAATAAAAGTTCTGATAGAGTATAGCATATCAACTATATATTCAACACAATGATATGAAGTGCTAAGACATACCTTTTGAGAAAATCGGTATTGTGTATGGACCACTAATGTTTCACGCCGACGAGGTGTGGGTCATTTGTGACTCATGCTCGACTAAACAATTTTTAGGTTGGAGAATGCAGTAATTGAACAAATATATGACGACAAACATTTTCAGTTCAATCTTATTCAATATAACAACTTTGGATAAAACACCAAAGCTAGATTCTTACAATCCATGTTATTTGAATTTCTAATATAATATACAGAACTATACTATTTTTATTCTAAATTTTTTCGATTTTGATGAATTTATTTGAATACAATTTTTAGTCGATTTCATACCTCATGCGTCATAGAAGTTGTTTCATATACTACGCAAACACTATATAGGGTCTATAATATAAACAATTTCAGGTGTATATGCCAGTAAATCTTATGATTAATAATTCTTTTTATCTTTATTCGTTATGTAAATATCTATTTAATTTGTGTGCGAAAGATGTGTATTTATTAAATATATTGAAATATTAAATATCTTGTTATTTTGGTTCGACGTTTTCGTGGGTTATCGACAAAATTTGCAGGTAACGAGTGGTAAATAACAATTTGCTGAAGCTGGCTAGTATGCGGACAGAAATCATCAGTGACTCAAACTTGAATATTCAAGTTTTAACTGGGAAAGTCTGGGCGAAACTTATGTATTTGCTCACACTGAACAGAAATGAAGCGAACTATCTCGCACTCGGATTTACAGCAAGAACAGTATATGTCCATTTTCGCTGTTTCGAGAACAACTTCATTAAAGTTTTTAGAAGTTTCAATGGCTTGCAGCAACAAGGCAAAAACCCCTCATACTTCTTGTTTTTGCCACACAGTCCATGTTGATGTCTCGTGTCCGTTTTGTGGACATAATACCTGACAATTAGATCTGAATTAAAATAATAATTTCAATAGCTCTGTAAAATTAACTTTTTCAAGACATCTCTCAACAAGATTTTACTTCAAAACTCAACAAAAAAATTCACAAAATATCAAACAAAAAACGACCAATAGCGTCCAAACTCAAAGCGGTGATAACATCTTGTCGATACATAACTGTCTCGTTAAGTAAAGTGACGCTAGGATAAAGATTTCCATGCATGTAGACATTTAAATCATTGTATGTAGTGGCACCAAAAACTCATCAACAAGATTTCGACAAAATTAGACATAAATCGTTCTGGCACTGAGCCTTCGATATATAACCCATGCCTGTCACACGTCTAAATTCTTTACGCTTTTTCATGCAATTGGAGTACGGGATTGACGCAAGCGATTAGGTTAATCAAAGTATTTATCGTGAGATTTTCGTCATTCGAGATCCGACCGCCATTTTTCGATGTACAGTAGTCAGTCACGTGCACATGATAGTAAGCTTAATAAAAAACGACAGATTTGATACTTCTTATTATTGGATATTTCAAGTTACTTACTACCAATCATTTAAATTCTATCAGTTTAATTGTAATTTATTTATAACTGAGAGTTCATTGGTACATTACTGTTGATAAATTTCAGTTGATTAACTGGAAGTCAGTGGTGCATTAAAACTTTTGTATAGGCGATACAGCAGATATGGGCAACATATGGGGATCCTTATCCGGAATAGCCTTTGCAAACTAATTTGCTTTTTTCATTGAATTGATTGTATTTTGAATTGATTCAATACATAAGACAGGTCAGGATATCATCTTTATACAACGTCAGAGGATAGCCGAGAATACTACTTCATTATTTGGTGAACCACGCCCTCTCATGCACAGTTTTAAGTCGAGGCTATAGTTTTTTGACTAACTTTTTTCTGATTGTCCTTAGCATAGAAATGGTATACACGCAGTAAAATTTTGGTGCTAAATGACAAGTTTTACGTTGTTAAAATTGATATAATTTAAATATTGCCTCATAAACTGAAATTTCATTTTTTTTTAAATCTGCGGTACGGATACTGGTATGAAATTATTTTTGAAATCTGTCATAGCAACCCGTACAATCAAAATAAACTACCTACGGTTTCAAAATTTCTGTTTTATTTCTAAACAAGAAACTCTCTGGTAGTAAATACAGAACAGAAGAAAAGTTCTTGCATTCGTTTCAATTTTATTTATTTTACTGAATTCAGAATTTCATTGTATTTTGAAATCTCTTCCGGAATCCGTAGTAGTACTAATCACACTTTGTTTCGTATCATTTTAACACCGAGTGATCTTCGGAGTTCTCATTCTATAAAATGTTTATTTAGGGTTTATGCACTATGTTTAATTTTTGTGATATCATTAAATGATACTCAGAAAAGCAACAAAGAAAAATTATGGGGAAAACGTTTTCAAACCAAAACTTTGAAAAACCTTGTAAGTATGTGCTAACTAGCACGATTGTTTACTATTTGACTTAATCCTGTTTAGGTTACAGATCCATAAAGTAAACTAGCCATTGTTGCTGGAAAAATAGTAAAATTAACACCATTTCTTGGTTACCGCAGTTCCATTATTGTGATACTGGCATATCAAACATGTGTACAGATAAAAACCGCTTCGGCACCGTGATCTATTTATTATTTATGCATCATAATATCTTTTATTTGTAGGATTTAATTACCAATACAATATTAATTACCAATAAATTGCACAGAAAAGTTTTATTACTATTCGCCCGATTTATATAAGTAAACACGAAACCTAAACAAACCTCAATCTGACAATGAAATTATTTTTTCACGGAAATATTCGTGTTGGGTTGAAGTTTTCAAAACGAGTGCATCCCAATGGGAAAAGTTTTGCTAAAACTATTTTTATAAAGTATGAGTCACTGATGGATCGCGTCGATTAGACGCGGTCCATCTGTAAGACATGCTTGACAAAAGAAAATCGCTGATCGGGTTCTTCTTCTACTTTGAAGTCATATGTGAGTCGGTTTTTTTGCTACAAGTTTGAACTAGAAAAAGGTTTTAGTCGTCATGTCCGAAAATGCACAAGTTCAAGTCAAGATTCGTCTTCGAGTTTGGCATGAGGACTTGTATACCTTGTAATTTTCAGAAGCAGTGTGAGGAGGACATGTTAAAAGAGATTGCTTTTTTGAGAATATTTTAACATTTGGCGTATTCTGTTTTAGAAGGGGACTAGGTTGTATCAATGAGGAGATATTCATGTCTATCGCATATGGAATAGGTCTTGAGATTTTTGGTTAGAAAAGATTCATATTCGTGCATTCGGAATAAAAGTTTGTACGAAATCATGTCTATTGCATATGGAATAGAACTTGAGATTTCTATATAGAAATGCTTTATATTCGTGCATTCGTAATAAAAGTTTGCCCGAAATCATTTCTATCGCATATGGAATAGGACTTGAGATTCCACCAACTATTCAGAATAGTTCAAACGTTTTTTAGCATAGAATTTGCGGACTAGGAGTATTCATCGTTTTGGAAAGTCTTATGGTATTTTGTATTTGTAGATCTGTATATGAAAAATATAAAATCTTTCTGAGATATATGAGAAATGCATTTGCACCCAGGTGTAGTATACATTTTTAGATGATAGAGTAGGGTGATACGATAATTTTCTGAAGCACGCTATTTCCGAGAAATAAGCCGTATTTTAATACATTTTACTTTGTTGTCTAAATTGTCGAAAGCACTCAAAATTTTAATACACAAAAATCATGTTTAGCCCCAAAATTAGCACATTAAAACCGGTGTTCCGCCCCAAATACGTTCATATACGGAACTTAAGTCACGTAGTCTACTTTGAATCGTGTTGTAGATCACGTATCAGTTGAACTTATCGAAATAATTACACAAAAACTAAGTATCCGCCATACTTGCAATTATATCCCCAAATTGCGGTCTTGTAGTAATGTATGGTAATATGTATTATTTTATCAAGTGTTGACCAAGTTCAACTGTGGTTTTGTGAATTACGTTTAATTTTTGTTTGAGCTTGACAGAATTAGAGTGGGTTGAATATAGTAACTGGTACCATATAATATGTCCGTGTTTAAAAACTTTTTTTAAGAATTAGTGTATAAAAGTCGTGAATCCGAAAATTACTTCAAATGCTTATTGGCGACTGTTTATTGGAGAGGTTTTAAATAAATATGTCTTTCGATATCTCTTAACCTTTCAGCTCCTAAAAAGGAACCTGAAAAAGCGATTGCGGGATTTTCAGTTCGTTGCATGGCCGGCGAAAGGAATTTTTTGAATGCAAACACTGAATCCATTTAAACTCTATTTGAATCTCAGGAAGGAGAGGGATCAGGCAGGATGAGCTTTCCGATTTGCCAGTTTTCACATTTGAGTCCACCGAGGAAGGCGCTAGGTTGATTTCAGGAGCGAGAACAAAGACGACACAAACTCGACATTTTAAATCTAGGATATCGAAATGAAAACCGCTTTTTTAAACGGTTCGAGTCTATGCAGCATGGAAACGGCCTGAATCGATTCTGTTTAGGAATAGTTCGTAAAATTTATTATTTTTTTTTTCAGTATATAGTGCGCAAACTTCGTCGACAAATTATTTCACAATCTGATTTGAAAAGTGTACCTGAATGCAATATTTCCATATTATCTTAACAAAAAGAGAAGATGTCGATTCATGTAGCTTCAATACATAACCTACTCAGCACACCTCGCCCTTATTTAATTAAATAGATGTTTGACGGGACGCATGTTACCAAAACATTTGAATGGGTCAAGTTTACGTTCTCAAGCAAATCGTAAAATTATGATAAATATTGCTATTTTGTATTTCCGGTAAATGTATACACGAATTATCATTGGTATCATAATAGCATTGCTAACCTAGCAAATTACAGTTTTGATGCGCTGTTGTTGAATGATTACATGGTACATGTTTGACGGTTTCGTGGTTGTCCAAGAACCTAATCGCGAATTGCGCTATGTCGATGGCAGACTTTAACATGTTTATATTCATAAAAGCATTGGTATTTACTATTTCTTAGACCCATCTTCCTTTAGACAAATGATATTAATTTGCTTATATAGTGTAAGTAGGAAACATCCTACATAAAACTGAGCCACCGTGATAGAGTGCAGTTGATGTTCGCCAGTGAAAATGGCCCCTACCGGAGGTGCACATGAGAGTTTAGCGTAAAATTATGCGGATTCGCTATACTTAATTTGGAGTTTAAGTACAAGTATTTTTGAACCGATATCGAATTATACCATTTTAATTAAATGTTACCTGATAAAGCAAATACAATGGCTGAAAATTCTAGTTGCATTAGCGTAATTTCAATACATTGTTGCTAATCACAATATGAATATGACGTTGGCTTCGGAAGGATAATATATGTATCTGTTTTATCAATAAATATCATAAGAGCTCATATTGCATAGTTGTGCTTGACAAACAATTTCGCATAAAAATGCGTAAAATATCAATTTAACGAAAATGACATATTTAAAATTATTTTTAACAAGCCTGAGCCATGGATACAAGGTAACTAGATGACAAGTTCTATTAATGGCCATTCTTGATAATACAATTTTAACATTAGTTGAATATTTAGTGATTCTTGCCCATTTTTGGAAAAAAAACTGTCGGGTCATCGCACTCGTGTCGCGTAACAACACGATGTTTGTTGAAATCAGATACTATATCTGCGAAAATATTCCATGCAAAATAATGAAAACCGTGATGTTAAAACAGCGATATATTCTATATTTTAAATATTCTACACTTTCATCAGTTGTACATCAGCCGCAATTGTTGCATTTCTTAGCGTTTTCATTTTGAGGTTTGGGTATGCCTCGGAAACAGCGCGAAGGCAAAAAGTTTCAGCTAGCAACAGTTCTTCAAAAAATTTTTTTGATGAACACGATTATGACCAAAAAGAAACTCAATTGGGCATGCTTGTGAATTATTAGACAAACGGGTGAATCAACAAAGAACGCAAGAGTTGAATTTAGGCGTATTGATAGCCGAAATTGAGCATATACTCGAATCGAATTCGAGCATAAAAGTGGCTATAGACAACATTTATAGGCAAAAATATTCTTTTTTTAAATGTAACTTTTGCTCAATTTTTTCTGATAACTCTAAATTGTTTCATCGGCTACGCCATGGATTTTTTTCCAATAATCGTAATTTTTACCATGATAAATTAAAAAAAATAGCTATCAAATAATATACAGATAGTCAATTTAAAGGGTTATTCGAATACAAACTAAATTTTTTTCATAATATTATGCAGGGTGAACATGAATTAGCAGATAGTCATATTCGTTTTTGTCATTTTGTCATGTAATAAATACAGCAGTCTCTAGTTGCGTTTTGGGACGATTCAACCGACTCCCAGCCGTTTTTCTATTGTTAAGAAAATTTCTAAAACAATTAAGTATTCTAGTGTAGGAAGCGTGGAATAGGTAGGGTATATCATAAGAGCGTGCATATTAAAGATTTTTACCAATGAATTTTTACCTTCAAAATGATATCCGACTGAATTTTATTTTGAAAACAACAATTATGATTTTTTCGTCGACCATAGTCAAAATGGAACGTTAATAGCTCATCGAAAATCCGATTTATCCTTTTGTTGTTCGTTTTTTACAGAAACCATTGAGTTTATAGCTAATTATAAGTTGCTTGGAAAATCCGCTTGTTTTTGAAAAAAAACAATCGGTTCCAGAAAATGTCGCAACGTTCTAAGATTTTTATATCAATCGTCTAGATTATTAGCGGCGTGGTGCGTGACTCAACATTTTGAGGTCATCTGTTCAAAAAGTCATATAGGCTATTTTTGTAATATTAACAAAAATATTAGGTAACCATCATATAAAAGTTTATATTTATGACTAGTTATGATTTGAGTGTCACGCATAAATGTAATTAGTTTTTTTCATTAGATTTCTCGTCGGAATTTTAATTTTTAAATTAAAAAATCTTCTTGCGAGAAAAATCTCAGCTAGAGGTAGGTATCTTATTAGAAATTGGAAGAGCGAAATAAAGTAAAAGGAATTACGTCTGTTTTAAGCAGAATTGCGTCATAATACTTCGGCAAATATCGCAACGTATGGTAGGACATGGGCTATACATGAGTAGATCTTGAAAGGCGTTGTCATGTATAGGCCATGTTTGACTGAACTAGCTAATTGTGATGACAACAGGTGCAATTTACGAAGATTCTTCGCCTTTTTTCAAAATAATTGCATATCATATTAATTTTATGCATGATCATGCATAGTCCGTGGGTAATTATGAATAGTGTGAAAGTTGAGAGTAATAATGCGAGTTCGTTTTTCACGGCCACTCCACGCCATCCGGTTGCTATTCTACCAATTAAAAGCGGATATAATAGGCTTAATTATCATTTAGCCAAGTCGCGGACATCGCCTATGGTGCGCAATTTAGGTTCAAAATTACGAGATACTTTTCGGCAGATCGGCGTCAACGATATAAGCACGACACTATCTTTTATTGTTTTTTAAATATAATTTCTCGCCTTACCAAGAGCACATATATCGACTAATTAACTTTCGATTTAAAAACGGGTTACCGGACTATAGCGACGCGAGATGACCACGACCGGCCGACTAGTAGTTAAATAAATTAAAAATACAGAAAAGACAAAAAAATGTCATACAATTTGAGCTTAATATGGCCGCTGGCAGAAATCAGTCCTAATCACATCAGCGATTAAAGCTTAACTCGTGTTAACGTCTTAAACATCAAATTTTCGAGGTTCATACGCACGTCGTTGTTAAAGTATTTCTTTTGCTCGCTTGTCATTATTATGTACCGTAGTGCATTAGTTTCGATAATCCCAATATTTTAATCTTGCGTTTGCCACAGAATTTAGCTCGTTTAGTCAAGCCTAATGTTTGGATATAGTTGAACTGTGCAAAACAACTAAATGGTTGGAGCAATAGATAATGCAGCACGGATATTAGTTGGCAAAATTTTACCTTCAAAAGCAATGCCTGCGAAAAAATCTGCCAAGAAAACAGTAAAAGTACGAAAAATAAGGTAAGGCCATTGTTGCTTGTATCTATATTTTGCTTTTGTTTCGAGAGCAGAATTTCCGAGACAGATTACCGTTTATTTTTAAGAATGTCATTTGAAATTTTTTTCAATTTAGCTCATTTTATTGAATGTTTGAATGCATTACTTTGTGGCGAGCCTATAGCTAATAAAGTAAATCGTACGTTTCACGAAAGTTTTTAATGTATGGTCTGGATATTAACGAGGATGACATATGAAGAAGAAAGATGCCTATAAACTTCAACATGGGTTCACTGCATGATGGTCCCATCGAGGTGCTGTCTATCTGTGGCTCAAATTTGGCAAAAATAAAATTATGAATTGCCAACCAAATTTTATTGCTTCCCAGGAAATTAGCAAGATCATGAAATAGCTCAAAAGGAAAGGTTTGAAAATTAAGTAAATCCGATGGTCAGCAAACTTTGCCTAAGCACAGGGTGACTCACTTGACAACAAAACAGCCTCAGCTCAAAATTCACCTGTTGACATAATAAAGTTGCGTTGATCTTGTACAGCTCTCAGAATATCTCAGATTCGAAAATGTGAACATTAAACTAATGTCACATCTTTTGCTAATTTCACGTCGTTTACTAGTATATACCACAGTCCGGTAATTTTAGTAGTATAGTGAGGTATTCTAGATTTCTAAGTAAAAGTAATATCATTTTCGATTATTCATCATTTGATTATTTAGAAGTAAAATCATGATATATGCCAAATTTTACGTTGTAAAAGTTTACATAAATCATTACTTTGCTCAATAATGGGCAAATTGTTTTTCTGAAATTCTGATACACTATTATAATTATACTGTGAATTTTCTACACAATTTAAGCTAAGTTGTGAGAAAAACATTATTCCGAGTTTCTGATTGGAAATTGACAAGCATATGAATAAACAAATGCATTTCAATTGAATTTAAACCGAATCGCTAAGTATTTTCAACAATTTTAAAGAAAATGGCTCGTATGTTGCAAATCTTATTATTTTATTTAATTGGACATGCATTGGATCCTATAGCAGCGATCATTATGGCCAAATTAAGTTGGTGTAGTTGAAAACGGTTTGTCTGAGCCAAACCAAATTTTTCTTGTAAGTAACAAAGCACATCGAGCGAAATATGGCCACTGAATATGTATTATTTTCATATCCCATAATACAAATAATTGAATATCACAAATCACAAAATTTGAAAATATCCTGATTAATAGTTATTCACAAGTTTCTGCTATGTTTTTTTATTCTCCATGTTTATATAACACTCTATTCTATCAGTGGAGGGACTTTGAAAAAAAGAAGCACAAAATTTCGCTATATGGCAGACGATACAAAAAACGTAGAATTAGTGACAAAGAAATTCGCGAATATCTTAAACACATCACGCTGTCATTGCAATGGACCATGCGCTCACAAAATTTCTAGAAGTTATTAGGTATCCAAGTGAGAAATATTTTGCGTACATATGTTTTGGTTAAGCTTGAGTCACTGATGGATCGCGCTGACCAGGTGCGGTCCGTCTGTGTCTCACGATTGACTAAATAAAATTTTTTAACGAGTGATACGTTCACAGACGGCATATAATTCAACCGCCATGAAGAACGGAAGTTGGGTTTCTTGTGGTGCGGGTGTGTTAAGAGCGAGTCGTTTTTGTAAAGCATTCGAATGATTTTCGTGATGACTTCTAGACCTTCCAGGCCCCTCACCATCGTATAGAATGAGAGTAACAAATAAAAAGATAGATGGCATAAACAAAGTTAATGTTTCTGGTAAAAGATACGCTTTAAGTTCAACATAGCCTAGTCTAGTTATTGCATCCTGGTTTGACCATCGGTCATGGGTGTATGCGCTGTATTCATCGGGAACTAAACCTAAATATTTCACTGTCGACATCAACCTGTTAGCCACTAGGGTATCGCCGATAATTTCAATTTTCTCACGATTTTGAACCCTTAATTTCGTCTGCTTGATATTGATAGCATCTATACTTGTTTCTAAACAAGTTTTCAATCAACAACATTGCACCAGGAAAACAGAACATTTCAAATTTCACGAATTGATTAATTCTTACATAATTTCTGCATAAATCTATAATATTACCCATAAAAATTTATTATTATAGGGAATTTAAATATTATCTCAATCAATGTGTAAACACAAATTTCGGATTTTAGATAAGAGAGGAATGTCTTTTAGTCTCATACTTTTAAGTATCATTCAAAACTGTTAAATTAGCTAACGCTAGGTCATACATGTGCCTGGGTTGGAACCTGCCGATTTAATGCGATACATCTATGTTACATATATGAAAATATATAAGCCACATAAAAAATTAGGTTTGGCAAAGATCAGAAAGGAACAGTGGTTTTAGGCAAATTATATATACAAATTTTCCTATATTAAATTTGGTTTTGTTTTGTGACAGTTTAGATATAGTTGATATGGATAAGATAAACAATGTTACATAAGGTTTTTCATTTTGCTTGTTAGAGAATTTTTTTGTTACCTCATTTACCATCTTGTTGCCATATGATATAATTCTCAATCTAATTTCTATTTAGGTATTTTATTTGACTCTTCCTAAACAGATCATTGATAATGATATTGGCTAAAGGTTGAGCAGTACGAATTGACATAATTATAATTTTGCTACATAATCAAGTCAACAGTATATGCTCAAAGAGCAGTAATTTGAATAGTAAAATGTCAACAAAAAGAAAATCATCCCCAAACCAATATTTTATTATTAAGATTCACTAATATGATGATTTGTGTTTTGGGCGTCTTGTTACTTTACAAAAGCCTTTAAAAGTCATCACCTTGCGTTTTACTCTGGCGCAACACTGAAAGTGTTTTCTTCATTGCGTTTTCCAATGTGACTGCGCCACAAATGCATGTTAGCGCAGAGGGCTTGTTTCGTTGCATTTGCGCTCTGTGGGGATACAATTAACAGACTACAATTAACACAGAGCAATGCAAACGAGCTTTACCGTTTTTTGTTTTGTTACTCGCAACGCAGCGCAATGCATCAGTAAAACAACTTCATGTGTATAAGCCTTTAATTCAGTTTCAAATCAAGCTGTCCAGTTTTCGTTTTGGTAGAAGGTAAAAAATTGAGGGCGGCGTGAGCAGTTTGGAAAGATAGTTACAAGTAAAGTAGCCTTGATATTATCGTAAAAATTCATTTCTTGCCAATACAATCAAGACAAGAAATACACATCGTCTGTGAACATTGGGTTAAACATACAATACAATGTTTGATACTATAATACTTTGTGAGAAAAGAGCACTGGATTTCGTATTTCTATAATTGAGTACCAACCAATAGAAACGAAGTTTTGAAATTGAATCGAAATTCTTACTAGTGATGGATATCTGGTTTTTACCTAGACTAGGTAGTACAAAAATTTAAAACCAGACAAACTAGGTAATCGTCGTTTTAATCGCCCTTTTCATACATTTCGAGATTTACCTAATATTTTTATTATTCTAGCTACTTACTTTTTCAAACCATGTACCAAGTTTATTCTGTCAAGTACTCGGTTATAACTAAGACTAGATAAAATCAGATATCCGCAAAAGCACTTTAAAACGTATATTATGAACTAGGTGCTTTTACCTATATTTGCCAGCATTATTTCGTATCCAAAAGCATTGATGTCGTGATTCATGTTGTTGCATTATGAAACTTTTAACCATTGAATTCTGTAGTTCACCAAATAAATTACACAAACGACGCAGATTGCTACGCTTAAATTTTATTTAGTCTTCGGGTAATGGCTATTCATATTTCTTCTTCACTTTTGTGTAAGTGTATCCGCATGACCTGGAATCAAGTTATTTCATTTCCCTTTTATAAATTTTCTTCGTTATATTCTTGTCAGGGTTATTTCGTTTCCAGCATTTGTTGCATAATTATAGGCTCATCTGACAAATTTTGCAGGACATAAACGCCACTTAAAGCCGTAGAAAGTATTTTGTCGAATACCTTTTATCAAGTTTGAACCACTGATAGAAAGCACCGATTAGGTGCTTTTCATCACTGGCTCATACTTGATAAAATAATGTTTTTTCGATGGTGTCGCTTTCAATTAAAATTTTATCCAATTATTAGAAATCACCGTATACTTAATTTCAACAAAGTATAAGTTGAGTTCGTTTTGAGCCGGATATGTAACCTTCTCTTATGTGAACTAATTACAGAATTTAATTCTAAATTTAGGTCAACTTGTATTGAAATTTTTCTAAAAATATCACAAAAATATATATCCCAGTCGCCGAAAACCTGCTCTGATTTATATTCACAGATAGTTTCGACCAAAAATGGCTCGATGTAGGGCTAGTTAACACACTCTTTAGCTTTTATAAATAATCGTTGGCGCTGGTTTAACTCTTAAAATATATCACCCACATTTAAACATTTGTGGTTGAGCCGTTTATAACCACGCAACCACAATTTAGGCCAAATATTTCAGCGAAATTGTGGCATAAAAAAACCTACCTTAAACAAAAATACCCTCTCTATCACTGAGTTGATGCCTTCAGCTCCCATTCCATCCTACGTCGCGTGTTAAATTGAGTTTTTGTAGAAGACATCGTAGAAACGAAACTCGACCGCCATGGTAAAGTGCAGTGAGTGGTATATGCCATGGATGATGATAAACCACCTGTTACTCCCTTGTTTTCTTTCAGACACATCTTGTGACACGCAGGAAATATGTTAGGACTATTCGAAAGACCGTTCCTACAGGGCAAAAGGATGTTAGATACACCATGACATCGACTAATGCATATTTGTGTTGCTTTTGAAAATACTGCTTTTGAAATGTGCGGACGTCAAATTCGCGTTTTATGCAGTATCCAGTAGGACTGAACAAAGTAACGACTACCAAAACGTAGCACGTGATCGTTTCGAGTTCGAATTGACCTTGATTAAATATTTTCCAAATCTTTTGTCAAGTGTGGCCCACTGATGGATTGCGCCATGATTGACAATGCAATTCCTGATTAGGTTTAATACCGCAATACACGTTCGCGTAGGTAGCATTTTCTGGGTTCGTTTTATTTGTCAATTAAGCTGTCGATCTAGGTCTTTTAGTAGCTCTTTGCTATTAAGTGGCCAATGGTTGGTTCCTTTCAAGCTCTGCTTCCAGCCTTGCTCAGAGTGAATTAAAAAAAACAAAGGCTTGTTACTTGCGCAAACGGAAAGTACTCTTTTTTGGATAGTTTGCGCTTGGTACCATCCTTAAAACTGTTGCCGAACACTCTCCGTGCCCGAGTGATTAAAACATTGAGCAAAAAATAGCAAATATTAAAAACCTAAAAAAATTGAGCAATAAAAGACCTAAATGTTATTTGTAATCAGCATCAATAAAAGAACTTCATACACGTGTTGCAGCCAAAAGTCATTTCATTCTTCATATTTACGACTATTCTAATGTAAATCTGATATTTCAGCAGCCCCGTTCAACACTGGATAGCTCATCTTCAATATTCAACATCTTCCGAATCCCACAATCTACTTCAACATTCGAGTCTAATGAGAAACAAAGCCAAGCCTAGCATCGTTCATATAGCCAGGAATCTACCAAAATTTCTGATAGTGGGAAATAAAAATTACGCAAAACTAGCTTCTAAATTAAATTCGTAAGTATTCATTTCGAAAGTATATTGTTTTCATTTTCGTTTTACGTTTTTTACTGCTTGCTCTCTTTCACTCTTGATTTCATCATTAAATTGGGTTAGAAAGCGAGTTGGCCAGATCGTAGGAGGAAATTAGTAAAATGTAAACTTGTAAAGTGCGTTTGCATCTATCGATTCGGGTATTTTTTCTTGTTATTGCTTGGAATAAGGAAGATTAAATTTACATTTATTGCTTATTTCTCAGAAAAATAAAATACCCCACTTCAAGTGTCTTTGAAGGAAGTAGACCTACTTGTACACGTCTAAAATATTCTGCATGCATTATTTGTAGATTCAATAATTTTGTATTATCCCTTCTCAGAAAACTGCTTTGCCTCCCAAATTTAAAATTTTGAAATCACTATTGGTTATGGGTGATTAAATCTTTGTTCGTAATTAAAAGCCAGATTTCTTGACCATGGGTCACCGAAGGACTATGCTTCTGACGCACCATCCACCAATGGACAACACTTAAAACAGTATGAAAACACTTTTCTGGTGTAGGTCATTCGATCAATCTAATAGTCATGAACAGCAGAACATGATAAGGCTGTTTCTGATAAATATTTGGTTCCATTTAATGCTTTATTAAAATGTCCAGGCGCGTACCCAAACAGAAAATATTCGACAAAATATATTTTGTAATTATGTGTCAATGATGGATCGCGTCAAGAGAGTGGTGAAAGCCTGATACAAGACTATTACATAGAATTATAGGCATTGTATAAACTTTCTTAAAATAAGTAGACAAAAATATGAATAGAAAACATAGCTAACGTTTAAAATATTTGAATGGCATGTTTTAAAACACGGATTAATTATATACTGTTAATTTTCTGGGAACAATTCTTTAAAACTGGCCTGAGGGTCTATGCCCAATTTGAACGTATCACAATTCTTCAAAATGCTACCTGTTGTGCAAAAGCCTGACTATACATGTATAATATTATAGTTTGCCTTTCAGTTTGGTCACGCTGATGTGTTCATGCTAGAATTCACCTACTTGCCTCGTGCAATTCAAGCCTGATATTTACGATTTGTAGATTTCGTCAGTTTTGTCTATAAGCATTTTGTATTTTTCTGTTAGGTTCTATTGAAATTGACTCAAAGCAAGGCGAAAAGCAACGCCTGAAAGGCAACTTATGGCCACTTACAGTTTCACGCTAAATTGAATAACCAGCAATTGCGCTCGATACATAAAACATTCCATTCAGAATTTGACCGCTTTGAGAATCATGGTTCATTGCAATCACGGCTTGCTCATAGCCCAACAATGTATCCCGTTTGCAATTCAAGTTCTGTATTTTTGCCCCGAAATTTTACGCCTCTAGAGCATTTCATGCGTTTATAACGCATTATGCCAAAAAACACCTTTTTTGCAAAATTTAGACACTCCTTTCCCGATCAGCATTAACATTTTAAGTATGAGCCACAATGTTTCTTTTCATGAATGAGAAATATGGAAAAATAACTACACAAATACATTTCTTAATGTTCAGTATGGTGTTGTTCAGCAACGGTGCAGATATTTACAATCATCTCCTACGAATGCAGAAGTTAGTCTTGCAATGCCACGAACATTTCGTTGAATTCATGAAGCAACATTTATCGGAAAATATATTGATTCAATTAAAGAATGTAAGTATTATGACGAATATTATTGATATTTTGAGAAATTAGTTCAAATGGTATTTAAATTTTAATAGATGTAATACAATTTTATGCTCCAATATATAAATCAGGAAATTGAAGTCACTCTTTTAATGTATTTTGCAAATTGTACAGAAATATCATGATTTATGTCAACTCTACATCGTAAATGTTTGCATTGAATTATCTAGGATAAGAATGAAATAGATTATCATTTTTATTCTGTGTTAGATCTGGGGAGAAATAGAAATATGGTTTAAGCATAAGGTGAAATCCGACATCTAAGCAGCCATCAGTTTCAAATCGGAGATATAGCTTTCAACCTGATCGTTGGTTATATCGCCACCGCCTGACTCTGAACCTATATACCCATAACCTGTTTTAAGAGCAGAACTTGTAGCAGATATATTCCCGTGCATATCTGTTTCAGTTGCACTTATGAGATGTCTCGTTTGAAGAGCACAATATGACAGGACCATCGACTCTTAGGAAATAGAAATAAACTTTAAACAAATGAGCCACCAAGCAGGGCTTTTTAACGCCTAAACGTGTTTGACAGAGGGAGACCGTAGTCGGAATCTGTCCCACGATCCTAAATTTGATCTCCCGAGACTATAAGTAGGTCTAAATGTATTTTCGACCGTGCTAACCTAAATGGAATGCCCGGTTGTTGAGGCCATTATATCACTACAGATGGCCATGAGTGACCACTGACCAACCAGTACATTTTTTACTCACACTCACTATATTACGTGGAGGTCGCCAATGTTATTGTTCTCGACAAAACTGTTCTGTATGCAATCGGGAAAAATCTAGAAAAATCTAGGCACGATGACGTGATTATGCCTAAAATATCCAAGTATTATCAAAAAACAAAAACCATATTACCGAGTGATCATACAAGTGTATATCCTAGAAGATTTATTTTTCACTGTACGTAGTATGCATTCTCGAAGTTTCTTGTTTTACGGCGAAACGCGGTTATTCCGCGATATTACGTAAAACAAAACTAAACGAAAATACCGAAGTATTTTAATTACTGCAAACATCCACATACAAACAGAAAGTAAAAGATTATGGATTTACTTCCGAACTGTTAAAGACCTTCTGCTTTGTCCAAGGTATTTGAGAATCCCATTTGTACTCATTTACAGCATAATTCCAGTTCTGTATGCCACGTATGAGCCGTATATGTAGCGCGCAAAAAGTGCGGTATATTATAGTGCTAAATTTTAACTGACAGTGTATTTCCAAACACCTTTACGGTTTTTCTATTAGTGTGGGAACACGATTTCGTGTTCTGTATACAAATAACTTTTGGAATCTTTTCAGTAATTAAAAATAAACGAAAACAAAAGCAATCATTGTTTATGTTTACAAAAACATTTGGCGTAGGCTTAACATGGCACTGTTTATAGCTGACGCCCCGTAAAAGAACGCCTTTACCTATGTATAAATAAACATATCGACAGATATTGTAATTATAGAAATCGATTTATTAGTATTTTGGGCTTGTTTCGCTGTAATCTTGTCAGGTATAAAGATCTTTTTGACCTCTTTTTTTCTATTATTTTCATAAAATGTTTGCGACACTACAGAAAATTGGCTCATAACATTATTGTGTATTCAGGGATGGGCTCGATGACCTTTAAAAAGGTGATTTTGAGACATGACTGATTTTGAGACATGAAGTGTGTGTCACTGAGGGATCGTGTCGTAGAAGCGTTGTCTATTTGAGTCTCTGTTTGCGTATAGTTAGGATTCATACTTTCGGGGATTTTGGTCCTAGGATTGGAAAAAAATTGAACTTTTCCATTTGTTCCGCATATTTAAATTTTCGCTTTTCCTGCATGCTTGGGGTATTTTTTACGTCTAAGGCACCTAAATCTTAAACAATTTTCCCTCCACCCCTGTTGATGGATTAATTTGTTATAACCAAGTACCATATAGTTTTAGCTTGAAGAATTGAGGTACTAAAGTGCACTAAGGCGCTAACTATTGGTATTTTTAAGATTTTAAGGATAAATTGACTAAGGAATTTATTCAACAATATGGAAGCGCTGAAAATTTTGGCATTTTCACAATTTTAATACATTCTTTGATTACGAGAGATTGGGGATCATACGAAAATTTGTAAATATATTTACTGTTACAAATTTGATCCTATTCAACTTCAACCTCAAAGTGAAGTATAAGTTTTGATTCTGCTTTGTTTGCCAGGTGTGACTCTGTATAAACGAGTTGCGGTGCAACACCATCTTCATTCATTCTCGCTTTATTTCGCGCATTTTGAACATTTAAAACTTATATTTATAACTTACAAAACCACTATAGTGAAATAAGTTCATTTAACGGTTTAAGTGATTACATACATTTATCATAATAGTATTGTGTATGATGAAACCAAAACAAGTTAAATGTCCTCGGGACAAAATATTATTTCATAGCATAGGAATCATTTTCATAGTAATGGGAATAAAAAGACCCAATCAGAAAAGATTTGTCAAAATATGTTTTGCCAAGTATGAATTACTGTTGGAACGCGCCGACGAGGCGCGGTCCATCAGTGACTCATGCTTGGCAAAATTAAATATTAGTTTGGGGAATACCTCCAACTTGAAAAACGTGCGTCGGTTCACACAAAAACTTGTGCGATTTATTTACATTTTTATAGAAAATCCATTTGAAAAAAACGAAACATGCAGCCGCAAGAACACCTATAATATGATGCATTATATATATTATAATAAATCTTCACCCTCCTGCCATCACTATTGTTCATGTAATAAAAATAAATTTGCTACATCATGCTTTATCATCATGTTTACTTGTAATATTGTGCCAACCTCCGGGCGACGCAATAGATCAGGAACACAACTATGTGTATACTTGTTAGTATATTATCCGTTGTCCAAAATTGTCGTAGATGTCAATATTTAATTTGAAACCACTTGAAAAAAAAAAAATACTCAATAAACAAGATCCAGTACATTTGTTCTCTGTTGCATTTTAACTACAAACAGTAAAATTAACGATACTCAAGGGTAGAGTATAGCGCATGGC
Organism: Styela plicata; assembly: GCA_963675895.2. Classification (NCBI taxonomy): domain Eukaryota; kingdom Metazoa; phylum Chordata; class Ascidiacea; order Stolidobranchia; family Styelidae; genus Styela; species Styela plicata. The sequence continues at coordinate 15,399,791 of OZ023140.1, forward strand.
AGGGATTTTTGCAATCGATATAACTTTACTGAAAAATGCGCCCCTCACTCCCAGCAGTTTTGTACTTCTTTGAGTATTATGCTCAATTTCGTCTAATTTTGAGGATCAGCTTTCAGAGGTTCCGGGCTCGAGCTGGACAAATCGAATCATTTGGAATTCGAATTTGATTCGAAAAAATTTTTCGAATCGTATCCAATCACTAATTTCATGTAGATAACAAATAACCCAATGTCACTATTACAACTTGTCTTCATTATGAAAATCAAGAAATTTATAGTTTCGAGCTATTATTATTAGCACAAACAAATTTAGGCGCAATGTATTTTCTATTCACAAGCCAGGTCTGTGGGCGAAAATTGTCATTTTTGAATACAAAATACTTCCTTCATCACGTTTTCTATGAAACGATTCACGACTAATTCTAATAATTTGTGCTTCGGATCGATTCGAATCACCGAATGGTATTCCCCAGCCCTGGTCAGTGCTAGGCGTGAATAACCTTTCGTCACAACAAAAATTCCAACTTTATACTTCCATACATCGAGAGTTTCTCACCTACTTTTATTCAACAAACATTGACCTAACACTTGTTTCTATATTACAGATGGCTTCTTCAATTCAAGGAACGATAGATGATATTGACAGTTCGTCTGATTATGTTGATACTCGAACGCAAAGAATAGTTTCTGATGATGCAAATTTAATATTGAAAAAGCATTATTCGGATGTAGAAAACATCAAAAAATTGTTTGCAATTATGATAACAGAAACGTACAAGGTAGGATTAAGTTTATCGGTTGTTGTTCTTGTATTTGTTGTGAAGTAAAATCATGAAATACGTCAAATTTCACGCTGTAATTTTTTTCTCGTTGAGCTGAAAAAACAGAAATTGCGATTATTTTGAATCCTAATATCTTAATAGGTATAACAAATTTTAAATATTGTGTAAATTAAAGTTATTTACGATCTTCAGAAGTATATTGTGTTGGAATAAAAGGGATCTTTTGACACAGGCTTCGATAACAACAGTTTCAGCTACGTATATGTATTTTTAGATGCAATAAAAGCCCAGAGTGTCGCTGTGGCACATTTTCACAGAAATAGGGGCAGGGGGTTCTTATTTTGTTGGTAGGTGGAACTTACGCATAAAAAAATAAATGTCATGAATGCCGAAAGCGTGACTTTGCACTATATTTAGCAAATATTCGGTTTTCTCTTACACATTTTGAAAAGATCTTGCACCGTAATGTCACGAATGCATGCGCGTTAAAATATTGACCTTTTTCAAGTAATAAATGATGATAATGCATTCTAATGCATGCACGGAGTGCTTGAATGTGAGAAAGGAGATCCAATTTGCTAATATCCCGATCAAATTTTTTGTTTTGCCAAGCATGAGCCATCAATGAGGCACGATCTATCAGTGACTCATGTTTGATCCAACTATTTCTGACTGGGATATTTCATCGCCACTTTTTCCTTCATTTATTTATTCAATATTAAACTTTTAACATTTCAGGTCATTGTATTGTTCATGGAAGATTGCACGAGCGATTTATTAAAAGAAACAATAATGCGTGAGATATTTCGTCAGTTATCAAACACAAATCAGGGAGAGTTTGTTGCTCAAGGCCTAAAACAAGTGGGTTATGGTGTTGTTTTCTGTAGTAAGTTTCCTCCGGGGAATAAGTTTTAGAAAAAAACGTACCGGACCGTCGACCTACTCAGAAATTTTATTTCGTCAAATGAACCACGTATAGATCTACATTGAATTTTTTTTAATACTAATGCATTATCCATTAAAAAATATATCGCATATCGGTAAAATTCGCTCAAAATCTAAAAAAGAGATGAAAGAAAATTCTCCTTTATTATTACATTTTACCATTTTCTGAGACTTGTTATTTCAATGTCATATTTACAGGCAAATGCTATACCACTGTTTTTGAAAAATCCCAACGGACTATTTTATAAGGGATTACTTTTTATGTGTCGATTGGATTTTGATTCATGTATATCAATATCATCTGATGCTGAACAATTATGCCGAGTTGTGGACGACACAAAGTAAGTGAAGTTACGTTGCTGCATTGTCGGAATTTCCATTTTGAACTCTCGATACAACATGGAAAAAATGTGAGAGAAAAAATTAAATTCATATAGTTGTAAATTTAAAAATTCAATATAAAAGCAAAAAAATTACCTATAGCGACATCAATTTAAGGAAGGATAAAATTTTTTTTAAAGTTTTCGCCGAGTGAAACTACTGTCTCTTACTGCCTATTTGGTTAAATTGTAGGTAAAATCGGGCAAATGGAAAATCGTATGCGTATTAGTAATGCTTTCCTCTTCAAAGTGATCACCGATGCTGCGCTTCGCTTAAGGTGAATCGCTGTACAGATGAATCGTAAAAAATCACGGGTAAAGTTATAAAATATAAACGCTGAAGTTGGTATCTCATTTACTGATTTTTTGCAGGGACGATGAAGCGAGAAGTTCTGCGCTGGAAATTTTGGGCCTGATCGTCAGTCGAGCAGTTCGGGTATTGAATATTAATAAGTCATCTGAAAAATCAACTGTGAATGAAATAAAACTCAAGATTGAAAAGTTACTTTTTGATAAATTATCTACAATAGCATCTTTAGCGGCACGACAACTATTTCGTGTTTCTTCAATTAATTCAACTCAGGTAAAGGTTGATTTTTAAGCTAAGCTCATTAAGCATAAACAGGAAATTATGCCATACTGGATATTCCTTTTATGAGAATGATATCTCTACAATCAAAACCAACCTAGGCTGAACAAAATATGTTTGATCATTTTTTGATTGGTTCAAGCTTTTTTATTTGCTCGGGACAAAAAACATTTATTCTATTTCCTGGGTCGACACCTTACTTTAGTATATTGCTTATAAACATTCACTACAAAGGTCCGTGCCTATTTTTCTCTAAGGCTGTCACTTGGAAGTGTAAGGTTGATTTATAGTCTAGATATAGATGTGCATATTTGACAGAGATTTATGAAATATTGCACGTTGCTTTTACCCTTTTAAAATTACATTCAATGCGCAAATATAATAACAGTTTCACCAGGATAATGTTGATAGCAAGGAGAAACGTTTTTTAATTGGTTTCTATCTGTAAAAAGTTGAGTGACAAGAAACTGAAATGTAACAAAGTATTTAATTATAATTGATGGTTGATAAAATTTTGTGTGTCCAGGTTTATCTTTCAACTTTAAAAATAATAAGTGGGATTTGGAGGATTTCAAATAAACAAACAAACGGAATGAACGATATTCATCAAATATTATCAAAAACTGTTGAACCTCTGATCACAAGATTAGATGATCTGGAAGAGAAGGTACAGAGAATTTTATTTAGTATCCCAAACCGTTCAATATATACTTATTGATAATACGATTTTTTGCGAGGCGTTCGGCACTGACTGATCACGATGCAGTGGCGCATAAATTGAATTAGTTTTATCAGACTGAAGTCGGCTACAGAAGATTTTTTAACACTTGCATCCATAAAAAATATTTCGGTATTTGATGCCAGTTGAGTATATATTATGGTTCATATGTTCATAATGAGGAAATCCATATTTATTTGTTGGCGTTTTCACGATCACTGTCGGAAGGAACATGTAGCCGACCTTTAAATTTTGAAAACGTTTGCAAGATTTTAATATTTTTACCAGAACATTTAAAAATAAGCCCAAACGGATATACATACAATGGAGGGAGGGATTTTCGGTGCTTTTAACTACTAGGATTCGCACACCAAGCGCTTTATGTTTAGTGAAATTTACGTAAATCTACAAGTTAACAACACATATTGAATTGTTGTTAAAGCGTTGTTAAAGTGTACTTTTATACTTTCAGGATGCTAAAACAAGACATCTTACATTGATGGTTATTGCCATGCTGGCGAGACATCGAGTTTCTCAGGAAAAGCTGGCTAAGAAGTTCGTTATTGAGAGAATTTTACTGGTGAATATTCTTTTTTATGCTATTATTCCAGTCCACATAATTTATGGAAATTTCTGCTATTGATGAATATTATGTTTCATACAAGAAGATTTCTTACCATGGTGCAAATAAATTGATTAAACACACATACACACGCATTAACCACAAATAATCGCAATGATCGGTATTATGGCCTCACTAACGTCCCTGCTTCTGTTTAATCGCATCTGCAGTTACTGAAAAAAAGACACAGGGTGTCATTCATAAGCTCGTTTTTTCATTTATATCAATTCCTAAAAATAAAAATGTTAAAATTAGACGTGTACCCTATTGCAAATAATTCTGTATTTACCTAATTTTACACAGTAGCAGGTTAAGCACATCGAAAAATTTTAATATCTTTCGAATAATATTGCTTTTATTTTGTCCAGATCATGGAAGATGCCAATAAAAGGAGAACTAATAGCCGACTGCCTTATTCTTCATCCGGTTATGTTTCAAGTACAGAAACATCTTGTTCAACAAGTTGTGAATCGTTGGTGAAGCAACAAGGTCCACTAACGTCTAAGAGAAAGAAACAAGTTACTTTTGCATCAGATTGTACCCTAACATCAACCAAACCACGTCCAGATGATGTTGCTCCGTCAATTTTAAAATCGAAAGGATCTTTACCTGATTTATCAAAACCCGATATTACTCTGCAAAGTTCGTTAAAAAATAAAGAAAATCCCACTGTATTTCAAAAGTAAGCTGGCTATTTTATTCTATGTACAAAATCATGACCAACCTTATAATTTAAAATAATACCTAAGGCGTCTATTTATTTGTCCATTTATAACCCAAAAAATGTACTCAATTATTGTACTGTAGAAATGTCACTTTTTGCTTCGAGATTCGAATCGAATTAGATACACGTCCAACGTTGCGATCCTTTAGACTTAAGATGAACGAAAACATGTGTGCCCAAAACATTTGCTTCGACCAGGTTAGTCTGAAAAGGACAGCCATATATGGAAGTGTGGTCCCCCTGTGAATTATGCTTAACAAAATAAGCCTCCAACGAAAAAGGATATATCCGCCGCCTGCGACACGGAGACAAGTGATTCATACTTGACGACAAAATAATTTTTATTGTTTGGGTAATACTTATTGAGATTACTATAAATAAATCTACGTCATTCTACTTTACAGAACACCAACGACCACTGAATCTGATTATCAGTATAGCAGATTTATTCTTCACAATTGTGCTATTGCATTAGTTCGTATATGTCTAAACCAATACTCAAATTATTTTCTGGACTCTGGTGGTGTCGGAATCGTTACAAAAATTTTGAAAACGGAGGACTTGAGCGAAGCAATATTGCCTTATATGGTAAACACATTAAAAAAAAAAGCATATACCATATATCTGTAGCAAACACAAATTAACTGGCACATGAATCCATCACGGCAACAGACTTCTACAACAATTTTTTTCTTGTTTCGCTGAGCTTTTGTAAATTAGTATTATGACGTCACGCGTACTAACTCTAATCACGGTATTTAGAAAATTCCTAAGTCCGGAACAAATCAAAATCCACCCGTGCGGAAATACATTACATCTGGCGCTGGGCAAGTTGATCCGATTATTCGAATCGATCCGGAGCACAAATTATTCGTAAATCGTTCATGGGAACAAAAATTTGCTAAATGAAGTGGAAATTTTGACTTTTGACGACAAAATGCAACGATCGAATAAAATATGAAATTTCTGGATCGTAAAAATGGAATACGAATTTAAACCATATTGCCTTTAAGCTAATATTAGTAATTCGAAACTGGGACATTTTCATAATGAATACAATTTGTGATAGTAAAAATGGGACATTATATATTAATATGGAATTAATGATTCGATCCGATTCGAATATATTATTCGAATTCCTCGGTTTTGCCCGGCCCCAATTACATCACATTCAAAGAATAGATTCGTGGAGGAAATGCATCTTTCCTGATTTTATTGGTATATCATGTGTATATTTCAGGTGTGTTTGCGTGATATTGGGAACAACAAAGCTGAAATTACTTCACAAGACGGTTCTACGTTGGACGACGACATGTCAGCAACGGGATCGATTATCGGATGATCACGCGAACAGTTTTCTCACGCAAAAAAATACAATATTATTAGGATAGTATAGGCCTAGCAACGAAATATAGGCCATTGATTGTCTACGCAGTAATCCCGACCAGCAATATAATGCGTAAACATTTAAAATATGTTCCGTCAAATGATGAGTCAATGATAGATCGCGCCGTCGCGGCGCGGTCCACCTGTGCCCTAAAAAACATTCGGGAATCAATTGATCTCTCTGTGATTATACATGGAGGCTTTGTACTTTGTTCGGCCAGAAGCCTATTTTTGAAGTGCGATTGTCAGTTTTCGACAGACCGAAAATGATGCCGAGTTAAATTATTATTTCTTCAATAAAGTATTCTATGAACTTTTCAAGCACACAGATTTTTACCGTTGATAATTTCAAACAAATAAAGTTTATATTGAACGATCTATGAAGAATACTATATTCGTGTAATAGAGAGGTAGTATTGTTTCAGTAATGCGAGAACAAAGTCGCGCAGCTAGTGGTAGACGGTAGAAGTACATGGTCGGACAAGGCCTCTCGCGTTTGAGTTCGATGTCGGGAATAGAAGTACAATACGTTTATATATTTTTCAGCGGACATGGTCGTGGGAGGAAACCGTAATCCGACGTCACTATGCCATCATGCGCCGGCGAGTACTATTCCTGCAGGACAACCAGGGGTACTATCTCTCTAATTAGCGCTTATAGATTCAGCTAATCGCCAAGATCTAGATGGGTCGCTGATTTCGCGAGGTTCGGGAACTTGCCGCGCCTGACAAGGCAGTTGGTCAGTTTTTGAATGACACAGAACCTTGGAAGAGACCAGGGTACTTTGGGTCACATTCCTAAAACCAAGTTCCTATACACGGCTAAAAGGCCCCCCAATATACAGACAAATTTGTTCCTGGTGATGAACACTTCTTAATTACTGTTCTACAAAACTTTCAGTGTTTTGTCGCCCTCATCATGTGTCATCCACGAATATATCCGAGAAGTTCCGAGCTGTTTAACAGGGATTATCTCAATAGAAACTTACATAATTTTCCGCAAAGACCCAGCTAGATATTTTTAACATGTTGCATATATTTGTTAGTGGTACAAGATACATATTTTAAACATTTGAACATAATAATACGCAACTACAATATATAGTATATATGCATAAAATAATAATAACACCAAGTCTGGGCCATAGGTAACCCTCGTCTAGATGACTGATTCAGTTTACATGGCGGCCCAGACTTGGTGAAAATATGTTTGTAGAGAACATAATGCAAATGAAAACAATGGAAGGCATGGAATGAAACTCATGAACGAATAGAAAGAAGCAAACAGGACACACATACCGTATATAGACAATTCCTGGATGCATTACCATACGCACAGAACTTATAAAAAGCAACATGAAACACATGACCAACACTAGATAGTATTAGGTAACATACTGCAAGATGTTTTTCATTCAAGTCTAGAAGTCATTAACTTTACTTTTATACTATACAATGATAGTCAGTGGAAGAATGTGTACTATAAACAGTAATTATAAAAAAAATATAAATAAATTATTTATATTTTACATTGTTCCCTCTAAGTATTTTTTGAATAAGATGTTAGGACATATTGAATCAATTTATTATTAAAACTTTTTATTCAATTAGATATTCTTTTCTACTTTTATAGCCACTTTGGAGTGGATCACCCTGACCAAGGCCATGTACCAGCAGCCCCCTATAGGTGGATAGGGTTAGAATTGCTGGAAAGATATGACCTTTTCCTGTTCGGCTCAGCCTACAAGAGCTATTACACCCAGGGTTGAGTGGTGGGCATTCAATTCTGTTAAGTGTGAGACGGGAACCTTGATGGCGTGATCCATTTGCGGAAACACACTCAATCAGAATTTACTTCACAGGACAATACTCGAACAGGTGACCGCCGTCCAAGTATGCAAGTTCTGTGTGTTCTATTCTTAATACCTTTTTATCATTTGTTAAAAATCATTCCAAACATTTTGTGAATCACACAGGCCAAATCTACTATTTGTTACTGAAACTGGGCTCACAGAAGAGGGAAAAATTTTACTGAAATTGTCAGTTTGCTAAAACCAGAGGGTGAACATACTGTAAAGAGGTCAGTCATATTATGGTGAATTAGGTAGTTTTCAAATTTGTTTTATGTAACTTGTAAATTGATATGTATCACTACAACAAAAAACAAAAAAAGAAGTAAAGAGATTCTCAACATAGTTATGATATAATTACATAAAATTTGATACAGAATTGAGATTAACACTACATAAAATGAAAAAGGTGGCACGAAGTTATGAGCATCAGTCACCTTTTCAGTTAAATAGATCAAAAAAGTTTTATCTTGGAATTAAATGATTTTGTTTATCGCAACCTGATCAATAAAAATGAGCATTTGCGACAAAAAATACTACTGAAAAGTAAAAAAATATTTGAACGAGAGGGTGTTGACTATGTCGAAATTTATTTCATACCCTTCAAAAACAAGACTGCATTAAGTTAAACTGTCTGTTATATTGAATTGTTTCTTCTCAGAATACATTAAAAACATTGATTCACATCAAAGCAAATATCTATATATACTCTAAAAATAAATAAATGAAAATGTTTGTTTAAAGATATTCTATCAAACATGGGTTAGCGTGAGATTGTGACAGTTATCAGTGCCTCATGCTTGATAAAGAAATACTTTCTTACATTGTTTAGGTAACGGAATACGGCCAAGCTCTTGAAGTCCGTTTTACCTTGTTCACACATTTTACAGGTAGCAAAGTAAATTATATTTGTCAAAATGTCCTGTTTTTTCGAAAAGCCTGAAGGGCAAAAAGCAAAATTGCTGCGCCACAGGTTTCTTATTACATGCCATATGACGTAGGTGCAGAAGCCCTATAGCTCAACATAATGTGATCACAGAGAATTCAAGAGTGGCATAATGCCAATGTACTCTGCTATACAGACACAGAAAAAAAGTGGCTTCTATCAGTAGGAAATGCATTCCTGGTTTATAACTCAATTGGAGATTTCCAATTGCTCATTCAACCCGACCACTGATAAAATGCTTCAAAATCATCAATGATTTAGAAGCATCTTAACCTACTTAAAAAAAATACTGGAAGATAATCAGACTTTGGAAGAAAACAAAATTGTGTCACCTGTTGTTATCGAATGCTTCAAATATAGTATATTATTTCTATTTATTTCACCTATTTAAGTACTTTTTGTATGTACCTGTGGCCAGTTAGATGTTGCTTGACTGAGTGAAATTCCAACAAAACATTTATACAAATCGCTTGGTCGTATCAAGGTAACATAAATGACAATGATATAAACAGTAAAATAGAATAAAGAGCAGAAGAATGGCAGTGAGAATAACTTTTGTTTAACATAATATACTATATATGAAGTACTATAATTAAATCTTACTAAAATACAGAATGGAACTGACAATGGAAGCAATCGCGAATTTTCAGAACATAAATATAATTCAGAAAACCCTAAAAGTAACTTTACAAATATTTAACAACATTATTGAGACATGATATCAAAATCAGTTGGTTTATACTTGTATAATAAAAGAAAACAATAAAAATAATGCCGTAGGGCAAATCAAATTTGATATATGGATTAAAATGGGAGCTTCCAACGTCAGTATTCTATTGAATTTCTAATATATATATATATATATATATCCATATGTCTTAAATGAAAAGTGCATTTTTTTTGAAAAACAAAAAACACATCCATTTGTCTCAACTACAAACAGTGGTTGCGAATTTCAGTACTTGACTTCATTGATCATGGCGTATCAAATGAACTAAAGTGAGCGGTGGCATGCCCAAAAACATTCCTCAAAGTCAAATAAGTCATCAGTAGCGAATATATATATAATTATTGAATTCATTGGTAAATTCGATGCATTAAGGACAATTATTAACTCGACAACAGAATAATTTGAGCAGAATAAATTAAAAATAGGTAAAGTACATGTAACAGCATTGACATATATCTCATTTTTGCTGCACCTTAACTTGATTAAAGGAAGGCTTACGTAGACCACTATGCACCGACAGGGCGTCTAGCATACCTCTCGCATTAATTCATCCCTCATAGAATTCAAACCTACAATATTGCGTTTAGATTTGCATACCTCGTAGGGTTGTGTCAAAATTCTACCGATTGAGCCCACAGAGCACTCCTGTTCTTGATCACCATATTTTGTGAAATTTGACAAGGTCCATGAGTCCGTGACCCCAGTATGAACAAATGTGCTTTAATGAACTTCTTTTTGACCGAGTAGCTTCCATAGCTTTTAAGAATTACCCAAATATGGAAGAAAAATAAAGCATTCGCGAAGCATGATACAAAAAGTAACATAGAAAAATACAGGGACTATAATAAAAAAGTACAAAATAATATATAATGTTTGTTGCTAAAACAAGGTAGTTCAAACAAAAATTTTACTTTAACAAAGGCAATTTATATATAACAAAAATAAACAAAGACCAATTAAATTAACATGGAATTTTGATACCTTCTTTCATATAATGATGAAAGAATTGAGATACTGAGCACTTTACTTTTGAACATGCAAAGATTATTGAAGAATTTCATACCAATGTTGTTATCTTGCAGAGAAGTTTTGTTTTTTTTTTCTTACAATATAGGTAGTTGTCATGTAGTAAAATAGGATCACTGACAAATTTTCAGGAAAACTTACAATATTCAATGATTAACTACAGAATGATATCTCCCCAAAATAGTATTAGATCTATTTCAAGATCAACTTTGGCAAATTCATAATGACAATATTATGGTCAAGCATGTTTTTTCAAAACAAAAAATCAAGTGTGGTCATTTATGGTACGACCGTGTTCAATTGCTCCCTTCTCCTTTTCCAAGATAAATCATACAGCATTATTATTTCTTTGTAAATGAGCAATTCTGTCTTGTATGGAACTAGTAGGTTTGCCAGGCACAGGTGGTTTGCTTTTAACTTCAGGTGCTTTGCGATATGAAACTGGTGGAACATTTGGCTGGAATTTTAATCAATATTTAAATCAGGCATTTTCGATAAAAATGGAAAAGAAACTTCAGATACTCTGAATACTCATTTCTGGGATTCAATCGATTTCATAGAAGTGGTTTAAACAAATAATAAATGGCAACAGGTGATAGATATTTCGACTCCTGCCCGGGGCAGATAGCATTCACTGCATTTTGTTCTAGCGATTCAGTTCTGTTTAGCGTGTATTCTGCCTGTGCAGTTGATGGCACTTCATTTTTAGGTAGCTCATTACCATTAGATGGTATGATGCTTTTTTGATGCTGATTCCACTCTTACTTGGAAAAAACTTCCATAAAAAAAAGATACAATGAAAAACGAATCATATTCGTCAAATCCATTATGAACATACCTTTGGTGGCATCTGTGGTCTTGTTGGGGCTGGTGGAGGGGCGGGACGCGCGGGTGTTCTTGGCGAGGGTTTGGCAGGTGGGGGAGGTCGAGGAGGATTATAATGGGGGGGAGAAGTAGGTGGTCGTTCTATGTTAATATTTGTAAATTGAGATCCTGCAGGTTTCATAACGGGGGGCGGTGGCGTTGATCGAGTTGCAGCAGCATTTTCTTTTCTAGCTCTGAAATGATTTATAAAAAAGGAAAAAATGATTAGTTTAGCTCATTTCATATCAAGAGTGATGCCTTTGGTGTATCGAGGTGCCACTGAACTCAAAAAATTCAATTCAGAATTCAAAAAATGAAAATGGAGATAAATAAGAATATAACACAAAAATTAAAGAAACGTAGCATAAAAAACTCAAATTAGATATTCAGTTTCATCAAATATAAATTGGACAGTGATAATGATGGGCTACACCATGTTGACAGAACATCTCAGACATCATTTTTCAGATGATAGAATTTTCACCTTTAGTTATTATTACAGATAAAAGTTCGAATAGTCATAATTGGCGAAATGACAATTTTTTGTTTTTCTTCATTGAACACAAGTCACAGATGCATTGCACTGACTAGGTGCAATTTAACCGTGACTTGTGCTCAACAATTTATATTCTTGTGGGAGTTGAAGCAATGTTGTCAAGTTATTGAAAAATTAATACAAAAAATTTGAACATTTAGATTTTTGGACAGCCAATCTTATTTTGAATGACTTTACTTTGGGCATACATGGCCAGGAGCAGTTGCAGAAATAGTAGCAGTATCCAACAAAAAAAATTGACATCTACTGAAATAAAATATGATCACCAACCAAATTTATGAAAAAAACGTTGACATAATATATATAAACCTCCTTCAAGCATTGATGAGCTGGTACAAACAATTATTCCAATTCTCATCTCAGTGGAAAACATTACAATGTGGAATCAAACACTAAACTAAACATTACATAAATGCAGTGACTGCAAATTGCTTTTCATGAAGACTTTCATCAAAAATTCTTTTGAGTGATCCTAGATCCTTGATGAAAATTCTAATGAAATCGGTAATGAAATCGATAAAATGATTACCATGCATTTTTGAGATTATATAACGGTATTTCATTATCATAAGATTTACTGATTAATTTTACATACGGTAAGTATATATTACAAACATAGAGTGAATTCAATACAAATCATTTAGCAATCACATTTATTACTGCATTAGTCTTTGGCTGAAATTATTTCATTGCATTTAACTTGAATTTGAAGCATTAATGATGTAGAGTAGCAAGACTCATCCCCAGTAAATAATTGGCGCACACATGTGTTTTTCAATAAGCATGGATGACTCGATGAATGAGTCACCAGTGTGGTTCTTGTGAGCCAAAACATTTAATTTGGTATATACGCTTCACTAAATCCTTGTTTAGAATTAGGTATAATAAACAATGGTGTTCTAAACCTCAGTGAGAATATATAATTGCTACAGATTAGAATGTTTACGAGGTTGATTGTGCCCAAGACTCCTAGATTATTACTAAACAAGTAAACTAAACAAAGAAGCCATGTGCTTAAATGTGTTTCTTGTGTTTGGTAAATTAAAACACTTTGACATCAAAAAGAGCATAAAGAATAAAAATTACTCATGAACAATATTTGGAGTCATCAAAACATGACCTAAATTCATTCTTGAATGGATGGGTAATAATTAATTTCATTGATGTTGTATAAACTAAATAGTGAGCCATAAACTATTGTTATCAAAGTCATCAAAAAACATCATGAGGAAAATATTAAAACTGACATAAACACAATACGATGCGTTAACGATTCCTAGAAACCACCCCATCAAAACATAAATCGTTAAAAAACAATCCTAAAATAACTACATTTGCACCAATAACACCCATATAGACTGAACATTTTTTTTTTGAATTTGGTTCTGACTTTTTTTAAATGCTTTGTTAAATTTGAATGTTAATGAATCATACATAGGTATGTGACACCCTCAGGATACATTGATCAAAATCCAACCGAGCAAACATAAAAATTCGTCAATTTGTATTATTTACCTTATTATGCCAAATAAGCCATAAATTTCTCATACTGTGGCAACAACATCACCAACAGAGACGAATCTAACAAATACACCCGAAATTAGTTTGATAGGCATTCACAATTTCAAATCTAATCATATGAACATGCACAACTTGCTTGTTACAGCAAGAAGCAGGACTAAATGAATAAGTAAATTAATTTTTATGTAGAGCAGTGAACACGCCAGCTAGGATATCCAGCAACTAGTGAGCATAGCAACAGCACATGCAATTTTATTCAGTCAATTGTATTGTCAGAGAAAACTTTGATATGGAATAGTTAGGAGGCTAGCATATTATCCTGATATACCCAGATCAGAAGTAGAAAAGTCATGCGAAAGCGCAACAGAATTTCAATTTTATCCTGTGGGAAGAAAGCCAAGAATACAAATTCATCATACAGCGAACTATATCATCTCATGCAGCTACCAGTCCATGGTAATGGACATGGCAAGAGGACTTTTGATTCCCATCAAGAACGTTATGTGCACCGCCTCACTAAAATATCATGATTCGCGGCTGAATATTGAATTTCGATCACTGAGTGTCATTATAAGAATAGTTAGGTATTCCTGTATTCTAAGCAAATTTCACATTTTTCGAGATATGCGGAATGGAATTATTTTGCAGCAAAATTTGGCCTAAACGATTATATAATCTCAAAATATAATTTGTTTACAAATACAACAACTTCCAATAATATTTGAATCCTAATTAATATACAAACCATACTGGTATAAAAAGTTTAATACAGTCAAACGAAAAATAAAAAATCTGTAGTTCAGGAAAAATTTCAGTAGGTAAACTAGGTAAACAGGGTAAGATGAAAAAAGATATCCAATTGGCCTACGTGGCTTAGTGAAAACCAGGAACACCAAAGAAATCTCTGACAATACAATTATAACTGCAAGTTCTTACTCTTCATTAACAGTCCTCGGTGAAGGCTTTCCTTTTCTGTAGTCTCTGTAGTTTTTTTATTCAGAAATTTAATGATTGTGATATGTTCACAAAAGCTAAAAATATATTACTGCAATAAATTCAATTTATAACCAGGATGACAGCAATTCTTTTGCTCATATGGTTGAAAACATCAATTCCTTAGAAGAGGGAAAATGACACTTTTGTTGCATCAGTCAAAATACTTCAAATTCATAAACACTGCTATGTAGTAGTACTTGTGTAGATGAAGTTTTTTGGTACAGCATATTTTTCATCTTTTACTGTGCATAGACCTGCCGCAGAAAGCCATAACCAGTGTTAATGTGAACCACGCTGTGCACCAGCGAGGCATCAAGCAGAAAGAACCCTCGCATATAGCAATCAACCCCTACTGGATTCGAATCTACATCGAGACGATTAAAGACATGTTGCCCGAAGCATATTCCCAGCGCTTTACTAACTAATACTAATAGGCGCCCAAGTAGAACGTGTTAGAAAAAATAAGGCTTTTTTCAAACATATGAAAAAAATTACAACAATCAAAAACCTATGGTATAAACATGGTGGTATAAACAGACATTCAATATGTTATAAACTTATTTTTGATGAATTCAACAAAATCTAGTTTTATTTTGTTCAAAATGACACATCGAGGACTGGGTGAGGAACCCAAAAATATAGTCAAAGCAATGTTTACAAAGAGATAACTAAACATACAAGGGAAAAATTATTCATCTCAGGAAGACAAAAATATTGTTTGAATAAATTAAGAATCCCTCCCAACTAAGAGGATATCTATTTATCATGTTATTATTGATCAATATTCTATTACATGAACAAAAAAATCTAATGAATTTTGAACACAATAAAATACTAGATTTTGTCTATCCATTTTCACATGTTAGAAGCCACCAGAAAATCACTCAAAATAGAAAGTTTTATTTTCTTAAGACAGTAGAGAAGATAGATCTGAACATAGTTGAACAATGAAAAAGTTGTTAGTAAAAAGAATAGGGCTGAGCAAAATAAACCAAATACGGGTTGTCAAGTTTTCAAATTAGACCAAACTATCATCATAATTGGTCAACTGTGTCACATTAATTGCAAAATATGCTTATGCTCAGTTGGCAGAAAAAGCATCACAGAATAACATCATATATTTCAATTAATTTCTAATTCACCAGGCATCAGCAAACGCAAACCTTTTAGGTCAAGAATTGTATTTAAAATAAAGCATAATATATAACATGATCACACAACTAAAAATAGCAGTTAAATTAGAGTATTGAAGTTACATAACACCCCAACTTTTTTGAAAAATATTTCCCGACACTCATTCAAGTGTCCTTTTCATGTGTATTCAATCTAGACTTCAACATCGTTCAACCCCAACGCCATCAAATCAAAACTTATATTTATCTTAGAAAGTAATAAACAATGTAGTCTCAATGATCATTTGTATTATACACTTTAGCAATACTAGGCAGAAATGTATGATTTTCTACAATACTAAAACATATTATAACTATCACAATTAATTTTGAAAATTTATCAAAGACAGCAAAAGCAAACTACAAGCTTGTATATTCAGAAGCACACCAAAGTCACCGAGTTACTGAATTGATCTGGTATGGGCTATGCATAAATCATGCAAGGCAAGACATGATTTACCCACAGTCCATACAAGGCCAAAGAGTGTAATGAATAGAGTACATATACGCATGACTGACCTATTTTTTCTCCAAGCATAGACTTTTTGTTTTCCCCCACAATTTCTCCACCAAATGACGGTGATTATCGTCAAAATAATCGGCAATATTACAAGAAAGAAGACCAACATCAATATGACTTGCATGTCAACTAAAAAAGAAAAAGATGGGATAAATATATATATATATAAATTACAATATTGTAAAAGATATTTTAGTCCCAAAACTAAAGGGAAAGAATGTTTTCCGCTCAGAGCAGTTGCTGTTATACATCTAGTAGTAACTGGGGAGTAACTACTTGGTTCCTTCTCCACGCTGCTTCAGACCTTTCCCAGGGTGAATTTGAATGAAAAAAGATTACATTTAAGTAAAAATGAGATATCAATATGATAGACGTGACTTCATGTATATACGATCTACAAAATGCGAAACATTTAAAGATAATTAAAATAATCTCCAAATTTCCTTTCCTTTTTTTGTCAGTTATTGTAATAATCTTAGGCTAAATATACTAGTAAAACCATCCGTGTAAAATTCAGTTGGATATACTAGTGAACTTTGAGTCAAGTGTCACTGGAAAAATCCAATTTCGTTACTTCATTGGATTTTCCAATCATATCTCAGTATGAATATTATACTGGAATGTTTTTGACACATGCTGAGTCAGGTAACAAAATATAGAACAATGATTAAATCCAAATGAACGTTTCAATGAACCACCGGTAGTTTGTATTTAACTTTGTGTTTATTGAAACCTAGTTTACAAGGAAATGACGCATAAATATAAATTTTTATTTGTCAAGCATCAGCCTGACCTACCACCGATGCATAATAATTAAAAAGTAAAAGTTTGGAATGTTTTATTTTGTGGTCTCAAGAGGCGGTAGATGGTTTTACAATTGCCCACAGCAGATATCTTTCATGGCACTTTAATATAGCAGCTCTGTCGCCTGGAACGGTTTCCACTTTAAGAGTATAGCTGTATGTACTATATCTTACAATAGGTCTTAGGCATGAAAGTGGCTGATAGTTTTTTTAGCATCGCATCCAGAGTAGTTCCATCAATAGATAGATTTTTGTTGTTTGGATATAAAGGGAAACAGGATTGTGTAACCCATACTCAATGAAACAAGGACAGGTCACGATAAAAACTATTGTTTATATATCAATCCATCTCCAAAATTTTGCATATACAAAGGTATATAGAAAACGATACCGTCTTTTCAATGAAACTAAACTAACCTCCATCAGCACAAATAGGTCCACTATCAGCACTTCCTCCGTTACCTTTCTTTTTACAATCAGGTGGAGCCCACCCTGCTTCACAATGACAATGTCCGAAGTTGTTGCAAATCTAATTGAATAAGTTTTGACAAAAATGAGACTTTGAAAAGTTAACAACACTGAAAAGAAAAGTCGGACAGTAATATGAATGTGTTTTCTTGTGGAAATCAAATTCAACATAATGAGCAACGAATTCAAGCAAGAATTCAAAATCAAGTCCAGATGAGTATGAAAATATATTTGTATGGAAGTAAATTCCTGACTCTAGCAACAATACATGATTTTTCAATTCAATGATACTCACCCCATGATCATTGCAATCCACACTGCATGGTTTCACCACAGTACTAATATTTCGGCATGAACCATCAAAACATATCTAAATTGAATAAAAGGTTTTATTGATTTTAGTACTGGACAGGGCAGTAACCACTAACTGTACTTTACCATAGCGGTTCAGTTCAGTTTAAGATATTTTTCGCTCACAGTGCAGTTGCTGGTACTATATTATAGTAGCTTCATGCGATAAAGTGGCTGTTGGTTGGGTCCTTTTGGGCACTGCTTCCGCCTTGCTTAAGAGTGAATTTCAATAAAAAAAAAACAAAATAAACAAAATTTTGATCTTCGATTTCCAAAATTTCGACTAATTTTTTACAATCAATATTCCTCTAATACATTTATACTGAGCATTATATTATATCACAAAAGAATAGGAAATCGTGAGATTTAAATAAAATAACAGAATAACAATTCATTCATGTTTGGAATGTTTTCTACTCATTAAGTGTGTGATTGCTGGAACTACATTGACAAAAGTTTAGTGGTACTAGACACTCTTCCAATCATGTGAAAACGTTTATTTTCTATTTTGCTTAAAATGGCCAAATAAAAACATTGCGCGCACATCACCAGCATAACAACTAGTATCGGTAATGTTACAACTTGCCTTCTCTTCTCCACATTTTGTACCATCCCAAACTGCACCAGCGTCTCCAGCATCTGTCGAATCGTTAACAGAAGACAACGCTTTACAAACACGATCCCCCAATTTATTTCTGAAAAATATTCTATCGCTGGCCACCAGAGGGTAATGATTACCTCCAACACATAATAGCTTTCCGCATAGAGAGTTTCTAAATAAAAACATATCAATTTGTTTTAAAATTAAGATTTAAAACCAATTTCGGTTTCATTTAACTGATGTTGCTGTGTGGCTAAATCGAATCAATATTGAAACAAACTTTTACTTTTTAAAAAGTCTGAGAGACAATTGACAGAATACCATTTTGATACTTTTTTCTATAGAGTTATATGGACTTACAAAGCGAGAGTTGTCACATTTCAAATGCAATAAGTATTTGGGTTAAGCCTAGCCCATTCATATCATTACAAGCTCGTTTGATGGTATAGTTGGAAAAAAATTGAATTTTTTTTGTGATTTTAGAATGGAATAATCAAAATCAAAACAAGATATCTTTCCGGAGAATTATAAAATACATCAAACTTTGCATTTTTTTCTCAAAATTTATACATTTCTAATTTGTCAACTTCGAACCTGGTAAACTCAAATTGAATAATTTGTGAATTTCGCAAATAATGAATCAGATATTTTGGAGAGCCCAAGTTGATGGGTTGAATTGTTTTGCCTTATCTGATGAAAATTGAAAGGGGAGTTTGAAGTATCTTAGGAAAAACAAGATTTTACTACTCCGTTAACAAAACTTACTCAGGAGTGCATTTCTTAAATGATCCACGTTCTTTTCCACAATTTCCATTACTGTCTCCTTTTTCATTGACTTTTCTATAACATAGATCATCAGCATTTGTAGCCTCTGAAAGTATTTATACATAAGATACAATTTTCATTGACATTTAGTGTGATTTGCTTATGATACAGACAGGTCAAAATCTTCCCTCTGGTGTTTAGAAATTCAATGTTTTTTTCTTTAAATAAATCAAATTTTTGAACCATCAACACCGGTACTGCAAGCCCTTTGTAAAATTGAACCAATAGTTATACAGGAACACAAGAGAAATTTCAATCATCTAATAACAGCTTACTTTATACCAGTGTGCAGTTAAAGATCTTCTGATATTAAGATTCACAAATTATTGATTATTTCCAAAGATTCATTTCATCTCAGAATTAGCAGAATTACCAGTGAACTTATTTAATATTCAGTAAAATAATTAGTGTAATTTATAGGTACCGGGATTTTTGACAAATTTAAACCAGAATATCAATACACCTATATTTTAGCTCCTAGACATATTATTATTATTTTATCACACTATACCATGATTAAAAAGTGAAAATTTGAAAAAAAAACAATCCCATATTTCCATCACATTATAAGAAATAGGGAATCTGCATAGAATAAAGAATTCTGATTAGAAATAATTTTGTTTTTCTAAAATTCATAAATTGATTCATTTTTCAGTGAAGTCATGATATAAGCCAAGTTTTACTTTGTAAAATTTAACATAAATCATGATTTTACTGAAAAATTGGCAAAATATAGTCAAATATCAGAAATTTCGATCATCTGAAATTAAAACATCCTACAGATAGTGAAAATCTTAAATTACTTTTAAACTAGTAAAAAAACATTAGTTGGCGCACGAGTCATTGCAAGATTGACAATTTCGATATGATGCTTGACACTGGGACATTTGCAATCTTAAAATGAAATGCATTTCTGATTATTCAAGAAACAATAATTTGAACAAAAAAAGAAAATTTCCAAAATCCATAATCTTCAGAAGGATTATTGTCTGACTTTATTAATAACAAACTCAACAAAGTGATACTTACAGAAATGCATTACATTTGGGCATTAAACCACACACATCATTGAAATTTTAGTTCACAATATTACATATTTAAAAAATCCTCATTCTGAAGTAAAGGACTGTGATTCATGCAAATTCTTTTTACTTAAAAATGACAACGTAATTCCTGTCTCATGACCATTTTACATTGAATCATTTCATTTGCGAAATCAATAAAACAGCTTTCAAATATGGGCATGATAATGTTCCTGTGACAAACTTTGCAAATGAGTTAACAAGTTTATAAATGCCAATTAATCATTTGCCAAATATGGGCCATCAATATTAAAGTATGTAATCAAGGCATGGTGCACGTATTACTGATTTTCAACTAATATTTCATCTGTAACACACCAACTAAATATTTCTTTGGGTCATATATGATAGATTGAAAATATTCATTTGGTTTGTGATTTTTGTTTTGCATTATTCATAAAATTTTTGTTGAATCATAGCTTCCAACCACTGCAAATTGATTCATACATATCAATTATGTGCCAGTAGTGTAGTACTGTACAATAAAGTCAAATGGAATTTACCACAACACAATTGACTGAATATTTCTTTTTACACATATTATACAATATATATTGAAGTAATACCGGTACTTGAAATAAATATGGAAACTTTCAGTGAGTGAAAATATAGGGAATCCTTATCTGAAAAGTCAGGGATTATAAAAATCTAATTAAATTGCCCTTAATTACCTTTTTTGATTATTCTTAAATTGAATATCTTTGCCAAATACCAGCAATTTCGTATATATATATAAATATATATATGTAAACTGTTGAAACAATTCATTTATTTTGTGAATTTCGAATAGGTCCTGATAACTTTTGTAGGCATTTAAAATCAATATTCTTATCTGAAAAAATGACTATTTTGCATAGATTTCGTAAGAATGGTTATATTTCAAAAGCATACAAAAACATTGACCATTGCCAAAAGTTTTAACATTGACATTGTTGATATTCCCTTCTTTCCAATTAAGTATCACCACTTCTTTTGTGTTGATATTGCGGTTTAAATTGCTTTTAAAATGTTTTTTGTGTAATTTCCTACTAATACTGTGCCCAGCGTTATTAAACTGAGTCCAAATTGCTAAGTCACAAAACTCAAGTTACAATTCTGTGTAAGTAATGCATAGGCATTATGACATCATAAGCTTTGCAATATAATCAGTATATATCAGTAATATATTTCCAATCAAGATATACAACTATACCAGATTATAAAACCCTTAATAGTTTTTCGCGGTTTTCTCTAAAAGTAGTTAAATGGACTCACGCACTTTAGTTACGAGGGTGACCATATATAACAGACTATTTGAATAAGAACATCGCTGGAAATGACAGTTGAAACATCAGTCTTATTTGTTCAAAATAAAAAATCTGATTTCCTAAATATGCCAAATGGAGCTAATACAAAATACATGTACCCAGCCTACTGACCTGGCCCCCATATTTCTTGACATTGCATGAGGTGAGTTCTGCATACACCACCATAACATAATCCGTCACCAGATTTGCAATCCATTCCATCTATTTTATGAATATTGCCAGGACACTGAAGCACAAATGAACACAAGCTAGCTTAGATGAAGAAGGGCGGTAATAAGATGAAAGTTTTGATAATTTGTCTGGCACAATAGCCTAGTGAAAATCGATCGGAATTGCATATTCAAGGTCTTGGGCGAGTTGGATTTGAGTTCCAATAATAACTTGGATGTGCTGAACCAAAAGGATCGTATTTTTCCAAAAACAACATATCTTGTTCACTAAAAGTTTGCTACCCACTCAATTGAGTGGCAGTAAAAGAATAAGGATCTAGATAAATGTCTTGCAGGATAATTGAAACAACTCTTCACACAAAAATGGTGTTTTGAAATCGTGAATTCATACAATTCGAATCACCAGAAAAAATACAAAAAAAACAGAAAATAACAAAAGTTCAATCTCGATGATTTTGACAGCTTTCCTACAGTTTTATTGCCGCCAGACACATAAAAAGAGACATTTTATTTTTCTAGTAGGAGATTTAGCATGAAATATTGCCCAATTGCTAAAATTTCAATTTTTTATGATGGAATCAATATTCTTCGGGTGTCTGAATAGCTCAGTAGCTGTTATTCTGCCAGTCAGAGAGAGCCATGCTCAACAAAGCCTAATTTGAAAAAAATATGTCTCAATGAAAACTATAAACTGACAAGTCCGGTACTTCGAAATATTAAATAACAAAACAACTCACATGTGCAGAATAACCAGAACAATACTCCGCTATATCACAATCATTTTGAGTTGGCCTACAAATAATACATGAAGATTTGAACTTGCAATCTGCAGTACAACAAGCTCCATCATCACATTCTGCTTCTGGTAGTAACTGACAGGTTGTAGCATTACAACATTTGCTGTAACAAAGCAAGATTTTACATAAATCTTCTCGACTGAATAACTTTATTCAGGTGAGCGTTCTCTGCAAAAAGGCAAGAAGCCAATTTTTTCCCATTCTTGAATTAGTTTTGACAAAGTTGATTGCACGTTCAGCATTATTTCAATATGAAAAACAATTTTTCACATAATTTTCAAACCCTGGAATTCCAGACAATCAGAACGGAATCATTCATTCATTTTTTTCACCATTCCTTTTTTCTGATAATTTTTTCCCAATAGAAGAAACATCCAAGAAGCAGGCGACTATTCTCCAATCTGAAACCAGTAACTAACCTTTGACATTCATCAGGAAGTCCACAATCACATCTTTCTCCCTTCTCAACAATTCCATTTCCGCACTTGGGTCCCCCAAATAATTTATCACTGGCAGGTACGTTATAAAGGCAATTAGCTGTACCATAAGTATATCCTTTATTCAAATAGTCGACACTGCAACTTGACCATGCATCCGGAGTAGTGGACCTGAAACAATTTACAATGAACGAAACCAATGCCAGAGAATGCAGAATAATACCAGAATAGGTTTTGACAAAGTCTGAAATTTTTGAAACCAATTCAAACAATGGGAACAATTTAAAATTTTTAAGAGTTCGAAAGTCCAGTTATTTAGGTACTAATATTTTCTTTTGGTTCCAGTAACCCACTTTTATTTCAAAAGATTTATTCGAACTAAACTTTTCAGTGGAACCTTACAAAACACCCATCTTGAATAGAAAAATCCAAATAAATGAATGAAAAATCATTTAGTGAAGTTAAGAAGTGTGAATATTATACAATGGCACCAGTTTATAATATATATATATATATAATGAAATAATATTCTAGTATAGTACCAGCAAAACAAATTATCAAAGTTTTCATCCTCTATTTAAATCCTATGGCTAGTTAACTTGATCTCTTCCATGAAGCTAGGAGACACAATGTATTGAATTGAGGGAAACGGATGTAATCCATCCATTTAATTACCATTACTCATTAACTGCGAGTCAATGGTACTTCCTGAGTGATTGGAATGCACTACCAGAAGTAAGTTGAATAGTTAAAAAATGCAAGGTGTGAAGAACAATAGCCCGTTTATGATGGAACAACTTCTATGTAATTAAATTAGGTATAGCTCAATTTCCCAATTCACATTCAAAACATATCTTTACTTGATGTGGGACCGTTTGTGCAATAATGTCATAGTTTATGTCAAATTTTACGCTGTAAATTTTGGTATACTGCACAATGTATCAATCAACTAGAAATCCTTAAAACTTTCCTTGAAGCATATTGAAAACAAATTTTAATCAAAACAAATTAAAACTTGCTCCAATCGACTGTTTATAGGTAATATAAAGGTATAATGAACAAAATCAAAAAAAAAAGAAAATCAGAGTAAAGCGAATAATTTTGTATGTCTTCAATAGAGTATTCTGGCGTTATTTTTCTATTCGAATGAATATTTACACTATTCTGATTATCAGACATCAAATAGCAAAAAATACTATCGTAACTTTTTGAGCAACATTGTGTAATGAAACACAAGTCTAAATAAAAAAAATAAATATGCAATATCCCAAGTTGTACAAATTTTTATGATAGTGTATATTACATTTTTAATGCTCAATATTGCTAATTATTCAATATTAATTTTATTCCTAATTCCTTATCGTTCAAATAAAGTCATTATAGACATGAAATTTTTTTCTCAGATTTTTATTGATATAGAAAGTTATGTTGAATGGGACAATAAAAGATTTCTCAACCAAAAATAATGATATTTTTAGTTTACTGTACTTCAAACTATATAATAATTTTAGACTACGAATGAATACATATCGGTTAAATTAATTTTTTGGGAACCACGAAGTGTTTTCCAAATCAATATACAATTACAAATGTACATTACCTAACTTTGCATGAAACGCTAATTAATATCTAGAAAATATGACAGACAGTAGAAAGAGGATAGTTTAGTGAACAAATCAATAAAGTTGTTCATATTTTTAACGCGGTTGAGTACAACACTGAAATCCTCTGACAATGAAAAAGTATATACCATTCAAACTAAACTAAACTAAGGGCAACTATAATGTAAATACAGAATATTTTGATCAACTACTTGTAATATACAATAGAATATAATTTCAAATATTTTTGATGAAAAACACAGTATATTTTGACCATTTATTAAAAAATATTTATCTACAAAATTCAGAAAACTAAATAAAACAATATTCCTATGTTTAACGAAAACTGTAGCAGACTAGATTGTAATTACAAAGTTTATTATAATTTATATGGTGTTATTGTTACTAGGCAATTCAATCAAATAATAGATTGTGAAATACGCATTTAAGGTCGCATTTTTTCTGATGGTGATCTTTTTTCGGAGATCAGTGGCACAGTAGTCAACATTTTGTTTTTTCTACTATTCATCGAAACGAAAGCAAACGCTATTATCAAATGAATACATATTTTGGTCGAATCTGTAAATATATTCCATTTTGTAATAAATTAGAAAGAACAGCAAATCAGCTTACCCAGCAGTAGGGGCCATGACACATTTCTTCCCCGAGCAACTACATCCTGCTGTGTCGTGAGACATTCCAAGATTATGCCCCATTTCATGAGCTACAGTAGAGGAGGTTTGCAGTGAGTTTGCTCTGTCCTGAAATGCAAAGGTTAAAAGTTTACAAAAACCAATTCTGCGATGTACAGCATTATTATTTATTTGTTCCTGATACCTATACACACAAGCAAAAATATCAACTACTCTCTAATGGAGCAAATGGCTCGTATTAACAACAAAGCATACCAAGCAAGATAAATTCTTCATCAAAAAAATAAATACAATATCTGTATCTAGTGCACAAAAGGGAGCAAAACTATCAGTTTATCAAATATTTGTCCCTTGAGGTTTACGATTAAACATCAACAATATTTACTTCATTTACACCACCAGATCGCAAAGAACACATCGTTGACACAGTCGCCATACCAACAGTGCTTCCAATAAAGCTTCCGCCATAAAATAATTGAGCATTATCTGTGTATGTCCAAGGTGAATCAGAAGATGATGTTTGAATCTTTTCTCTTCTATAATTCAGAAATGCGGCCAATACCTGCAATGTGAAATAAATCTTTCAGAAAAATTAGCACAACAAGACACAAATTCAAAGAAATGGAAATATTATAGGAAAGAATTGTTAATGTTTTATTTCTTCTTTTAGACGGTATTTTTCAAAAATGATAGAAATACAAATAATATGTTTAAATTTAAAATGCTTTTCTGAAGTTCAAGTATATCCAAATTTCTAGATAATATTTTTTGAAACCAGTTAAAAAAATAATCCAAGAGAAGCTTCGGCAGCTTCACAATTTACTAGTAGACCACAAAAATAACATTTTTTGGGGTTCTGGCACTTTTCCCAGACCAAGAATGGTAGCATCTACGCCACTCAAAACACCTGAGGCAAATGGATTTAATTAGAAGAACGTTTAGCAAATAATTATATGATTATATCATGATTATATCTCTTGCTAGAGCTAGAAGATTGAAGAAAACGGGATTCTGCCACCTTTGCCCTTCTCCAAATTAAACTCACATTTTCTGGAACAGCATCGCTCACTATCTTATCTTCTTTCTCCCAAACTTCTACATGTAGTAGAACGACTCTTAAATCTAATTTTTTATACATGCCATCCAAATAATTTACAACTTCTTTCACATGCTCATGAAGTTCTTTGCGACTCTTGAATTTGTTGAACTAAAAGTAAAACTCGATTTGAAACAAAGCAAGGGAAAAGTATATTCAAAATGCCACAAAAAATTAATGAAATATATAAACAACGGTACCTTTGAATATTTACGCCTTATATTTTTATGAAAAACACATTTTAGAATCAGCATTGCACAAACACAGGGACAAACTTACTTATACCAAACAGGCACCAACACCGTTCGCTTCAGACATCAAATTTTCAATAATTTTAGCTCAATTGGAATTTTAGTATATAACTATTATTACATAACTATAAGTAGTACCGTTACGGAACAACAATGCTGAAATATCCCATATTTACATACAATATAATAAAATCTGCAAATATTTGTCATCTTAATCACTGATTTTAATGTACAGATATCTTACCAAGTTATTATCAGCAACAATCAACAACTCTATAAACTTTTTTTCAGCTGCAGCACGTTTTAATCGAACACGAGGTGAAAAATCTCCATTTACTACAAAATATTAGCTATTATTGAATTTGACGTGATTAATATGAATGATTTCAAAACAGTATAAAATGGCTATTATATATATACATATATTTAACTAGAGAACCAAGGTCTATCTATTCAGTCTACCAAGTGAGATGGAAACATTTATCGACAGAATACAGATATATTTTTAAAAATGGTAGATTTATTGTGCATAAAATCATGAGATGCCAAATTTTTTATTGCAAAAGATATTGCAAGGTCTGTAGGTCATTTCAAACTATTCAATTTGTGATTTGCCACATCATGAACCATAGGTTTGGACCACTTCAGATATTCAAAATCGGTAAAATCAAAAACTTAAATATTTCGAAATGGGTAATTTCAAAAGCAGTTTTGACGAGGAATGCTGGCAAGTTGCAAGTTGAGTTTTGTTTGTCACTCTGTGTATAAAATGTGAAGTCAAAATATACTTCAATTGTAATACTCATTACTCTATTTTCAGTCCAATGAATTGATTAACAATATTGCAAAAATAACGTTTCTTATATTTATTTATAAACATTATTCAAAATTCACTATATCAATGGAACAATGTTTCAACAAATCAGGTAAAAGAAAGTACTGATATTTTTTTAGATATATTTGTAACATATATTGGTGACTTTGAACCATTTTCTGCGCATTTGTTGCTACCAGAAACTCAAAAAGAAATATTTCATGGAATATTGCCTATTTATTTTCTTTGGATGGCATCCATTTTCCCCGTGTGTCTGAGTAGCAGAGTAACTGACGTAAAATGCTGAACTTCCAATGTCAGATAATTAGTCCAATATTTTGTTAACAGCCATTCTAGTGAAGCAATGAAAAAGCACTTACCTGTCATTGTATGATGGAATGCTTTAAATGGTTTTGTTTCACAGGAATGTTTCTCAGTTTCTTGAGGTCGATAAAGAATGTGCATAGAATTGTGTTCATCAATTGGTGAAAATTGTAAAACATCATGTGGTAAAAAAATCGTGCCCCTGGAAATAGAAAAGCAAAGTGATTACATTTAGATTACCTTCTTTATTAGAACTTTAATGCAATTTGTTGGAACAAAAAAGGAGATTAGTAAAAAAATAGATATAGGTATAGGTAGGTATTATTACAACCAAATGCTTTCCTTATAAAAGACTGTACAATACAAAGTGGAAAATTATGACTAAATTATGAATTGATTATGAAATAAATCGCAACCCCTACTCGATGCTACGATCCAGTTGACAGAATATAGTTTTTCAGGCAAAATAACGTACCTTAATCCATTACAGGTGCTTGCTACTACTTGACTATTATTCATTCCAAGAACATGACCATGGTAATAGCAATTGTTGATTTCCTGC
Organism: Styela plicata; assembly: GCA_963675895.2. Classification (NCBI taxonomy): domain Eukaryota; kingdom Metazoa; phylum Chordata; class Ascidiacea; order Stolidobranchia; family Styelidae; genus Styela; species Styela plicata. Next base: position 15,428,258 of record OZ023140.1, read on the forward strand.
AAAGAATAACAAAATCAATGCTTTAATATTAAGGCAAAGAATGGAGATGATTCCGAAAGTTTTTAGTCCTAGCAAAGTCATAACCCAAAAATTAGATTTGGCCAATATATTCTTGTTGATTAAGTTTAATGATGTGAGTATAAGTATTTTTTTTTTCGGAAAAAGAGGGAACTATGTGCGAAATCTAACAAAATTTGATCAGCGAACCAACGAATATATAAGAGTGAATAGCAGTTCGGGTTGTCCTAAACGTTCAGCTTTTAATATTGGTATCCAAAAGTGTAAAAATGTTTTTAGAATTTCAGATAATAGAAATAATAGCCTTTCAAAAAATTTTGCACAATTAGGAGACAAATTTTGATTTATGACAAAATTTACAACCTAAAAAAACCTTGAAAAACGAAATAAATTTCAATAGGAATTCCAGGACTCCTGACTATTAGGATAACATACCTAATCTCTATGACCAACCAACCTTTGGAGACTGTTTCTCAAATAGATCTTCGCCATTACTTCCAGCACCAAGATATGATGTTGTAAAACCATCACATATGAAATCTTCATTTAATTTTAATAGGAGATTATAATTTGTTTTGTTGGCTCTAAATGATACTTCTATTTCTTGCTGATGGATACCATCATCCTGAAATAGGTTAATGATATTATCAAATTACTATTATTAATAGGAATCTACAAGAGACCATAGAAACTTTTAATTCTGTGAATTTATAAGCCTATTATCAAGTACTGATAGGTGTTTGTGTGATTCAAGAGGATTTCAAACATCTACCCATTCTACTGTCCAAAAATTTTCGTTCTGCTGCCTCAAAGTTACATATTTGCTGACGAAAAATCGATACTAAGCATTCCTATTTCAAGTTCAGGTCCTCTGATGCAAATGTTTGCATGCATGTGAATAATGACAGAAGTATAGTAATAACCAATATCTCATATAGTATTGTCCTTACAGCTAGTTCAAATAGTATTCGAAATTCAATATATTACGAATACAATAATGTTTCAACATATCCGATCAACAATATTGTTAAGACTACGCCCATTATGCAGCGAAAAAGTCAGTCTAAGAATACTCGAATCCTAGATCATCAAAACCTCTTTTGAACTATAAAACAACAAGTCCTAGTTCAAACCATTACACAAACAATATATAATTAACTTACCTTTGATAAAAGAGTAGAAAATTGATACAACTGAGAGGTTTTTGTTTCATGATGAACTTTTACTGGTTTGAAGGTATAAAATTCATTTAGAGAAGTAAGAAGATCATGACTATTTGATGACACTGAAAAACAATACTTTGTTATAGCAAAAAAAAATCTTCTTGTTCAAACCATACAGGTACGCAAATGCCTTAGGTTTCAATTCTTCTATCTACATATAAAATGTGTCCAGTTTATTCTACATAGTCCGACACAAATGACATATTGAAATTAAATATTTAAGAGAGGGCAACTGGCAGTATGTCAGCTTCCCAGACGCTCGAAAAAATTAAAAAAAATGTCTTTTTGAGTGTCTGATAGCAACTAAGCCATGATAGCATAAGTACGAAAGTACTAGATTGACGGAGTTGGCAGGATGTCAACGTAGAGTTTGAATCGCCAGATTCTAATAATGAAAATTTGGAAGAATACTTGCAGATAAAGTATTATAATTTTTCTTTTTCAAATCTGTTTTTAGGTTTACTTTCGGTCATGTACGCATTGGTCAATCTGTATCGTCACGTGATGCACTGAAATCTGCCATTGACTTGACATGCCCAAGATCTTGTCAAAAAATGCTATGCTTTCAGACCAACCAGAAAATGGGTTAATTACCAAAGCGACCGAAAAGTACAAAGCAAAGCCAAAACAGAATAAGTTCCCATCGAAATACCGGTAAAATGTTTTTGGTTTGGAATGTTTGATAAGTCCAATTCACTATGTGATTGCTCTTCTCCGAAACTTTGAAAGACTCCTCAAGCTTGTCTTGTAGTCTGCAGATGTGATTGCATGTCATATTTTCGAGTTGTAAAAATTTCCCATGTTGGAAACGACTCATCCTAACCCAGGAGACAATGCCAGATACTTGCAGCATTGCCGCCCCCTAGTTAGGATGAGAATATTCTGCCAGTTTTTATTTTGGTGACATTCGGGAATATGGTACTAAACTTCACTAGACCCCGTTAAGTTACGGTACCGTACAAAATTAAAGTCACTGCTCACCTGAAATTGTCTTTCCGACGAACAAACAAATAATCCAATTAACGATTAGTTTCATTGCGCACAGTTCACAAAAGTTTGTAAGACAGTAACTCAGGTTAAGTTCAGAATTTGACCAGTTTTCTAGCAGAGTTTCGTAAAAGAACGGGCAGCAAGAGTGCAACCTCCCGGTTCGACGACATTTTACGATGTGATAAAAATTGGGGTGCGTCATCTAGCGGACATGCTATTGCAGCTGAAAAGGTGTTTTTTGAAATTATGTGACGTGGGGTGGTTTTATTAATGATACGCACACGAAATCAGAAAGTCTGGAAGAGAGTAAATTTTTAAAAATGAAGACTGAGATACCCGATGACCTGTTAGCTCAAGCGTTGGGAATACGCTTCGAACTACGTATCTTAGATCTGTAACGTGTCGGGTTTAGGCGACGGCGAGAAGAATACGGTTTCTATGTAAAAGTATTCCTCGTCCTCGCAGTCGACAATCAAGTCTAATCGGAGCAATAAACAAATATCCCAAACCAGATCAAACTTCCCTGTACTGTCTAGGTAATGTAGGTGAATGGGATCTGCTAGTCGAACTAAACCTCCATGTCTGCAACCGAAATGAATAACCTCTCTTCTGAAGATTTATCAGTGTATTGGGTGAATCGAATGTATCATACAGCAGTATAATAAGTGAGTGAGTAAACGTAAGTGAATTGTAAGCAGAAGTGTAGTAAGTCTGTAAGAGTAAAAGTAAGTGTTATAACAGGGGTTGGCAATGGAAAGTAAAATATCAGTAATAATACAAGCGAAAGAAGAAAAAAATACAAAAATCATTTGATCAGAATGAAGACGTTGTCTCTTAGAATTGTAAGAAAATACAATCGAATGCAAATACATATTATTACAATATTATCACATGTGAACATTCAATTTCAATTAAATACACGACAATATAATTGTTGAAATAAAATTAGAGAATAAGATGGGAAAATAATGGGTAAATATACAAATAAAAATCAATGTACTAATATACAAATAATCGAGTAAATTACTAAAACAAAATTAATACAAGGAAAAACTACCAAAACGTTTGGTTAATTTGCTAGTGCGAGTCTTAGAAACATTTCGTTTAGAAGATTCAATAGGTATAGTAGGTACATCGGGAATACCATGAAATTTTTAGTGATTCATGTCTTGTAACAAAAGGTTTGAGTCTATTGAAATGATTTGAAAATTCGGATGAGACTTTCTGAATTCATCATCAACAGGTTCAATCAACAAATTATGGTTATCCAGAACTTGAATAATTTTATGAGGACCATTCCATAAATATGCGATTTTAGTTATATTAATATTAATATATTAACAGAGGGTGTATTAAATTATTGACCTTGAAAGTATTTTCAATTGCATTTTCATTATATTGTTTCAACATTTGTGCACGTGTTGTTTCAAGTCGTTTTCGTGCTAATTCTGTCGCCAAATTCTTTGTAGACACAATATTAAAAGCCTTATCTATTTTTCAAAAATTCTCGTCGTGAGAAATTTCACGGGTTATCTCGTCTGTCGACTTTCTCAAGTCGAAGGGAGTTGATTCGGGAACAATTCCATAAGCTAATGTAATGGGAGCAATATCAGTCGAATCATGTATGGCAGTATTATAGCAATAAAAAGCCAATGATAAAATTTCGTCCCATTTCACTTTCTTATTCACGGTTAAATGGGATAAAATTTGCAATAAACTTCGTTGAACTCTTTCTGTAATTCCGTTTGAAATTGGGTGAAAGGCAGTTGTTTGAGTTTTACGAATTCCATATTCCTTACACATTTCTTTGAAAAGTAAACTTCAAAAATTTGAACCTAAATCTGAATGCAAAGTTCTGGGTGGAGTGTGATTATAAATCCCTCGTTAACGAAAGCGGGAGTAACAGAACTCGCTTTCTGATCTTTTAAAGCAACACATCGTAAATATTTGCTAAAATTGTCAATTATAGAAAGTATATATTTATTACCGGAATTGGATCTGGGAATTGTCAAAATATCACAACTTACGCTCTCGTTAATGTCATTCGAAACTGTGGGAACTAAAGTTGCTTCTCGTCCAGGAACTGGGTTTTTCCTTGACTGATAGTTGAAACAAGAAGAAACAAAATGATTCACATCCTCATACAATAAATGCCAATAATGAGATTGTATGGCTCGTAAACGAGTCTTTCGAATACCAAAATGTCCTGAAAATGACTTTTCGTGTACGTGATGTAACACTAAAGAAATTAAGGCTTTTGGAACAACAATTTTATAATCATTTTCGTTAATTCCAGAATTTTCAAAATGTCTATATAAAACATAATCGATAATTTTCAAATCGTCAAATTTCGACCATAAAGTTTTCAAATCGGGAGAAAAATTATCGATTTCATCTATATCAGGTCTCAATTTATTTGATATCCAACACAAAACAATAGAAATATCTGGATCATCTTCTTGATGCTTTTTCAAATATTCATTATTTCAAATAAAATCATTAGCAATAGAGATTTCATTAATTTCAGTATGGGGAATTTGTGGCATGGAATCTGCATTGCCATGTAAACGACCGGGTCTCACTACAACTTCAAAATTGTATTCAGCAAGTAAATCTCTCCACCGACAAAATATTCGGCACGAGCCCACGAGAATTCAACCATTCGAGTGCTGCATGATCGGCTCGAACCCAATTTCATTCCTAACAAATAAGCATAAAGTTTTTGCTTGGACGCTGAATAATTCCTTTGAAATTTATTCTAAGACAAGCTTCCATACGCAATGATACGTAAATCACCATTTTGTTCTTGACTCAACACGGCACCTATGGCCAAGATTGAAGCATCGCAATCTAAAACGTAGGTATCCTCCATTTTGCCTGAAGGAAAAGACAAAATTGGTAAATTTCTCTTTTAACAAACAAAAAGCATTATCCGCTTCTTCGGACCAAACAAAAGTTTTCAAATTCTTAGAAGTTAATTTGAACAAAACATTAGCAACATATGCAAAGGATTCAACAAATTTCTTGTAATAAGTAATAAAACCTAAAAATGATCTCAGTTCTGAAACATTCATTGGAACGGGTCAGTTTTGAACAGCTCTAATTTTATCAGGATCTGAGGAAATCCCTTTTCCAGTAATAACAGGAACAAGAAATTTAACTTCACAACAAATAAAAATTGTCTTCTCGATATTCATTTTCAAATTCGCCGCACGAATACACTCAAAAACACAGCGAATTCCTGATTTTAGCTCGGCCAAAGTGGATGCAAAAATTACAAGATCATCGAGGTAAAATATACAAATCTTGAATTCAATTCCTTTCAGCATACGGCGCATTATTTTAACAAAAGTAAAAGATGCTCCGTGTAAATCAAAAGGCATAACATTATAAACAAATTGATTCGAAGCTGTAACAAAACTAGTTTTGTATTTATCCTTTTCGGCAAGAGGTGCTTGGTAGTATCCCTTTCGAATATCAATACAACAATAGTACCATTGAGTGCTTCTAAAACAGCAACAATTCTTGGCAAAGGTGTATTTTGCTTTACAGTAATATCATTTAATTTACGAAAATCACAACAAAGACGAAGTTTTCCATTTTTCTTTCGTACTGGTTCAATAGAACAAGCAAAAAGACTTTCATATTCCTCCATAATGCCATGTTCTAATAATTCCTCAATTTGACTTTTAGTTTCATTTCTGAACGCATATGGTTCACGTGTGGGCGGTAAACAAATTGGGTCACCTGAAGCGGGTATTGCATGTTCACTAAAATTTGTTCTACCAAGTTCCCAAGGTCCCGTAGACATGATATCTCGATATTCTTCAAGGAAAGGATACCTATCATCTTTCTCTGAAGGGGATAAAATGATATCATCAAGAGATATCTTTGAGCGGAAATCTGAAAATTTCTATTTGAATTAATATCAGGTGGATTCTTTTTGGTGCTTTCGGTCACGTTAATATTACAACAAGAGTGACCATTGGTTTCCTCAACCATAATTAAATCGTCGGTTAGGGCATTTAAAACCTTCCTTGCTCCTAATATCGGAGTAAAATCACCAAGAGTTTGTTTGCTGTGAATCTTTAAAGAGAACGGACCTGGGTTCGTAATACGAACGGGCAATTGGGCATCTACTGTTACATCGGGAAAACTATTTCTTTGATTTTTTTGACAATTGTGTGTTATTTTGTTTGTAGTAATTTCATTCACAACTTTCCGCTTTGTTTACGTTTATTATTGCAGGCATGATCATGCTCGGAGTACTAAGTTACTACACGGACATTACACATCGAACCATTGTATTTTCTCTCGAATGGAACTTTTACGAGTTCATTTGAAGGAATTATATCAAGAAGCTGACACGTTAATGCAGGATTATAAAAATGTGGATTTAGTGAAAGCAAAAGCTGTCGACATGAACAACCAGTTTGCTGAGTACTCAAGAGCACATAAAATTTACGTCAGTCAGTTACCTTTGGAGGAGTATCGAAGAAAGGTTGGTAAATTCTTTCAATGCGAATTAAATGAATTTCAAGAAGTCAATCTGCGTTTACGTACCTGGTTGAAAGATTCTAATAGAAATGTCACTAAAACCCATTCTCAAAGCCCTGAAGCATATTCAGTCATATCTGTTAAAAGTTAGTTTTCATCTCGTCATTCCTCTATTAGTTCAAAATCAAGCCATAAACGTGCTCAGTCGATTGTTATAAAAGAGTTAGCTCATGCGAACATTCGCCATCAATCTGAAATGGATACAATGAAAAGGCGAAAGGGCAATGCAAAAATGCTTTCTAATAAATTGAAATTTGAAGCAGAAATTAAAGCTAAACATTTAGAAGAAGATGCTCAAAGTGAGATAAAACGTATGGAATTACAACATACCTACCTCCGCGTGTATCGAGGCAGAAGTGTGGGAAAATGCTTTGCAGGCAGAGAACTACAATATAAGGCCTGGCAATGTTAGCTTGATCCCACCAGGTTTTGTTCGTGGAAATGGAAATTTAGATTCCACAGCTGGTATGGAACCACGGGCGTTGAAGGCTTCTGATGAGCCGCCTAGTTTAACGGAACCGGTTGTATTGCCGAAACCTTGTGTTGAGACCAATAATGTGGCGTTTCAACCTTCACGCATTCATCAATCTGAGAATTTAAAGAATCTTGGTCCACAAATTGATGAATCTAGGAGATGCGTGAATTATGGCAATGGTGATGTTGGAGCTGATTCAAATGCTAAATTCGGGAGGCCTACTCATGTAGGTTCTTATGTTCCATCATTAAACAGACTGATGTACCCTGATGCATGTATGCCGGAATATGGAAACAATCCTCAAATCATGCATGATCAAGCTTCGCCTGAGGTAGGAACTTTGTTGGGTAATATGACATCTGTGTTACAAGATGGTATTGATAGATCAAGATCGGAAATATTACGTTTTAGTGGTATTGAAGTTGATTATGTACGATTCATAACTAATTTCAATTTGAATATTGATCGTAAAGTCAAAGATCCGAGTACAAAATTGTCCTATTTGGTGCAATATTGTGATGGAAAGGCCAAGCAACTGATTATGCATTGTAAAATGTTGCCACCCGAAGAAGGCTACAAAAAGGCATGTGATTTGATCAGAAAGACTTATGGTCGTCCAGTGCTTGTTGCTGGGAAATATTCTGAACAGTTGCCGAAAGGACCTTGGTTGAAATCTTTGTTAAATCTTGCTCAAACTTTAGAAGTTTTGTCATTTTGTCAAATCTGAAATACTTTGGAGATTTGGGTAACTTTGATAGCATTTTGTCCATCGTGTTACGACTTCCTATCAAATTGCAAAATATACGGGAGGAAAAAGTAGCTGAATGGGATGGTCAAGAGAAGGAAGTGAAATTTATCGACCTTGTTGATTTTGTGAGCAAAAAGGCAGCTGTTGCGAATACATCATGTGGAAACCATTGAGAGCTCGAGGAAAGCAAGAACAACAATATCAAGCAAGATTACCACCATCCGCAACAAAGCGAAAAATTATTGCTCATGCTACAACTGTAAATTCTGTTGCAAACAGTAACGCTTCTAGTGCAAAGCCCAATGAAAAGGTAAGAAATAATTGCGCTGATTGTTTAAATACGTCCTACATGCTTGTTGACTGTTACAAATTCCAACAGAAAAATCATGGTGATTGTTTGAAGGTTGTTAGAAAGGCAAAATTGTGTGATAACTGTTTTACAATTGGTCACGTTGAAAGGAATTGTTACGAGTCTTCTGCTTGTACAGTTGAAGGATATGATTTAAAACATCATACTCTATTACATAAAAAAAGTGCAAGAATCACCTCCTTTTAACCAGAATATTGATGTTACCCCAGAGGCAAAGGTTGAGACATATACAACTGCATCGAGTGTAGCTGGGTATTTTCTCTATATCGTTGTTGGAAAATTTTTGCAAATGGATGAGAAATCGAAACCTATGCATTTTTAGATGAGGGTTGTACTGCCTGCTTGTGCGACAAGCGACTCATGGATGAGCTGAAATTTAGAGGCAGGAAGACTAAATTTTCTCTTACTACTGTAAATGATGTGTCTGTACCACAGGATGGATATGCAGTTGATTTTGTTGTGAAATCTCTGAAAGGTAATGAAAGCGTTGAATTATCTAAAATGTATACTGTAGACTATTTACCAGTCAAACCTAACAATGACCTATCTGAAGTAGGAAAATATCCACATCTAGATGGATTGAAATTTCCTAGTTTGCCTTGTAAAGATGTAATCTTGATGATTGGAGTAATCGTGCCTTCTGTATTTTGGACTGTGGATGAAAAAAGAGGTAAATATGATGAACCATCGACCAAGAAATCAAATCTTGAGTGGCCATTGTTAGGACCTGCTTCATCCAGCCAGGAAAATGGTGATGTTCACGTTCATTGTGTTCAAAGGAAAGATAATTATTTGTTAGATCAGCTAATAAGATGTCTGTGGGAAACTGATTTCAAGGATGCATCATTATCACCAATTCCGTCGATTTCAACACAAGACAGGTATGCTTTGCAGTTGATGGAAGAATCTTTACAAGTTGTGGATGGACATCATCAATTCCTCTTTCATGGGAACCAGGATGTCCCAATTTACCTGATAATCGAGGTGTTGCCATTAAACGTTTGATGTATCTTGAACGAAAACTAAAAGTTGATCCTGAGCTGAAACAAAAAATATTGTGAAACAGTGGAGAAGTATATTTCTCTCGGCTATGCACAACCTGTTCCAGAAGACGAAATAGCTGGATATGATGGAACAGTTTGGTACTTACCTCATCACCTTGTGCTTGATGAACAAAAGCCTGGCAAAGTTAGAGCTAATTTATTACTTGGAACATTACTAAGATTCAGAGAACATCCGATAGCTTTTGTGGCCGACATTGATGCATTGTTTCATCGAGTGAAGATAGACCCTAAAGATTGGAATGTATTGCGATTGTTGTGTTGGTCTTGAGGAGATCTGTCAGTACAGCCTTGTGAATACTACATGGTCAGACATATTTTTGGAAGTTCAGCCTCACCCTTTTTGGCGAACTGGAGCTTGAAGAGATCAGCTCATGATCACAGAGATGAAATTGATGACGAAGTGGTGGAGTTGAACGTAATTTTTATGTTGATGATTATTTAAATGGTTCATCTACAGTCGAACAAGGTAAGCGAATTGTTTGTAAAACATCTGAGTTGCTTGAACGAAAAGGATTTCATTTAGCGAAGTGGGGGAGCCATAATCCTCGATCGAGCAGATCATGTCTTTTATGTTCGTTTGGATCCTAACAGATTCTCGGAATAAGTTGGAATATTGAGAAAGATCGTTTTGGTTTTGATGTTAATGTTAAACAAAACCAGCTACAAAACGAGGTATTTTATCAGTGCTTAGTTAAATTTTTGATCCCATGGGAATTGTCTCACCAGTGATACTTTGTGCACGAATTTTAATGCAAAATTTATGTCGGGACAAGTATGGATGGGATGATGATAATATTCTAGATGGTGAGAAAGTTGCATGGAATAAATGGCTGTTGGATATTCCTCAACTGAAAAATGTTGGTATGCAAAGATGTTTTGTACCCACTGGATTTGGCAAGATTGTGTCTTATCAATTTTCTCATTTTGCAGATGGCTTAGCTTTGGCTTATGGTGCGGTATCGTATCTGAGACTGGTTAATGAAGAAGGAAGAATTCATGTTGTATTTTTAATGGGGAAAGCTCAACTTGCACCGATCAAAACTGTTACTATACCACGAATTGAACTAACGGCTGCAGATTTGGCTGTAAAATTGGATTCGTTTTTGAAACGTGATTACAATTTGAAGAAATCGAATCTGTGTTCTGGACAGATTCAACTTCTGTGTTATTGAGTATAAATAATACTTTACGAAGATTTCTAACTTTTGTGGCAAACAGACTTGCAAAAATTGAAGATGGTTCAATTGCATTGCAGTGGCGGTATGTACCAACTAATTCAAATCCTGGAGATGATGCTTCCAGAGGATTATCTGTGCAGAAATTATTTGATGATGGCTGAAAGGACCATCATCTTTGCAAAGTCCAGAAGAATTTTGGCCCATTCCACCTGTTAAGTTACCAGAACTTCCAGATGAGTTTATAAATTGTAAATCAAAAGGTGTGAATTATGTTGGTGATACGAGTTGAAACCTATGGATAAATTCATTGCATATTTTTCTACTTGGTACAAGTTGAAAAAAGCTTGTGCGTGGAGGATTCGATTCAAAGATTATTTACGAAACAGGAGTAAATATAATTTCAATGAAAATCTTAATGTTGAAGGTTGAAGAATATGATATCGAATATGATTCGAAATGCTTTGTTGAATCCTGTTAAATAACAATGCATCTGGAAAGCAGGCACTGAAAAAATTAAAGTTTTCTAATTCTTTGCACAAACTCAATCCAATTGTGAAGGATGATTTGATCAGAGTTGGAGGAAGATTAAGAAATGCTCCTGTGGATTTTGATCTGAAACATCCAATTATACTTCCTCAAAGGCATCATATAACTGAGATGATTATAAGACAACATCATTTAGTTACTCATCATTCTGGTATGGCAAGTACTTGGACTTCGTTGAGACGACGATTTTGGATAATAAAAGCTGGAAGTGCAGTGAAATCAGTAATTGGGAACTGTATGTTATGTCGTTAAAGTAGTGCACCTGTAAGTGGACAGATCATGGCTGACCTACCAAGAGAAAAAGTAACACCAGTGGAACGGTCATTCACTAATGTTGGGGTTGAATATTTTGGTTATTTTCTTGTGAAGCGAGGGCGAAGTACTGTCAACCGATGGGGCTGTATTTTTACTTGCATGGCGACACGAGCAGTGCACTTGGAGGTGGCTCACTCGATGGATGCTGATGCATTCATTATTGCATTGAGGAGATTTATAGCTCGAAGATCTAAACCACAGAGGTTCATCTGTGATAATGGCAGCAATTTTGTTGCTGCAAACAAGATTCTACGTAAAGAACTGGAAGGTTGGAACGAACTCTAGCAAAGTGGGTGAATTTTTACGACAAGCAGATATTGAATTTCAATTCAATCCACCTACTGCTTCTAATTTTGGAAAAGTTTATGAACGTTTGATTCGGTCAGCTCGTAAAATCTTGACTGCTCTGTTACATGATCAATTAGTAACTGATGAATCTCTGGCTACTATTTTCTGTGAATCACAACTGAATTCAAGACCGATCATTCCAATAAGTTTCGATCCAAAAGATGAGGAGCCTTTGACACCAAATCATTTGCTCTTGCTGAATCCTACAAGTAATTCGCCTCCTGGAATATTTGACAAGGAAAATTGTTACATTCGTCATAAATGGCGTCAGATCCAGTATTTGACTGATCAGTTTTGGGTCGGGTGGGCTACAGAATACTTACGTACGCTCCAGATACAACAGAAATGGACATCAGAGGAACGCAACAGGGAAGTACGAGATTTGGTTCTTCTGGTGAACAACACAATACCTAGAGGAGAGTGGCAGACTAGAAGAATAGTAGAAACTGTTTCAGATAAACTTGGAGCTGTGCGACAAGTTACTGTGATGACTTCCAGAGAGGTTTACTGAGACGGAGGGTCCAGAATTTCCGATGTAAAGAAATTCGTGAGAATGATGTTTCACTGGGTTACAACATCTGGTCGGGGGGATGTTACATCGGGAAAACTATTTCCTTGATTTTGTTGACAATTGTGTGTTATTTCGTTTGTAGTAATTTCATTCACAGCTTTCCGCTTTGTTTACGTTTATTATTGCAGGCATGATCATGCTCGGAGCACTAAGTTACTACGCGGACATTACACATCGAACCATTGTATTGCCTCTCGAATTAATTTGACCGCAAATAACACTTGGTGCCCTCGTTACCATACAAGGAGCGCTTGCGCTTAATTCCTATTGGGACATGTCTTGCTTGGTTCATGGCGAAATTTTCTTTGAATTGTTGAATTTGTGGGTATTGGCCAGGGTAGCTCGTATTGCGAACAATCAATTGCTTTGTGCTTTATATTTCAGTTGTAATATAATTTGGCTTGTAGTTTATTGGAATCGAGATCAACTTTTGAAGTGTTTGACTTATTCCAGCCTGGATTAGCAGACAAATTCGATAACCGTGGTCTCCCGAACCGATCTTGTGGACGTGATCTTGATCACGTGATGGGATTGTTATTGTGAAGTGACAAGTGTTCTTTTCAAATGTAACATTTCAAGTTCCATAATTTTGTATTCCGGTTTCATCTGATTAAAGTACCAGTTCCATATTGGACTACGAATCATTTGAGAATTCATTAGTCTTCAGGAGGTCTAGGATCTTTGAGGTCAACCCAAACTGTTTGGGCAATGGACCCCTTAATGTCAATGTAGTCTTGGCAGACCCCAATCTTATGTCGCATTAATTTTCCGCCTAACCAGTGATAAAAGTTAATACAAATAAAATAAAGTAACACTGAATCATGTTTATTAATCGAAATGACAACATCAATGGGATGGATGGGGTTGCTTCTTATTGCACAACTTGTCAATTCTAGGAGTTGACAAGCAAACTCGCAATTCAGAGTCTATGAAAAGTCGGGACCGGTATTTTGTCTTCATATTTGTAAAAAAATATCGATGTCAGTCTGGATATTAGAAAAATTGCAGAGGTGGCACTGCGGAACACGTTTGCCCAATTTATTCCTGCACAACCTTTTGCAACAGGCTATCGCTTTAGCCGCTTATTGAGCTAGGCCTAATGCCGATTCGTACAAAAATTAAAACTTCATAACATGATCACCTATCGGGTTATCTATTTTAATGCTCGGACTACATAGACTTACAGGTAGCTAACCGGTAAACAGTTTAGCCTTGTAACTATACAGCAAACATGAAATGAAATGAACTTTTATTTCACAATATGCAATTAACAATGTTCATAACTATATCTGGTTACAAGATTTATCTTGCGTTCTGCTATTACATCCAGTGTGGAATCAATGAGGAACCGGTAAGGTTATCGAGCATCGTTCCAAGGCTGTGGGTTCCAGCGCCTCGCACAGAGGCACCCCGTGTATCGCTATTTGAAGGCTTTCTCGTCCATCGGTATTGACCCTTCTTTCGTGGGGTTTGAATTCGCGTCATTCATTATTTATTACGTTCGGCAGCTATCGTCGCTTTCATCACGCCACCGTGGCCCACAAACATACACCGTATACAATTAATTGTTGCGTCAAGGCGCCGAATACAATTTTTAAGAGAGCAACTGCCAAGACGTGCTAATTCCTTTTAAATATTTTAGATTGACAAGACCTAACATACTTTAAATAATTTATTTTAGTAACGAATCACAGCGGCATTCATCTGCGACAATGGACGCACGGCATCGCACAATGTCAAGCGTGTTTTCTCCATTTTGTCATATGATCAGGGACCCGCTGTGCAGTCTTTGCGGACCCCCAGGGGTCCACGGGCCCCACTTTGGGAAACCCTGTTCTAGATGAATGGACATTTCTAATCTCCCAGTCACTTCACCGTCTAACATCCACCATATGCACATAGCTTTCGCAGGGTCAACACGGGCATTAGTTTTGGCCAGCACTGAATTGACCACGTATGCAAATTTATAGGGATCACCGCCATGAGTAAAAAGGTTTCAATACACGAGTGATTATTTTCAGGCCATGGTCTGCGGCATCAACAATGTCTTTCGTTATCGGCACGGAAACTGAATTCGCACTGCGTGGGACGAAGGTACCTGAAGATTGACCAAAATAGGGCTGCGTGATGGGAATACTTGAATCACTCACCCAGGGGTTTGCCAAATTTGCCCCTTGAATCGGTTGCAAATTAAAATTAGGTGTACCCACAAGTGGATACACAGGCATGTTTTGAGGGTTACCCTAATAATTATACATGAACATTCAATTACCATAATTACTAGAAAAGGGTATATTTGCACTATGCAGATTCGACGGTACCACACTAGTGTGAACTACGCTTGGCAATGATACCGAAATAGAGGATGTGGAAGTAGTCATCAAGAAGGTTGTTTCATTGCTCAAGGGTAGTCACAGTAGTACTAGTAATCGAAACTGTGAAAATTATTTCTAAGTCACTTGATACATTTGACGAACTAGGATCGTCATTCACTTTGCTCATTGTTAGTACAACTTCGCGTAATCGATGCAGAGTAACAGTTATTGAAAAATTTGAGATGTATGTACTCACAGTTGTCGTTGCAATAGGATCTTGGAGTTTCCTGTTGCGTAATTCCATACACCGCAATTATCTATAAGTCTATAGTTTTATCACTTTTGTTGCACCTGGCGTTAATACCACTCAGATTTAGCGAGCTAATTCTGCTCAATGGAATCTGATAAACTGAAGATTCAAGCTATACAGGATTTGAGTTTTCTTCGACACGAACAGCTTCTTTGTTCCGAAGTTGTTGAAGTAGATTATTGGGTAGTTCTTGAGTGATTCTGCGTATGGGTGGTGGTGTTCTCAATTTCGTACGCCCTGATTTGGCGGGACGTCGTTTTCTGGAGGTATTGCTTGGATGAGAGCAACACCTGCTTCCGCAGCAACAACGAATAATTCCGACCAACCACACAAGTATTGCGAGTATTGTCACTAAAATGTTTACAACGGCGTGCGGGACAATTGAATCTAATAAAACACGGCACCTCTTCTCCCCCATCAAAAATTTAGTCTCGTCGCCGGATAGCAGGGATGATTAAAAATATCACAAATGCAATGACCATAAATACGAGTGTGCCACCACGTCTAAGAATCCATGACGGAAGTCCAAAAGTCATGCCTTGATCACAATGGGCTAGTTTAGTTGTCGTTGAGTTAACAATAATCCTTGGTTTCTTTAACACGTCGTGCAACTTACACGGCTACACTTGCATCAGATTACATGCCGGAGACTGATACGAAAACACAGATTTATGCAATTAGTACCAGGCCCAAGTCTGGTACAAGGCCGAAACGGCAAAATGTTAGAGGTGATCAACAAAATGACCGCCGAGGCACAAAAAGAAACAAACTTGTGGCCGCGGTCGCCCGAATGCTCAACCTGTGCGAGATTCAAATAGAAAACGTGATACTTGTAGTTTTTGCGGAAATACTAATCACACGTTTGAGAGATGTTTTGCATTGAAAAGAACTTTTCGTACATTTAGAAATTTTAAAATATTTGACGACGGACCGTCGCGGTCTGATGTGAATGCTGTTCGAAACACCGAGGGGTTGGAGATGGAGGCCAATCACCAACCCGAACCAAAAAGTATAGATTCGGATGGTAAAGTGTTAAAGACGAATCTAATGAACGGCCTGCTGATAGTGAAATCGATATTACATGCTTTGCAATTGATTGCAATTGATTTAAATATTTTTATAGGTTTTGTATGGTTTCCTGATAACTCTGCAATGTGATATTTTTATTTTTATCGCCTTTTGTGCGGACAGAGATGTCGGAATATACTATGTCTACTCTGTGTAATCGAAATGGTAGGAAATCGTACGTTAGGTGCAATCTTGCTAGACGCAATTGCACAGGATGAAATTTTACTAGTTGCAGTCCTATTTGACGTGGGTATACTGTGGGTAAGAATGGGTGAGATAATTTTGCAACGGATAACAGTGCCTCTCCCCATTTTTTCTGTGCAAGGACATGGTTGGTGGAGGAAGCTGTAAGCTTTGCTTACGTAGAACACCGGGCAACAGCGAGGCATCTAGCAGCTTGAAGCGTATTTTCCACGTTTACAGATTGAGCTAAAACGTCGCAATATGACCGCATAATTTGACAAGTTAAGTATTCATGTCTTTGAACCCCACCGTATATCTTAAGCTGTACTCTCGACTCTCCTCTCCCGCAGGATAAAATGTAAAATCCCATTTTATTGATCGGTCAATACATCTCCCACGGGCAAAGGCATCAACAATTCGGAATTGAGTCATAATTGGTGTCCTGGCCAATACAATGCAAGGGAGGAATAGGGGAACTTACACCGTAAGCGCAGACGGCACATGGTAAACCCTGAATCACGACCTCTAGTGCATCGTTATAACCGTGTCAGACAGGGATAAACCCGATTTCGATTTTTGGATGCATGTGCGGGGCGAATGGGTAAAAAATCACGAGGTGAAAAATGGGAGGAAGAGCGAACCAAGTCTGATCCAACCAGGTAAAATCTAGCAATATTTATCGTCTACCATAACATTTTTCAAACCTTGGAATGTCGAGGTCCACCAGCTGCAAATCCACTGTCGTGATTTAGTTAGCCAAAGTTGTGTGTTTGGTGTCTACTAACGTTAGTCTAGGCCTAACTTACCGGTATGCTTTATAGGTACCGGTATGTTACAGGTACCGTAGTGACGTTTAATACGGTTCCGGACAACATTCCGAATGTTATCAAAATTGAAACTGGCAGTATATTCCCATCAGACCACTGTCCATGGCCAACTCCGAACTAAAGAGGTTCAGGGTTGTATTACCAGTACCGTACCGGTATGCTGTTTTTGGTGCACAGTTCATGCAGCGCCACAAAGATCAGAAAACGTGCCTCCGGTTTCTAGGCCTACCTACTTGCACACAGCACAAACTGCAATGCAGAAAGTGTTTCCATGGTACCAAACCCTATTATTTTCAATAATCATAAAATATTCCCATGTTGTAGCCCGAGCGACACTATTCTGTATTCTGAGAGTCCGAAGTGTTCAGCATCGGTTGGAGTTGCTAGTCAATTCGTACCGGTACCAGTACTGAGTAGGGATGGGCATTAAAAGGGCTGACCTCTTCAATAATATCCATAAGCTAATTTGAAAGTACTTTCATCAAACAATGCGAATTCTGAATTAGGTATTTTTCAGGATTTGACAAATTTTGAGCAATTGCCTGCTAGAAATGCTGTAATTGTCTCAAAATTCAAAAAAGTGAACTATACTAAATTTGTTTTATCAAAAAGTGTCCCTATATGTGATATGAGATGATTGGGGTTTTACTGCAGAATCAGTTTAGACATAATAATGTTCATCACTCAATTTGGTAAGTTTTTTTTGGATTCTTTTGGTTTACGTGGGGATATAATGTTTTTCGAGATAGATTTTGAATTGAATAGCTATAACACTGTCAATCCTCCAAATTTGATGAAATTACTGCCAAAATACTGGTAAAACTTGTCACAATTGGCTGAAAAACTTTAATTTTCACTAAATTGTTTATGTTTTGACATATTCCAATATTTATTCTGTTGATTTTACCACTTTTCAGTGTTGTTTGCACTGGTTTTTACAATTTCGACCACTAGGTGTTTGTAAAATTTTTAGATTAACGTGGTGGTAAAAAACGACTTAGCGCCTCTTAGTGGCAGAAGAAATTTGCGATTGTACCAAATTTAGGATTTTTGACCAAAAAATGGTGTCTGAAAGATAAATAACTTTCTAAAAATCATTGATTGGTGATTATGTACTGGATATCCTTGTTTTGTTGTATCACATGACTATATTGAGATGGCATTATATTTTGAGAATAATTTTGAGAAAGAATAGCTGCTGCTGAAGTTGTATTCTCAAACTAAAGAATGATGGGTTCAATCTGAGATATGACCTCGAAATACCCCGATTTACGCCCACCCCTACTACCAGTCAATTTATACTCTAAAAATAGCACATACCTAGGTCAATTTCTACCCTAATAAAATTTGCAATACATTTACTGCGAAAAGTTTGATGTAGTTGATTCACCCATAGGCAATAGGATTAGATAAAATCCAATGTAGGCATTTTAGTTCAAATCAGTGAAAGAACCTGATTTTAAATGCCTACTTATGATGGAATGACTATTTCGTGAACTTTTTACTTTTAGCCATAGATTAGAAAATTTATAGGACTTTGAGCGGTGCGACTATTTTTGCAAATCTTTATTTGATAATCTTGCTGCTACTGCACTGCTACATCAACATTCATAAACGGGTACGTTTCCCGCGATAATTCGGCAAGGGCAAGAATTGACCAACAGTGAATATTTCAGGGTACGAATTGACCAATCGCTTTTAATAGAGTAACATACTGGAAAATAATGCTCCTATGCACTTTGCTTGCTAAAGCAGATCTTCTTTGTGGCCTGAGAATGAGGAAAAAGCTATCAGAGTTCCTCGCTTCTTCTGTACTCCACCAGTCCACCATAAATAGTCGTTGATTTATTTGTATACAACATTTATCCCATCATCAGGTCGCTTCACAATTATTTTCTAAATTTTTTTTCAACGTTTATCTCTTCGTTGGAACTTCCTTCCCAGTACTCAGCTACTGCATACTGATAAAAAAGGGGAAAATGAACTGATGAATACTGAGGGAAGACATTGTGAAAGATGAGGATTGTCCTTCGTGATAGAAATGGTGTTTATGCTATGCCAAATGGTACAGTACAATGGTCATCCTAATTTTTCAACATATATGTAAGACCCTTCAGTTTGATTTCTGATTTTTAGTCTACCTTTTCACATCGAGGCAACTCTGTTATTAATTAATAATTACTGTAATTCATTTTAAAATTTCCAGACATTCTACTTATCAGTCTATGCTCTATGCAACATTCAAATTTTAAAATTGAACATCAGGCTACTGAAAATATAGACCTACTGCCGAGCCAATTTACTACTTGCATATTTCTGTGTTTGTAATTGAAGAGAATGTTTTTTTTAAACCCATAAATTTCATGCACTTGAGCATTTTCCATTCTATCGACAGGAATTATATTAAGATTTAACATTACTGCATCATAGTATATGATACAAAAAAAAAATAAACAGTATTAGTCAGTATTAAATTTTTGACAATAAAATTGTGATACAACAAGAATCAATGAACGGTGAATGTTTTTTTGTGAATTCTGGTTCATCTAACATCCTGCCGTCTACACCCGTAACATCTGAAATTGTTGTCAGATCATGAATGACTATGGAGGTGGTGGGTGAGTAGTCAGCAAAGTTTATTAGACGGTTCATTATCACATTTCTGACATTTTTTTTACCTTTGTTTTGGATAGCCTGTTCAGCATTTTAGCACAAGATTAAATGCTTTTGGTGTTAAGGAATTTAATTTGGAAATAGGATTCTGTATTGTGGATTCAATTTTACCCATTCCAGAACAATTCTAGAAAACAGTAGTAAAGTATTCTGGAATGCCCAACCCATACTTGAGTCACAAATGGCCTGCACGATTCAACAGAGGCTTGCTTTTGATATCGGAATTTTAATAGACAATTTATTTATATATATATTCTTCTGTATTGTTAGATATGGAGGATACAGATCGAGAGGAGGTGGTGGAAGAAGGAATCGTGGTAATAAAGAATTACCAACTCAGGAACCATATACACTTTTTGTAGGTAATCTTCCTGAGGCAACTGTACAGGGCGACATTGACATGATTTTCAAGGATGTAAATGTTAGTGTTTTTTTTTCCTTTTTTTATTTCTATTGTAATGCAAAGCACTGGGTTGTTTAATTTAATTTAAATATTATTCAAAATTGACAAAATGAATGAAATGATATTTTAACTTTCAGATAAACAGCTACTGATATTTGGCATGATTTCACTGCAAAATAAATCAATAATAATAATCTAAAACTCGTATATTTTGAATCTGAATTCTAGAATATGTGACCATTCTCATAAGTATGTCCTGATCGAACATAATGTGCAGTGTAATATTGGCAACATTTATTTGTTTTTTTATTTCATTAAGTTGATTCATTGAAATGTGACAAATTTTGTGTTTTTAAAATTTGACATAAATATGAGTTTGCTGCACCGCGGGTCAAATATGAAGAGCAGCCGTTTCTATTACTTACTTATTACTGCTGATTGTGAAACATGATTGTTTCAAGTGTACTGAACATAGTTTCAATTCCCTCAACATGCTTAGATGGGTCCTGGAAATAAGATTTTTATGGTCTAGATGTGCAACTAGTGTTGTTCTTATAGTTTTGTTTAAACAGTTTTCAAAATTCACCGTATAAGTAGAATAATGTTTCAGATAAACAACATCGCTGATATTTAACCATATTTGTCCATTTTGCAGTCTTGATTTCAAAACTTGAAATATGGCATATATATATATATCATAATTTCACAGCAAAAAATGCTTCTAGTATCGATCCTTATCATCAGTCAATTAATTACAGAGGAGAATTGTTTACGAGCATGCTTCCAAATCATGGCTCCCTTTTTGAACAAGAATTATATTACTAATTTATATTTTTCAGATACGTAATATTAGGCTTGTGCGTGACAGAGAAACAGATAGATTTAAAGGTAATTTTGTGATATTTAATTCAAGATTGGTTTAGTTGGATACTCCAGTTCATTTTTCTATGAACCTTGCCTGCATCAATCACTCAACATCCAATAAATTTTCATGGTAGGATGAAGGTGACGTGATCATGAGAGACGAAGGCATTCCTGCTTATATCTATATATATAGATATATATTCAGTTCATTCTATTGTTCTGTTGTCAGGATTCCGTTGCCATTGTCAGGATAGCAGAATATAATTTTCTCTCAGGTGTCTGCTGTTCATTTCTGTTGATTAGAAAAGGTTCAACATCATTAACAATATGATACTATTAAATAGCTGTGTTGATAACAGGGCGGCAGAATCTTGTATAGAGTGTTCAAGATATTCATGTTTTTTTTCATCAGACCAAAATGCTTTGAAACCATCAATACTGCTATTTCATAGCAGTATTGAGGACTTGGAAACATTTTGTACAGTTTGGTGGCTACTAGACACTCAAAAAAGGCATTTTAATTATTCGAGTAAGAAATTTATCATGAAATCAGGAATTGTCACAGAGTTTTAGATGTAGTGTTCTGTGGTGATACTTCAAAACAAAACACAACATAGCTGTAACACTGCCAACATTTGTCAGATGGATTGCTCAGCAAAAGGTTGTAGACTAAATGGTTTAATTACTGTTTTTATATGGCCAATTAGGTGCTGCTTTTGGCCTTAAGCAAACTTCAATGTCAAAAAATAAATAAACTGTTCAATCTTGTTTTCCCTGCTTGGGAGTTGGGGACTACTTATCTAACAGTTATTTTTTCTTTCTTTCTTTTTTCATTTTTTCTTGGGTTGTCTGTTGTTTTGCTCTGGTATCTCATTTAATTCCAATCCCCGTTTCAAAATGCAAAGTTTGATATTCTCAGATTGATTTGAACATCTAAATGTATTTAAGCTTGTCTGAATGTTCTGTAATAAACTCAACAGAAACATGATCCATTTCATACAATCTGTTCGTACTGCATATTCTCATGGGTATAGTTACGGAATATTATCTCATATAATCCAGTCTTGCCCTATGCTATATTCTAATAATGCTTCTAGAATTGTGATAAAATGTTTTTGTTTTTGACTGATTCATTTTGCAATAAAATCATGTTATATGTTAATTATGCCTGATCCAGGATTATAAAATGCGGCACAAATTGTGATATTGCTCTTAGGAAAAAAATGGTTTTGATAATCATTCGGTCTTTATTAATATCATATTGGTTCATTTTAGTTTGGGATGTTTTCTCAAGTTGCTGGTACTATGTTTTGTACTCTTTGTGGCTGTGAAGGCTGTAAGTTAGTTCTTTATAGCTGCCGCTTCCAGCCTTGCTTAGAGGTTATTTCGATAAAAATTGAAAATAAGATTATAGTACACTACAGTTTCTATTGTTGTTTTAATTAAACTATCTTTGTTCAATTTTTGACCATTTTGTATTTTTTAGGATTCTGCTATGTTGAATTTGAAGATTTGGAATCCCTGAAAGAAGCTTTATCATATGATGGAGCTGTAAGTTATGAGTTATCTGGGATTACCCAATCAGAAAATGTTATCGGCGCGATCCATCAGTAACACACACTTGATAAAAGATCTGATTTGATCGATTGTTTGCACATATTTCCTGATATTTTTGTTATTTATGTTTGATTGATTGTAGTTAATATGGCTGATTTAAAGTGACATGACAAAGGAGATCACATTTATCCCATTATCATTTCAGAAAAATTATGATGTGTTAATGTTATAAGTGACTCAAAATGGAACAAAATAAAATGTCTTTGATGCAACATGCAGGAAAATCAAATTTTGGAAATAAATGTCAGATAAGGAGGCACATATATTTCGTCATATATATGGCTGTTTGTAGTGAATCTAATTGCTCAACCGGTGATGTGCAAACGATATTTTATATTTTGCCAACGTTTCGAATGTCTATACAGACGTTCTTCATCAGGGCAATGGAATGGTTAAGCCATCAACAATACTATATACTGTATTTTAGAACGTCCCCCTTACAGTATATAGTATTGTTGATGGCTTGACCATTCCATTGCCCTGATGAAGAACGTCTGTATAGACATTCGAAACGTTGGCAAAATATAAAATATCGTTTGCACATCACCGGTTGAGCAATTAGATTCACTATGAATTTCCCTGGTGGCAATCACTCAATCTTTATATGGCTGTTTGGTTCGAATAGTATTTAAAATTCATTATATAAATATAATAAATTTTCAAGATTCAGATGAAAATTTGCTGATATTTAACTGATTTTGCTGCAAAGTGGGTTAATTTAAATTCTAGACTACCCGGTTATGCAGACAGACTATGAAATAGAACATTCAAATCATTTTTTTTGTGAATAATATTGTTAATCGAATTTCCAGCTATTTGAAGGCAAAGATTTGCGAGTGAATGTTGCTGAAAATAGACGTGATAGAGGTGGACAGAGGGGAGGAGGTCCTGGTCGTGGTGATTATAGAGGTGGAGGAAGAGGATATAATCGTGGTGGTAAGTTCCTAATTATACAAAAGAGTCAATTTTGCTGATTTTTTTTTTCAATGGACATCAAGTGGATCACGCTACAAAGACATTTCACAATCCAAATATTTGAAACTTAGAAAAATCTCGAAAACATAATGTCATCAAAGTTAGCTACTGATTTGAAATCAGATGGAAAAATATTGCTTCCGTGTTTATGATTAGAGCTCGAACATTTTCTAACTTCGACATTCCTTAGTCTTTTATTTGTTTGCATCTAACTGTGAGCAAGGACTTATACAACACCGCTTGTAGGAGATGAGAGTTAGTTCTGGTGCGGCTGAAAACACCAAAGTCATTACACCTTCGGTGTTGAGTGCTAGATGTGGTATTTAACTGAAACATTTTACATTTATATTTTGATTCGCCACATAGTCAAGTCATTTTGTATTGTAGCATTTTACATTAATCTTTAGTGTATTTGGGAATTTAAAAATACCAATGAAAGCAAAAATTGAAATTTTCGGAAGTATTGGAACCTTCATAAATTTACCAGGATACTCAAGAGATCAAATGCAGGATAGACAATATGGGTCAGACGGGGGATATGGTAGACGTGGGGGCGGAAGAGGTGGAGGTGGTTATGGGTATGGAGGAGGAGGTGGGGGAGGAGGATATCAACATAGAGATCGAGATTATGAACCACAACATCATCATCAACAACAACCTTATGAAGAATCTTCATCCTCATCAGGTAAATCAGGACGGCCACCAGAATGACATAAATCTTTTCTTTGGGTGCGCAAAACATCCATACATGCCATATTCTGCGGATGGACAAAAAGACATCGAAACCATCAACACTGCTATTTCATGGCAGTGTCGATAATTTTGAAGTCTTTTGAACAGTCAAGATATATTTTAACAATTGTTTTCCTTAAATATTGCTTTCTTGGTAAATTATATTTTGAAAAAAGTCTGTTTCTTTTGGTGACTCGAAGTAAAATAGCTGCTCTTCTGTCAGTCTGCTATCTATTGTTGAGTTGAACCGCTATATTAAAGTGCAATTTTTAGTATCAATTCCAAACTATGTTAAAATATATTAGTTGATTGATTCTTATAGGTCACCTTTAATGGCGTGCAGAAAATCAGGACCTATTAGCCAATCTTTTCTGTACGTGTACCAACTTGCCTATGATTAATTTAAAGTTTGTTTTACCCAGCAGTTTTGTCAACAAATTTAGCTAACTTTTCCAACAATAAGGAATGGTTTTGCTCTGGTGTATATTACTTTTGTTTCATTTTTCTTGGATCGTCAGAAAACATACCCATGAACATTGCCATTTCATAAAAGTTCTTGTACCGGTGAAAATATGTTTTACCTGTTTTTCAAAGCTTTATCGTCAAATAATGCCTTATTAGTAGACTGGCATGTGTTTCATGCCATTGATGGCCGATGCATGACAAAAACTATTTTGATAAAGAAATTTCTGACTGAGTAGTTGACAAAATATTATTGCCCAGAAATTTGTTGTTTCTACATTATTTTTTGATAGCTATTACAGTCTTTTTAAAGGTAATATTTTTTTTATATTCGAAAGGATCCAGTGGAAGACCACGTTTGCAGTTGAAGCCACGATCTGTGGGTGTTCCTGTAAATCAGATCGCAAATCCGCAGTCATCCATATTTGGTGGTGCAAAACCGCGCGAGCAGATTCTGAGAGAGAAGGGACTCGATGATCTTGAGAAGAAAGTGGAGGAAAAACTTAATATAACTGAGAGGAAGTTGTCAGAGTCGGGGGATGATAAATGAGATGTAGAAAAGAGTTGATTTCAATCGACTGAATCCGCATTGTTCGGTAGTTCAGCATGTATGGGTTGGAAACCCCTCTCTGCCTTTAAGCAATGTTACTATTTCCGTAGGGTGTGGCAGCTACAAGCAGCATTCGATCAAAGAATGCTTGGGCTACTAATGAAAAACTTGTAGATTTCTTATGTTTGTATTATCAGTGGGGTTTTAACTTACATATTACCATACTTGAAAGTAATATTCGTGTGTAGCTTGAAGTTGGCATGTTTTCACTCTGTTATTTCAGTGACGAAAAGTAATTAAGATATGGCCTGAAAACAATCATCAAAAATAGTCCTCTATTTCAGCTTTAAGCTGTCGTAGTGACAGTTTTTCACAAAATCATTGGGGGTAATTTTCAGTTACGTTTCTACTCAAAATGTGGGTATATAAAGATAACTAACCTCTTGAATATCTATCAACTCAAAGAGTTATATATTATTAAAGAGTAATACCAGGTTAAAAAATTAGTGTTAACACCTGATTAAAAAAATTTTCGATGTGCGATTTCTTGTGAACCAGTATCAAATTATCATCCATTTCTATCAAAAGAGGCGGGGTATTTTGAAATAACTTTTTTGGTTAATTATTAGAATTAACATATTTTTTATTGTAGATTTTACCCCATGCTTGAAACTTGCTGAAATTGACCCGTGACCTTTATAAATTTCCGACTATGCTTTTGAATGCACTGCCCAATCACAAGTATCGATGTTCATTTCATAGCATGCTTTTCCGCGAAAAAAGTTTCTATTTTCCATTATTAGTGCATGTGAAAGTAATTATTTTTTATAAGAACATTATATTATCAAGAATAGGCCACAGATGAACCAGGCTTTTCAAGCATGATTCAGATGTGGTTAAGACTTGACAACATTTACGTTTAGATTGAATTTTGGTATAATTTTGTTTGACAACGTAGTATGGTGCTGATGGGCAATTATTGTCTTCAATCTTTGTAAAACCATGGAGGTAATGGTAATTTAAAGGATGAAATTCAATAACAGTTGCAGTATGGCTGATGGGAAGTGATAGTGCCAAAATAATATTCTACCTATGGACCACATTATATTCTTGCGTATAACATAATTTGTGGTACGACCATGTTCATAGAGTTGCAACTGAATCCTCTAGTTTAGCAAAACGATAAATTGGGCAATACTTGGTTTAGACTTGTGTCTTGTTTTCCAAGAAGAAAAATACAGAAATTTACATATAGTAAAAGATGCAACACTATTTCTTAGTGATCTGTGTTCGTTTTTTTTTTCTATGCGGTTCACACAATGCAATATACTGGTGATTAAAGGTACATGTCAGAATCAGACCATCGATCTTATTATTTCCCATCATTTTGTTGGCCTGTTTGCCATCGTGTTTCCTGTTGAGATTGTGGATCTGGAACATCCACAAATAAAAAATCGTTTTCTCTTGTATGTTTTTAATTATTAAGTGACTTGACATCTTTTAATTATAATTTGGTGCAAAGAGTTTTGTCATCGCGACTTTGTTAGTGGAGTATGAACTTATTGTTGAAAAATCACTACTATAAGTGATTTCATTCTGTATAAAATGGATTTAATAAACCCATGCTTGATTTTAGCACAATTGCTTTATATTCTGGTTTAAAAGATTTTGTTCATTGGGTTACAGGTCTTCAGGCGTTTGTTAGTTCAACGGGTTATTTCCAGTGTTAACCAGGTTTGTGTCTATTGATATAACAATGCTGTTGTTCATTCTTGGCAAAATAGGAAGTCTTATGGATGTATGTATTTTCCTGGTTGTATTCATGTGGTCTCACTGCTATTCTGAAGTTTAGAAAAGCGCCGTATCAGAAATTTTACTTTGCAGAGCTTGAGCCACAGATGTGCCGCGCCTCATCGACGTAACAAATGATGTTTTTACTTTTTTCTGGAATGGAATGGCTTTTATATCTCGACACTCGTACTGGCTATGATATCTAATTCTGAAAATAACATGTGATCGACAGGCAAAATTTTGAATAGCGATATACAAACATTTTACCACCGATGAGCAAAGGAACATAAGAAAAACTTGAGCAATATTTAAAAATTGTGTGCAGATAATAAAATGGTGCTTTGAGTAGTTAAGCTCTTTTGCACTAGACCATGGAGGATATCTTCATGGATTGGATATCAAGACGATCTGATTAACAAAGGTCTAATACCCAACTAGTTAAATATGTTTATAAAGAGGTCTCTATCAAATACATATCTTTTACAGCTCATGATGAAATGGCGCGCAAGGTATGTTGTGTTGCAGAATTCATGTCTATTTGAAAGTAACCTAAGAATAGATAAAAATTTAGTCTACAATAAAGAGTTCTTGATTTGGAATATTTTTATGTGAACAAATAAGGAATTAGGGACCAGCTTGCTAGGTTTGAATTGAGTGACCCAGTTTTTATTTTCTGTTGCTCTCAATTTCAGTCAATGGATTAAATAGATAGATAGGAGAAGAGAACCGAAATTACGGCTTAACCGTATGGCGAATCAAGGCCTCGTGCAGGTACCAGTTTCGAACCAGGGGTGAAGGTATTTGGCTGAATGTATTTTTTCTGTG
The DNA here is from genome assembly GCA_963675895.2 of Styela plicata. NCBI lineage: Eukaryota > Metazoa > Chordata > Ascidiacea > Stolidobranchia > Styelidae > Styela > Styela plicata. The sequence continues at coordinate 15,456,256 of OZ023140.1, forward strand.
CATGGACCTTGTTGGTGGAGGAAGGCATAAGCTTTGTTTAAGTGAACCGCTGTGCGCTGGTGGGGCATCCAGCTGACCTCTCGCATATAATCATCCTTAGTACGATGATTTTTGTTCGTCCTGAGTCACTGATGATCTCAGCAACAAAGCGCAGTCAGTCTGTGTCTCATGCCTGTCAAAATGATATTTCCGATCAGGAATGGGAGTACAAACATTCAAGAGTTCAAAGGCTGTAAATAAACAGATGATGTATTTTTCACATCACAGTATTGGTGTAAAAACATTTATCAGGACTTTAATATATCTTCGATTACGCTTCACGGTCACCCACATTAGTTGAACAAAAACAATAGCGCACATTGTTCAGGAAGGATGATATTACATTTTTTCAAATTTCAAAACCTTGGCCTATATTATATCACATTCCAAAAAATTTAACATACAAAGAGAGCAAAACGTATGGAAGATCATATCAACTTTCCATAAAATCTGGAAATTTCATGATAATGTACTTTGTTAATGTATATCAATGATACAGCCCAACAATGGTTTATGCAACATTTACGGACAACCACAATCACAATCAGTATGACCTGTGTGGAAAGAATTTTCATGATTGGACAAGACTGGATATTTTGGATAAGGTTGAACCATTGATAGCATATCACCATGATAAACTAAACAAAATTTATAATCAGAAAATAAGCCTTCTATCTCAATCAAAAATTCTATTTTGTCAAGCACGAGCCACAGATGGACCGTGTGTTACCGACACGATCTATCAGTGACTCTTACTTACAAAAGAAGACTTGGACAAAATTTTCTTTTCATGATAATATGTACATATAACTTTTGTGGTGAAATAGAAAATTGCTGCTTGTGATCTTCGTTATTGCAAAGGCGTTCGGAATGCTGTTCAGCTTGCACATACAGGAGCTTTATCTTCACTCACACCAGCAGTTGTTTTGATCCACGATTCATAAGACTTCACTTTGGTATATATGGCTGGTTCATTGTGGGTAGCACAAGGTTGTGGACCAAATGAAACAATTCCTGCTATGTACCAAGTGCAACTTGAACATCTTTGACAAACCAGAGGTCCGCCACTATCACCCTGAGAATGCAGAAAACAAGTTTTTCTTGAGAAGTAGCATTTTTTTCAATATAACAACTGGTGGGATGAGGCCAGTGAAACTAGCCCAAAAATGCACGGTTCAAATCTTCTCGTAGACCTGGGTTTAGTCAAATGAATAAATTTTTAAAACATATTTTCTATAAAGAAAATTTCTTTAAAAACTTTCTTTTCTAAAAGTAGTAGGAGCCCAAGATATTTTCCTGAAGTTCACCCTAGGAAGCAGTGCCGAAAAAACAACTAACGCCTGCATGATGAAACCATTTATCATTGGTGGAATATTGATGATTGGAACATGTGCCTCATTTAATGTATTTATAGCACAGTGCATGAACAGATTTGGGTGAAACTGTTCAAATGCAAACTCTTCAAAAAATAACAGACGAATTATGCCTCATCATTACGATTCATCAGTGACTATAACAAAACAATCTATGCTTATAATAATCTCTCATGATTATGTGTATATATAAATTTCGAGAACAAATTTGAAACTTTCCATACAAAAGTTTAATTCTATGATCATTCTCCAAATAGCATTTTCAAAAGATTTGCATCTTTTTCGTACATTGAATCCTGCAGAATCCAGATTAGATGAGATTAAATTGAGTATTATGTAATAGCCATATTTTTAAAGTACAACCTAACTGGCCTAACGAATGAACCAATAAATAAAAATTAAGACTCCATTCACCTGACAGCTGTCAACGGTCTTTCGTATACTTCCAGCACAATAGTAATCTTTGCTCTTTTTCAACCAAGGAACAAAGTATTTTAATGAATCACTTCTTCTATAGGCTTGAACACAAGCGTCATTGTCAAATACCTGAAGATCAACTTCATTCAGTTTTTGGGAAATTGACTTTACTTTTACATCAGCTGTTGAAATATAATAGAAAGAAGTAATCAATAGTACGTGTTCAAAACTGGTCCCAATCAGGGATTCGTTTTTGTTGAGCATAAGCCACTGGTGCTTAACAAAAAATGTGGGGACAAAAAAAAATACTGGCCCAAGATGCATTTCCTATAAATTCGAGATTTAATATGGACTAATTTATCATCTCTCAAGGCAAATACACAAATATCATAACAGTTCACTCTTGCTTGGGATATTTCATGTTTAGAATGCAGTTGCTGGTATCGCTTTTTGTATAGTCTCTTTATTTAAGTGCTGTTAGCTAGTTCATACCAGGCGCTGCTTCCAGTCATGCTTAGTGTGAACAGTATGTTATATAACTAACAGCAGCTGATTGATATTTTTTGATAGATTTCTTGTGACTTCTTTCATCTATGACAATAGTATCGTTTTTTTTTTAAATAATTACGTTTGTCAAATTTACATACAGTGACAAATAAACTATACTGATTGCCTAAATAAATTTTTAAAATTTCTCTCAAGTTTTGACATCACAAACAATTAAACTCATTTTCAACTTACTGACTCCCCAACCCATTACGTAACAAGTTGCATCTTGACTAGGTTCTTCTCCACCAGGCATACATATAGGTCTCACTGTTGGGTGGAAAGAAACTGATTCGTTCATCTGAACAAAGTGAACTTTACAAGATAACTTTAAATTTTGTAGAAAAGGAATGGGTTAGAAAATGTCTAGTGGAAGTTACCATTATTAGTCCAGAGTTTAGACAAACTTTAATCACTTTATCAATGTGTCACTTTTTGCCAAATATGTCTAGTCAGACTCGGCGTATTTGGCTTTGCTTCCTTTGCAAAACGCAAGGTGATTTGTTAGAAGGCATGTTTGTAACTCATCGGATTGGACCTAGATCAAGTTTTGAATGACTATTCCTATTCAATTCAATTTATAGTCATTCACCCAGGTGGGTCACTTAAACACAAAACTTTCTACCAGATTCACCCCAGCCAATCAGAATAATATTTTGTTACATAATCCGTAGATAGATCACCATTAAAATGCTTAACAAAACATGTATTTTTTTAAAATATCTTTCATTGGGAATCAAGTAAAGACACCCCTTTTTGTTAGTGGACAGGAATTGATTACAAAAAACAGACACAACAAAGATTATTAAATTACAATTTTCAACTGTAATCTTACAAATCAATCAGCCATTGTGTTACATGCCCTATATAAAACTCACTTTAATTTTTTTTGAATATCTCCCTAACTAAGGGCACTTAATATTGTGGATTTTACCTTAACCAAGGCTATGTCGTTACTAGGAAAACTATACTCTGGGTGTACATGGACTTCCTCAACACCTCTATGTGTAGAGTCAGGTGGAGATTCGCCTTGTTCTGTAAACTCCAGTACACCAACCACCAGTTTCCAATCAGAGTAGGTTCTCATTGTACCATCATCAAATCTGGAACATCAAAGTCACATTCAATAATGGTATAAATTAATAATAACACATTGACTTTGAAAACGTCCCGAAAATTCTGGAGTATCACCACTTCAATGGCTTTAAAACTCATGTGAATAAATATCTTAAAACTGGATGAAGATATCTTGAAACTGCATTTATGTAGCTCTCTGCCCACTAGCAGTTTCAGGAGACTTTCATGTGTGATCTTTCTCAGGCAACCTGGCTTAGAGCAAAATTTGATAACAGAAAATAAAAATATTTAAGTACACTAAGAATCGTTATCAGTAGATAAGATAGAGTAATGATAACAGAGTGGAACAATCTTGTTTTTTTTCGGGAATCCAAAATGTTCATTGTTCATGTCATATTCACAGATAAATCATGGAATATTTTTTCTGACAGAATTGATCCTCTTTATATGTCAGAGTAGCTTTTTTTATAGCCACTTTTTCGTGTGGATAACCTTTTCCAAGGCCCTGTAACAGCAGCCACTAATAGACGGGCAGGGTTACAACTGCTGAAAAGATATGATCTTTTTCGTTCGGCATTGCCTACCCAAGGTATTACAGGCTGGGTTGAGTGGTGGGCATGGATGAACAAGCCGGACCCGCCGGGACTCGAACCCGAGATCTCCAACCTGTGATGCCAACATGTTTAACCAATAGGCCATCGCGCCTACGATAGTAGAGTTTCATTTTATTTTATTCTGCATCAAGCAAGTAACTGATTAAAAATCTCATTTTGTCACAAATAAAGTTTGCTCTGGGCAAGTCTAGGGGCAGCTCCCTAACGGAGTCAATCAACAACTACACAATAGCGAAGAGTAACTATAAGATGTATTGTCATCAACTGCACTTCAATTGAAAATAATGCCAATAGAACTGATTTGTTATGGTAAAGTGCAATGAGTGATACTTGCTCTAGTTGGGGATAAAACCATCTATTCCTTCTTAGTCTCCCTTTAGTAGCCTCTTGATACAATCAGTAAGTAAATTAAGTAATAATCTTTTAAAGCCCATACATACAGGGCGGCTCATCCTCTCAGTGATCCATAGTTAACAAAACGCACTATTCTGATATATGTCTATGCTTGTTACAAATTTCTGTATTAAATTATAACAAATGAAAACTTTCTTACTGAAAACAATGGGCAGCTGAAATCAACCATCGACTGCTGATGAGACTTGCTCCACAGAATTCATCGTCTGAATCCATCTTAACTGCAACCTAATTTAATAATATAATAACACATTTCAGACAGACAGACATCTTGTTTTTTCAAAGGTGGACACAAACCTTTTTTATGTTCAGTGTTTGTGGAATAGCTATTATGACATCGCAAAGTATGTGCAAAGGAGGATTTTCTATAGGGCTTGTGCATGTGATGTCATGATGCCCTGTTTTCCGCAAATCTGGAGGACAAAAACCAAAATGGATGCACCGGCAGACTGCTGATTCTCTGGCTTCCTGTGTACCTCAGCAAAGTTTGTTTGCGGTTAAAGTTGGTGCAAATATTTATTTATATGTTTGATAGTTATTCATGTCAATAAACGAGGTATTTAATTTATGTATTACACACACTAAGCCTTTGTGTTCAGCATTGACCTTAGGCTATTTACAATCAAATGTATTAATTTATTTCTTGTTTCCAGAATCATAACTTATATTCATTTAAACCGCCTGAAATGTCACAAACATAGTTTGATCAAAAAGACAACATTCCTATATTTTAAAATTGTGAAAATACAGTTTTTGTCCTCCAAGATTCATGTTTACATGCAGATTATGACGTAGGAGCCTCGCACACAAACAGCATATCTATAGTACACTGAAAATATTTTACCCAGCAGCTCCATCACATTATTATCTTTAGATACAAACTCAAACTGCCCGAAAATTTTCCAGAAAGCTTTGTTTTAAAACCATGAAAAAAAAGTTTCAGACTTTAAAATTAAAACAAACAAAAATCTTTTTCAATCAATACTTTATAGGGTACTGATTGCTTTTAAACAAAGCCACATGTTCACTCAACAGGGATGAGTGCGTCAAGCATTTTATTTGGGTTTTTAAAATATCTTTCACACACATATTTGATATAGTTTTGAAACGCTCAGTACTAAACACTTGGGTTGTTCTTATTCGAATAGTTGGATGTTCTAGAAATCTGATTAGAAATAATCTTGTTTTTCCGAATATTCACAACCGAAAATTTCTGATTAAATGTGATCTTTTGTCAAGTATGGATCACTGATGGACCGCGCCTACAAGATGCGGTTTGTCTGTGGCTTATGCTTGACAAAAACAAATTCCTGATTGATTTTTTGTGCCATGAAATCATGATATATTACATTAACGAACCACGACTTCGAAAAATGTGACTTTTCTATAAAGTGGTCAAACATATGATCATATATCAGTAATTTTGTTTATCTGATATGTTATAACATTATTATATTCATGTATTATATGTTTATTTATATACATATTTAGTTTTGAATACCAAAACTATAAGGAAACCAATCAAGGACTAACCATCCAATTCCATTGGAGCGCTTTAGCTGGAACACCCCCAATTATTCTTTGGTTATTTATATCTCTGCCACATTTATCATCATCATTGATTTTACAGCACTGGCCTTTGAAACCGTAGTAATCTTTAAAACCCTTTGTAGGAAGGCACACCTCTGAAAAAAGAGCATTGAATTGATATTTAAAGATTAATTTGAGCAAGCCTGCTTAAAAGCTACATGTATAGCAAATAGCTGCTACAAAATGTCACATTAGTGATGTACACAAAAACGAGTGATGTACATCGTGCGCACCCAGAAACGAATAGTGCTAATAATGCACACAAAAATGAGTGGTACATATGAGGGCACTCGCTTTTGTGTACACCACTTGCACTAATCGCTCCTGTATGGCTACTTGCACCATCCGCTTTTGTGCGCACCATTTGAACTATTCGCTTTTATGTGCACCGCTTGAACTATTCACTTTTGTGTGCACCGCTTGAAATATTCGCTTTTGTGTGTACCATTCGAACTATTCGCTTTTGTGCGCACCGCTTAAACTATTCGCTTTTGCGTACAGCGCATGAACTATTCGCTTTTGTGTGCACCAATTAAACTATTCACTTTTGTGTGCACTGCTTGAACTATTCGCTTTTGTGTGCACCATTTGAACTATTCACTTTTGTGTGCACTGCTTGAACTATTCACTTTTGTGTGCACCGCTTGAACTATTCACTTTTGTGTGTACCATTCGAACTATTCGCTTTTGTGCGCACCGCTTGAACTATTCACTTTTGTGTGCACTGCTTGAACTATTCGCTTTTGTGTGCACCACTTGAACTAATCGCTCCTGTATGGCTACTTGCACCATCCGCTTTTGTGCGCACCATTTGAACTATTCGCTTTTATGTGCACCGCTTGAACTATTCACTTTTGTGTGCACAGCTTGAAATATTCGCTTTTGTGTGTACCATTCGAACTATTCGCTTTTGTGCGCACCGCTTGAACTATTCGCTTTTGTGTGCACCATTTGAACTATTCGCTTTTGTGTGTACCGCTTGAACTATTCGCTTCTGTGTGCACCGCTTGAACTATTCACTTTTATGTGCACCGCTTGAACCATTCACTCTTCTGTGCACCATTTGAACTATGCGCTTTTGTGTGCACCACTTGAACTATTCGCTTTTGTGTGCACCACTTAAACTATTCGCTTCTGTGTGCACCGCTTGTACTATTCGCTTTTGTGTGCACCACTTGAACTAATCGCTCCTGTATGGCTGCTTGCACCATCCGCTTTTGTGTGCACCATTTGAACTATTCGCTTTTGTGTGCACCGCTTGAACTATTTGCTTCTGTCTCCACCTCTTGAACTATTCGCTTTTGTGTACACCATTTGAACTAATTGCTCCTGTATGGCTACTTGCACCATACGCTTTTGTGTGCACCGCTTGAACCATTCGCTTTTGTGTGCACTGCTTGAACTATTCACTTTTGTGTGCACCATTAGAACTATTCGCTTTTGTGCGCACCGCTTGAACTATTCGCTTTTGTGTGCACCATTTGAACTATTCGCTTTTGTGTGCACTGCTTGAACTATTCGCTTCTGTGTGCACCGCTTGAACTATTCACTTTTGTGTGCACCATTTGAACTATTTGCTTTTGTGTGCACCGCTTGAACTATTCGCTTTTATGTCCATCGCTTGAACTATTCGCTTTTGTGTGCACCACTTGAACTATTCGCTTTTGTGTGCACCTCTTGAACTATTCCCTTCTGCGTGCACCGCTTGAACTATTTGCTCTTATGTCCATCGCTTGAACTATTTGCTTTTGTTTGCACCGCTTGAACTATTCGCTTTTGTGTGCACCACTTGAACTATTCGCTTTTGTGTGCACCGCTTGAACTATTCGCTTCTGTGGGCACCGCTTGAACTATTCGCTTCTGTGTGCACCGCTTGAACTATTCACTTTTGTGTGCACTGCTTGAACTATTCGCTCCTGTGTGCACCACTTGAACTATTCGCTTTTGTGTGCACCGCTTGAACTATTCGCTTCTGTGTGCACCGCTTGAACTATTCGCTTCTGTGTGCACCGCTTGAACTATTCACTTTTGTGTGCACCATTTGAACTATTCGCTCCTGTGTGCACCGCTTGAACTATTTGCTTCTGTGTGCACCTCTTGAACTATTCGCTTTTGTGTGCACCACTTGAACGAATCGCTCCTGTATGGCTACTTGCACCATACGCTTTTGTGTGCACTGCTTGAACCATTCGCTTTTGTGTGCACTGTTTGAACTATTCGCTTTTGTGTGCACCATTTCAACGAATCGCTCCTGTATGGCTACTTGCACCATACGCTTTTGTGTGCACCGCTTGAACCATTCGCTTTTGTGTGCACTGTTTGAACTATTCGCTTTTGTGTGCCCCATTTGAACTATTCGCTTTTGTGCGCACCGCTTGAACTATTCGCTTTTGTGTGCACCATTTGAACTATTCGCTTTTGTGTGCACCGCTTGAACTATTTGCTTCTGTGTGCACCGCTTGAACTATTCGTTTTTATGTGCACCGCTTGAACTATTCACTTTTGTGTGCACCATTTGAACTATTCAATTTTGTGTGCACAGCTTGAACTATTCACTTCTGCGTGCACCGCTTGAACTATTTGCTTTTATGTGCACCGCTTGAACTATTCGCTTTTGTGTGCACCGCTTGAACTATTCGCTTTTGTGTGCACCGCTTGAACTATTCGCTTTTATGTCCATCGCTTGAACTATTCGCTTTTGTGTGCACCACTTGAACTATTCGCTTTTGTGTGCACCTCTTGAACTATTCCCTTCTGCGTGCACCGCTTGAACTATTTGCTTTTATGTCCATCGCTTGAACTATTTGCTTTTGTTTGCACCGCTTGAACTATTCGCTTTTGTGTGCACCACTTGAACTATTCGCTTTTGTGTGCACCGCTTGAACTATTCGCTTCTGTGTGCACCGCTTGAACTATTCGCTTCTGTGTGCATCGCTTGAACTATTCACTTTTGTGTGCACTGCTTGAACTATTCGCTCCTGTGTGCACCACTTGAACTATTCACTTTTGTGTGCACCGCTTGAACTATTCACTTCTGTGTGCACCGCTTGAACTATTCGCTTCTGTGTGCACCGCTTGAACTATTCACTTTTGTGTGCACCATTTGAACTATTCACTCCTGTGTGCACCGCTTGAACTATTTGCTTCTGTGTGCACCTCTTGAACTATTCGCTTTTGTGTGCACCACTTGAACGAATCGCTCCTGTATGGCTACTTGCACCATACGCTTTTGTGTGCACTGCTTGAACCATTCGCTTTTGTGTGCACTGTTTGAACTATTCGCTTTTGTGTGCACCACTTGAACGAATCGCTCCTGTATGGCTACTTGCACCATACGCTTTTGTGTGCACCGCTTGAACCATTCGCTTTTGTGTGCACTGTTTGAACTATTCGCTTTTGTGTGCCCCATTTGAACTATTCGCTTTTGTGCGCACCGCTTGAACTATTCGCTTTTGTGTGCACCATTTGAACTATTCGCTTTTGTGTGCACCGCTTGAACTATTTGCTTTTGTGTGCACCGCTTGAACTATTCGCTTTTATGTCCATCGCTTGAACTATTCGCTTTTGTGTGCACCACTTGAACTATTCGCTTTTGTGTGCACCTCTTGAACTATTCCCTTCTGCGTGCACCGCTTGAACTATTTGCTCTTATGTCCATCGCTTGAACTATTTGCTTTTGTTTGCACCGCTTGAACTATTCGCTTTTGTGTGCACCACTTGAACTATTCGCTTTTGTGTGCACCGCTTGAACTATTCGCTTCTGTGTGCACCGCTTGAACTATTCGCTTCTGTGTGCACCGCTTGAACTATTCACTTTTGTGTGCACTGCTTGAACTATTCGCTCCTGTGTGCACCACTTGAACTATTCGCTTTTGTGTGCACCGCTTAAACTATTCGCTTCTGTGTGCACCGCTTGAACTATTCGCTTCTGTGTGCACCGCTTGAACTATTCACTTTTGTGTGCACCATTTGAACTATTCGCTCCTGTGTGCACCGCTTGAACTATTTGCTTCTGTGTGCACCTCTTGAACTATTCGCTTTTGTGTGCACCACTTGAACGAATCGCTCCTGTATGGCTACTTGCACCATACGCTTTTGTGTGCACTGCTTGAACCATTCGCTTTTGTGTGCACCGCTTGAACTATTCGCTTTTATGTCCATCGCTTGAACTATTCGCTCCTGTGTGCACCACTTGAACTATTCGCTTTTGTGTGCACCGCTTGAACTATTCCCTTCTGTGTGCACCGCTTGAACTATTTGCTTTTATGTCCCATTTGAACTATTTGCTTTTGTTTGCACCGCTTGAACTATTCGCTTTTGTGTGCACCACTTGAACTATTCGCTTTTGTGTGCACCGCTTGAACTATTCGCTTCTGTGTGCACCGCTTGAACTATTCGCTTTGTGTGTGCATTGCTTGAACTATTCACTTTTGTGTGCACTGCTTGAACTATTCATGCTTTGTGTGCACAGCTTGAACTATTCACTTTTGTGTGCACGCGCTTGAACTATTCACTTCTGTGTGCACCGCTTGAACTATTCGCTTCTGTGTGCACTGCTTGAACTATTCACTTTTGTGTGCACCATTTGAACTATTCACTCCTGTGTGCACCGCTTGAACTATTTGCTTCTGTGTGCACCTCTTGAACTATTCGCTTTTGTGTGCACCACTTGAACGAATCGCTCCTGTATGGCTACTTGCACCATACTATTTGCTTGTGTGCACCGCTTGAACTATTTCGCTTTTGTGTGCACTGTTTGAACTATTCGCTTTTGTGTGCCCCATTTGAACTATTCGCTTTTGTGCGCACCGCTTGAACTATTCGCTTTTGTGTGCACCATTTGAACTATTCGCTTTTGTGTGCACCGCTTGAACTATTTGCTTCTGTGTGCACCGCTTGAACTATTCGTTTTTATGTGCACCGCTTGAACTATTCACTTTTGTGTGCACCATTTGAACTATTCAATTTTGTGTGCACAGCTTGAACTATTCACTTCTGCGTGCACCGCTTGAACTATTTGCTTTTATGTGCACCGCTTGAACTATTGAACTATTCGATTTTTGTGTGCACCGCTTGAACTATTCGCTTCTGTGTGCACCGCTTGAACTATTCGCTTTTATGTGCACTGCTTGAACTATTGGCTTTGTGTGCACCGCTTGAACTATTCGCTTCTGTGTGCACCGCTTGAACTATTTGCTTTTGTGTGCACCACTTGAACTAATCGCTCCTATATGGCTACTTGCACCATCCGCTTTTGCCTGCACCATTTGAAATATTCGCTTCTGTGTGCACCGCTTGAACTATTTGCTTTTGTGTGCACCACTTGAACTAATCGCTCCTATATGGCTACTTGCACCATCCGCTTTTGCCTGCACCATTTGAAATATTCGCTTTTGTGTGCACCGCTTGAACTATTCACTTTTGTGTGCACTGCTTGAAATATTCGCTTTCGTGTGCACCGCTTGTACCGTACTATTCACTTTTGTGTGCACCGCTTGAACTATTCGCTATTGTGCGCACTGCTTGCACTATTCGCTTTTGTGTGCACCACTTGAACTATTCGCTTTTGTATGCACCATTTGAACTATTCGCTTTTGTGTGCACCGCTTGAGCTATTCACTTTTGTGTGCACTGCTTGAACTATTCGCTTTTGAGTGTACCGCTTGAACCATTCGCTTTTGTGCGCACCGCTTGAATTATTCGCTTTTGTGTGCACCGCTTGAACTATTGGCTTTGTGTGCACCGCTTGAACAATTCGCTTTTGTGTGCACCACTTGAACTATTCGCTTTTGTGTGCACCGCTTAAACTATTCGCTTCTGTGTGCACCGCTTGTACTATTCGCTTTTGTGTGCACCACTTGAACTAATCGCTCCTGTATATTGGCTTTGCTTGCACCGCTCATCTATTCACTTTTGTGTGCACCATTTGAACTATTCGCTTTTGTGTGCACCGCTTGAACTATTTGCTTCTGTGTACACCTCTTGAACTATTCGCTTTTGTGTACACCATTTGAACTAATTGCTCCTGTATGGCTACTTGCACCATACGCTTTTGTGTGCACCGCTTGAACCATTCGCTTTTGTGTGCACTGCTTGAACTATTCACTTTTGTGTGCACCATTAGAACTATTCGCTTTTGTGCGCACCGCTTGAACTATTCGCTTTTGTGTGCACCATTTGAACTATTCGCTTATGTGTGCACTGCTCGAACTATTTGCTTCTGTGTGCACCGCTTGAACTATTCACTTTTGTGTGCACCATTTGAACTATTTGCTTTTGTGTGCACCGCTTGAACTATTCGCTTTTATGTCCATCGCTTGAAGTATTCGCTTTTGTGTGCACCACTTGAACTATTCGCTTTTGTGTGCACCGCTTGAACTATTCCCTTCTGCGTGCTCCGCTTGAACTATTCGCTTTTATGTGCACCGCTTGAACTATTTGCTTTTGTTTGCACCGCTTCAACTATTCGCTTTTGTGTGCACCGCTTGAACTATTCGCTTTTGTGTCCACCGCTTGAACTATTCGCTTCTGTGTGCACCGCTTGAACTATTCGCTTCTGTGTGCACCGCTTGAACTAATCACTTTTGTGTGCACTGCTTGAACTATTCGCTCCTGTGTGCACCACTTGAACTATTCGCTTTTGTGTGCACCGCTTGAACTATTCGCTTCTGTGTGCACCGCTTGAACTATTCGCTTCTGTGTGCACCGCTTGAACTATTCACTTTTGTGTGCACCATTTGAACTATTCGCTCCTGTGTGCACCGCTTGAACTATTTGCTTCTGTGTGCACCTCTTGAACTATTCGCTTTTGTGTGCACCGCTTGAACGAATCGCTCCTTATGTCCTTGCTTGAACTATACGCTTTTGTGTGCACTGCTTGAACTTGAACTTCGCTTTTGTGTGCACTGTTTGAACTATTCGCTTTTGTGTGCACCACTTGAACGATTCGCTTTTGTGTGCACCGCTTGAACTATTCGCTTCTACTTGCACCGCTTGAACTATTCGCTTTTGTGTGCACCGCTTGAACTATTCGCTTTTGTGTGCACTGTTTTGAACTATTCGCTTTTGTGTGCCCCGCTTGAACTATTTGCTTTTGTGTGCACCTCTTGAACTATTCGCTTTTGTGTGCACCACTTGAACTAATCGCTCCTGTATGCACCGCTTGCACCATTCGCTTTTGTGTGCACTGCTTGAACTATTCGCTTTTGTGTGCACTGTTTGAACTATTCGCTTTTGTGTGCACCGCTTGAACTATTCGCTTCTGCTGTATGGCTGAACTATGCACTATACGCTTTTGTGTGCACCGCTTGAACCATTCGCTTTTGTGTGCACTGTTTGAACTATTCGCTTTTGTGTGCCCCATTTGAACTATTCGCTTTTGTGCGCACCGCTTGAACTATTCGCTTTTGTGTGCACGATTTGAACTATTCGCTTTTGTGTGCACCGCTTGAACTATTCGTTTTTATGTGCACCGCTTGAACTATTCACTTTTGTGTGCACCATTTGAACTATTCAATTTTGTGTGCACCGCTTGAACTATTCACTTCTGCTATATTCTGAACTATTCACTATACGCTTTTGTGTGCACCGCTTGAACCATTCGCTTTTGTGTGCACTGTTTGAACTATTCGCTTTTGTGTGCCCCATTTGAACTATTCGCTTTTGTGCGCACCGCTTGAACTATTCGCTTTTGTGTGCACGATTTGAACTATTCGCTTCTGTGTGCACCGCTTGAACTATTCGTTTTTATGTGCACCGCTTGAACTATTCACTTTTGTGTGCACCATTTGAACTATTCAATTTTGTGTGCACCGCTTGAACTATTCACTTCTGCGTGCACCGCTTGAACTATTCGCTTTTATGTGCACCGCTTGAACTATTCGCTTTTGTGTGCACCGCTTGAACTATTCGCTTCTGTGTGCACCGCTTGAACTATTCGCTTTTATGTGCACCGCTTGAACTATTGGCTTTGTGTGCACCGCTTGAACTATTCGCTTCTGTGTGCACCGCTTGAACTATTTGCTTTTGTGTGCACCACTTGAACTAATCGCTCCTATATGGCTACTTGCACCACCCGCTTTTGCCTGCACCATTTGAAATATTCGCTTCTGTGTGCACCGCTTGAACTATTTGCTTTTGTGTGCACCACTTGAACTAATCGCTCCTATATGGCTACTTGCACCATCCGCTTTTGCCTGCACCATTTGAAATATTCGCTTGCACCACCTAACCGCTCATTTTTGTGTGCAACACTTGTTTTTGAGTGCACCACTCGAAACTGTACATTTTAGAGTTAACCTAAGAAACCTATATTGTATTAACTTTTATGCATGTCAGAGTGACAAATGTTGACTTGGGGTGAACACTGGGGTGCACTTGATGGTTTCAAAGTATTTTTGTTAACCCAGAGAGAGTTTTGCACACTCAGAAGAAATGTGATATTTTGTATTCCTCGTTGATGACTTGAAAAAGTATTTTTGTTCATTTCAAGGTTTCACATTTGCATGTCAAATAATAAAATTAAAGTTTCATAATTCTGTTGTAAAGTAGGTTAAAAAATAGGCTTACCCTTAGCACATGTCTTAAGTCGGCATGATGCATATATATTTCCACATATCCCGTTGTAACACATATATTTATATTGAGTTCCATATCCACATGTTCGACTACACGGACTGTAGCCTGGTGCTCCTGAATTACAAACATTCGTTACATTAGCTTATTCATGACTTACACCTAAAATCATTTTTCCGATCGGGCAATGACTTTCCCATGAGCAATGTAATGACCACCTTCAGGAAACCTAAAGGATAGGATATTTTACCCTACATGAAAAACAGCTGAGAATATATCCAAAAAAAAATATCACGCAATTATCAGTCTCAAGCCAGCAATAAAGGTTCATAGCTATTCATTTATTTGATGCTGTATCAGACATAGATTTCTAAAATATTTTCATTTTTTCAATTGATGTTCATTTTCTGATTGTAAAAAGACATTTTGGTCCAATGTGATTTTTCCATATACTGCTTTGTTGGGGTGGGATTGCGATGTACACATATACACATAATACGATTTCACATGCATCATCAAAGAACAAAGAGGAAATGCAAAAATTTTTTAAATCAAAAACATGACCCATAATACATCTCACTGTGTAAAATATTGCATTAATACTGAATATTTCTATTGTTGCACAATGTAGCTCATGGGGTTCAAAAGAGTAGAAGAGTTCATATTCTGCTACAATGTTACAACTGCCTTTCACACCTTCCAACAGACAAAAGATTTGTTCTGTTTAGATCTGAATTTATAATAAAATCATTATACTTACCACAAGTAACGTCTTCATTGCAATCTCTTGATTCTTCAATTGACCCCATGCCTTCACATTTCCCTTCAACTGTACATTCCCGGCTTCTGCTTTGCGTTCCGCCAGGCTTGCAACTCATCGTACATTCCGTCCAATCTGTCCACTCTCCTAATTCTTTTTGATGGAAACAAGAATAGCATAAACTTTCAAAACCACATTAATTAACTAAATTAATCTCGAAATGAACCTTAATGGCATTTGCCTTTATACTTTGATGATGACACTACTGTATTAAAATTGTTGGTGAGAATAGGGATGGAAGGTTATATAATTTTTTTTCAAGGTGGCCATTTCAAAATCCAATGAAAATATGCTCAATCTCATTATGCTTGGCATCTTGGGCATGCCACAGTCTTAAGCTTTGGATTTCTATGAGACAGTTTTAAGGCAAATATAATGAGAGACCAAGCAACAATCCAAGGCTATTGGAAAGGGGTCGCTGTCTGAGTGTATCCAGAAGCGAGTCGTGGACTTGATTGGTTTAAAATCGGCTCCTGGTTAGTGGTTACCAAAGCTTATTTCATCTATGTGATGTTACTTAACTTACAGGATCTTGTTAATCAGATTTTTCAGATATATGTTGTTCTGAGATTTCCTCTCTTGTCTCACTCAAAAAAATTGCATTGCAACAAAGAGTTCTAGATCAAAATCCAAGCTATTGAATTAACCGTTACTGGACTGTTTTCAAATTGTATCAATTTAATCTGCATGAACAAATGCCTTCTTGGAATTACAAACCTACAATTTTTATCTTAGTACATCTTGAAGCTTCAGTGGTTTTTGGGATATCCACAGAATACACATGAAATCTTACTTCAAGCAAACTCATTAAAAAATAAAAGATATCTCCTTAAAAGCAAACATACCACATTCTTTCAGCTTACAATTTCTCGTTTCAACGCTATTCCCCGAGCATTTATTAGCGATACTACATTCACGTTTTCTGGTTCTCGTTCCCGTTCCACATTCCTCACTGCATTTACCCCATGGTTTCCATGGCTTCCATTCTGAAATCGGACATACATATATTAAGGCCTGGTCAACCAGAGATGGACAATTCCAAATATTTCACTATTATGAATACCGTATATTGTGAAAAAATATTTTTGAATATGAAATATACTATACATTTTAGATTTGTTTATATTGGTCATAAAATTCAGAAAATTTGACCGAACTTCACTATTTCATTCGTTCTTCAATGAGTCATTTGGATCTTATTGAAAACAATGAAATTTTTCTGATGAATTTCTGGTGAATGATCACATCTATGCTGTAAAGCAAACAAATCTTTGAGAAAGAAAAATACATCTCAATTCAAATTTTTGATATATCAAATGTCATTTTTGAATGTATTGGAATATTTGATTCATTTTTAGACATCCCTGTAGTCAACAAATGCATTTTTAAATTTTTTTTATAATCCAACATGCTCAATCTGAATTTGTATTTAGCCAAGTATGAGTCACGACTAGAACATAGGCTTAGCAAAACATGTTTAGGCAAAATATTTTCGGCTTGGTTTGAAGGGATCACCCAGTGCATCTGTGTTTCAAATTTTGACATTGAGCTTAGTCAGATTAAATAATGGACTTAAAGGCAACAACATATATAAAACAGGAATTACGAGTAGCATGTAGATCCCATGCACTCGTACTGTAAGGCATCTGTTTGCCACGTATTTGAAGAATGCTTTTTGAGGTTCAGTTTTGACCCAAGGAGGAATTTCTCTCTTCTGTGCTTTCATAATTTAAATTGCCTGATTATTAAAAAGATTCATGACACGACTTTTCTAAATAAAGCTGAAAACTTGTCATCTAATTAATCCAACTAGAAGAACAATATGGACGACATACCAATTGTTTTACATGCTCGGAGATTACAATCAACTATAGCAGACTCTTCTCCACTACATTCTCCGGGTCCAAGACATCTCCTCTTCCTAGTTCTTGTTCCAGGACCACATGTTTCAGTGCATTGTTCCCATCCACCCCAGTCATCCCATACTATTGTGACAAAAAAAAATTCAAAGTCTGGTCATCCAAAGAAACCCACTGCTGAACTTTGAGGCTCGAATCACTCCAAATATGCAAAGTATAGGTAAAAAATGATATAAAGAATCGAATTCTCTTATGTCCTGGTTACGGCTTACTAAAATATTCTTTGAGATTTGGAAACTATCGACTCAAATAATTTTAATTTAACTTCTACAGTGGCTGCATCAAGTAATATATTTAAAAGACATTTTTGCTTTTGGCCAAAGTTAGTCATGACCACACATTTCCTTGTGTGTCATGAGATACAACTAAAAGAGTACAAAGGAGTAGCATTCCAAGTCTATATCTATATCTATATTCTATAGCTTTAATAAGCAAAAAGTTTACAAAATAGGTTAAATATTTTATAACTCAAGGAAACTGGGAACCAATTTCTGTTTTGCCAATGGGTTGGAACAACATCAAACACTGAATAAATTAAATTTAGAATACACGAGCTTAAAACGAATTTTGCCAAAAATGTCTTACTTACATAAAGCATTATACTAGCATAAATATCATAATATTGAAGCCATGATTCGTAATCTGTACTATCACACCATCAGAGAGGGCATAATCTTGGTTACCTTAAGGTGTCTGAAACATACAATTTCCTTTTTCAGGTGGTTTAACAAGGCTCACAATCATCAACATTACTATAAAATAGCAGTGTTGATAATGATGAAGCTTTTTGCAAATGCTGTTAACACGCTTAAAGGTAGAGATGATCCTTGTTGGAATAGTCAAGTAATAATAGAATTTCCAGTAATCTGATCTAAAGTAATTTTGTTTTACAATTATTCTTAAATTGATTGATCTTTTTCTGAAATCATGATACATACCAATACTTATGTAGTAAATTTAAATGAAAATGATTACTTTGTTGCAATATGGGAAAAATATGCACAAATATCAGCAAGTTTGTTTGAAATCTGAAATGTTGAAACATTGCTTTATCAATAAGTAAATTTGAACAACCTTGAAGGTAGCATTTCTATTGTTTTGTTTATGATATATCAGTGAAATTAAATTATTAGTTTTTAAGGAATTTATTGTGTTGCCGATAATCTTCTTCAAGTAACAGATATTTATCTGATATTTAGCCATTTTGAATGATATATCCCTAGTGATTTCAAACAGAAAAAGATCAGTCGAAATATCTTTTGCCATGTTCTGCTGTTTGTGTCTGATAATCCTCTTTGCTCATCCCAAGCATAAAAATTAGATCAAGTATATTTAACAAGTGGTAGATGGTTTTACTCACTTCTAGGGCAGATATCACTCATTGCCCTAATTATAGAGGTTGAATTTTGTTTGGGATATTATACCACATTTTTGCATAGTTCTTTGCTATATAGGTGACCTTGAAATAAACTTGATAAAGACTATTTGCAAATTTCCTCGTATCAGCGGTAGTTCTATGCACATTCATACGTGATGTCTAAAGAAATCATTTGATATTTACAAAATATAAATATATACTATCAGAACGCAAAGACCATTTTCATATGTTATACTTAAATCATTGAGCAGGTAATCTTGACAAAAAAGCCCTGAGCTACTGATAATGTTTGTGACTCACAAACAAGTCATTTATTAATTTTATATATTGCTCAAAGAGAGACTGAAAGCAGTGCCCAAAAATAGCCACTTATTAGCAAGAAGCTACTAGAAGATGTAGTATCAGCAACTGCACTTTAAGCGAAAAACATTCCAAACATAACTGAACTGCTATGGTAAAGTGCAATGACAGATATCTGCTCTGACGATGGTGAAATCATCCACCACTTCATAGTTGTCTTTATAGTTGCCTCCTACGACACGCAGGAAGTAGGTTAGGAATATTCTGAAGCCCTTAACCTACAGGACTCGTTTGTACTAAAAAAATGTTGAAACTGTATGACTGTGTGCAGAATTGAACGATTGTGCTAATTCATTTTTTCAGACAGGAATTCCTACCTCCACGCTGTGTATCACAATCCTTTATTTTACAGTCTCTTGATTTCTCTGCATCTCCAGAGCATTTGTTAGAAACAGAGCACACTCTTGTTGCCTTCTGAGTACCAGGTCCACATGATTTTGAGCAGTCTCCCCACTTCCATTCTCCCCATTTTGCTATAGTCTCACCAGTGGCTAAATAAAGAGATAAGATTTTTACAACTAGGGTGCTTGGCAATACCCAATCAGGAATTTAAAATTTGTCAAGCATGAGCCACAGATGGTCCACACCTTGGCAGTGTGATCCATTAGTGACTCACACCCAACAAAATTGCTTTCACAAATTTTTTCTGACTTTGTGAATATAATCAAAAATGAACTTTCAAATATTTGCCGATTTCACAAATTAGTATAGATAAAAAAAAGTCAACTTTGATCAGACTTTCAACAAAAAAATCTGTCAAGTAACCTAACATAATAGTGGGATGGTTCAGAAAGACCCTGAATTGTCTGGATAGTTCTGAATTTGATTTAATTCGAAAATCCAGTGTGGGCCAAATTATATTAACTAAATTAAATTATGTAATGGAAAATTAAGATGGATAGCAGGCAAATTTTTTAGCTACTAACTTTTTTGCATGGATCACCCTGAACAAGGCCTTGCTTGTACTTGATTATAGGTGAACAGAATTATTGTTGGAAAGATATTCACTCCCAAGTTCACCTAAGCGTACCCAAGATATTAGACTCTAAGTTAAGTAGTAGACATGGATTAGTGAGCTGGACTTGTCATAATTTAACCCGACATTTTTACCCCTCCTTCAAGCTGTATTGGGGTTAGCGGGAAATTACAAAACTAAAGCAATGCAGACAAGCATAATATAGGACAAACAAAGTACTTAACATGAGCACAAAAATTTAACAAAACATAAGCTAGCTTGAAGAAACATAGTCAATTTCTTACATTTACAAGCTTTGCATGTGCGTTTACAATTCTCTTTAATAGCAGGTAGCCAACAGTATCCGTCCATTGATTTACAGTCATACACATCGCTGCATTCTCCTAAATAGCAATAAAATAAATATTACCGAATCAAGCCAAGTCTTCAGCAAATAACATAATGAAATGGCCATGTATTGTACAATCATGATTGTAGATTATTTTGATTTTCATTGTTTTCAAATTTATTTCATGGTTAACTTTGTTTATCTGAAACTCTTTTTTTGACGATGTTGCCCGTATAATGCATAGAATCAACTTATATAGTAAAGTACACAATTTCACATCAAAATTATTAAAATCGAATTCATATCAAATCAGGCTCTTTCTGCAAAATAAGTCAAATCAGAATATTGAAAAAATGAGGTTCACTCAAAAATGTGAAACAGTTGGAAATAGCAAATGGGCAATATTTCTCGATAATGTATCATCAGAATGAAATTTAGCAAATTGGCAATATTTCGTGAAAATTAATCATCAGAATGAAATTTAGCAAATGGGAAATATTTCATGAAATTTCAACATCGGAATGAAATTTAGCAAATGAAATTTAGCAAATGGGCAATATTTCATGATAATGTATCATCAGAATGAAATTTAGCAAATGAAATTTAGCAAATGGGCAATATTTCTTGATAAATTATCATGAAATATTGCCCATTTGCTAAATTTCCTTCTGATTGAACAATTTTCAAGACCCCAACCAGATGAATAAAAAAATGTCCTTCTTGAATGTTTGTTCGTTATGCTATAGAAAAATGTTCAAAATCATCTATTCTGCTGTAGAATAGTAGTGTTAATAGTATCGAAGCTTTTTTGTTCATCAGAAGAAAATGACATGAAAATCTCCGACGCCTGAAGAAAAAAAGATTTTGCCATCCTGCAGAGTCATACTTACCACACGAGGGTTTTGTACATTCTCGACTTTCAGTTGCATCTCCAATGCAATTGTTTCCTGTCTCACATTTACGTGTTCTTGTTTCTGTGCCTTTTCCACAATCCACATCACATATCCAATCACTCCAATCTGACCATCTGCCTGCTCCTGAAAAAAAAAAACAAGGGTGAAAATGTTATGTGGTCTTATACAAAATTCAGAAGGGGTCTTAGAATTTTAATCTCTGTCAAGTATCAGCATAAGTGTAAGGATGGATTGTCTCTAGGGTCCCAAAAAATTACTTTTCTAGCAATTGCTTTAAAAGATAGAGGATGCTTTTGCTAGTAACCTTTAAATAAGTTTGTTAAGCGTATGATATTGTTTGATTATGACTTCATACATACTGCTGTTAGTATGGGATTTTTTCCAGAGGATGTTGAAAACTGAGAATTGGATTGGACTAAATTGTGGCAAAGTACAATCTCTTACACTGGGACCAGTTACAAACTTGAGGCTTTAGCCCAACAATTTACTATCCTAAGTTTGAGTTATAGCAGTTTATTATTAATGTCACCACATTTCTGATGGGAAGAATTTGATCAAAATTTCATAACCAGTATGGGCTCCCACTTCTAAATATTGACAGAATTAGCATTGAAGGCATTCTTCAATGAAAGCTATTCATATTCCAATTCACATTTATATTTCAATAATGAAATGCTCATTGAGAATGATAAGCCACAAATGGATTGTGCCTCAGCGACACGATCCATCAGTGACTCATGCTCACATATGTGGACAACCATTCTAACTGAGAATTGTCCTAATATGCAACAAAAGAATAGAGTTATAAATTTACCCCTTTTAAATTATACAAATTCGTTGACCTTTTTTAAGATAATTACGGTAACTGAATGAGACGGTTCCGCCAATTACCAAGACTTACAAGAAAGAAAGTGAGATATACTACACGAAATAAAGAATGTACTAGTAATATGAAAGCTCTTACCTCTTTTGTTACAGCATGTGAGTCTACATTGTGATAAAACATAATCGTCAGATTCACATAAATAGGAGTGGTCGCTGCACCAATCAGCTTTATCTGATAGTCCACCACAAGATCCTAAAGACAAAATTATAGTAAAATCAAGAGTTCATTGCAAATGTTGAAATTCAATATTTTTATCATGTCTAATTAACATGCCGAACAAAAAATAAACATACAAAAGAATATAACAAACAAAAAAACGAAATAACCATGAAATCAAGTAAAACTTCAAGTAAGATTTAAAACACATTAGAAGCACTGCCAACTTACAATCATGTGACTAATGCGAATAAACCAGATCATCCAAACCAAAGCATAAAAAAACTAAAATATTAAAAATTAAGAAACTCTGAAATATCAATTGTGCATTAAATTACAAACATGGAGAATCAATTTTTTTTTGGCGAAAACTAAGTGGTATATAAATGTTATCATTGTGAACTTCAATGGAAATTGAATAATAATTTTCATTTTGGCTGGTAATGATGAATCTGGAAGTTTCTTCAAACTTTTTCTTTTCAGCAATAGGACCAGCAAGATTCAATGTTACACAATCTTGTATCGAATACTTAAGACTCCGTTTTTTGACAGGAGTGCTTGGTGGACAAACAACACAAAACATTTAGGGTTTTGTTTTGATGTCATCTATTAAATTAATGCAATGACCAAATTGATGTCCAAGTATTCACATTGTACCAAACACTTCTAGATTATCAGTTCAATTTTAACCTTCTCGGTTATTGGACTACAATTATTTTTATTATGATTTTTAATGTAGAGTGTGTAGACACAATTACTAATCATATTATTCATAAAATTTATTTTAGATTTTGCCTATAACTGTTACAAAATATTGGGCCAGAAATTGGCACTGCAAGAGAAAATCATCCCAAACAAAACTGACTAAGCCAATTGTTTTTGAGGCTCAATAATAATGGTCAATGGAGCAAGTTGCAAATACAGAAGAATCTGTTTGGACTTTAATATTCTTGACTAGACTCAAGGAGAAATGGCGTGCATTTTTAGAGAATTTTTTAGGTAGAGTTGAGGGCAAAAGATGTCGAAACAGGTATTCACAATAGTCATTATGAATCTCACCTGTTGAGCAAGGTTCCAAATTACAGACCCTACTTTCTGTCGCAGGCCCTTGACAAGGTTGTATTAGGCATTTACGATTCCTGGTTTCTTCACCTTCTCCACAATCGACTGAACACTTACTCCATTTTCCCCAATCTCCCCATTCTGTGAATAAGCATGGAATGGGTTATCAGTTTTGTTCTGTATGAGAGGAAAGCTGATGTTATGGCGGTTATGGAGGTCCTTTTATTCAGTTAAATGTTTCATTTCTGGAGGGGGTCTGCCTATCCGTTTAATGGGGAAGAAGCTAGAATTGTAATAAATAGAGATGCAGTACACCAATATATCGACTGGCCGATATAAGCATGTAAAAAAATTTAAGGTTGATACAAAAAAAGATTCTGTAATCAATTATGCAATTCTCCACTATAATTACAATTTTAGCCACATTTTCACAAAGGGTCAACACTACACAGATAAGTCAATTATGCCTGTATTTTACATGTACAGTACACGATTTACTATAACTCTACAACTCTTTTTCTGATTTTAAAGAACTACGGTTCGAATGTCGGGCCCATTTCTATCAAAAAGGGATGTGTTGCTTTTTTTATAGGGTAAGTGGGCTCTTGATCATCACTTGAACGTTTCATGGATTTGTGCCCTTTACAGGAGCCTATTTTTTAAACTACAAAATTAGAAACTTCAACTAATCGTCAATTTTGAATGTAGGTATGGGCCAACCCAATAAATTATTAATCATCATAAAAAAATATTTAAGATAGAAAATCGGTCTGTCTTAGCAGTCAAGAATGTAGTACTCAGTTATTGTGCCAGATGAAAATATGTACCATCAATGATTTGTGATACTGATATGCTAACTTCTATGTGATAAAATGTTATAGTCTGTAACATCACTTTAACAATTAAGAAAACCCAATTGTGCCATACTAGATGTAAAACGTACTTGGACAAGGTGGGCCATCGCATTCTTGTGATTCTGAAGAAGATCCTACACATGGAAGCACTTCACATTTACGATATCTCCAAGTTGTTCCTTTTTTACCACAAGTGGCATCACAATCTTCCCATGGATCCCATGGTCCCCAACCTTATAAATTAAACATGTTAATATTACACTACAACAACGACAGATTTACAAAGTCACTTCAATTTTGGTTACAGAAACATCCATCAACACTGCTATTTACAGCTTTGATTATGAAGGAACAAACAAAATTCCTTGAAAAAATAGGCTAGGACAAAATCTCCTTTTGATCCCTTCAATCAAAATTGATTTTGATTCTTTTAGTTTGAGGATAGAGTCATTACTTTAACACAATCTGTTTGTCAACATACAGTCTTGGTAGGTATTAAAGCTTTAATGTGTACCAGTAAGCCCAGCAGTTCATATACTTTCAGAAATATTCTGCCTGAACATTATAATGTTATTAATATGAAAACTAAAACCCCCACTTCACAATTTCCCGGTCAGCTGGGCTACTAACAACCCTTTAAAGATTTTTGCAACCACAAAATTTGCAAACCAATAAAAATATTTTAAGGAGTGGCAGATGGTTTTACCATCGTCAAAGACAGATCCCACTTACCACACTGGTAACACATTTTATTATAGCCCCTTGACATAAAAGTGGCTACTGGTTGATTTACTTTGAGCGTTCCTTTCTGGCCTGCTTATAGTAAAAGCGATTAAAAGGCCCTGGCAGCTGTGTTTTCAGATTCATAAATGAAGTATGCTTTTTTGCTCATATATAGATAAATAACGCTAATTCACTATTCTTTTCCACACTACTGTTTTAGTGTGGCCAAGTTTGTACAAAAATAATGTTTATATTTCTCATCCTCTGCAAATCATGTTTCTTTCGAATTCAATATCAAATATCATTTTGAATGGGAACTATGAATAACATTCCTGTAGCATAGCTTGTGATGACGCAAATTTTCATTCAAGTTTTTTAATGCACTCCCTATCCAAAATCTTGCCTGTACCACAAACTAGGGAACCAGTACGAATTATAGTATAGGTTTGTAACAGTAAAAAACATAATTACAAATATTTTCTGATTCATCCATGAATGGACAGATGAAACGGAAGAAAACATATCTTACGTCCTTGGCATGCTGGTTTTGAACAAATTTGCTTTTCAGTTGAATCGCCAATGCAATCATTTCCTGTCTCACATGTTCGAGTTCTTGTTTCTTCGCCTCGTCCGCAGTTAACATCACACACCCATTCAGACCAATCTGACCATTTCGCTGAAAAAAAAATTCAATTCATTTTGCTGCTGAATGGATCACTTTTTCATAATGCATGTTTCATGAACTCACTTTCAGCGACAGTGCCAGTTACGAAAGTCCCATAATAAAAATGAAACACATTGTAACAGGAATCTACACCTTGCTATGCTGTACACCGCGATTACATCACAACTAGACTACATTTCGTCTTCCTCTGTGTTGTTACCATTTTTTGATATACAAAAAGTCAAAATATATTGGCCTAATTAAACTTTTTTTATTGGTTGTAGGATACATCTAATTGATGTAATTACATTCTGGGTCAGTAGTGGGCATTATTGAGACAGATTTGCCAAAATCAAAACTAGGATCTTCAATCTACGATGCTAACCTGATACCGACTATGCCATTGTGCCCTTTTTCACCCATCTTTGAGATACTGTTTTATGCTAGTTGGAGAATCTGTGATTCTTGACTTCATTTTTAATTGTGTCAACAACTACTCCTACTGCTAAGATAACAGAAAACCATTTCTATTTTGTGGAAATTCAAATCTAACTCATAAATTGTACCGGATTACATTTGATAATATACTTACGCCCCCCATTGTCTTTACAGCAGGTTGCAGGACACGATAGTTTTACTTGAGCGAGCCTATCACACGAATCCTTCCAATTTCGACACCAAGGTTGCATATCAACTCCACAACCTATACAGATAAAAGTTTTTCAACTTTCACGGCAGATTGAAGGTTTAAAAGTTATGAAAAAGGCATTCAGTGCATCTGATATTTAGTGACAACCAAGGAGATAGAGGGCAAAAAGAACTTTCCATACCAGCACCGAAACTCTGGGTCTGAACTTACTAACTGGCAAAACATGTGACCCTTAATAGTTCTAATATAAACAACGATTACTTACCACCACCGCTAGGTTCACAACAGAAAGCCTTGCAAAATAGTTTCACAAACTGGTTGGTTATACATAGTTGTTTATTGGTTACTCCGCTGCACCAAGATGCATCTTCCCCACAATTTCCTGTAAAATAATATTATTTGCACTGTCGGATCTGAGATTGTGGCACACAGCCCTTACCAGCTTAAGTCAGCAGCGCCCTTATCAGCAGTATGCCCCCCCCCCCCCCCCCCCCCCCCCCTTCCTTAAAGCGCCAGCTGCTAGCATGGAACACTACTATTTTGCCATCTTGGTATCTGCAATTCTAATTTGCACTTTTATTTTATTTCGTAGTAATAATAAAAATCGGCAAGTGATTTTTCATGTTGTTCAAGTTTGTTGTAAGATATATAATTGGAATTAACCGTTGTAAAATTAGTCACCGCATATGAAAGACTCATGAATGTATGTATCAAATTTTTAGTTCTTTTTTGAGTGATGTTCTAAAATCTTTATTTCACAAAAACGTTATAGACAACAATTTATTTAAAAATTTATCATGGCAGTTGGTTCGGAGGTAAAATTAAAAGAAATCTGGTGAAAAGCATTGTTTCATAATGTGTTCGTTGCCAAAATTCGGCTGCATCGCTATAAATCTGCCCTAAATCCTTACACGTGGACATTCAGTCTGTTGGTATCGAAAAGCGTTTTAAATTTTAAACTCAGATATTTTAGATAACATGACATCATCAAACGTGAGTTACATTAACTAACCTGTAGAACATGGAGGTTTTCTACATATGTCAGATTCAGTTGATTCCCCGACACAATCGTTTCCTGTTAAACATGTACGACTTCTTGTTTCTGTACCTTGTCCACATTCTACATCACATACCCAATCACTCCATTCTGACCACTTGAATCCTGTGCAATAAATAAGAAACTAAACCTATGGACCAATGTTGATTGATGACTGTTGAGGGGCGAATGCTGTTTTTCTTTTCATCTGCTGATTTCGCTAGTTGCCAGGATAGCATAGGATAGGATATAATTTTTATCCTGCGGGAAAGGAAAGCCGAGACCTCTCGCATATAGTCATCACCCCCCCTGGAATTCGAACCTCCGTCATGACGATCAGAGATGCGTAGCTTCAAGCGTATTCCCAACGTTTTACCGATTTAGCTAACCGGGTACCCCGGTAGATTGGGTTGATTTAAATTTATGGCGCGATAATGTTCGCCGCAGACGTGAATTTTTTCAAATCAACATAAATACTTTAAAAAAAAAAAAAATTAAACAAAAATTGAAGGCATCAAATTTTTTCCATTGTAAGAATATTTTAGAGATACCTTTGCAATACTGTATATCTGTTATATGTTACGATTATCTTCTACCAATTGCTTTCCATATTGACAATATACATGATGATACAAACCTCCATTCATAATATAATTGAGCAAATAATTATGTTTGTCTTGTGCGCTATGATCGTGTACTAATGTTATACCTGGCTCGTCCCGTAATCGTAATCAACGATTCAACGAATTATTTCATGCTCGCACCATGAAATTATATTCAAAAACTCCCGATTCGATAAAACCGTATTATCCAGATAAAAAGTGATAGATGGTTCACAATCATCCAGAGAAGATACCACTCAGTGTGCTAATAATAGTAGTTTTGCACTAGCTGGATGTTTTCCACTTAGAGTGCAGTTCCTGGCACGTAGTACTGCATTTTGTAGCGGCAGGGAGTGCCCGGTCAGCTCAATCGACCAAGTGTTGGGAATACGATTTAAGTTACACATCTCTGATCGTTATGACGCAACTTCGAATCACGTGAGGGATGATGATTAAATGCGAGAAGTCCGCTGGACGCTTCGTCGGTGCACTGGGGTTCACGTTAGCGCTGCTTACGGCTTCCTCCCCCCAACCAGGTGTATACACGGGAGAATGAGAAATATGATAATCCAAAAACCATCACCCGATTCGGAACTGGTATCTACACGAGAGTTCTTTGTTTGTCATATGATTAAGCTGTATTCTCGGCTTTCCTCTTCCTGGGGATAAAAATGATACCCTACCTACTGTTTGATATTCAAGTGGTAATTGATTGGCTTCTTGTAGGCTCTGCCTCCCGGCCTTCCTGTGAACGAATTTCAATAAACAACCTACCAACAGCGATCTGCACTTGTGACAGCCAACTTTAATTCATGTACACCGAAACTAGGTCATCATTTATTCCTATCAAGTTAATTCAAATTCTGCCTCTTCGGGCCTTCATTATTATGAAAAACAGCAACATATGGATATCAATCCAACAGTGGCTTCAACAAAGCGTGCGTGTCTCCAGTATACTATATTAATAGCATGAAAAATTGAGACTTCCAATAGACATGTTTCTCTTATAATTTATTAAAAAACTTGGACTAGGGCTGAGCAATTCAATACGGTGATTCTAATAGATTCGAAGCACAAATTATTCGAATCAATCCTAAAACGTTCATAGGAACAAAACTTGCTAAATGAACTAAAATTTTTAATTTGAACGGCCAAATGCAATCGATTTTGGACAAATTTGCCCAAAATCGATTATATTTCATCATCAAAATATGAAGATTGTTGCTTTCAGACATGGAGTATGAATTGAAAATAAATTAAAAATTATGAATTTCTTGGTTTGAACAATTTGTAATATTAAAAATAGGATTGTATTATTTATATGGAATTAGTGCTTCGATCCGATTAGAAAAAAAATATTCGAATCAGTTTCGAATTGAACATGATTCGGTTTTGCCCAGCTCTACTTGGGACTATTCGAAAACTATCAAAAAGGCTTTCTGTTCCATCACAGATATCTTCCTAGTGCCATATATCTTTATGACGTCCAAAATTTTATTTGAAAAACAATTGAAAATAATCTTCCGATAAAGTTATATTGCCTTTAAATCGGCCAAGTACACTATGACATAAGTACAGCGAATTTAACATCAATTGGCTGTAATTTTATTTCCAAAACCCGACACCAGAGTAGATGATATTAAGTATATACTGTTTATGGATGCAGTTCAGCGATGCGTTCCATCGTTAAACATAGTTGAAAACATCGCCAAAACACTGTTGGTATTGGACCCCATCCTAAACAAGCATGTCAAAAATATTACCGGCAAAGTTTTTGCATGTTCCACAGCATCCATCTCGTTTTATTTCATCCAAGCAATCGTCTATGCTACATTTAGGAGCTGTGTCCAGCTCACACGTGTTTTTGCAGATTTGTTTTACGTTGCTAAGATAGCAATAACCTTTGGCGTTGGGGCAGAGTGCATCTCCATCATCGCATACTGAAAAAAGATGAGATAGTAAAAATGTTGTGTAGAATATTATAGTATTATCATTATTATCGACTGAGTACAGAAAACAAGAATATTGGCATCACGATTTAGACGACTAGAAAATTGGGACGCCCAATTGTGTGATGTAAGTTTTCCATTTTAAATCACTGAATATAATATTGTAATTTTTGAATATTGTTTCTGTTGGCGCATTTCCCCTGCGAGTCAATGGTAGTGGAACATCAGGGATTGAATGAAACAGTAACTCAAGGGCGAATACACTAATATACAATAAAGAAAAATTCCTAGCATAACTAGATTTATGTTTTGGTATGGCGCTAATTCGACTGTATAAAGTCCAATGAAAACCCGAAAAGGGGGCTTTCGAAAATGCCGTAGCAAGTTAATCCATAGATTCCAGTATATTTAGTAGAAATGTCAAACTGTCCAAATGTTGGGCGCAAAATCATATTATATCCAAACATGAATTTTATTTTTATCAAACAAGAGCCACAAAACATGCGTTTCGATTTTTTTCGAATCGAGTACCTAACCGAATATATAAAAAAGAATGAAATATTTCAAAAGTATTCTATCTAGTATTATATTTTATCTTCTATTCTAGTAATAAAATACCTTGTTCAGAGATGCCAACTAATACAGAGAGGAGCAAAGCAAAAACACGTATCATTTTTTGGTTCTTGCCAATATATTGTTGATATGGTGAGCAATATTCGGGTAAATTATATAAACTTATTACTGAAAATATTGAATAGTCTTTAACTAGAAGTTGATGATGGTACACTCTCAAACTTATTCCATCTTGTATTTCTTTTATTTTTTTGTTATAAAAACTTACTGATGGGTTTTTACGGGCGCTCATTTGAGTAGATTGTCCTGAGTAAGGATCGAATACCAGCGGTCAATTATATCTACAATCTAATAGTTATGCGTGTCTCTGCAAGGTTTAAGATATGGTGGAGGTATATAGATAATTCTCTCCTCGAGATTTCTGAAGTTTATACAAAAGTGTTTTTGATGACTTTTGAGTTTAGTGCCAAGATGACGTAATCGTACAGTGGGGCAATCCATTTTTTTTCTTTCCGAGATCTGACAATACACTGAAAATACATGAATTTAATTGTTTTGAATTTTTGGTACAACTCACTGATATTCAAGGTTAACAATGCAAGTTTTTAGACATGACATATATATTTAATGTCTCCTTTCAAAATTTGGCCACCCCCTCCTAGAATCTATTGAATTTGATGATACTATACCAAGACGTATAAATTATGGTCATGAGGCCAATTAAATTACACACATTTGAAAATTAACCTTCTTTATTCCACAGTTTTGATCAAGATTTCGTCGTTTCGCCATTATGACATTGCGTGTATATTTATCTACAACGTCTGAGCGCCCTCATCCCTATACAGCAATTCTCTAAGAGTCGCAGTCGATAACTCTACAAGTATCGAAATTCAATATTTGTCCTATTCGAAATTTTTGATACCAACACTCGCTTTACAGAACTCTTCCAAAGACAAATTTTCAAACAGAACTTCACTACATCGTATCTTTACACTAACGCTTGACTTTGACAGGATCAATGCCACCGTATACCACAATTCGGAGAAACGACATCGCAAAATTGCTTAAAATTATGACTAAACGGTATCGCTGAAGACGACATAAAACCAACGTGCCTGGTACGTCTGCTATCGCCTGAAGCGTATATAAATTTAGCTTAATTACGATTCCCTAACTTGGACTAAAATTATCAAAATAATATAAATTAATGCCCGCCAAACTTGGTGTCTGTTTTTTTTTTTTTTTTTTTAAAGTTAACCATGTCGGGCCATGCATTGTATGAATATAAGAATTTTGCCATTACTGCTGCTGTTGGTGTGCTACTGATGTTTAATAACCCTATAAATAATCGCATAATCTCGTCATATTTGTCGTACTTATATAATATTAATATCTTAATAACGAATTATCCTAATGTTCCACTTTTAATTCAGCTAAGACCTTTTTAGAAAGAAATCATTGTTTCGCAAATGTGTGACCACATATACCTATTTTTAACTGGTTATATAGCAATATCCTTTACCAATCAAATACTAATTATAAAAAAATTAAAGTTTTGGGGAAAATACCACAGATCGAGTTAAAATACCGGGGCGACTTTGTAACCAAAACCCCATCACTTGAATACATGAAAAATTTCAGAAAATATCAGTATAAATAAACTCGATTAAACAGCGAATTTGGCTGCATTTGACTTTTCGTCGCGTACGTTTCTTTCACTTAAATTGCGAGTTGGACATGAGTTGGCATATTTGCTTGTATATCCTAAATTATGTTATGTAGTTGCTAAATTGGTGGTACTGATTCGATGACTTGGCCGTATTTTCATCACACAGTCTGTACTGAAAGGTCTCGTTGATGTTGTTCCTCATACAAATGCTTATGTCTGTTTTCCGATAAACGGAATTATCATTTCTCTCACTCGCAAGATTTCGCAAACTCAATTGTTTGTCCGTGCTAGGTATCTGATATGATCTTTAG
Organism: Styela plicata; assembly: GCA_963675895.2. Lineage (NCBI taxonomy): Eukaryota > Metazoa > Chordata > Ascidiacea > Stolidobranchia > Styelidae > Styela > Styela plicata. Next base: position 15,488,732 of record OZ023140.1, read on the forward strand.
ATCTGATATATTAAACAGTCCCTTAATTAGTCATACCTAGATAAAATCGTTACTCAAATAATTATGAAGACATATTGGAATTCAACTATTAATATTAACGCTTGCAGCAAATGTTGGGTGTTTATGCATTATTACATTACTCGACCTTTCTCAAGTGTGTGTCTAGCTGTGATGGCAGTGTGTTGTCGGCTCCTAATCAGAAATTTTATTTTATCAAGCATCCCCGGCAGAACATGATCGCACTAAAATTAAATTTTTTGGCTGGTTGCAGACTTTACTGTAATCTTAATAAATGCGAGTAATGGCGATTTCCATAATAACTTTAATATTAAAACGAATTTCCTTCAAAAATGACCGCTTTCTTCCTTAATTTATTTAGTCAAATACCTGGCGCCGCAGGCAAAAACTTCAGTATGGTCGAATGTTAGAAATTAATGGGAGCAATTAAATAATGGATTTTCTGCAAGACCGTACAACACTAAATTGGCCCATATTCGAACACGTTTAAAAAAAAAAAAAAACGAACAGTTTTCTAACCGATCAAAAATTTTGTTTTACCAAATTTGAGCTAATTTTATACTTAAAATATAGATAATATCAGTGTCGGTGGCCATATATATATATATTAATATAAATGGCAAACCTGGTAGGGGGCATAAAAATATGAAGGTTATTTTTTCCAGAGATAAAAATTTTGCAGGCCAAAGACGCGAACTTCTTTGGCTCTTTTGTTGCACTACTATTTTGGGGATAAAACGACAAGACTATGTATAGCCGAAATTTTGCTAACTTTGATACATTCGGTTAAAATTTCATAATTCTAGGGGTGAAAGCATAATTTCATAATAGTATAATTTTTTCTCACTGGTTAAAACATTCTGAGTTAACGTTTTCAATCGAACATTGTAAAATATTTATATTTCTCACAAGTTCAAGTTCTAAATATTCCATGGCATAAACAAATTTAGGGATCATTTAATAATATTATCACCAAATCGCGGTAATCGCCACGGGTATTTGTCACACACTGTATTTGTGACATATTATTATTGACACTATTATTATTACAACAGTTCGTGTCGTGGCTAAATTCGTGTTGTTTATGTATAAGCAGTCTAGAAGACAGGGAAACATGACTTGGGACACGTTTATTCAAACGTTTTGAACTTGCATTGAGCTCTGGCACGACGTTTAAAAAAACACGTTTCGAATGAATTGGTGTTGTTTATCCGTAGCTTGTTGTTACCATATTTGAAATATTAATTTGTCTGCTATTCCGATATATTATAGATAGGAACATGAACAGGCTGGGTTCTGACAACAATGTGAACATGGTAGAACAATTTTTCTTTTCTTCAATCAGAATATCTTTTTTGTCAAGCATGAGTCACCGATGGATCGCACTGCCAAGGAGCGATCTATCTGTGGATCATCCTTGACAAAATAAAATTTCTGATTCGGTAGATTCCAGGTTTGGGTTACAAAACCATTCCTATTTGAAAATTGCCGGAGGACATTCTTCGTCAGGAGCTTTTATCTTTGATTGTCTAAAAAACTATGACGTTATTGAGTATCAAATTTAATAGTTACAGCAGACGTTTTATTTGAAAATATGCTGATCCAGGTAAAAGATATTACACTCGATCGAAAGCACGTAATTTGAAGGATATATGTAAAATCGGAATACGAACATTTATCAAATGTGTTTCGTTTCCAAACTAACGTCAAAAAGGGGTCGTAAGGTTTTACCATCGTCGGAGGCCGATACTCCTATTGTACTTTACTTTTGCGATTCAGTTCTGTTTCGAATATTTTCAACTTAGAGTGCAATTGTTTCTGATACTATATTTTGTATCAGCTCATTTTAAATAAACGACCGTTAGTTGGGTATTTTCATGCGCTATTTAGAGCAAATTTGCGATAAAAAAAGCATCAAAGATTCACACCCATATTCAAATCAAATACTTTTCGCTAAATACAATTAAAAAATCGATGCTTTTGTGCGCGTCATACGGTTATGGATCGCTCCGAACGTTTTTTAAGGAAAGCAAAAGATTTTGAGTCTCCTCTGTTTTTCTGTTTTGTTGCTCTATCAAACTAATTTTGCTTATATATATCGATCTGGATCGTGTCTATCTGCTCAGTATTTCGTATTTCAATCGTATTCCATGACCTGATAAACCAAGTTACCCACTCTATCCGTGCTCATTATTAAATTAAAGAGTTAAAAATTGCAATGCTTGTGTCTTTGTCAGAAAACATAATTAAGATAAGAATAAAAGGATATAGATAAATGGAACAGAGAAATTGTGGAGATATATAATAGTTTACCCATATTGCTTATATTCGACAAATTATTATTCAGAAATACACCGTTTAACATATACTTTTGAATATATTGTGTCAGTGGGCGCGCAGTACAGGTAGATCTGTGACGGTATTTTCGCAATACTCTTGTTTTGCATTTAGATGTAATTATACTCGTTGTTTTTAGTGTGATTATTGCTTCCTCGGATAGTGGTAGAAGGCAAACGCTGAGACATTGCGTTATCGAGTATTTGAAGGGCAGTCCATGTTTTTTAGATCGAAAAAAGTACGATGAAAGTTTTTGTGTTGAGCGGTCGTTTAAGTATGGTATTTCTTCATATGAGACAAGTCGCAGTCGAGCACTGGTGATCTCATGTAAAGTCAGGTTGCGTTGATAGGGATATAGAAAATCTGCGACAAATCTAGTTCTTACAGCAATCGTAGTAATAATCTTCGTCGCACTCTTCTACCAATCACTGAATCACAGATGGACCGCGCTTCTCAGTAATTGACAGGATGCAATTTACGAATAGAATATAAATGAAATGAATGCTTCAAAGATTTCGAATTGAACTAATATATCAGAATACCCGGAACAAAAATGATACGATCTTTTATAATATATATTCTTAATGACATTGCTTTAACGCAAAACAAATAAATCTTGGAAACACGATTACTTCGAGATCCTATTGATCTTTTAAACGGTCCCTGGAAATAAATATACTCGGTATTTCAAATACTATTCAAACTATTTTTTAGCTGCTCGTTGTACTTCAGTAGTCTTTGGATTGTTAATATAGAAAATCTAAAAAAGCTCATATTAAGCGAACTCGAAGCAAAAAACAGACACCAATAATGTAACTAAGAATGACCCAAAATGCATATTAGGTACGTGTTTGTTTGTATTAGTGAATTTCAAGAACAAGACAATACTTTTGAAAATAGCAGGGACAAAAAAAAATCTAGACATATTGGAATTTCTTTAAAAAGAATTTTCTTTCATGTTATTGAAATCGGAATATTGTGTAACATATCAAGGTTTTTTTTACCAATCATGATCCAGGACTGCGCTCGGGAGCAGCATTCCATCGGTCGGACATATTTGACAAAATGTGTCCAGACGAATTTTTCGGACCGAAATAACATATATTTATTACTGGAAACGTTTCTGTACATATATCCCCACACCCCCCAAAAAAGTGGGATAAAAGTATTTTTCATATTTATGTTGTCGAATGAAATTTTTTGAATTTATGGTCCATAATTTTGCTTGCAAGTATATGAATCTGATTCTATATTTACAATAGTATTTATCCACTTTTCTGCTTCTACGACACTAGTATAAACTCCTGGTACACCGGTTGTTCCACAGTCGTAATGACCAAAAGAGACTACTCCAGCAACATACCATGTGCAAGATGAGCATCTTTGACACACAAGGGGGCCACCGCTATCTCCCTGCAAAAATATATTTGTAATACAAACATTTGGCAAACGTAAAAAGTTTTGTGAATTCTCTCTTATTATTAAAATTCACCTTGAGCAAGATTGGGAGCACCACCTTAAAAACAACCAATAGCCACTAATTGCAAAGTGCTAGTTCAAAATACATTGTAGGTAGATTTGGGCAATTTGGTTCGTTCGTAGGAACAAAAACTAGTTGAGTGTAGTGGAATTTGCTTTTATGATAACAAAATGCACATGTTGGTCACATTTGACCAAAATCGATTGTATTATGTCGTTACAATGTGAAACTTTTTGATCTTAGACACGAGGCATGGATTGAAAAAACATTGCTTCTAATGCTAATATCTGTGATTCGCAACCATGAGTTTCATGATTTTTATAATGGAGAAAATTGATTGTAATAGTAAAAATGTGGTGTTAGTTATTTATATGTACTTAATGATTCCATCCGATTAGATAAAATTATTCGCATCAGCTTCGAATTCCAAATGATTCCGTTTCGCCTATCCAGTTGATGGCCCCAAAAGGACTGAACCACTACGACAAAGTTTAGTGGGAGTTATCCGCCCATGGTGACATAGTAAAACAATTTATCACCATATTAATTTGTTTTTATGAATTAAAATCCTTCTTCTACGAAGAGAAAAAGCCTAAAAAGTGATACGGTGGATATTAAAATATGTTATGTAATTGAGAACAATTAACAAAAAAAACTATGACTTAATATGGGCCATATTGTTCATATTCATATTAATAAATTTTATTTTATTATATTCTCCTGTAAAAATTTTTTACTGAAATAAAGCGACGTATTTTTCGGGACTTGAGTCATAGATGGAAAGTGCTCCAGTGTGATTAACTATCAAGAATTTTATTTTGTCATGTACGAGGCTTAAAATATAATTCGTAAATGTTTTTTATTTGCTGCCAAATGAGACTTACCGAGCAACTGTCAATTTTCTTTGTCAAATGTCCCGCGCATAAATACCCTTTCCCTGAGTTGAGTAACGGCATAACTTCATCCATGAGACTTATGTCCTTATAAGCCGATTGGCAAATTCTTTTGTCCAGATTGAAGATTTCAGCTTCTTGCAAATGATTCGTCGTGGAACCGCCGGAATTTTCACCTATAAAAGCAAAACATAATTTTAGGTATAAGTTATTCCAATTTTGTCAAGTCGTATATTAAATGAGGAGTCCTCCGATAAGCATTACGCGATCGGAAAAGAATTTTTCAAGCTTACTTTGATAAGTAAGGGTCACTGGTGGATAGCGTTGATGAGACTCGGTCCATCTGTGGCCGATGCTTGATAAAATAAAATTTCTGATTGAATATAAATATACTATCGAAACGTTTGTGAACCCGATGATCGGACTTAGCTTCTTCGCGCACAAAAATTCATCTAAAAAATATGTGCGTGTGGCCAAAGGTCGAATCCGATATAATCCAATATATTGTGTGTGTGTGTGTGTGGCCATACATGATTAATGCGCACATAATTTTTCACAGGACACAACCAGTCCTACACTTACGATTAACTTTTAATTTGTTTATACGGAAAAATAATATTACCTCTCTTTATCAGCACAAAAAATAAAAAAAAATAATTCAGCCCAACAAAAGTAGAAATGGTAAGTACTACGGCTGGGTAATTCGATTCGGTGATTCGAATCGAATCGAAGTACAAATTATTCGAATTAATCGTGAATTGTTCAAGAACAAAAACTTGTTAAAAAAAGAAGTTTTTATTTTGGTCAAATTTGACCAAAATTTATTTTATTTTTTTTTAAACACGAAATATTTTTGGACATGCAATAGGAATTGAAAATACAATGTCTTGAAGTCTGTTTATGCTAATATAATAGTAAATCGTAACTTTAAATTCAAGTTTTTCACAATGAACACAAATTGAATAAAAAGAGGGCTATCTGTTATTTATAAGAAATTACTAATTCGATCTGATGCGAAAAAAATTTTCGAGTCAAATTCGAATGTAGTTGAAAATGGCAAACCCATTTATGTCTCATCGTAACAGAAGAATAAAAATGACTCACTAACGCCCCAACCGGTCACAAAACACTTGGTATCTAAAGGAGTGACTTCACCGCCAGGAAGACAAATAGGTTGAATGAATGATGAATATTTTACCTTCTTGTTCATCTAGACGAATAAAATATATATTAGAAGATGTGCCCTGTAGGTACGGGGTTTAAAATGTTTCCTAACATATTTCGTACGTGTCATGAGGAGCGAATAAAAAGAAACAGAATGGTGGTAGGGGGTTATAATCAAGGGCAGATACCGGGCAGATATCGATCCACTGTATCACAGCGGTGTAGTCTTTATCATTTTTATTTGTCTACTTAAAGTGCAGTTGCTGAAACTAAATTTTATTTAGCTGGGGTCGTCTTCCAGTTTGTATTCTGTTCTTCGTAGTGGGCGTTTTACTACACTTCACTGTAACAAAAGCGACTTTTCGACCAATTATAGACCATGGAGGCGCGGTCCATCACTCTATTGACATATATCTCATAAACATGGCGATTTTGAACATTCGAAATATACAATTACTGTAAATAAACCATAAATTTACTGCACTTTTCACAGTGAACGTGTGTACCTCATTTTGTGAGAATCGATTAAATTAAAGGTGGGAAGTGGTAGATGTTTTACCATGGCCAATACAGATACTCCTTTTTAAAGCGATCTACTCCGATTTTATACGAAATGTCTTGGAGTTGATATCCTAGCTGGGCAACTCGAGTCGATGATTCGGAACGCCGCGAAGAATATTGGCTACGAATAGGGCTGAACATATAAATTCGCTGATTCGAATTATTTCGAAGTACAGATTATTCGAATCAGTTATGAATCGGCCAAGTGGAATTGTCATATTTCAATTTTACCAAATTTATTTATATATATATATTTGTGTCGTGAGAGCTGATATGTAATATAATGACAAGTACCTCTAATAGTATGCTTATACAAATATCAGTGAATTCGTAGTTAGAAATTCTATGATTTTGATAATCCGGATAAATTGTAATTAAAAAATGCTGAATATTTCCTATCCCTGTGTAATTAGTGATTCGATTCGATTATGCGAATCAGATTTGAATTGTCAATAATTCGGTTTTCCCTGGCCCTAGTTACAAATTAAACACGAATCAACCATAGGAACAAAAACTTGCAAAGTAAAGTGGGATTTTTATATTGTACGAGGAAAATGCAACCAAACATTTTTGATTTCCTCTAATTTTTTCAGCCTCTAGAGAACAAGTGTTCATTGTCTTTTACGGGTTTTCGTAGCCATAGATTTCTTTATTTTGATAAACGAGTCGTCATTTGAGATTCGATCGGATTCAAAAAAATTATCCGAATCGAAGTCGCATTCAAGGGGTTCGTGTTTGCTCAGCTCCATAGTATTCAGTTGCTGGCTAGCATTAATACTTATCCCTTGCGTTCTAGTGGCCATTAGTAATTTCATTCAGCTCAGTTGCATCCAATCTTTCTCAGAGAATTTCAATTGAAAGACGTCATTTATTAAATGTATTGATAAAAATTTTTAAGTGATTAGTCAAACGAAATTTAAAATATTATATTGATACCTCGACAAGGGCTATGTCGTTAGTAGGGTAATCGTAATCAGGATGGGTCGTTACGCGTTTGATTGTTCTCGTTAGCATTTCTCTTGGTTTTGAAGATAATCTTGTTATTCCGAGGTGTATTTCCCAGTCTTTGGTATCATACAGCTTTCCTGATATCAGTCTTCTAATAAAAAGAAATAAGTATAAGGTGCACTGTGAAAAAGTGCAGTAACTTTACAGTTGTTTTAAAATAATTTCATATTTTCAAATTTGACAACGCCATGTGCAAGATGTATTACTGGGTAAAATAGTTTCGCATTCGAAACTAGGTGGTACTTTGATTGATATACTAGGTAAACTAAGTACTTTTACCTAGAATTGCCAACACTAATTTCAATACAGCTGATGCAGAGTGACAGCGTTTGTTGTAGTGGCTAGATTTCATTCAACAAGTGAATCGAAGTGAATCAAAGAATCGAGAAATAATTAGACAAAACATATATGGGTCACTTATGGATCGCGTCGACGAGGCGCGTCCATCTGTGTCTCATCTACGACAAAACAAATTTTAGATTTGGAACAGCAAATCTAACCAATTCAGCACCAATTCAGCAAGATTCACAAAGCAAGAATTAATATTGACGTAAAATACTTCTAGATAATAGTCCTATACTGTACCTACCTAAAACAGTGGGCGGCTGAAACGACGTATTTTTTGTTGATTAGGGATGCTGCGCAAAAGTGGCCTTGTTTGGTAATGACAGCAGCCTGTAATAAAATTATTCATTTGCATTTAAAACGTTGCACTACAAGATCTATCTTTTATGTATTTATGTTTATCTACAGCGAGGTAATACGAGATAGGTACCTCTAGGTAAATTTCCTATTCCATTTGATCATTTAGTGATCACTTGGCTTTTGAAGATCGGAAATATGTGTAATTATTGAATTCAAAGATCTAGAATTGAAGATTTATTGAAAAACTTGAAGAAAGAGCAATCTATGTCACTACATATTTAGTGATTTTGAAATACATTTTAGAATAATTTTTCGGGTGAACTGTAACAAAAGCACAGTAAATTTACTGTTAATTTGCAGTAATTGCATATTTCCAAAGTTAAAGAATCGCCATGTTGATGAGATTTATGCCAAATATGGGCTGTTTGATGAACCGCACCTTTGCGGTGGTGCGTTCCATCAACATCTTATATTTGGCCAAAAGTCAATTTCGAATTTTTTTCAATATCGCCAAGTAAAACTTCTGCCAAAGACCAGTGATTTTATTGCATTTTTGTTACAGTGTAATTCCAACCTCAGGATATAGTACAGGATCTCTTATTGATGTTTGCTCTAGGGCCGGAGCAGCGCCTAAAAGAAGCTAAATAGGCAAAGAGCAACCACGAAATGTACTACTGTACTAAGCCGAAAACCTCACAAACGAAACTGAACCACCGCGTTAAAGTGCATTGAGTGGTATCAGCCCTGGGTTATGATAAAACCACCTACAACAGCTATATCATTTTTATCCTCTAAAGTACCAAGCAACCATACTCACAGGCAGAAAGATTTTTTTCAAACATGTTTTCTAAGTTGGTGGTCGCTTGGTAATTTTTTTGATTGGTTGGATTGACTATTTATTATGACTGACGTCAGCTTCGTACTTATTAATGACCCATCGCAAATTTAATTCTATTTTGTGAACACAATTCTGTTTCGACGGCTTGTTTTGTAATAGGCCCACTAGCTCGGCCTATGCAAAGCTGATTGGCAGATTATCCTGTTGACGAGTTCTTGGTGCCATGAAATTTTTATTAATTCACTAAATACCATGATTTAAATGTCTACTCTATCGAGCATGAAAATCTTATTCATTGCGTCACATTACTCGAGGAGACAGTTACTTTTCATTGCCATTGTGAAGTCACAATTGATATTGATATGGTTGTGACAAGGTGTTATCACCGTTTTGAGTTTTGAAGCTAGTAGTCGTTTTTTGTTTGATATTTTGTTGATTTTTTTCGAGTTTTGAAGTGAAATCTTGTTCAGCATTGCTTTGAAAGGGTTAGTTTTATAGAGGTATTGAAGTTTATATTTTACTTTAGATCTATCCGCCTAATAATATATCCACAAAAACGGAAGCGAGAAGAGTTCGCCTGCTAGAATGGTCTATAATCCAACGTTTGGAAGTTATTTGATCTTAAAGTTTTACAACGAACCTATCGGGTAAAAGCGTCAGTGGTGTTATCGAGTACACCAACACGGGTTGTATGGCAGAAATGAATGTCTGAGTTTTTTTTGCCTTGCTGGAGCGAAAATGGACACATACGGTTCTTGCTTTAAACCCTCGATTAATACTTCTGGCCCTTCTATGTGCGGACTATCGAAAAGTACTCCTGTATGTTGTGAATAATGGTTAAAGGGGAACAAAAAATAGTAGTTTTTTGCCCAGGGCAGATACTACTACAAAGAAACAGAGTAAACTTTCGAAAAATAATAATTTGCCCCATTGAACTCGTGAAAGAGGAACGTGCCCAAAATAAAAAGTTACATGTTAATACTGACCATCCAAGACCATCTTTTAGCATCAGCTTTTTTACCGCCAATTACTTTTGAACTCAAGGATGATGAACCACAACTAGCAAAGAAGCTGTCATCTACACAGCAGCTGTGGTTCATACCATATCTGTAAAGTTCACCTGATTTGCAATCTAATGAAAAAATGGTAAAACTTAACGAAAAAAATGAAGCAGTGTTAGAGTACGGCTAGTACGACTTAAAATCCAAAATAAAATGACCATTATTGAAATGATTTTTTCTTTTTTCAAAAATTTAAATACTAGACAATGACGTGAAGACGCGTGCAAAACATAAAAATGAATTGCTCCAAGCAAAAAAGGTACTTTTTTATTTGACCGGTCAGTAAGTTTTTGTGATATCTTTGGCATTTCAATCGACTACCCAATCAGAAATTTCATGGTGTCAAGCATCCGCCACAGATGAACCATGCCTAGTCGGCGTGGTTCATCAGTGACTCATACTTAACAAAAGATGCTTTTACGAAAATGTTTCTGATTGAGCATTACTCGATTGATTTACATCGCATCATGGAGGCAGTTGTTTTCGGATCAAAAAATCAAGCGATACTGCTAAATACAGTCGCGCCGCTCAATGCGACAAATTTCCAAGGTGAACAGTGTTTTAGGATTCATTTTAAACCATCAAAAATTGCCAACACGCGGTATTGCATTTTTGATTGTTGATTTTAATACATTTTTTGACTTTTGGGTACGGACGCATTTCCCAGTCTCTTCTACACCCCCTGTATCAGCACCAATTAAAAAAAAAACTTCATCCAAGAATATTTCCAATGTATTGACGTGATAATAATGCTTACCAACTACTCTACAATTTTCCATTCCGCATTCTTCAAATTCTACGCGGCAATTTGTTCCGTCATCATCACATGTATTCTTGAACCTAGTTCCTCCTCCGCATGTTTTAGTACAAGGAGACCAAGAATCTAAAAATAGTGGAATCTTCAAATAAGAGTATTTAGTACTGAGTATTTACCGCTAGGCAAGTCAAATCATTTAGAATTCGAATGATTTGGATTATTTTCCTAGTCAAATCGCTAATTACAATTGATTAACCAGTGTTCCAATTTTACCTTCAATATTTCAATCATTAAACTATTGAAAATGTAGCTCGCATATTCAAGTTCACTTCATTTTCCTAGTCCAAGTTTCAATGTCAAGTGAGAAAACTTTGATTGGGCATGAGACACTGATAAACCACGCCGTCAAGAAGGGGTGGGCAAAACCGAATCATTTGGAATTTGAATCTAATCCGAATAATTATTTCGAATCGGATCGGATCACCAATTCCATATATCCCATTTTTAAATTACAAATTGTTCAAACGAAGAAAAAATATATAGTTTCAATTCATGCTTCATGTCTGAGAGCAACAATTTTCATATTTTAATGAAAAAATAATCGATTTTGGTCAAATTTGAAATGAAAATTTTAGTTCATTTAGCAAGTATTGTTCCTGTGAACGATTTACGATGGATTTGAATAAAAAGTGCTTCGAATCAATTCGAATCACTGAATCGAATTGCCCAGCCCTACCGTCAAGGCGCGTTATTTTACTTTATACAATATATTATAAAAATAACCAGTCGAATCAGTTTTACAATTTCTGTTTCTATGCTGGATTGATTAAGTTGAATATTCAAGATTATCAATCTTGGTCAATAAAACATTTTATTTATTTTAATAATATTTCAGACTAGTTTATAGGTAGGTCAGCAAATTAGAAAAATGATCGACTCATTTATCAGTGTTGGTGATTTTTCAGTAATTCTGTAAACATTCAAAAACGATACTTTTGTTTCGCATAGCCCGCAGCAAACTAAGATTACAAAATAAAAAAATAAAACTAGGTTGCATATAGTTCACGAAATCGCTGGGATTTTAGCTACATCTGTTTATTTTATGGTTCCGTCTGAACGCAGTCAGATTTTTTCTTCAATATATGGCATCCGGTTTCCCGCATGCCGAATGCTCCAAATCTACCAATCGATTATGGGCCCTCTGTCATTTATACAAGCGTGTTGAATGAAAGGGCTGCGAAGGTGTGGTCCTCATGTGGCTTATGCTTGAAAAATTAAATACTCTTTTGTGCGTAGGTGTTATCCAACATTTAAACGTTTAAGAGAAAAAGTCGATGATATTTTCAGTTATAATTTACATTTACAAAACAGCAAGGAGCAATAAAACGCAGTAGTAAAGTAGCCCTATACATCAAATCACCCTTTGAATGAACTATACGTTCATGTTCCGACCTTACGGGCAATTCCAGTGGTTGTAAGTTCTTGGATAAAAAATATTATTTATAGATTGCATCTGACTGATTTGTTAACCGAATTGCCTGAGTTATTTTCATTGCTAACTGCTTGTTTGTAACCTATCGGATGTGTTGTACACAAAGTATTGTCGGTCAAGGTATTGAATTCATAAATATAATACCTCGTCTACTGTCGCGGTCAAATATCAAACATCATTAGCAAAACTGTTTAATAACTTATTAAGCAAACAAGCTTGGTTAATGAACACAGGAATGGTTAAAGCAACAGAAGCCGCAGTAGTTTTGCTCTTTGCCCTTTGGATTTTTGGGAAATAGGGTATTATGACGTCACCCAGTTTAGTAGCCGTTGCCCAATCCGAATATTCATTTTATCAAGCATGAGTTACTGATGAACCGCTTTTGGTAGCGCGCTCTAACAGCGACTCATACTAAACAGCAAAATGTTCGGCAGAATAACAAAAATATGTTCAACAAAATAATTGTGACTGAGTGTCGAGAAAACAATCTACAAGCCACAGTTACTATAAAATGAAGGTGAACGAGAATGACATAAAAGAACTAATAATATTACCACATAAATCGCAAGTTTTTTTGCAATTTTCCTGTACGTAGGTACTTGTTGTACAGAAATCCGTCCATCCCGAGCACCTACTATCGATATCTTTACATGTATTGGTTGGTGGCGGCGTAGTTGGACACGTGTCGCAGGTTACGGGACACATTTTGGCAATTTGTTTGTTGCTACACCATCGCGAGACTCCCTCGCAACCAGAACTGTCTTTACATGACCCTGAAAGAATTATAATTCGATTGAAACCATGTAATACAGTCAAAGGACATCATTCAAATTACGAGAGGTACACGTCGTAAATGTAATTGATAATAGACAGAGGTGGAAAACGGCCCACTAACACAACGTTGTGTCTCGGTGACAGGATTTATCGATGTACTGCTTTAGAAGTTATGACTCCTGTCACCTTTTCCACTTTCAGATATATTCCCCCTAAAATGCTCTGTCGAGTATGATTTACCGATGGATCGCTCTGTAGAAGCGCAGTCCATCTGTCTCTCATGCTTGACAAAAAGAAATTTATGTTCGGAATAACTTCAAGATTCGAATCAACTCGGTTGTACATTTCCGATAAGCAAAAATTTGGCAAATTCATAAACAGAGATAAAACAGCAAAATGCCAAATGGCAAAACGTTTCTCTGATAGCGAAGCTAATATTAAAAAAAAAAGATACTCACCTTGAGCATTTGATCCGGATAAAGCAATGAGTATAAGAAATGCGAGAAGATTGTAGAAGCAGCAAGCAATCATTTTTGCGCAGTTATGAAGTTAAGTTCTAAATAGGTTATATTGCTGCATAAAAATGAACTGCGAAAAATGCATATAACTATGTCAAGTTTACTTCGGTTTCATTCTGTTTGTCGGCCAAATTTTGTTGCGGTTCCAAGTATATACAATGCATTTTTTGTTTCGAATAGATATTTTCCTCCCATTTCTTGAGGTTAACTATTTCAAAAAGAAGAGGAATCTAAACTGTATAGGTCATCAACTAGAAAATTTTGATATCGAGTTTGTGTTGATAGTGTAATATAACTACAAAATCAACCTTCGATCGATCAATTCCCCATTTTAACGCACCGTCAGTCTGTACCCGGCATGAATCTCATCGACAAGGCTGTTTATAATATTTGAAATTTACTGCGAATAAACCGTCAATTTACTGTACTTTTCTTGCAGTGTAAGTTAAAATTATCCCAAAGAACACAGAACTTTTATATCTAAATGCAGTGATTGGTATCTGCTTTCGACGACGCCAAAACCTTCCTCACTGCCTGAAATGGTTTTGCGAAATATGTCACACAACCTTATCACCCGACTGATACTTCGAATTCTTCTGCATTAAAGTACAGTTTGTGGTATGACATCTAACAATGTCTTATCAAAAAAAGCTCAGACAAAACAACGTTAATACGGCTTCCGACAATATTTATATCTTAACCGAATTATAAAAACGAAATTTGGAAATACCCGGAAGGCACTGAAAATTGACACGAATATGTGAAAATGACTTATTTATTAAATTAATTCTAATTTTCAAGTGAACAACAAGGATTTAAAAACCACACGGGACTTTTTTTGTTCAATAGCATATGACTTCATTGCAACGTACAATCAATGTGTGTGAGATTTGGGTTTATGGACCCAAATTTCTGTCATTATGTAAAGCTGTTAAATATGTTTTGTAAAACAAAAAATGAATCTTAGAAAATTTAATAGAATACTATTGTCCGTGATTCGCTGATTTATCAAAGCCTAATTAGAAACCGATATTTAGCCATACATACGCCACATATGGATCTTACATCAGAGGCGCTTAACAAAATATGTGTGATCAATACTTTTCTCACTGCAGAATCAAAACTTTTTGTTTTATTAAACATTCGCCACAGATGGATTGCACATCAGAGGCGCAATCCATCAGTGGCCCCCGTATGACAAAACATGTGTTGTCAATATTTTTCTGGTGGGAATCCGAAATTTTTGTATTGTTAAACATGTACCACAAATGGAACGTGCGTGAGGGGCGCGATCCATCAGTGAGGCATATATTTAACAGAAAATTTGTCAAGTCAAATAGGTTCCGACTAAGAAGATTACCTTTTTATTTAGAACGCGATGTATTAATTCATTCAAATTATTATTCTTGAAATACACCATTCAAAACAAGTTCACTCAGCCTTCATATTACGAGAATTGCGATCGACCATATTCAACAATTTTATCGTTAAAATATAAGTTTCTCATATGCAGCAGGTAAAATCAATTCGGCCTCCGCAACCATCTGGAAACATTGGATGAGCACCATACGCTGTATCGCGTCCATAACTGCCAGAATACGTATTTTTAAAACTCAGAATGTTTTAGGATGGCCCGTTGCTAATCTGTTAAAGATACCCTTATGTCTTAAGATATGCAACCACGCGAAACAACAACCACGTGTAATAACTTGGGTAGGTTAAATCGGCTTCATAACTTTCCAACAACTAGAACCCTGTCCGTCTATAAGTGACCACCTGTACTGGGCCTTGGTCAGGGTGACCCACTCCTAGAGGTTATTGAAAAAAGTATCAATCGTTGACATTTACTCCTCAATGAAGGCGTGATTTATGTAATGGATAATTCGCAGAATAAAACTTACACGCTAAGCTATCCTCCTTTTTCTGTTCATTTTATTTTCCAGGACTGTCGACTTTCTGAATGAAATACACCCTTCAAAACAAGTTCACTCAGCAAAATACCCACAACTCATTTAGCCGAATTTGCTATACACTATTTTCTTGGTATTCCTAAAGTGTATATACTTTCATATCACGAGAAATGCGATCGACCATATTCAACAATTTTATCGTTAAAATATAAGTTTCTCATATGCAGCAGGTAAAATCAATTCGGCCTCCGCAACCATCTGGAAACATTGGATGAGCACCATACGCTGTATCACGTCCATAACTCCCAGAATACGTATTTTTAAATGACCCGTTGCTAATCTGTTAAAGATACCCTTATGTCCTAAGATATGCAACCACGCGAAATAACAACCACGTGTAATAACTTATGTAGGCTAAGCCGGCTTTATAACTCTCCAACAACTAGAACCCTGTCCGTCTATAAGTGATCACCAGTACTGGGCCTTGGTCAGGGTTACGCACTTTTAGTGGTTATTGAAAAAATTATCAATCGTTGACATTTACTCCTCTCGAAAGGCGTAATTTATGTAATGAATGATTCGCAGAATAAAGCTTACACGCTAAACACGTTTTCTGTTCATTTTATTTTCCAGGACTGTTGAGTTTCTAAGTTTTATTTGAGATTCTGTAGACGGATGTACTTGGAAGTACTGGAGTCGGTACAATGTCTCCATATCCGACTCTCTCTTGTTTTGAATGTTTTCGGCTTAGAATGCGGTTGCTGGTATAGTTTCATGTTGCTTTTTGTCAGGTATGTGGCTGTTAGTCTGTTATTTTAGTTGTTGCTTCTGGACTTGATTAAATTGAATTTAAAAAATGTAGTTTCATATGATTTTATTACAGTCAATTAAATTTTGTGAAAATGTAACATTTTTTTAGCTTATTTTTTTATATTTATTTAGCTTATTCATTTACCAGACATGCAATCATCAGCCATGCAAATTTCTTCAAGTATGAACCACAGATGGACCGCGCCTCAGTGGCGAGATCCATCAGTGGCCCATACTTTACTGAAATAGGTTTGAACCAAAAGCCATTCTTTTCCATTCCGAATAATAATTAATAATTGAAAATACAGCAATAAATATAGTAATATATAATGATATAATAAAATTTATATTTTCGCAAAATCGTTTCTTATTATTTCGGTGATTATGATGATATTTTTCTCATCGTCACAACAGTGAAGCAATCAGGCGTGAATCTGCCAATACCTGCCAACATCTATTTTTAAATATTTGCGATAGCAATATCAATAAAATTAAAAATAATACTGTTTATGCAGATATGCCGAGATATGTGAGAGATGCTTTCTCTTTCAGCCTCTGATTTTTCGTTAAAATAAACGGCTCAAAGTGTTTTGATTAGTATCTTCCTACAGTCATAAATTTACGTATTCTTTTTTTCAGAAGTGGGTTTTTTTTGTTAGAATTTTCGATGCTTCTTGATACATTGTCGGGGGGTTTCTGAATAACAGCAAATTCCAATTGTTTATTTGACACCTGTTTAGTTGCTTCATTCAAATCGCAAAACTTCAAATAAAAAACACGTCCTGTCAAATGTGGTTTTCTGATGGATCGCGTCGATTACATTTCTGATGGCTCGCGTCGATGCGTCTGTGGCCCATACTTGACACACTAAAAGTTCTAATTGAATTAAACCAATTCGTGCTTGGCAAATAGAACTCTTTATTTGACTGATTGAATATAATTTAACTGACCAACTGTCAGAAAGATTTTTTTCAATTAACTTTTATTAAAAAATGCTTTACCATATAAATTGGGAATTTTTGAGTTTACAATTTATAAACACGTCATGCTCACAAGCAAAAACCTCATTTTGAGACGCAGTAATTTTAGTTAACAAAACCAAATAAAATTTTCCAAATTCGCCCCAAGCGGAAAAATCTCTTTTTGACAAATATAGGATTAAAACACTAATCATAGAGCAAATATCAAATTATATCCATGGGTTTACGGTGTAGGCGAGGCTGTGACTTTTTATATCCCATGCATGACAAAGTAAAATTATTGATGGCAAAGTTGATAAGCCTGTAATTTAATTATATAAAGACGGTAATTTTAATAAACCAATAATCGTGAATTTGGAATTCATTTCTTCTTATGGTTTCAGTTTCATTAGTGCTGCTCACCTTGACAAAATACAGTAAATTTAATGTGTATTTGCAGTATTTTTATATTTTCAAAATTTGAATACGCCGCATTGATGCGATTTATGACAATTATGGACTGTTAATGAAACGCGTCTCTGGCTCCATGGAATCAACAATACATAATTGGCCGAAAAAAAATCGATTTTAAATTTCCGTTTTAATATCACCGAGTGGAATTACTGTCAGAAAAATGATTTTACTGTATTTTTGTTGTGGTGCATGAAAGAGAACCGAACAAAGTTTCTTTCACACCTATAAAAGGTATTTTCGTCCGGCAATGCTGACTCAACATGGGCAATTGACATTTTACTAATGTAAATCGTGCGCTTGCGGCAATACCTGCCTCGACATTATTAGAGTGCCCCTACGCACGCATCAGCAGATTTTGAGTTGCTACATTATTTTTTCAGCGCAAGCTGGCTCAATTTGATAACATTGCGTTATATCGCTTTTGAATTTATGATAGTTAATTATTTTTACGAATACTAATACTGGTAAAATTCCAATATCTTTTTTTGAATATTATTTGAATGTGAACATAAGCTACAGACCAGCTAATAACTAATACTTCCATAGGGCATGTTTTATCAGATATTGAATTGTGAAAAATAGACGAATATGTCGTTAATAGCATAATGATTCTAGTCTGGGCAATGCAACTAGGAGCTAAGCTGAAATCCGTCAAACACGTACCCACGGCGACATCTGATTTAATAACTAGCTTTGTTATCCTCGTGCTGTATTATTGTGGCCGTACCGGATTTTTGGTATATTCCTTACTGTCTTGAGTTTATGTTACAGTGACACTTCTCTATATTTTGGTCCATCCTTTCCTAAATGGAGTCATTTAGCGGTTGAGAGTTCAAAGGTCACTACTTGATATATTACCACGTTGCTAGTAAGCGACGTTCTTTTTCCGTCCCGCCCACCTTGGCAGTGAGAGGGTCGTCCGGTGTCTGTTTCAGTCAATGTGTTAATGTTTATCTGTTGCCGTTTGAATACATTTGCATCATCCTCGACGAACCTTATTGTGTGATTTTTGCAGCACACAGGAGTCTTCTGAAAGCGTTTCATTGGTTGCGCAGTCTATCGGACTGTGCTGGCGAGCACTATTATTTCTTCAAACTGCCCAGCTGCATTATCATATAGTCAACCAACGCTGCTGTAGTTGCATACTGACTGTGAGTTTGTTGCTATCCAGACAAATTGAGAAATTTTTATGATTGCTGTACCAAAAATTTAGGTGTCAATTGAAATTTGTTTTTCTTAACAGACATATTTCATGTGATGGCCATGTGCATTTTAGTATGTTCGTTCAAAGGAAACTTACCAGGATCTTAGACACAAGAGGTCGCGATTTGATAAGTTATGTCTTTTGTCGTTCGCTTCTTAGGATATTTGATGACGCTAAATTCCTGACATATTGATATTATTATAAAATTTTTTTAAAACTCAAATAGTTTTTCATAGCATAAATGTAGGTTCTTTAATTTATTTTAAAAGTGTATCGCCTCCTGTATTTACATTCTTTTTAGATGCCATGGTGCGTTGATTTATACCATGAGATCATAATCTTCAAATGTAACTTGAGAAATGTTTGTTGCAAAAAATTGTACTGTTGTGCGAAAATTTCATAAAACATGATTTTATGGCCTAAAATTGGTCAATCAAATTTGAAAAGCGATGCGCAAAAACGTACAAAATGTTTTAAAGCACTCGAAGATTCATTTTTAAGGCTTCCGCTGTAGTGAAAGTCTTATTGAAGTTCTACGCTGTTTTTCGTATTATTGTTAAAGGTCTTTATGAATGTTTGGTGGTTTTAACAATTTTTTCGAACCATCTTCAATAACTTTTAAGTCAATATCGTGTCTGTTCCATAAAAATTAGTCTAAAATCACAATCAAAAGGTCTATGCAAATGAAAACCTTGTTTCATATTTTTATTCTGAGATTTCAAAATTATTGGATCCAGGTTCTTAAATTTTCTATCAAAATTCAGTAAAAAATGAATCGTATAAGGCTTTTGCTGAACAAGCTTTGGTAATGGGATTTATATCTTTGATCCTTGGTTGTCTTTTGGCTTAAAAAATTCATTGATAGACACAAACCATATTATCTGCGCCCCGTTATGAAACATCATAGATGGCAAAAGAAATTATTTTTTGAATTCATATGAGAAGAAAATAATGTAATGCGAGGGTACGAAAAAGCGTACGATGCGGCACGAACTCACTGGACTTTATCATGTCTGTGCAGTTCCATTTGGGATGATGTTTTCTGTTAAGAATGTAGTTGCTGGAACTACATCTTTCAGTAGCTCTTTGCTATTAAGTGGTAGTTGGTTATTTCCGTTTAGACACTGTTTCTGGCCTTGCTCAGAGTGAATTTCAATAAATAAATGAATATCGAACTTGGTACAGTACCGTATTAAGGACGAAAATTGAAAAATCATTCATACTGTACTAACGTGCCGGAAAATTCAATCGTACCGTAGCGAACTTCGTAACCTACCGAACTTTGTACCGTACTGTACCTTACTACCAGTACCTTGCCTTCGCTGATGCTATTTTAAACGATCCAGGGATTTCGGCAGTGTATAATGCTCCTGGAAGTACTTTTAACGTCAGTTATTACAGAATAAAGAAACGTCCACAAAGGATTTTCAATCTTCCATCTCCATCGTCTCTGATCCGGTCGTAAACCCAGAGATTAACTGATGTCAATGTTGCCTTTTTAAAATCACCATGTTGATCAATATAACCATCGCCATCTACCTCAGCTTCATTCTGTTCTATAAAAAACAAAGCGAACGATTAGCATTCTAAAAAGAAACACAGCATAATCAGTGCATTACCAAACTCCGAAATCCATATAAGTGCAAACAGACAATTTTGTCAAACGTTTGCAAAACCTGGTAGATATATTACGAAGTCAGGTATGCTACTGATGTAGGGTGACATTTTCATATGACACAATTATTAGTACGAAATTCGGTAAGTGAGTTTTCGGATTTCAAAAAGTTAGCTGAATACGAAAAAAGGTACCACCGCATTATCTGAAGATGGCACGCACCTCATTAGTGCAGTCAATCAGTGATCGATGCTTCACTAAACTTGTTAACTGTTCAATCACAAATTTCTTGACTGGGAGATGACTAATTTTAAACTGGGAAGATGACTAATTTTAAACTGATTTCCCGGTAGTTGGCGATAGTAGTCGAGCGTGCGTCCTCGCTCGGCTTGACTTGGTGGCTCGGTTATGCGCGAGTTGCCGGCCACCGGGTGGGCACCTAAGCCAGGCAGTATAAGGTAGACGTAACACAGAGAAGATGCACATTCACTATAAAGTTTGTTGTCGGGCTTAAGCTCTCAGTAGGTTCAAGATGGGCATATAGCAAATAACGATACCCCCCTCCCGAAAAAATCAAATAAAAACACTTAGCGTGCAACTGATGCATGCAATTTAGGAACAGTTATCACAAAGTCTACGCCCCATTCACCGCCCCCACGTTATGACAATGGGGGATTGCTATTTAGGATTGAATGTTAGACAAAAATGTTTCACACAATTACAATTTTTTTGCATGCCTTCGGCGCGCAATCAAATCTATCACAGATGTCCTTCTTTATGCTGCATTCAATTTACGTTATTTCAAATTGCCAATATTTGTTGTCAGTTTACAATATGAAATTTCGCACGTTTTAAAGCACTCGGCCTTTTTTCTAATTTTTTTTTTGGTTGCCGAGAGGGCACCATGTCCACTTGAATAGGCTAGTATGTATAGATACAATTCGCTAAATATCCCACAACAGTAAAATTTTGCAATATCTATTTTTCAAGTTTGAAGATGATGACCTGAAATGGCGAATTTCAATAAATTTGGTTCTCTTTTCATATCCAAAGTTATTTTATTTTGTTCAGATCGAATAGGCGATCGATGGGCGAGTTTACATGATCACAATGAGAAGTGATCTTTCATGAGGCAGGCGTGAACCGCGACTGGCGGATCTCCCCTCAGTGCCCACCGCAATACATGTTTGCGACGGTTGCTTTTTTCCAGGCTTGTTTTATTTCACCCATGCGTTTTACGCTAGCGCGTTTACATTAGGCCACGTTTGTTTACATTTTCCAACGTAACCGAACGAATGGTTTATTATGCAAGCTAACGGAGAGTGTTCGTGTCGTTGCATGCGTTTGTGCTTTGTAGGCATGTGAATGTGATTAACGCAAATCAATATAGGCGAGTATTGCCGTTTTTTATTTTGTTACCCGAAACGCAACGCAATGCATCGGTAAGACAACTTCACCTGCATTGTG
This sequence comes from Styela plicata, assembly GCA_963675895.2. NCBI lineage: Eukaryota > Metazoa > Chordata > Ascidiacea > Stolidobranchia > Styelidae > Styela > Styela plicata. The sequence continues at coordinate 15,510,717 of OZ023140.1, forward strand.
CCCTTTAGAAAAAAAAGTTTTCCGACTCTGGGACATTTTTTCACTTTGTAGGAAGGATTCCCCGAAAAACACTTCGGGGTGATTTTTTTTCTTATAAATTATGGAAAAAAATATTGAAGGAATATCGAAAAATATTTTGGTGTGTGAAATATCGTTATGCGAAATACAAGATTAACTCCAAAACCTTGACTGTAGTTTAAGTTCTTTCAACAACATCCATGCGTAGAGCATATCGATCCACTTGCAGAAAGATATAGAAGAAGAAGTTTGACGAATGTAAATCCGACAAAACAAAATAAAACAGTTTTCTATTTGAGTGATCTGTATCGTCATCGGATTACACTATAATACTTCTATTACCAACTTACCGCATTTGTTGGAAATTATATAACTATTTTCGGTATATCAGTCAGGATGAATCTTCAACTATGTAATTAACAACTTTTCAGTAATCGAAAGCACGAGAATACACATCAATTACCTTCGGAAAAAGTTGTCGATGGTATAATTACTACTATTCGAAAACCATCACGCTGAAAATAATTTGTGCAGGTGAAATGCGTTATTTGTAAAACAGCAAAATTGATTAAGGGAACTTTTAAGTTTTGAGATAGTTCAATGAAGGGATTGTCGAGTTTGGTTTCAAAAAATAATTACGCCGTGATTGATCCTTGAAGCTTTGCTTTACCGTTAGGGTTGGGCGAATCCGTATCATTTCGAATCGGATAAAAGCGCTTTTTACAAAGATGAATTGTATCGATTTTCTAAATAAAGAAATTTGTCACTACGAAATCAGCAAAAATGATTGAAACAAACCGTAAGAAACGTTACACTCTCAATTCACACTTGCTCTCTGGGGGTAAAAATAATTCCGATGCAGTTTGCTGGTAAAATAAGAAAATACCATTCATTTTGCAAATCTTTGTTCCTACGGCCGATTCACTACTAATTCGAAGTAAATATTCTTCGAAGCGTTTCCGAATCATCGATTTGAATTCGCCAGTCCTATTTATCATCACTGGTAATAAGATTGACCGGTTAATACATAATCTAAAGTCATGGGTCAAAACTCACCGGTAGCGCTAAAAATGTCTTGCTAATTTTTTTTTATTTTGCCATGTGCGGGGTTAGAAACAACAACTATTAGGAGTTAACTAATGCTAATGTGAAAAATAGCTATTACATTGCTATGCAGCTAACCACTAAAATATAAGCGAATAACATTCTGAAGTGTGGTTCGTCTCTGGAACAGTAGGGTTTAAAGGGCCAGTAGGGTTTAAAAAAAATTTTGATTGGGATTAGGGCAAGACAATTGGAATCGGTTCAAAGCGCAAAGTATTTGAATCCGTTATTAATCAGCCATATGAACATGAACTTGTGAAAAGAAGTGGAATCACACTATTTTAAACACAAAATACAAGTACAATTTTCGATATTTATCAAATTTATTCGTGTCCTTGGAGTGGGAATTCATGGTATATAGAATATTACCTATTACAGTTTGTTTATAGTGAATTTGATCTATTAGCTTGTTTGATTTTTATACTGAGAGTAATTTGTATTTGTAAAAACACGACATTTGCAATTTATATGAATATACTATATCGATCCTATTTAATTTTCAAATGCTTCGGTTTTGCCAAGCCCCAATTGGTATGAACACATAGTAATCTAGTTGTAATCTAGCGACAATCAATGTATGTCATATTATTTTACTTTTTGTGAAGATTACATTTGAGATTTTGAAGTATGAATTATATTATATCAAATTGAAAAGTGTAAATAAATTGATAAGCCATAATCTTTAAAAGCCAATTGTCTTCAGTTTATAATAATACTCTAAGCTAGTATGTATAACTATCAATTCTTTTTAATGAACAAGTATGTAGACGACAGACAAATGTGGCTTTGGTGAAATATGGCTTTCACATTTTTACTATTAGTAAATCCCATGGCTATAAAACAAATATACTTTTGGTGCTATCTTTTGGTAAGTATGTTCAGTTTCAAATCACACACAAAAAATTGTTCGCATTTTTAGTCGAATTAAATGTATACAAATTGTCAAAACCAGCTAAGTTTTTAAGAAGCTTACTCTGAAATCGAAACTTCTCAATAGACAGTGACGTAATTGTGATTGAATGACATTTTATCATGACCTAGTCAGAAATTTTATTTTATTTTGTCAAACATGGGCCACAGATGGACTGCCCCACGCTTAACAAAATGTGTTTGATAACATTTTTTGGACTGAGGATAACGTCTTTTTCAAAGCTTTTTTAGCAACCCGAAGTTTTTGACACGAGATATTTTGTTAGGCGTGCTGCTTTAAGGTACAAACAGAATCAAACATCGAATGAAGTTATTTTAATTTATTTCGAATTTCATTCTATATGAAAAAGAATAATTAAATAGCTCATAGTTTCCATTACATTTCAGTAATATGCCTACAATTGCAACGCATTAAATGAAATTTTACTTAACCCAGTAACAAATGTTTGTGCACACATGCCACCGTTAAGCTTGTGTTATTATTCGATTGATAGCATTACGTTTTTCATCTCTGCCTCTTGATTAAGAAATTTCGTACAAGGAAACAAATTTTTCGAATCGTTGTAAGTAATAGAAATGCGTATTTGAATCACCGACAATCACTATAATACTCTTAATGTATCATCATTTTCATATATTTCTCCCCACTGCGCCAAATACAAGAGGATAAAGCAGTAAAATGCGGTCAGTGTGGCAATATATCCTGTAATTATACCGTTTTGACAAAGTTTTGTGCATCCGATTACTTTTCTAATCTGTCATTGTATGATTTTAGATACTTACGATTACAGCCTCGTCTAAACATTAATTTTGTCAATCATGAGATACAGATGGGCTACGTTTGGCGTCGCCATCCATTATTACCTATCTGAAAAATTGGAAAATTACTCGGATCTTGAATTATTGAAGTTTTCTCTAGTAGCGACCCAGCCAGAAATATTTCCACCAAGTAATACGTTTTGTTAAGCGTGGGTCAGTCGTGGATCGCACCGCCGAGACGCGGTCCATCTGTGGCTCTTGCTTGACAAAACAAAATTTCTGACCGGAAAGTAACGGAATAAGGAAGACAGTTAAATTAGGTGTAAACGTCAAAAATGTTCACGGGAGATTCCATGGATAGCTTTCTCAAGGTGAAACAAAAAATAGGGCAAAACTGGCAGTGTCAATGCTACATACAGCTACAATGCTACAATTCGAAATATACATCGCCCACGCGCGTGGGAAATGAAAGAACTGTCCTGTGATAAAAGTACAGTAAATTTCCAGTAATTATAAATTTCCAAAGTTTGAAACAGCCTTGTTGATAAGATTCATGCCAAGAATGGGCTGTTGATGGACCGCACCCCAACGGTACTACCTACCCATCAACAGTTTAGAATTGGCTGAAAAAATTTAATTTTGTAGTTTTATTCAAATATTACAAATAGAATTACTGTTAAAGAGCGGTGACTTTACTGCATTTCTAGTACTGTGAACTATAAGTCTGCGCAAATGACGATTAAATAGCCTACAGTATCGAATATATCTAGAAGATTCCGCAGTATAGGTCAATATCAGTAAAGTTTAGGTTCTAATCAGTATCGGCCACTCAGAAAGACTCTTTAATACAACGACTGCTGTGCAAAAAGAGTTCAAAAAGAAATGACGTCACTAACATAAAACTACCGGAATAGTGAAGTATATTAATAACAGGTGATAAAATGTGTTAAACGGAACCGTGGGTAAATTGCATTGTGACAGCGTTCATTCATTGGCAGTCCAGACAATGACGGCGTAGGGTCTCATATATAGTGATGGCAATTTAACGTTGAAGTACCGAATTTACTTAGCACACTGAGCTTACCGAGTTTTTTTTCGAAGTACTTTTACCCAGTTTAAAAAACCTATGACTTAGCTAATTTAAATTTTACCGTGTTTTTTATTTGACGTTTTATCTGGTAAATCTACATGCTTACATTTTCATTATTATTATTTTTTTTTGACATTCACCATTTTGTGATTTCAATCTTCAAATCCCTAAAAAATTGCATTAAAGGCAGTCGAACAAGGATTGCCTAGTTCGCTTGTTTTTTAATCAAAATACTACCAAGTTTTGAAAATGAAACTGATTTACCCAGTATTATTTTAACTAGTTTCATGCAAAATTTGTTATACTTCATCTAGTTGAAGAAAAACTAGTAGGAAAAAAAGTAGAAAAAAATGATTACATCTAGACAATAAAATACAGATAATGTGACTGCGCACGAAAATTTTGCCTGTTTCAATAAGAACTGTATTTTGCAGATATGATAGTTTAAAGCTTCGAATGCTTTGCTCAAAATTTTGAACCTATACGACGCATGCTGTAGTTAAGTTTTTGTTGTTTTCAGTGAGATGTCACAAAATGAATCGCGCGATCAATCAGTGACGGAATAAGTTTTCAGATAAAATATTTCGGATCTAACCATAAGTAAAAGCATTTCTACTATGTTAAAAGTTCAACAATAATTATCAATATTTGTGAGCTCATGTGGTTTTAACATTAAAATCGTATCGTTATAAAAATAACAAAAAGCTTTTAAAATATTTACCATTGTCTATCCCACTCATGTAAATCATACAATATTGTTTATGCGATTACCTAATTAAAAGTTCATACTAAAATTAATGTCGTGACTGCTACAAGCATATTCCTGACCTTACGAAGTTAAAATTTCTCAAGCGTGAGCAAAAGTGTTAACAAGTATGTGCCATAGATGTTTCGCGTCCTCTAAGTCTGTTCCATCGCTGACAATTGCTTGGAAAGTTTTTTGGAGTCGCATTTGTTTATTTTTTGTCGGGAACTGACTGGTATATGTTTGTCAGTGACGATGCTTGCGGCTGGACCGCATGACGAATTTGTATAAAAGTGATTTCATAATACATGTGTTGCTTATTATCAACCGTGTTTTTTTCTAGAATTAGCGTTTTTCGCCGTTTAGTTAATATCAGGGTCGGAAATTTCATATAGAAATATTGCACATGTGTCTACGTTCTTACCACGCGAATATACGGAGGGAATATCTATATTAAATCAGTCGGGGAGTATAAAAAAATATGGAGGTTCAACAGAATTGTATTTGGAGGCAAAAAAGGTTCCATCTGCGGCGCATCCTTGACAAAATAAAATTTCTGATTGGAAAGTACGCAAATTGAGGACAGGGAAAACCAAAACCTTTTTAGATAACATCAATTCACCATGCAGCTGGTGAAGTCAACATAAGAAAAAGAATTGAATCGAAATATGACGACAAATAAAATTTTCACTAAAAAAGATATAATCAATGTATTAGATATTTCATCTTTTTTTCTAAAAAGTATAGTTTGCTTTCCATGTCACACTTGAAATTTTATCTTAATTATAATATATTGATCAACTAGTTTTGATTAAATCGTGTTTGTCAAGAGAAATTAATTTGAGCAGTGGACACGAGGATATTGACCATTGTATCATGTCCCAGCCGTTTATTTTTGTTCATCATCAAAAGATACTTATTTTTACATTTTTACACGAAGCATTAAAGGCTTGAAGATCATCACAACCAGGAAAGCAATATGAAGGTAATGAAATTCAAGTTTAGAAACTCGAGGAAAAAACTTTTTACATCAATCACAACCAGGAAAGCAATATGAAGGTAATGAAATTCAAAGTTTAGAAACTCGAGGAAAAAACTTTTTACATAAAACTGTTTGTCACACTGTGGAACTTCACCGGTGAATGGATACGAAATGGCAGCCAGACGGAAATATCAGTTTAGAATATCTTTGGAGGAGCAAGAGCAGAGAGCTCATCCAAACAAAGGCCATGGTGATATCTGTAGGTATATTGTTAGAAATAGTTGAAAAGACTTGTTTTCATCAGTAGTCATTTTATCAAATAAAAGAAGTTGACACGAGGACGTTGAGACCACATTTGACGCTTTCGTTCCAGCTGTTTATTATTTTTCTAAGAATTAACATACTTGTAAATAAATAACTTCAAATATCATATTAAAGTTGAAATATTAAAAATCCCAATTTTTAATAGATACCGCGTCAGAACTTTTTTTGTCAAGTATGAGCCACAGAGCGACCGCACCTCATCGGCACGCTCTTTCAATGGCACATACATATTTGACAAAACATTCAGTTTCTGATAAATATTGTTTGACTCGGATGTTCGATATGAGAACCACATTGTAACAAAAGTACAGTAAATTTAGTGTTCATTTGCAGTAATTCCATATTTCTGTATTTGGTTAAAAAAGTCAATTTTGAATCTTTTCATATCATATTTGGCCAAAAAATCAATTTTGGATTTTTTTTAATACCTCCAAGGAAATTACTGTCGAAGACCAGTGATTTTGCTGCATTTTTTGTTACAGTGCAGTGTTTGTGTATTCAATGGTTATTATAGATAAAAGTGAAGATAATATTGCATTCCAGGACAGAAATTTTCATCTTGTTTATTGTGAGGTACACCCTGATTGTAGATTGGTTGTACGATCCATCATTAACGCATGATGATTTTTATGAAGATAAATTATTGTAGATTATGAAGATAATTTTCTGATATAGGTCGCAAACTTATGAATTTACCTGCTGGTATTTAATTAATGTTACAAATTTGAGTAATACGCAATATCCCTCATTTCTACGTAGTTTTTGTGCACTTACATTTGTTCTTAAGAAGGGTAAAGTGAGAATCGAAGATTTAGGCGAAACAAATATTAGTCAATGAGCGCGATCTCTATCTTTCCACGTGTGTGTGGTCCTAGATTGGCATGTGAGAATCGATTAAATTTAAAGAAAACAGATACACGGGGTTCTTAGTTTGCCAGCAAAGTCAGATGACATCAATCACTACACACTAGTTTTAGCAACTTCAGGTACAGAGTTTATTTTCAAAATACGTTCGCCTAATTTTTAGGTTAAAATTGTTAGATAGGAGTTTTACCTAGTAAATAAGTTAATTCACCTCATGTTTAACTAGGTACTTGGATGAAAATTCAAGTTCATATTCTAAAAAACTATCCTATTTTCATTATAATTCAAACCTTTTAAAAAAAATTATACAAAGAATTCGAATCTTCAAATCACCTAATATGCAGCGAAACGATATTTACCTGGGTTTTAATTAGGTACTACCTAGGGTGGAAAGCGAAACTAGGTTAACTAGTATTACTTTATCAAGTTTTAGTACAGTCACTCATCCGAGAGGTGAAAAGGAGTAATGTTGGCGGTTCCACCTCATGTTATCACGCATTTGGGTATGTTATAAGCGTAGTCTAAAGAGTCGTACTTATCGGGACTAGAACACCAGGTCATTATTCTGCATTGATAACAATTTGTTAGATACTGTTTGTTCCACAGAATGTAGCTGTTTTTTATAGCTTTTTATATATCATTTGGTCGTTGAATAGCTCCTTTGCAGTGATTCCCCCTTGCTATAGATTGAATTTAAGAAATAAGATACAAATAAAGCAATATGACAAGTCTACAAGAGCAAAATTTCTAATTTCAACTTTTATATAAATAATTCTCTCTCATTTTAACGTGGACTAAAAAGGCTCAAGTATATCTCCATTGTTTTCCAATTATTTTGCCTTCAAATTATATTTTTGCGTGTCAGGCTATTCACTTGTCATTTCATGTGACATGTAAAAACGTGTTTCCTAATTTCGCGTAAAATACCTTGTGAACGTCAAACATGACGCAAATTTTGCGTTCCTGGAACTCAATGTCATGATAGGATATAGTTTGTATTGCTGTACAGATTAGAAATTTTATTCTGTCAAGTATGTGACACAGATGGACCATGTCTCATCGACGCGATCCCTCAGTGACACATACTTAACAAAACGTGTTTTACAAAAAAATTCCGAAATTTCTATAGCTAACTATAGATTACAGAGTCCAACTCAATCACAAGATTTTTATTGTTAAACATGGTCTGATTTTAGACAGCGCGATTTTTCACTGCTCATATTTAAACTTGGCTATTTGAAAATGTGTTAGTAAAATTTTCCAGCAAGCAGAACAATGTTCCAATCTCAAGAGAGGAAAGCTGGGAATATGGTCCAAGCATATGGCGAACCACGATCTATAGTGCAGCTAGTAGTTAAAAGACGAAAAGATATAGTTTTTTCATCTAACCAGCACTTAGCTTCCAAAGTAGGAATATTAACCCGAATAACAACTTTATTTTATATCTGAAAAATATCATATTTGGCTGAAAGTGACTTTATACTTAATTAACGAAACTTAAATGTGTTATCAGTACAGTTTAGTTCTAGTGTATGTTTGATACGTTTTGCAAAATTTATTTTTAGTTTTATAGCTATTCATTGGAGTTGATCACGCTGACCAAGGACCCGAACTAGCAGCCACTTATTTACAAACAGGATTGGGAAGTCGTTGGGAAGACATGATCTCCTCGGTTAAGCCTGCCAAGGTTATTTTCAGAAACAATCATTTTGTTTTATATATATTATAACGTTAATATACATATATATTATAAATTATTATATTTTAGATGATGTAGAATTCATTTTTATAGCCACTCCTTGGAGGGGATGGCCTTGAGCAAAGCCTTGTTACAGCGGTCACTTGTAGACGAACAGGGTTGGAGTCGTTGGAAAGACTTTCCGGTTTGGTTTAGCCTACCCAAGTTATTACACCCTGAGTTGAGTGGCAGACATGCGTTATGTAAAACTAAGTCTATGATTACGCCATGAGATGTGAAAGGAATAATATATAAGAATTTGGAAAAAATAATCATATCGTTTAATTATCGCGTTATATAAAATCTGGGGCCTAAAACAATTGATGTATATCGTTGACACAGTTTACAACAAGCATGAAATGCATAACATATCATTTGCATTATAAAATTTATTACATAAATAATTTTTTTTTTAAATGACTGGTGGGCTATTGTATGATATGAATGACATATTTATTTACAACTCTAGTTGAAAATTGTAACTAGAAAAGCCTGAATATTTTTTTAGACAGGAAATTTTTTTTGTATGCTCTACAGATGGATATTCTGTGGACGCCATCCACCCATGATCGTACTTGACATAACAAGACTGAATTGTTCATATTGAAGGTTCGAGACTTTCCGAGCATTAGACTGGGTTAAAAATGTTTTTGAGATATAATTTGGGACTAATAATATTTTATGGCACTATACAGATCTGGAATATCAAAGTACAAGTTGCTTATGCATAGTGAGTCTAGCATACTCAAAAATTGTACTTTATCGAACATGAGCCGCAGATGAACTACGCCTCGATCCACCGGCAACTCAAACTGAACGAAACATGTTTTGAGTTTAGTTGAACTCGCCGCACAATATACTTGCACAACCTGCTCGTTCCAGATTTTTCCTGATCCATCAAGTTTAGTTTTGTGGTCAAGCGCGTGCTCTTTAGCTTTGAAGGTAACTTTACTAGTAGGAAGCTAAAAATAACAAAGTGTAAAAATAAAACAACTCTTTTCGCGTGAATGTTATGGGATGTGAAACCAAAAAAACCTCCTGCTAGTTTCATATATTATGTGATAAAATCTTTGCCATATTTATGTTGGACAGAAACGTGTTTTGAAAATATGGTGATATTGATCTCAGGATTGACAAGTATCCAAGCAATCGTAATGCCAACATAAATAGCAGTTCCCAGTGGCGCATTTAGAATATTGAAAAAAGAGTGGTGAAAATTTGAAAAAATTTTTAAGGTCAAACCATGATGTTATAACGACAAAACACAGATATAAAGTTACCACCCCCTTGAAAAAAATCGCGTGTCTACTGTGTATCGCTGTGAAGCAGGCCACTATCGCGCCGGAGTTGCAAACAATTTATGAAATCAGGGATTTCATGTCTCCAAATTTTTTCAATAGGAATAAATCCCATATGCGCCAAAGGCAAAATTTTGCTAAATAGGAATTTGTTAAATGGAGTAAATTCTATGAGCGCCAAAGGCCAAATTTGTTTACGTACGTACTAATGCATTTTAATGTCGTTTTGGTACTTTTTGCTGTCGACGAGGGAGGCCAGGACACGCTAGTGGTAGTTCCTATTTTATCTTAAAAAATGATTATTATATTTGAGATGAATTTGTACTATTTTGATTGTTTTCCCCATTGATCCAACTTCGATATGTTTTTTATTCGCTTATTCGAATTGTCTAACCCTATCCGAATCTAAAAAAATATTGGCAAAGCATTGTTTGTTGAGTATGAGTGAGTCACTGATGGATCGCGCCGCTGCGCCAAACTTGATTAAGGATATGTGCAACTCAAAACAAAATAAAAAAAAGTTGTCAATAAATCCATAGTTTGAGAGTTTTCAATACATCGATTTCAGAGAATATGCAATTTCATTGATTTGAATTCCAGTAGGCTATATAAAAAAATGGGCGAAAATACTTTGAAGAAAATGATTATTGAAAAGATAACGTTCGGGATGGAATAGATGAACTCACTAGATTATAAAAAATACAACAAGAAGCCTAAATTGGGGAAAATAAGAGAAATATGATAAGGCTTTTGGGGAATAAAGCCGCGTTTCTGACATGACCAGCGGTAGAAATAACAGTTTTTGATATTGAAAAATGGAAAACCACACTTTCTCGTGTAGCTGCTAAGTAAGGAGATTTTAACGGTAATATAAATATACTTGTTTTGATTTTTCGTATAAGAGGCCGCAAAGAAGTCATTCAATGAGATCAACAAAAATACAAAAACCGTCAGAGGTATCAACGTCAGCTTTTCGTCGAATACATTAAAATCAAGTATTAATCTCACAGCTCAAAATAATATGCGGGTTTTCGATATGAATATAATTTTTTGGGTCGTGAGATAAGCTGATTTTCACATATTGTTGTGACAAGTATGTTCGACTGGACATTTCCAAGTCGGAAAAATTCTACCAGAACATATTTTGTTAAGTATAGGTCAGAGATGGATCACGCCGTTAAGGCGAGGTCCATCTGCGGCGCATGCTTGACAAAAAAAGTTTTGATTGGAAGGTCATAGGTTTAAAAAGTATACTGAAACGCATTACGATAATATGATAAAATAAAGAAAAGATTAGACCAGAGCAAAACGAAATGAGGAGGGATAAGATTTCGTTTTGGTATTAGGAAGAAGTAGAAATGAGAAGGTTGATATAAAAAGTTGGTTCTGTGTTCCCCACATCGGTATTTGATTTGTTATGCGCAATGTGAGTAGGAATGAAACCATAGCCCCCCAATCCGAACGTTTTAACAATGTATCCATATTCATCAACAGTATGCATTTCTGTTGGTCAGCACGAAGTCGTCTAATATTCAATAGTTGAAAATGGTTTTTCCCAGTATGTACACCAAGTAAAATGTGGGCCTACAATATGAACGATTAATAACACTTTACGTTTTTCAGGTAATAAATATAAAAAATGGATCTTTATAGTTTAGCAAAATCTTTGTCAATAGTTCTATATTTTTCTGCAGTGATTTCCCATCCGATACAAAAAGGAGTAAACATGTCAGGAAAAGTGAGTTTTTTCACATCCGAATGGCGGTCTCGATATACCGCAGAGGCATTGTCGTTACAGCCTAACTGGCGAAAACTACATCAACATGTGTCGCAAATGGAATACCAAATCAGGGAATACATAAACACTCAGTGGGCCGATACAACGTCATGCTTTAATGAATCTGACGCCACATCATTTCGAAAACGAATGCATGATTTACTGTCTGCTCCTGGATACCAAGAAACAGCGTCGTCTCTTATTTTCCCACTAATTATAAAAACTCGAGCAAATGGAATAGAGGTTTCTGTCAATGGACTGGCTTCGCACGAAATCGACGCCTGTAGATATTCTTTTGAGTTTTATTATCCGTTACATGACGCTGAAAATGACCTTGAAACAAATGTTGAATGGAAAGCCAGAACCGTGCAATATGTGCGCACTATCGAAGCAAATTACACAATATCTTACTGCAACAAGATGGCACGTGCTCTACAAAAAATTCTAGTAAAAGACGAGATAACTTTTGATCCAAGCTTCTGGAGATGTGCGCAATATGAACCGGGGGTAGAAGAATCTGAACCAATATATGAAGTTTGGATTCAAGGTTATACGTGATCAAGTTCAGGCTACGAGTCGAAGTTTACTGTTAATATAACATGATATATAATGATACATGCTTCCTATCGATAGGATACTTATCAAAATAGCATATTTGACTACCAACTTCGACAAACAATAAAATACGTTTTCCAAGTTGAGATTTGTGTGTAAAACTAGTACAAAATTGTTTGATATTACAAATTTCAAAACACAATTCTTGCAGGTCATGTAACAATTTTTTTGATAAAATTTAAATTCCTCAAATAGAATAGATTGTTCTCTAAAATGTGGTGTTTTATCAGACGAGCGCTTCTTCGAATAAATTAAAGCGCCCTTCCGATCAACTGCTCTCTGTAACAGTGTATGGAGTATATTAATGCATGACATCTTAATGAAAGTTATTGGATATTCTTTATGGATGTGAATAGTCTTACAAAGTGTTTTCAAGAAAATGAGCGCATATTGAAAAATATTTGCTAACACGAGTTATTTATTGTAAGAAGGGCGCTGATATTATATTATTATGCCGTTCATCACTTGTTCAGTTGCTATGGCGATTGCTGTGGTAATTGTTATTTTGAAATAAAAAGTTTAGGATGAAATAATCTAACGTATTGTGATTTCAACAACTAAAAAAATCGTACCATCGCTATTAAATACACCCCCATTCTTTTCGTGTTTACCACCAAAGAATGAATGCAAGTGGATGTGTATACAATGGACGAATCAGTGTTATCTTTATTCTTGTAATTTGTACATATTATTATTTATTGCTGTTAACATAGTGGATTTTATTTTCCTTTTTTAGTTTGTTTCACTTTTGAATAATAAAAAAAAAAAATAAATCTGTCCATAATTTGTTCAAATTAGTATACCAGCTTAGTAGTTCTGGCCCCATCAATTATTTGGAATGCAGTATGTGAACGATGGATAAATTGTCCAAACATATGTAACAAATTGAACATATAAAATTAAATATTTGCTCAAAATAATGACTGAATTATATCTGTTCACAGAAATGCATATCCAAATCATCCCAACCAGATATTTACTCGAATCGATTTAATTTGTTATTCTAGAAGTGACATCCATGAGTCATGATATTATCTTTAAAAATTCATTAAGCTCTTAGAGGTCTTCATTCGATGGATATTTTGGCTCTGCTTTAGCGTATCTGGGGCGTTCGACGATCTGACAATAGTCCAAAAACAAAGTCTAGCAAAACGGTTAAATTATGCATTTCTGGCAATAAGCATGAAAAAACCCGTTCTGAAGAAGCATTCTCTCGGAAACGGTTCGTTTTGTGTCATATATTAAGTTTTGATAATTTTACGCTCCATTAATCTAAATAAAGATGAATTTCCTACATTTGAAAATGAGTACTGGTTTACATAATCTAGAATATTCATTTAAGTATATTTGTTTAAAAAAAGGTATACTATTTTTTTACTATAAACGATTGAAGACGACTTCAGTTATATCATATCGGCGTCGAGGGCCTCGTAGTTGCTATGCAAACTGAATGAATAAATAAAACCAATGATACGTCAGCACAGTGACGTCACACTATAGCAAAATGATAGAAACCCAACGCAGAAATATAGGATGTAAGGAAACGAAGGACTCGTCAACACATTTGGACGGCAACTGTGTTTTGACAATATAGTAATTTTTAACACGTGTTTCAAGGATTTATTTTGTATAGTGATTTTGATGTTGTTAATTTACCAAATGGTCATTGACCAACCTAATCCTAGATATACAAATCAAGTCTCACCACTGCAAATTGATTGAATTGATCAAATAGTTTCGTTAAATGTAAAACCAAACACTTGTCGCTCAAGGCAAAGAAATGACATGACAATTCTCTCATTATTATAACTGAGCTCGAAAACTTTCGATTTACCATTATTCTATTCCACAGCGCCCCTCGTGGAAGCTGCTTAAATCGTTCCTACTGAACTATTGAATAGTAATATGATCGAAATACAACATACAAATCAAGAATTATATTTTGACGAGCATGAGCCACAGTTGGACCATGCCTCGACGACGCGATTCATCAGTGCGGCATGCATCACAAACATGCTTGGAAATTTTGGGACAACGCCAGTGTTTCTGGAAGTCTTTTTAGGCCAGAATTTGATCAAGGTAATTTATAACATCGTTCAAACGGTAGTTGGACACTATACACAGCGTCATCTTTCTAACAAAATACTGCTCTCAATTGTTGTTATGGATGGAATACGTGAATGTAAATTAATGAATCACTCTACCATTTACGCGAGGTTGTTGATAACGTCATTGATAGTTGTGTTTCCTCGCTTGGATTGGGTATTTTTCTAGCTTATTAAAAAAAGTTACAATTTTAAAAGTAAAGAAAAATTTTTTTTTATTAATAGAAGAGTGAGCATTCCTATTCTTGGCTATATTCATTCATGAAATGAGTTGCTTTGCGGAGGTATGATCATAGGTATAGTACAAGAACATAGGCAATCTTTTTCTAAACATTATATAATATCAGCAAAAATTATGATCAAACGCAAAAAACCACTGACTTTTAACATTCCTTCAGCGCGATTTTCTCTTTTACAACACTATACGAAATCATATCATAAGAATATGTTTACGTCTAACATTTTGCCTTTTACCTTGGCGTGAATTTTCGTAAGTATGAATTTGTCAATCTGCCACTGTAGTCGGCGAGTCGTTAGGCTGTTCGTTTTTGATGATGCTCTCGTTTTGCGGAGAAGGAAATTGTGTGAAATAAAAAAAATCCTAGCATCAGTAGCTACAATTTATATTAAATATTCGTGAAACGGGAATTTTCTCCCTCTCAACTTTTGCCACACCCAACAAAAATGAAATTGGGTATAATCATATATAGACATTTCATGTTGCTTTCGGAGAAACAGATTATAATTAAACAGAAGATAATTATACATCGTTCATGGGAATTTTTGTACTTTCACTTTTAATAAAACATCAGCATTGACAATTTTCACTGCCACATAAGCAAAAATTAAATATTAACCAACATTAAAAAGAACAGTTAATCCAATAGCATGCTCAGTAATTATTTAAAATTTATATTGGAATATGTTTTCGCGATTCTTATTTTATCAAGTAAAATGAAACATGTTTCAAAATCCAGCTCTTCTTTGCAAGTTAAATAAATCCCAATCGGAAAATATTCGTCAAAAAGCTTTCGTTAAGTATGTGTCACTGATGGATCGCGTCGATGAGACGTGGTTCGTCTGTGGTGCATACTTGACAAAATAAAATTGGGATGGGCCTGCTGGAAGTACCAATGCTGCGAAATGCCAGCGAGTCAACTGGATTTGTTTTACAGTATACGTATTCCCATGAGTAATATAAATAAAACAAAACCAGTATAAGAGGTAATCTATTTTTGTATCATCTGTGACTAAAATCGTAAAAACTTACAAATTTTAAAATAATATAATATTGAAATAAATATTAACATTACGTAAAAATTGCCTTTGGCGAGTTCGGATATTTGATTTTGTCACGGAATAGATAGCTAAACTTGCTGTGAAAATCTACATATTTCAGGAAATGTTAATATTTCTTAATTGAAATTCTATTTTTTGCTAAGCATGGGCAGATAATAGATAGCGCGTAATCGACGAGCTCTATCAACTTTCCGCGATTGGACCAAACAGTGTTTTTTCTGTTAGCGAGAGATTATTCTGAATCACTAGCAAATCGAAGTTAATTCACTAAATGTTTATCGTCGTATGTGTGTATACATGTATATATATAATTTGGAAATCCGATAAAAGTTGTGGCTTTTCTGAAGTATTCTATCTATCTGTTTAGAGCCTCAGTCTGAAAGATTTTTATTGTTGTGCTTGTGAATCTTGTTAAACGGAAAGCAGAATTGGAATGAAAACTTCAATATTATTCAGCCTGGTGATTGTCGTCATCGGACTCATTTGTTTTGCGGAGTTAGGGGGTGCAGCTAAACGAAAAACTGCCGCAGCCAAACGTAAAGGTAATAATATATTTAAAATTGATATATTCTTTTACTTAAAATATTTTTGTATTTATATGAACCTAAAAATGCAGTGTTGACGTACTATGGATATGTTCTCAATAAGATTTAATGTTTTTTGCGAAATAAAATGTGATCAAATCAAAGCGATAATTACATATCATTTT
Source organism: Styela plicata (assembly GCA_963675895.2). NCBI lineage: Eukaryota > Metazoa > Chordata > Ascidiacea > Stolidobranchia > Styelidae > Styela > Styela plicata. Next base: position 15,527,074 of record OZ023140.1, read on the forward strand.
GCAATTTTGTGTCGGGCATGTAGTCAGGCGCGGGCATATATTCAATACAAGGGAGATGTTGCATACCCACATCAGCCCCTAAAATCCAAAATTGTATTAAAATTTTGAACGCTATTTAGATAGTTTAAAAGAGTTCATGTTGGCAATTTTTTGCATCATTGATCCCATTCGGGAAAATTTTGTCAAAACACTTTTTGTTAAGCTGGAGTCATTGGGGGATCTCGTCGATGAGACGCGGTCTGTCCGTGCCTCATGCTTGACAAAATTAGGTTTCTGATAGAGATGCACTGGAAAACTTCGATCATTCGGTGAGCCTTTCTATGTCACAAAGTTAAATCACGAAAATGAAAACAAAGCATATTATCTATAGAGCAACACGCACATATGTGTTGACAATGGACATAACAAAGTATATCTTTCAGGTATCACAGTAAGGAGACCTAGAAGGAACAGAAATAATTGGTGGCCATGGGGGGAATTCGGACCATGTAGTGCAACATGCGGTATTGGCACTATGATTAGATATCGAGAATGTAAAACATTCCGATGCAGAGGAGATTATTTTTCTACAAAAACATGCTTTGTACGAGCATGCGGAGAAGGTATATCTTCATGCAGAAAACATCTGAACCTTGTAACATAGGTTCTTTGCATGTGTAGGCCCTGGAAAAGCGGGCTTTAGAAATGGCCTACTATTTTTTGCAGGTCGTAGGAGTCGACTTGAACAAAACAAACTAGTGGTAGATGGTCTCACTATCGCCCACGACAGATACCATTCTCTGCCGTTGGTTATTGGCCGTTGGTTGCTTCCTCTAAAGCGACTTTATTCGCTTGACTTTGATTTAAAAAAACAGTTGCATTGCATTCGCATTGTTCAAATGAAGAACGTGGGTTTATCATGATTATGACTTTCCGCAATTGCTTAATTTTTGCTTTATAGCTGTAAGGTGAATGCTTTCAAGATCGTAGTATCAGCTGTTAGGGATAGTTTGGATATAGGGTTGAAGGTATATACAAATACTTAATTCACTTCTGGCTGAGGTTTTCTTGATAAGATGCACGTTTACAAATGATCGTGTCGCGCATCTAGAACACTGTGACCAATGTGCAGTAAATTTACTTTTTCGCCACCAGTACTTGTGTATTTCCAAAACTTGAAACCACTTTGTTGATAAGACGAATGGCAGGTATGGGCTGTTGATGGAACGCACCGTCAAGGTCACCGTCATACCTGCCAAAAAAGTCATTTTTCAGTTTTAGACACATATAACCGGAGGGAATTACAGTGGAAGAACGGTTAATTTACTGCGCTTTTGTTACAGAGTCTTAAATAATATCGTAAATATCAGTACTAACAATAGTAATTCTGTCAGTGATTTTTTGATTTTTTATTGTTTGTTTTACATCAAGTAACTGTGTCTTCTACGTTGGAATGATTTATATGCTTGAACCTACTTTGGGCGATTCATATATATATAAGTATATATATATTTGTGAGTTTCGATATGAATTAACAAAGGTTTTTCCAGAAAGCAGAAGTTTCACTTTGTTAAAATGTTCGCGCAAATATAGTCTGAGCAGAAATTTTATTCGGTCTATTGTGACTTTACTCACTTTTCAAATTTTCATTACAAATTTCCAAACGTTAAAACAGCCACTAGCGTTTTTTTGTTAGGTGAGGGGCTTGTTGCCTCCCCCCTCGCCGACCAAAAGAAATCGTAGAATGGCATTTTACGTGTCTACCAACGACGGAAATCTCAAACATGTTTCGCAGCAGTAATTGCACATAAATAGCCTATCTTAGGCCCGTGAAAACATGTTTTCCAAAATTTTTTCATGCATCCGTGGCGATTTTTCAGCTATTTTGTGTTTCCAGTTTCTAAATACGCCACTCTTAACAGCATTACAAATTTGTGGGAAATATCTATTATTTCATTTTATTTTACATAGAATCAGAAACGTAAAGGTTCGAAATGAAGTCATTCGACTTTTGAAAAATAAACATATTCAAAGTTGGCAACTATTAAGGTTATATTGAGATACTTAAGTCAAAGTTCGCCTATAAACTAAGGCGCTTATAGATAGGATTATCCGCGTGAGTGTAATATATTTCCATATCCGGGTGGTGATGTCATAAATACGTGGAGACAGATGTCGTTCAAAAAAGCGTTCTCGTTTCTGACAAAAAACGTATTATTTAAAATAAACATTTTCGGACATTTACGCTCTTCTTCGTAATATTATTTGAAACTTTACTAATTCGATCTTTTTTGGGGCTATTGATCAAATGACACTGCGTGTACTGTGCCATAGAATTGAACCTATATATATATATGATCTGACGTTGACGTACCAACATAAAATATTGCGACAAATTTATACAGATACGCAGGGAATGTCTTGAAAATCATTTTATTTTTTATTTTTAGGTAAATGGAGTAAATGGTCAGAGTTTAGTGCATGTTCTGTATCTTGTGGAGGTGGTACGAAATTGAGAAGAAGGATATGCAGGGGATTCGGATGCTCAGGACCAGACGAGCATACAAAACCTTGTAATAAAATCAGGTGTAAAGGTAAATCTATTAAAAGTTTTTATATGGTTATCAAAACATCATTTTTTTCAAATTTTTTCAATTTAAAGATATTAAAAAAAACTTTTTCAATAGCCCATGAAATTGTGCAATGCATATATGCAATTTGATTTTTGAGTTTTTATAAAACTGTGATTTATATTAAATAATAACAAAGTCAGTAAAAAGGCGTTAACATAAACAATTTGTTTTTGTGCGGGGATATTCTTTAGAATCCAATAAATCCGTTTTTTGTGAGCAACTAAAATGTAAATTTCATAGATAGCATCGCAAATGCTTTTTAAGTATTTGCTGTTGTTTTTTAAAATATTATACGCTTGTAGGTAGACTCATTGAAAATGAAATTGGGGATAGATATTAAAGTGGAATAATACGATGGCTATGTTTTTTTTTATAGAATTTCGCACAAAACGAGGTCGAAAGAAGTGCCTAAAATGAGTTAACGAGCGGACATTTAAATTGCAAAGATCTACTACAAGATAAAGTACAAGCTACTGCAATGTAAAGATGCGAAACATTCCATACAGAAACGTTTCGTATAGATAGTCGATCAAGTTCGAATAAATGTTACCAAATGAATTCTGAATTACTCGATTTTATCTTTAGTACAAGAAATTTTGGATTGCAAATTATGAACAACAGATGGACCGCGCCTCAGCGCGATCCATCAGTGGTCCATGATCAAAAATATTTTGTGTTATTATTGAAGTTTGCTCTGGGCAAGGCCAGAAGCAGTGACTGAAAGAAAACAATAAACGTCCGGTTTACGACAAAGAGCTCATAATACCGGCAGCTGCATCCTGAGCGGAAAACATCCAAAAAGAATTGAACCGTACTGCTTGAACTGCAGTGAGTTGTTAAGCTGCTCTTACAGGAAGATATAAATAATCACAGGGAAATGGAGTGCATGGGGACCACCGAGTGCTTGTAATAAAAAATGTGGAGGTGGCATTAGAAGACGTACAAGAACATGCTTGACTGAAATAACTTGCTATGGCCCTACCATAAAAAGAGAAAAGTGTGCTACAAGAGAGTGCCCCGGTAAGTTTGTGCATGTTTTGTAAGAGTAATGACGAAAATTGTTAATTTTTGCTTTTATACGTTATTTGCCATCACCATATGTCGACAGGAAGAGGTCGCAATCATATCGTTGAGTGTATACCCAGAGCAGCCAACAAGAGCATTTTAACCCGTGTGGTGACTAATCATTTCCCCAATAGCAGAGTTTATTTTGTCAAACATAAGCCCCATATAGACGGTACTTCATTGATTCTCAAGCCTCAAGGATGTTAGACAATGAATTTAAATTTAAATTTTTCAATATATAATTGACATTTGCGCCAAATTATTTACAGCAGACATCAGATCAGGTCCGAAGTGCGTTGAAAGATGATGAAAGATTTCGTCCCTTAATTTTAATAGGTATATGTCTTTTATAGAAACAGTACAATAGCACATTGTGCAACAAAAGTATTCACGTCCATGAATGATCTTTTTTAAAAACTTGATAAAATTACTGTGGATTTTTATAGCCACCAGGGCCAAATAGTTACAACACGTTTAAATGTATGCATTTAACTAATTTTTGTATATGTCAACTATTCCTTCACACAGAACCATCGATTTGGGGACCATGGACTGAATTTGCACCATGCACGAAATCATGTGGAACAGGCATAAAAGTTAGAACTAGAGTATGTAAATCAAAGATATGCAAAGGACCAAGTACGCAAACTGGAAAGTGCAGAACAGACCCGTGCCCTGGTGAGTATAAAGTGCAAACTAGTGATGGCAACCTGGTTTTCACTTAAACTGGGCAACGTATTAATAGGTAGCCTAATTTCAATTCAAAACAAGGTAGTAGATAGATTAAAAGCCAGGTAAACTAGATACTCTACGTTTTGCCGCATTTAAGGTGTTTTTAATTGACCACAAATATAGAAATCATTGAATTGACATTTTCACAATGAATATACGATTTACCTAGTTTTCCATACTAGGTCGCTACTTTCTTGAACCAGGCATCTAATTAGAAATTAAGTAAAGTCATCTATTTTATCTGGTGAATTAACTAAGTACAACTTTAAACAGAAAACACTGTTGAACATAAACAGGGTGATTAAGAAATCATTGAAACCAGGTCAAAGTAATTTGAAAATAACCTCGGTATACTAGGTAAGCTCAATATTTTTACGTAGAAATGCCAACTCTAGACTCCAAACATTATAGTATGATCACTCATTTAAGGGTCGTCCAAAAAAGCATGCAAGCGCACAGGGTACAGTTAATTTTCTGTTCGGAGCAGACTGTTGTCCATCAAGCAGCACAAGATTATAACGATTGTGGTAATGAAGCGCGATATAGATCCCATAGCATAGGGCTGGGCAATTCGATTAGGTGATTCGAGGCTCAGATTATTCGAATCGATCTTGAATCGATCATAGGAACAAAAACTTGCTAAATGAAGTGGAATTTATCATTTTCAACGACGAATTGCCATCAAGTTTGACCAAAATCGATTGTATTTCGTCGTTAAAATGAAAACTTTTGCTTTTGGACCGGAATGTAACTAAAAATACACCCTTTAAGTCTGCTTGAGCTAAATTTTGCAATTCGTAACTGTAAGTTTCTTAATTATCATAATGGAGACAATAATAGTAAAAAGACATATTTGTTATTTTTATAGAATCGTTGTTTCCATCTTATTAAAAATTGTATCCGAATCCGATTCAAATTCCAAATGATTCGGTCTTGCCCAACCCTACGGTGTGGCACAAGTACATGACCTTGTATATTTCTTGCAGCTTCGTCAATTTGGGGAGAGTGGGGCAAATTCACACAATGCAGTAAATCATGTGGAGCAGGTATAAAAATCAGGAAGCGAGAGTGTAAAAGTAAAACATGCACAAAAGGCACAGACAGACAAATTGGAACTTGTCGAGATGTGCCGTGTCCAGGTAAGTAGGATAGGATGTAACAGCAGTTTTCAAATTGAAATATACAATATTGAAATTTTAAAATTTTTTATTTTCAAGTATGCTAATCAGACTACTAATACACAATGGAGTGAATAACAATAAACTTGGGATATCGTTGAGTGCGGTTATGAGAACTTGATTTGAGATATCACATTTTTTACATAACATACTAACGTGTATCCAGGATTATTGACCGTAAGAAACGTTATTTTATTGAACGTAAGCTATAAGTTGACCAGACCCTCCCTCCCCGAATACATGTTAAGATAAAGACGATCAGGCGCGTGTCATTTCACACAATTATCAAGCAAGCACTAATGCTTTTGGAGATTTTCGCTTGCTTTTTTCTTGCATTTTGAATCTTCATTCTGCATTTTTGAATATCTACAGAAACCGTACGCCACCACCAGAGATTTTCAGATTTGTCACCGTTTAAAATGTCACCACAAACCTGTTCATGTTGGCATCGCAGGTCGATGATTTCGAGTTCGAGTCCGGCTCCTTAATCCATATTCACCACTCAACAATTGGAAACGCTAAGCCGAATCGGAAACCCATATCACATCTTTCCAATAAGTCTTACCCTGTCCGTCTATAAGTGGGCATTGGTATAGGGAGTTGGTCAGGGTGATCAACAAGAAGCGACTATAGAAGAAAAGTCACGTTGATTTATTCTTTTCGAAACGCGAATTCATTTTCGTTTGATATCAAGGTTCAGTATGTTTTGAATGAGCTGAACAACGTTAATCTAGAATCAACCCATATTTTTTTCTTATGTTACAGGGAAATGGAGTGAATGCACAAAATCGTGCGGAACTGGAACAAGATTTACATTTGATTCGAAAACTTGTACAAATCCAGCAAATGCAAAATGCTTCAAAACGTTTGAAGAATGTAACACGATGCCGTGTCCTCAAGGTATTCATTTAATCAATCATTTAATCAAGGCATTCTTTTATTATTGATTCTCCATAATGTAATTAAAAATTCTACGACTAAAGTACAAATTATAAATCTAAAATATGGGACTTCATGTCATTGCTCAGTTTTGCTGATCGCATAAATTCAAACCGTTTCAAGTTCATAGAAAATCAATATCCACATTTGGATTTAAAACAACTAACATGAAGGCAATGATAGAAATGTAGAGAGGCGCAGTGGTTTTTGGGATGTTCGTGGATATTCCTTCAACCAAATTATATTTTGTATACTATACCGATATTCATATCATAATTTTAAAACTACTTATTTATATATTCAGTAGAAATGGTCATTATGTTGACATCGCAGGTTGAAGATGTTGGAAAAGAGTCCCGGCTAATCCGGCTCGCTTATTAATGCCCACCACTCAACACAGGGTGTAATTACTTAGTGACCACTGGTCTTGTTCATGGTGATCCGCTCAAATGGGTATTTACAAAAAATTGAATTCAATGCTGAAATATATTACTATAAACTATATAAAAAAATTGAATCCACCGAAGATATTCCAGTTTGGAGATCTAAATTCAATTGTCACACATTTTCGTTTTTTAAAAAAAGAAATTCCATTTGTGTTTTTGTTCAACACATATTAGCTTTGGCATATTGTTGCTTTATTCAGAAACATGCCTGCCAGGGAAAGATTATCGTTATGGAATGAATCATTCGTGTTGTGATACCGGGGAAGGTGGAGGGAGAGTGATTAGAGGAAGAGAAGCGCAACTAGGCCAATGGCCTTGGATGGTGAGTATTTCTTCATCGAAACATATTTTGTTATGTATGATTCAGGGATGGACCGTGCCGACGGTGCACGGTTCATCCTTGATTCATGCTTAATTAAATGTTTAGTTCGGTAGTTTCTGGTGGATGATGATAATAAATTAGAAAATATACTTGCTACACGACGTAGATTTCAAATAAATAGACCATGGAACAAATGCAAATGACCAAAAATAAAATAATCGAAAATTTTCATTGGCATTAATACCATGCTACTAGTATATACATGAACTTTTTACAATTTATTCGGAAAGGCGCTCCGTGTCTACGTGCTTACCCTAATAGTTAAAATTTTAGAATTTCATTGCAAATATATCTTTTTTTCAAACAATTTCCGATTAATATCATTTACGTTAAAATAATGATATGATACGCAGGACACTGACGAAATAAATTTGGTCAAAAAGCATGACTTTGGGTACGGCAAAAAATTTGTCACATGATTTTTATTATGAAGTACCTCTGAGCAAATACTCCCACTGCACTCAACTATATTGGTTCCGTTTGTATGACTTTTTACTCGTGGGTGCTACCTTTTTGTAGCAGCTTTTTGCCGTCTATTGGGTAGGCTATCGAACCCTGTTCGTCTCAGAGTGGCTGTTGGTACAGGGCTTTGATCATGGACATTCACTCAAATGAGTGACTATTGAAAGTGGTCATTAGTTGTTAATTTCAAACGCTGTTTGTTAAGAGTGAAAATCCTTAAAAAAATAATTAAACTGAAATCTGTTATTCAGTACTCAATCTCGGTTGCAACTTTGAACCGTCATTCCACACGAAACACGAAAGGGTTTTTACTTGTTAATTATCTATCACCACGCTTTTTATTGACCCATAGAAATTATTTTTGTTTCCAGATATTAATTATAATAAATAGAGGAATGTGTGGAGGATCATTGATACACCCCAGGTGGGTGTTGACAGCAGGACATTGCTTCAGGTAGTTCGATTTAAGATTATTACTATAAGAATATTTTTACTATTACAAATTGTCTCCATAATGAAAATCAAGAAATTTATTGATACGAATTACTAACATTTACACAGACTTAAAGGCAATGTATTTTCAATTTATACTATATGTTTGAGAAAAAAAAATTTTTATATTTTAAGGACATAATACGATCGATTTTGGTCAAATTTGATCAAAATCGATTTCATTTTGTTGTTGAAAATGGAAAACCCACTCCATTGGGCCAATTTTTGTTCTTATGGACAATTCACGACTAATTCGAAGCAATTGTGTGCTTCGAAGATATTCGAATTACCGAATCGAATTTCCCGCCCCAACTCACAATATTTTCCAACTATGGCTTTCTTTTATATATTTTCATAATCATTTTTTCCTCAGTGCCGGTCGGGATCCTGATTTGTCATCAATCAATGTTTACGCGGGATTGCAAAACTTGAGTGAAGTTTTAGACAATACAGCAAGACGATATACTGTGGATAGGCTTATACGTCATCCTCAACAGAAAGAATTGTCTAATGATCTAGCTCTGCTAAAAGTAAGTGCTATCCGGATAAGCTAAAAAGTGGTGAATGGTTTTATCATCGCCCAGGGAAGATACCGTTCACCCCACTATTGTTGGGGTTCAGCACTTGATGGGACGTTTTCCACTGATGTTATCATTGAAATTGTTCTCTTCTTATAAATGCTCGTTCACTAATTTCTTTTAGGAGCTTGCTTGCTCTGTGCTAGACATATACAATAAAAATTATTTGATGTCAATGAATTGAAATTTGATTTTAATAAAATTTTGTGGTAACAAGCAATGAATTTGTAATGCATCGTAACAAACTACAGCAGATTTCTCGTTCATTTGCAAATTCGTTTCAAATAACCTTGTTGATGACATTTGTATGAAGTAAATGCTATTGAGCGCGTCTAGTCGATGTGTTCGTGTTCTATCAACAGACCAAAATTGGCCGTAAAAGTGGATTTTTATAGTGTTATTTTAATTTTGAATACAATTTGTAAGTGAGCAACAAAATTTATACCAATAACAATGTTTTTATCAACAGCTCAGTGAAGAAATAAATACATTCGCAATTGCAACTATATCAACAGTTTCCCTGCCACTGGGTGAAGAAACTCCTCAAGATTCAACTTGCTTCGTTACTGGTTGGGGGAAAAGTGAGTAAACTAAATAATTTAAAAAACAGCATGCGATGCTATGTCCGACGTGAGATGTCCGACGTGAGACAATTATCTTGAAGCTTAGAAGTTTACTGGAAGACATGTGCAGTTAAGGTACGGCTGATTGCTCTAACACGTATTTTCTATGCGTTGTAAGAAACCACTAAAATAAAACCAGGAAGTCGTATATGCAGGGCCAGATCTGAAGTACAAATTACTCAGCCAAATCTACCTTGAATTGCTCAAAGAAACGAAAATTTATAGAATTTTAATTTTTGAAGACAAATGCAAATCGGTTTTGGTCAAATTGGACCAAAATCGATTGTATTTTGTCGCTAAAATATGAAAAATTCTGCTCTTGTATACGGAGTGATTTGAAAATAAACTTCCTCAAATTTTGCTTATGCTAATAATGTCAGTAATTTCTAAGTATAAATTTATTGATTTTTATAATGGAGAAAGGCTGCAATCGTAAAAAGACGATTTCTGTTATTTATAAGGTTATTTATCAGTGTCGATCCGATTCGAAAAAATGATTCCAAATGATTCGATTTAGATAGCCGTCGTCGTAAGTAGTTTCGTTTATTATAACGCTCAAATTATATATTGAATATTTTCTACTTTTGCTATTGTCACATCTTTTGTAACTCTTTTCGTAACATTTTTTAATATTAGTGATTGTTAAATCGCTCTTTTTACTTCCGACCTTGCTCAAAGTGATTTTTCAATGAAAAAGAATAAAATCACCAGTTTTCTGGATATTGATTCTTCATCTTTTTTTTTAATCAATTTCTAATAATTACACAGTGATTTTTTTTCTGCTTTGAAAACTTTACCTAACTGGCAGGGTATTACCTCATCCATTTTTTCAGCTGATCCACAAAGCTTCGAGGCCTCCGATCCACTCATGCAAGTAGACGTGCAGATACTTGATGTTAGTGTCTGTAGAAAAGCATATAAAGATAACGACGAGGTCAAAAAATACGTGTTGGAATCAAATAAATTACTTTGCGCAGGGAGTTTGACAAAAGAAAACGATGCTTGTGCGGTATGTATACTATATATACTTTGTGTATGTATTTGCATTGAGTTTGAAAATCTTTAATGACCGTGGACTAATGATACGATCTATTAGTTGTCTATTAGTTGAAATTTTCTATCCAAATCTTGCATGATCAAGTATGGGATTGGTTGTACTTTTTAAATGGCACTTCGTTGCCCAGCTGTAATAGTGTTGGGCATATTTTTTTTAAAGTTTCCAGCTTCGTCAGTTCGCCAACTGCGCTTGACCAACTGCGCCACCTACTGGTTTACGTTATTTGATTGTACAATAGTAAAAGTTACGAAATGTCGTTGCTAGATAAGCATATTATTGTGTGGTAAACTGGAAACAATTATTTAGCTGTTAAGATAACCATTATCATTATATAGGTACAAAATTTATACACTAACGTTGATATTTTTACAAGATTGCGTTGGCATGATAGGATATATTGAAGTTGCAGAGTCACAACTTTTTCGCTCTAGTCATTTCACGTTACTATGCGGATTATCTTGTTTGACATATTGGATCACTTCACGTTGTGCTCGGCCGTTTTCTGAAATTTTTCCATACCAATCCATTTCCAATTGCTAATATATTTCGCCGACTTTATTTCATTAGTGTTTATTCACCCAAGAATAACCCGGGTAAAAATCGCCCCAGAATTGTGCTGAAACTAGCTTTATTTACGTATTATTTCTTACTTATCCATAGCTATAATTTTAAATAAGACAATTTCTACTTTTTTTGACAGGGCGACAGCGGTGGGCCTCTAGTCTGTCAGAGATGTTCATCTTGTGATTGGTATTTAGCCGGTGTGACGTCATTCGGACCAGCAGATAACTGTGGATTGCCTGGTCATCCCGGAATGTATTCAAAAGTAAAAGTTTTTGAGAACTGGATCTTCAGTCATATACCATCTCTAAAGGGGAAGCGGCAGGAATGCGAATATAGATACGGTCCTTGAACATCGTTTAAGCAAATAAATAAATATACTAAGCGCTTCATTATCGAAGCGGACATTTTTCTTCTGTAGCATATGTCTATTTGTACGAACTTGTATTCCAAATAAAATGTACTTCCTCACAAGTACGTCGTCAAATAACATACGTAAATTTATATTAAGTTAGGCATGGGTTACTGTTGGATCGCGCCGCCGAGGCGCGGTTTATCAGTGACTTGTGGGTGACTAAATAAGATTTCTGATAAGGGTACTTGGTCTGAAAATTAATGAATAAAGGAATTGTTGCAATATGTTGCTTTTTGTATGTAAATATAGCTATTATATATGTATAAATAAAATGTACTATTTTTGAAATGAACCGTTACTTAATATTTTGTGTGAGGACAGGTCGGAATTATGCCTATATAAATCGCTTTTGCTCTAACCAACCAGCATGAGGCACGCGCCTTGGCGACGCTATCCCTCAGTGACGTAACAAAAACATGCCTGCACAAAATATTTTCGATATATATTGTAAATTTGCGCATCAATGCCATAAATGAAGTGGTTTGAGCTTGTTTCATGCGTAGGAATCCGAGTCTGTTACCCTCAATTAGATAAAATAACGTCTCTGAGAAACTACTTAGGACAAGGTAACAATCGGAATCACAGGTACAAGTGGGATCACTGTTAGGCAACCTTGGACTCTTGGCTGTTTCACTATCGAGTGAGCCCTTCAGCGAGGCACTATGCGAGTAGACGTTACCGAACAAATATACAGCTAGTGGCGTATGTTCAATCTTGCAAAGAGGGCTAGAATTTTTAAAATTTTCGTCGCCAAACAAAGACGCCATAATGCCGCGATTTTTTTAAAAAAAATAAGATTTCAGAGCATAAAAGCGGCTAAACGCGAATAACAATCACTGCGCGCGCAAGGTGCGCAAAAAACAATTGGATTTCCTTTGTTTTAAAGCACTTGAAAGGCCATTCTGCATTTTTTTTATCGCCGAAAGGGGCTATGCCCCCATCCCCTAAATGGAATTTCAACTAACATACGAAATTACCAAATAAACTTTTCAACAAATCTTTAATTCCGAAATAGAAAAAAATTGTGTAATGTACAAACCGAAGAATAAAAAACTAACAAGTTATCGACAATTGCAGCAATGAATTGCAAAAAGGCCAGACCGGTCAAACATTCCGGACAACTCGGTAACTCGAAAACCGAAAATGTTTTCGAGTTACCTTATTTAAAGGAATTTTACAACGTGAAAACGTAATAAAAGGTAAGCTTAAAATATAAAATAAACGTATGCCAGTGTAACGTCCCGCAGCAGAGTCTTTAATAATATATTGAGGAAACAAAAATGCATAGCGGATCCCAATTAGATTTTTATTTTGCCAAACCACTGACGGCACCGCGCGCAAGATTGTGAAACATCGTCTTGTTCTTCCTTATTAACTGTTAACTTATTTAAGATGTCATGCACTCTTCCAAACCAGAAAAAAATTAGCTTTTCAAGTAAAATTCACAAGCCAAACTTTTGTTTGGCTTGTTTAATATAGGAATTCTTTTTTCTAGCAGTTCATTTCAATAGATCAAGCGGAGTAAGGCCATATCTGGCGTAACGTATAGCATATTCCATGTGGTGTTCTTGAAAAGATCAGTTCACGCGAGTCCAACTAAGTTATTAAAACCCTTTTTGATAGAGAGCATGGATTTATAAGCCGCATTTACCGGAACTCACAATAGCAATGTGATAACCCACTAGGCCATCGCGCCCGTCAATTGTATTACGAATAAATCTTGTATCTTTGTATGGCCAAAGCCCGCTTCACGTCAGATATTTACGTTTTCCGTACTCATTGTTGTGGAAAGAATCAGGAAAGCTGCGAGTTTCCCGTATTATCACTCTTATTCCTCTTCATACTGCATCTCAATTTCATTGAAACTGTCTCCCAGATATTCTTCATCTTCTTCCCCGACTAGGGAAACATCACCCATTCTCAGTTGCTTCTCTAACTTTCGTAAGTGTGCGTCGTACCACGCAGCCTTCGTGCGTAACAGACGCATCGTGACGTCATGGTGCGCCTGTGCTTGTTGCATTTGCATATTCACTTTTTGTATATTAGCTTCGTGTTCTTTGATTCTTGCCGACATCAGTTTTACTTTCATTTCGTGAATTCTCTGACCGTGTGACTTTGTAGCAATGGAGAAATTTGAACTTAGACGGGAACCCATGAAACGGTCTCTATTGTTTTCTGGGAGTCGTCGTCTTGGTGACTGTGTGTGAGTTGGTTTCAAAGATCTCACGGTTCTGATATTTGTGATTCTCGGTGTACGTACGGGAGGTGGTCGCGCTGATGACGCAACAAACTGTGACGTGGTTGTTGAAGATCTAGAAAGTGAGGCAATAATCTGCGAAGCAGTGAACGACTTCGACGTCATTCCTTCTAAAGTTGGAGCAGCTTCACTGCTGAGACGGAAAAGGTTTTCTTCCATACTGTTACGTTTTGGCGAGGTGTTGACGTCTGAATGATTGCTCTGCGGGGAAATATCTGGAGAGAATATTTTATTGGATGATTGGACCATAGTCGGGCATGCCTCTGGATCGGCTGTAGCTTCTTCGTTAAATGATGTTTCTACAAAAGAACCGTGATCGGCAGTCGCTATAAATAAAACGAAAAAGATTTAATACATGGATGTAAGCCTTTCACACTCCTGGCCCAAACATGCATATCAAAATTAGACCACAAGCCAAACTTGCATTTCTGATCGACTATTTAATGAAAACCATCAAAAGAGAAAATACTTTTCAAAAATTGATTCATTAGAAGTTATGAATCTGACTTGTTTACCCAGCCAATCTGTTCAAGTTCACTTCAATTGAGCAGGAAACCGGAAGCCCATTCTCCGAATACAAATAGGAAATAAGAATTTTAAGGAGCTATATACTGAAGCTGTTTCAAATTTACCCAACGACCAGCTTTTTAAACAGAATTAGTGCCATTAGATCGGATAAATTTGGCAGATAAAAATCCTAAATTCACTATAATTGAGACGGCGACTAGAACACCACTCCCAGGGTACGAGAATTATAACTGAATAAAATTAGGCGATATTAAACCTACTAATGACTAATCCTTCAAACAGACAGATTTAGTGTTATTACGTTTTATAGTTCAGCGAATAAAAAGCTTGACATGTTCCTTAGGCAATCAAAATTTAAAAAACAAACATTAAAGCATATGTGATACGACCGAAGAATAAAGCCTGCCTCGGACTTTGCCTCGCGGGACACATTTCGGAAAGTTACGCACTCCTGATTTAATATAATGGAAGGAGAATTATAAAAGAAATGTCTGTTTCAACATTCTTGATTCAATAATACTCAATACCAATGTCCTATGGAAATCGATATTTTGTGCTTCGTCGAATATTTTAAATAAAGACGATACCGATACCATTGAAAAAACGATATTCATTGCTAATGCAGAGCACATATTATACCAAAACTATAAATTTTAATAATTTTGATGAAAAAAATTGAACAGAGATAAAGAACCATATAAAAGTATTTGTATTATCCTCCGATTTTGAGTCAAACACTCAATAACGAACATCTCCACTTGAGACAGACAGGGCAGCCACAAATTTGTCCAATGAGAATTTTCATTATTATCAAGCATGGGCCGCACCCGACAAAATGTATTTCAATGGGGATGAGGAAGATTGAATGATTGCAGGCCAAAACCTGTAGGTATATGTAGGTTATAAGAAGCAATTGATATATCTTACGTGCTGGGGGCGGCAGGGATTGTGGAGTAGGATGATTCTCCTCTCCTTCTCCAGCAGCAGTTAGAGTAAAAGCTCCACTCAATGATGTTTGAGCTATCAGAAAAATAAACGTTTATTCTTATTCATTATTAAATAAATAGCATTTCTTTGGGTTTGGGGTTTTTGAATCAAAAAATTCCATCACGCATAAAAAATATTCGATTCCACTCTGACGCGTTTCTTAAATCGTAGCCATATTGCCACAGGTTGACCACATTAAAAAAATGTTTATTTTTTTGAGCGATGATAAATCGCGCGTAGTTGACCGGCGATGATTTGTTATGGTCACTCCATTGGTTGTATCACCTGGATAAGAGCCTTATCGGAAACTACGGAATATTGCTTAAAATTACGGTAAATTTCTTACAATTTCAGCGCACTCTTTTTTCATCTTGTAACATTCAAAGATTTCGCTACAATCGCCAATTCCTTTTCCCCGTGATCGGACATGTAATAAAACAATATTCCTAACCAACCTAACAATTTCTTCCCACTGTATAATGCTGCGGGATCGATATTTCCTCTGTGTTTCAGATTCTCCCAACATTTTCTCAGCGTTTTACACTTCTATTTCTGACCTGCAATGATATTGAAAAAATCAATTTTAAGTGTGCTAATGGGAGATCGATTCTGTATCGAAGTGTGATCGGTCTAAATTATTTCACAAAATGATCACAGAAAACCACCTGAATCAGAAATTTTATTCAAAAGAACATTTACCACAGATTCCCATGTCTGGTTGAAAGAGCATTTTCGAATAGTTTGTCGGCTACGCTGTAACGCTGTAAAATTTTACATAGATCATAATTCCACTTGAAAACGGGAATAAAAATGACAAAATTCAATCAGAAATTTTATTTTGTCACTAATCGCGATGTTCTGACAATATTTTTCTGACTTCGAAGGAAGTAATTTCGAGTGTAGGAAATCTCGAAAGATTATTTTTATTTATAACAGAATTTAATTTCGAATATAGTTTATTCTTTAACATCCACAGTCACTGATGGATCGAACTAACCCTGGGTCATATGTAACATATGCTGGACAGAATCAAATTTACAAGAGTGTGAATTTTCTTTTCTGTTGTTCATATTACATACTTACATTTTCTTTCGAATTGAATTCAGTTTCTATAGCTTTCCATGCTGTATTCGGAACTCTGCAAAATGTTGACATATTCTTCTGATTGAAGGTTCCCTAGAATAGAAAAAAATATTAATGCAGCACAAAAAAAGAAAAACGATTTTTCTGCACGACAGAGGACACAAGGCGACTTGAGTGGCATTATCCGAATATGTACCCATTTTGAAATCGGACGATAATTCATCCATTTTGCAAAATCATGCCCCGATACGATACTGCTTCTTTGATTATTTGGATCTCAAAAACATTACTTTTTAAAGCAAGCTGAATATAAAAAGGATTTAACACGGCTTCATCCATTAGTTCGTGCACAGGAAAAATCAGTACGAACGGTTGAGTAAAAACTTCCCTCCCGGACATGGAGCCGGTAACTGTAAGATAGGTTGTGGTTAGAAATATGGTTGGGTTGTATTGTCGGCTTTCCTTTCCTGCGAGATGAAAATGAAATCCTAGCCTAAGTTATATACGAAATCAAATCATAATTCATCGATATGATATGGAAGAAGTAGCTACAAATGATTTAAGAATTCTCGATGCCGTCAATATTTTATTTATCAAAACTCCCTCTAATCAAAGCCGAAAGCAGTACCTAAGATGTACCAACTAACGTCCACTCAATTTCAAAGAGCTACTACAAGATATAGTATCAGCAACTGCACTCTAAGCTGAAAACATACCAACCGTAACGGAACCGCTATGATAAAGGGCAGCGGCAGCGAGTGGTATCTCCTTGGACTATGGTAATTCGAAATTTTTTTATTAGAGAGAGATACAAGAAACAAAAAAAACGGTGACAACGCATGAATTAATATAACATCTTCTTACCAAACTTGATAAATCACAGTCCTCTGCAACCTTTGTGTAGACATGCTTCTGAATCTAAGATGAAAATATTGAACATGCACAAGATTATGGCGTTTCATGTATATAATATATTATCATCTATAGCAGTGAATTGAAAAGGTAGACACGTTTCAGAGATGTCCTTATTTCTACAGAATACACATAAAAGCTGTACAGACCCAATTAGATCTAGTTAGCATAAGAGGTCGTGTCAAGTTAAACTTTTTGCTGCTATGCTACTATATATTTTTGCTATTTATGAAAAAATCCTCCTTCGAAGAAATTTATTTGTGCGAAATAAGACAAGTCGGTACTATACAGCGTTTGATATTATCAGTTAAGCTTAATCTATTTTATTCTTGAATAGCCAATGTGTTTGTCAGAATAGTTAAGATTGTCTTATATCATGATTTTTGAATACGGAAAATTTTCAATTTCGATATAATGAATAGTAAAGTAATTTGAAATAAACGACCTAAGTTCATAACCATATTCAAATTATATATTCTTTTGTCAAGCATGATTCACAGATGGAACGCGATTTGGCAGTACGATCCATCAGTGACCCATACTTGACAAAATCTTCTCAGAGAAATATTTCTCACAGGTAATTACAGTAAGGCTCTCATGCTTTCATTATATTGAATTACGCGGTATTTCGAATTGGCCTTTGCGAAAGGGTTGTGAAAACCTATCAACGATTTCAAATGCATTCTAAAAATTTATTTTACTAATAGACCCCTTTAAAGAGGGCTACAAAAGCGAGAACATGTATAATACCAAATAAATCACCCTTGATTCATCTCTATGTTTTATGAAAACCACTACTATTTTGCGTGCAAACTTGGATTTATAATATTTATTTATCTTTTATGTTTGTACCACTTACCACCACCACCTGACTTAATGAAAATGATGAATTTACTAAAGCAACATCCCGAAATATAACGTTAAAACAGGGTCTTACTATAATCTGAAAAGTGTTCGAATATTCTATCAATGTATTTTTGCGTTGTCAATTTTCTATTGACATTTCCTTTGCGTTATTGAGAACGAGTCAAGGGCTCTATTAGTACTCAATTACCGGTATAAACGATACTCACGATAATAATTTGCAGATATTTTTATTTTCAAATCGTATATTGAATCTAGTTTTGATGAGAAGGCAATCTGCTTCAATTGGAAAATATGTTTTGGGATTGAAATATATATTATTTCAACTCTGTTCTGTGCATTAATATATATTTCTGATAACTATTTCGTATAATGAACTAAAAAAACTTACAAGTGAGCAGAGAAATTCCTTCTCACGTTTTGTGAATGGCACTCTAGATGCATTAGAGGAAGTTCCAAGCTCACTGCCAATCCAGATATCTCCATTCAAATCCAAGGGATTTTCTCTAGAAGATTCAAGTTTTACCGAAGATTGGGCAGTACCGTGAGATGAGAAATCCAATGCACCTGATACATTGTCTTGGCGATTTTCAAGAGATTTTCGTCGAATGCCATGATGTGAGTTATCGCCATTTGGAGAGCCCCACATGTCCTTACTACAAAGATTGGGTGAACGTGAAACGAAAGGATTTTTGTTTGTATCGTCTGGCATATTATTTTCTGTGACATTGAAAAATTGAATAAACAATATTAAGTGATTATAAGTCAGGTGAGGTTTAGGCAAAAAGTGACCAGATACGATTAAATATATACATTGATTTCCAAAGATCATTTTGTTCAGTTCCAGTGAAGGATCTAGAATTTCAAATTTTTGGTACGAAAAATATGGGCTGTTCAATCTGCGGGTTTTCGGAATCGTAAATTATTCGATTAGACTCATACAACGATTCGAAAACAACCGAATGTAACAAAAAAACGTGCAAATTTTTGTAGAATAAGGGAACATTTGATGTGATCGACCATTTTCTGAAGTGTCTTTGTTGTTAGCCATAAGACTTCGTTCTCGAGTAGTCGATTCGGTTCTGAATTCAAATGTAATATGCCTTCCAGTGTGTCTAAAACTAGGACAGAGCGTAATCAACGTGCGTTCGGAAAATTGAATGAACAGGTACGTCATCGATCGATCACGCAGTCCATCTGTGGCTCACGCGTTGGTTGGGCGTGCGTATTTTATATGTCATATAGCACCATTCATTACTCCAAGCAGAGAAAATTATCTTTCAGAGCATTGGCCCGAGGAATACTATCTTTTTGAAGAGTGGTGTTCGCGAGTTAATTTTATTCTTCAACTCACTCTCCCCTGGGCAAAGGAGATTACATTCCAGTTTTAGTTAACAAATGGCAGCGTTGGTAATACTACACACCAATCTAGGCCGTTCATAATTGGTAATTGGATAGCGTGAGACTTAAATAAGATACATATCTTATACCCAACGGTAGAACGCTGTAGAACGGTGCCAGATTTTTAACAAAATCTAAATGCTGTGAATTTCTATAACCTTGCTAGGACAAGTGTGTTCTACTCTTTGCCAGAGTCCTCTGAATAATTTTAAATTATAAAATCTATCAAAATCGCAGTAAAATACTACAAAACTAGTTGAGTGTGTGTAGTGAGTGTGTGAGTTGAGTAAAATGATCACGATTTTTTCAATGTATGTTAAATTGAAAGTTGGATCCTAGTGAAAATCAAACAGTATGCTGCATACATGTATTCTGTATAGGTTGACGTTGTTCTGTGAGAAACGCTAAGCTAACAGTC
The DNA here is from genome assembly GCA_963675895.2 of Styela plicata. Taxonomy (NCBI): domain Eukaryota; kingdom Metazoa; phylum Chordata; class Ascidiacea; order Stolidobranchia; family Styelidae; genus Styela; species Styela plicata. The sequence continues at coordinate 15,547,066 of OZ023140.1, forward strand.
TTATACCCATTACTCAGTAAGATACACTCATTACAGGAAGGTAGGCAGAGTCACACAACGGTAGGATGTTATGGTGTGTCGTTTTACACGATTCATCGCATATCTCGGTGAATAAAATAATATGTTCATATGCGCTGGCAAAATATACTGAAATGTAGGCTAGCTTTTACACAATGGTGTTGCATATACAACATGCATATTATGTAGACGCTGTGGCTTTGTGCGGTTATTCTAATCCGAAATGAAAATGCACTTTTTTGAAGTCCTGATAGAATTAGGATCATTTAGTAACGGTTGCCACCAAAGCTGAATTAAAAATTTGCTTCGACAAGCATGAGACGCGGATAAACCGCGTCTAAGCTGTACGATCCAAAAGTGATCATACTTGACAAATTATGGTTTAAGTATATTTTGGCTGTGAAATATTCGACTTTGTCAGTGATATGCACGATTACCTTAACATCTAGTATCAAAGCTTTCACGAAATTTGTCTCCCGAAAAGTATACAACAGAAAATTAACATATATTTTCAGCAATTTCGAAAAACACAAAAGAAAAGAATGGTCAACGGCAAAAATAGTATAATGCAATGAACAAATACGATAAATAAACAGAACTATTGACGAAAAACTCGTTATAGTGCTGAGAGGTTAACATTTTAGGTAAATGCTCATTGTTGTTCATTCATTCAAACGTAACTTAACGGCGACCTATTAGATTTGCGCAACTTTCAACAATAAAATGAGATACCGTAGATTTATCTGTGTTTAAAATAACTGATACGAGCAAAAAATGAATGGCGCTAATCAATGCCGGATCTATCTGTAACATATAAATTAGGACGAATTTCCAAAATTAATCACGATTAAATTAATTGAACATTCACAGTGACAATGTTATCAGCCTGCTCCCGGAAACGGCATTGAGAAATTGTGCGAGCCAGACATTTAGAACGTCACGAAAACGAAAATCGATCGATGAGAGAGCATTAGAGAAACAAAGAACAGTGTGAGAATGTCTGTTAAGTGTTGTACGCTTCTACACTCTTTCCGCCCCAAATACCACGATTCCTCTCATCGAGTCTATACATAGCCGCCGGCCATGTACGTCTATCCGGTACAACCAAAAAGAGAAATAGCCTGAGCGTTTCAACCAGCGTATATTAAATTGGAATACGGATTATGGTGAGGTAAAATACCGATGTAAGACATCTAAATTGGTATATAGAATAACGTTTTTGAAATTGTATTAAAACTGAATGCTAAAATTCTTGGTGCCATAATTTTTGTGTACGGTATTCAGCTAACGTGGGTCGCTGATATAACGCTTTCCATCTTTGGCAATTGCTCGGCATAAAAATATCCTCTGAAGTTAAATACCCATTGCAAGTAAGGTAAATCCCCTGAATATTTCCACAATTTACATAGCACTCAACTAAGTCAACATAAATTCAGCAGTCTCACAACCTCGCACAAAGCCCTCGACTGAACGCTGGTCTAAGAGGCCCGCCCATAATCTCCTCAAGCTTATATACCGCCAAAAACTACTCGGAGAGAGAAAAAATATGTGAGCAGTGACGTACTCTGTCCTTTTTTCATGACGAACGCAACAGACTCTCTCGGATAAACGTGCGCTTCGAGCGTCACTCACTCGATGAGAAATATGTCGCGTGGCTGTGCTGTCTCAGGCCTTAACGTCCAGTTCAAATTCGGTACGCTTCTTATTATTTTACGCTTTTAAGATTATTGATTGATTAAGTATGTCCATATTTTTTGCTTTGTTCATGTAACAAAAATGTTCAAACAGTATTTATTGAATTCAGCCCTGTGTCGCTATATAAGAACTAAAAAATGAAAATGACCAACCAATATTTCAGCGAACTTATTAAATCCAGTGGAATAAGAGTTATTTTACAAATTTTTAATATTTTAACTTTGATGATTTGAGTGCACATAACCTGACCTGTTTGTTGTGTTTTTAATAATGTTTCATACAATAAATTTATCTATGAGTTAAGTAATATCAACTGTTATTTTAGGCGACCCTGACACCGAATTATTGAAATATTGATTTATCACACTTTTAGAATCAATCTTCATATTGCGTGTCAGTTATAATATTTAAAAAGCCACCACTTTCCTATGCAGTATTTTTCTAATGTAATATTTGGAATATACATACAGACGCTCTACGGTGCACGTGCGCCAGGTGCAGACTAATATATACATCTTGATACAAAATCATTAAAATGATTCGACAGGTTTGTAAGGATACTCGGAAATAGGAGTTTTGTTTTATCTATTTATCAAAAATCGTTCAGGGAACGGTTGTACGAGACATTCTAATTTAAAAGTCCTCTGAAATAACCAGTGCGCACACAGCTACATACAAACAAAAAAAAATTATTACTGAAACATATTTTAAAGCTAAGTCAACGCTATCATGGTCAATCAATTTTATATCTGTCGTTTTTTTAATATTCTCAAAAAATGCGGGAAATATTATTGTGGCCTTCTGCTATTTCTTTTTGTTACTCTTTCGAACTTTATAACGTTTTACTGTTCAACAAGGGTTAGTAGATAACATGCAGCTTTGAAGTTGAAAGTATATTATTTGATTAAAAATAGCTTTCAGATATGCACATTCACAAATTTTTGAGAGCTTCTGGCATGGAATTATGTTAAACATTTATCAATAAAACGGAGTGAATCATTAGTTTTATTTTGCTGGGAAAACTTTGTTAAATTCTCGAAATCTTTCATGGCGGTTTCCGGCAGCAAAGCATTTATAGAATAATTCTCACCTACCGTACTAGCGATCTTAGACGCAGCGGTGTGAATACTGGCGGCTGAAGAATGGAAATTTTATGATTATTCTCTAAGTGAAGATTTCCAAAATCGTACTTTTCAAGGACAAAACACGGTTCATGATAAAACATTCCTAAGTTTCCTTGTTGATCGATTAATATAGCACCCCTTTTTAATTTTTCTAGGGTAACCTAGTTTCACTTTTAAAACTACATAGTACCTAGATTAAACAATATAAAAACATTTTAGAAACGAATATTTAACCCAGTTTTCTTACGAGGTAGATATTGAACATACTTTTTTGAACTAGGTATCTCATTAAAAATTTGGTAACTTTGAAAAAAATTAGAAAACTCGGTAATGGTAAACTATAGGTATGTCAGATATTCGTGAAGCTGGGAAAATACCTTGAAAATAAACTCGGTATACTGGGTGAACTCGATACTTTTACCTAGAATTGCCAACAATACTACCTACTGCTTGCCCACTGTGCAGACTGTTCCGATTTTCTAGCGCATTGAAAATCCCGCCTCCTCAATTATCTTTGACGTTGCCACATTTGTGCAGTAAATTATTTAATGATTATTTATCTTTCAATTTTCCGAAAATGCGTTTTAGTTTTAAAAAGATTTCAAAACTATAACCTTTTTGACACAAGTAAATTATGTTTAATACGTGTTATTAAATTATGTTCCGCTAGATGTTCTCGACTGGCTAACATGAACGAATAAAACGATTCTCATAAGGCTGAAGAAGTCGCCTTAGAGAGACGGAAAGTTGGACCATGGGTGAGTAAATAGTGCGCTTGCTTCAGAAGTTATTTTCCACTCGATTCTATTTTTTTTTACTAAAACTTATTTTCTGCGTGTTCAAAAACATAAGAAAGGACGCATACATAGAATGCATTGCGCATCTTACCCGGCATTTGTGATAGATTGGAATATGTTTGTGCTGGGCAAAACCCAATCATTTGGAGTTGGATTCGAATAATCAGGTATAATTATGACCAAAATTGATTGCATTTTGTCGTTAAAATTGAAAATTCCAGTTCACATACCGATCTTTTGCTCTTATGAACGATTCACGATCGATTCGAATAAATTGTGCTTCGAATCGATTTCGAATTGTCCAGCCCAAGATATGTACCAACTCAATTAAAATGATCTCGTTCGTTGTAGTCTAAGTTTTTTCCGGTTACTTTTAGGCAACTTCAGTCCAGTCATAGAATTCTAATAATTATTCATTCCAGCAATATTGTCTTCAGACGAAAAATATTTATATGCTATTGCAAGCGCCAGTGCTTTGCATTTCAGTTCTGGTAACGGTTGTGGTGGTATTAACTGCACTTTTGATTGTGAGTTGTACGCAGCACTCCGTGCGTGCTATCAATGGCACCATAAATACCAGTTTGGAATGGACGTAGAAGAGCATGATTGTGCCTCTGTTGTCTGATTGAGAATAAGGAATCTCAATTATTCACTGTCGTGGTGGAGCGTTGGATAAGAAAATATCCGGTATTTAGGTATAAAGGTAAAGTAAAACTGCGGTAAAAATATGGAAATGGGCTGGGTTTCTGGGAACGAGCCTATTTCGTGCAGTAGAGTAAGGTGGATTGCAGATTTGTTGCATGAGGTAGACAGGTACCAGAATTATTCCCCCTACGTCAGAGTTGAGGACATGTCCGTTCCTTCCTGTGGCCCAACGTCAGTGCATTAAATGCAGGGGGTGAATAATGGTTAGTGAAGTACGTTGATAAAATAGGCAGGTAAACAAAAAACGTGGTTTAGTCGGCCACACTAGCAACGTTATCGTTAGCACTCGAGAAATTGGGAGGTAGAGAGGATCATTTCCAACGGTTAAAATTTCACAATATCGATGTACTGGGTTTAAATTAACAATTTGTGTTCTTTAACTTACTTGCTTCGCACAACATCTGAATCAGTATAAAAACACAAGCGGTACGTTTATCATATACACACTATTTTAAATTATTCCTTCCTCCATTTTTAAAACAAAATAGGGCAATTATTGGCCAAGCAATTAAAAGTTATAAAACTCCAGGCGGGGCCAAGGTCCCGTTTATTCGTAATAAAGATTTATCCTACTTTTTAAATATAAAACTCAAAAGCTGGAAAATTATTCTTTTCTGTTGTTTGCTGCTAACGATTGAGTGAACTGTAATTGTTTGAAAAATGATTTACGAGTTGTTTTTACGCCAATTTCGGATGTAAAACAAATGCGTCAAACAATGTTTAGCCACAGGCTAAATAAAACACTATAGATGAAACTTCACGCACAGAAAACTTGTTAAAAATAGGTTTACATCACCCAACACGTATCGCATTAGTAAATAGCAATGTTAAAAGAATATGAATAATAATACAGTTAAGATGAGAAGAAGCAAAATTTAATTATGTCATCTTATCTTTATGTCGTAGGAGGTCAGCAACGCTATCCAGTATTGAATCAGGCTTAGTAAAAAGATTTTAATAAATATTTTCCCGCTAGGGCACAGGGTCGAAGAGTCCAACACTTTGGCACATGTATAATACCTATTGATTTTATGGGTGGTGATATTTTAAAAAAGTAACAAATAATAAGGCTTTTCTACTGTCACCACAAAACCGGTAACAACCAAGATACCCATTTTGGAATCGATATTTTTACAGCCATGACAATTTGAATTCAAAACTTATTTAAACAAGTTTTGTTAAGAATGGGCCACTGATGGATCGCTACCCCGAGGCGCGAGCCTCCTGTGGCTTATGCGTGGTAAAATAATATTTTTTACTGCTGATGCCATCGATAGCAATTCCTTGATTTCGGAACCGATGGCATATTATTACGGCAGCCGTCCACCCCTTGATAATGGTCAGAAACCGCATGCCACATGTATAAGTTACTAATGGATCGCGCTGTCCATGCGCGATCCGTCTGTGGCCCATACATGACAAACTAAATTTCTGACAGGAATCACAGGTAAAATGGGATTCTGAGATTAAATATGAAAATGAAAATGGATTCTAGAAGAATATTGACACTTATTGCAGCGTTGCTGATTAATTTTGCAGTTTTTTGTGTTGCTCAATCATCGGGTACGTACATATAGCTTTTAATCAAACAATATTATCAATTCAGTTTAGACTTTTGGAAATATACAATCACTGCGAATGAACCATAAATTACATGTGCTTTTATCACAGTGTAGAAAATTATCATACCAAAAAAATTACTTTTAGGATTCCTTTGAATTATGGAGACTAAAGATTGGTCGATCGAAGAGTAATATCAATACGACATATCATATATTTTTAGGATGTATTGACGAATATCCAACTGACGCTTGTCGTACGTTTCAGAAGGATGGTGGATGTTCAACAGATATTGGAAATTTTTGCAAAGTGACATGTAATCGGTGTGGAGGGACATTTTTTGGACCACCGCCACCACCAGCGCCACGTCCCCAACCGCCACCAATGCCACGTCCCCAACCACCACCAATGCCACGGCCCCAACCACCACCACCACGTCCTCAGCCACAACCTTCACTGCCACATTCAACTGGTACGTTCTGCTGTATTGAATATTACGCAAAGATAAAGATTTGTTATTTGCGTGGTACAGTCTTATTTATGAACAAGGGGAGATGTTTACTCAGCAGTCAGAAACACAATGGCCAAAACTTTATTTGTCGAACACGAGACAGTGATGGATTGCGCCGTCAAGGAGCGATCTATCTGAGACTCAGGCTTGATGAAAAAAATTCTGATTGGGTACAGTCTAACACGAGAGCTGATTACTCCTCATATAAATAAATAGTGCTATATTCATTTTCAGTAACATATTCTCTTATCGGTTTGGGAAGTAACACAGAAAAAGTCATGACGTAATGTTGTTTGCATATAACCTTTCATCAGATCGAAGTCTGTGGGTATTCGAGACCGGTATTACGAAGTTGGTTGAACCCAATCGTTTGTATGCGAGAACAAAAGTAGTTTTCTTAATTAATACGTCAAAAACGTCCTCTTCAGCGAGATATCTTGAGGTTAGATGCAATAACACAGTATCAATAGACATATTGCTAACATACGTCTGTGAAGCCGTAATTTTCCAAGCTAATTGGCAACGACAATGAATAGATTCAATTTTGAATGGCCCTCCTCCCGATTTCGAAATGCCTGAACAGTACCTAATAACTGTACCCCGTACCTAATAAAGTAAACAATACTAAATACCACTAATTAAAATATTTCATTGAAATTTTAGAATGTGCTGATCGTGATGGCCGTTGTGGCAACTGGGCGGCATCGGGTTTCTGTGCAACTCAATCTGGAATTGCCCAAATATGTAAAAGATCGTGCAACGCTTGCATATCAATTCCAAGTGAGTATGTTTGTAAATGTTTTCCCGTATTTTAATATCTGTTAAACAAGATTATGATATGTTAATATTGCTAGTGCTTTTAATAACAAGAGTAACATCGATGGGTGTATTATGTACAGCCGTCAAAGTAGGGTATGTTTGGCTTATAGAGGTGCGGTTTCCAATCACAAATTTTATTTTTTTAAGCATGATCCACAGATGGACCGCGTCTGATCGACGCGATCCATCAGTGACTCATACTTATTAAAAGATGTTTTCACGAAATTGTTTCGATTGCTTTTTTGTTCGAATTTTCCCTGAGTTAGCTAATCGTAATATTCATGCAAATATCCAAGGACCATGTATGGGAGTGACTAGTGATAAAATTCTAGGTTAAAAGTATTGAATTTATCAATTATACTTAGTTTATCGAGTTCAATTCCGAAACATTTTTACGCATTTTTTGCGGATATCTGATTCATCTAGTTCAACTTTTACAGCGTTTCCAGTTTGAAGTTTTACCTTGTTAATTTTTTAGGGAAAATAGGCAGATTTACCTAATTTTCAACAAGGTACTTTGAAAAATCTGAAAAAGTAGCATTGCCCAAAAAAGTAGTTACTTAATAGGAAATCTATGTGAAACATATATTCATATGTTGAAAAGGTTTTTGAAATAGACAATTCGGTGTTTTCAATCCCCAAACCAAGCAGCAAAACGACGATTACTTAGTTTACCCGTTTTTTTAATCTAGTTACTACGTAGTTTCGAAAGTGAAACTAGGTTACATAGTGATACCTTAACTAGTATTCTGATAAATTTGTTTTACTTCGCCTAGTTTGAATTAAAACCAGGTTGTCATCCGCAGAAATGACGGGTCATGATATCAGTCCGTCCGTTTAAATTTGGGAATTTTCACGTGTAACTAGTGTTGGGAATTTTTGGTAAAAGTACGTAGTTTAGCTAATATACTTGGTTTACCTGGTTTATTTTCAAAGTACTTTTACCTAGTTACATGAATTGATAACTTGCCTAGCTCGACTTTTTTCAAGTTTTGTGTTGAATGTTTCACCTATTTTACTATAAACAACTAGGTGAATTGTATTTTCATTTAAAAAAAAAACTTTCCAAATAAGCATATTTGAATATTTTGTTATTAAAATCCAATAAAAATGCCTTAAATGCAGCCAAACGGCAATACCCAGTTTACCTGATTTTCAATCAGAGTGCTACCTAGTTTTGATAGTGAAACTAGATTACCTGGTAATACTTCACCTAGTTAAAGTAGATTAGCACCACTGAAAGAAACGCTTTGAATTTACAATTCGAAAAACAATTCGACGACGGAAAATAGATATTCATAAAAAAATTTTGGCGTACAATTTTTATCCATTTTGAATCCTCACATGAATAACACGGTCATTTAGCAGCTACTTTTAAGGCATTATCGTAATACACTCCAATGAAAAAAATTCGTTTGTCAAGCATGAGCCACAGATGGTTCGCGCATGGGCTGCGAGATCTATCAGTGACTCATACTTGACTGAACATGTTTAGTTAGAAAGTTTTTTTTTCTGTTTGGGACAAGTGAGCGAAGTTATGACGGACGACTGTTCAAATAACCACAGAATAAAGTCGTATTTTGAGAGCTGTCAAAATAACACAATGCAAAAATGTTAAGTTTTGTCACACTGACAAAGCTGTAATTTTCACACAATAAATTTTTGTAAATCAAGTATAAAAGAACGCCGATTCTGCTTGCATAAAATTGTATGTACGAAATAATGGGATATTTGGTGGATTTTATATTTTCAACGCCAGATCCATGTTTTCACCACCGAATGCTATTTTTAAACAAGGGAAATTTTTGCACTGAAATAGTAAAAAACGTAGAGTTTTATAATTAAATTTACAAGTGTGTTTACAAATCGTGGCTCCTCGTCGCCTGGTACGAAGCGTTTCGGCGTTTTCTAAATTAAAGTCAATTTGTAGAAATTACACATATTTTTTTGAAAATAGTTTTCACTTTTTGGGTTTTTTGTCATAAATATTGCTTTGTCGAGCACGAATTACAGATAGATCATGCCTCAACGGCGCGATTCACCAGTGGCCCACGATCAACAAAAAATTATTCAGTGAACTAAGTGAAAGTATTTTGAACCAATACTAGGTAAATTTGGTACTTTTGTCTAAAACTACCAACCTTAATGCATGATATTGATATAACGATTTGGTTAATCTTATCACCAGAAATTATCAGAAAAATTAGTCTTCGGTTATGGATTTTCATTCTGTTGTGTATGTTTAAGATGTGGTGACCTGATAGCAAGCATCTAACGTTTGGTGATAGTTTCAATATTAATTCTAAGAACTGGGCTCAATACAGAAAAATAAATAGCAAACTACATGCAATAGATATAATTGAAAAATGTCTGATTTTTTATTATTTTAGAAAAATTTACTCCCATCGTTGCAAATAGTATTTCGTGAAAGAAGATAATTAACAATGCGCAAATTATACCCTATAAGCAGCCTATATTTCCATTGAAAAAATCAGAAATTTTCTTAAAAAAATTTTGTTTTGAATAATTTTCTATGTTCTGAAAGGCCGTACTTGAAAGAAGTTTTATGACTAATAAAAAAAAAAGAAAAAAGGAAATCTAATAGATAATATACATTTCAAATGCTTGTTTTTCAAAGTTTGTAAGTTTTTTTCAAATTTGTCTTTTAGTAAAGTTGTTATCAATAACTATCTAGTTTTGCGTTGACTTAAAAGAGATAACTAATTTTTCCGTCCATTACTCAAAAAGTATAAAAAAATATTGGAACCTGAATGAAAGTACTTATATTTGGTCGGTCCCGAACTACAGATGAGTCTCGCCTTAAAAATGGAAGGTATATAATTATATAAGTTGGAAACGTATAATTATTTCCGAAAAATGTATATTTTGTCTGTTTCGACGACATCCCGACTCAATTCGTTAGGTTGAGATAATAGTATAGCACGACGACTATACACTGAATACCAGTTGAACTGTTTCCGGATGATAGTGCCAAAATTTAACGAACAAATTTTATCTTCTAGGACCAGCACTCAGCGGTTGGGGTGCATGGGAGCCTTTTGGCCAATGCAGCGAAACGTGTGGCTACGGTACAAAAACCCAATATAGATCTTGCAATCAAGTTTTCTGCAGCGGCCCAGCTTCACAAACGCAGTCCTGCTTTGTACGTCCTTGCGTAACGCAGCCCTCTGGATACTGGAGTATATGGGGCGCATTTGATCCGTGTACGGCTTCGTGCGGTGAAGGAACAAAAACGAGATATAGAAGTTGTGTTGGATTCGGATGTATTGGAAGTAGTTCGTCGACTGAGAGTTGTGTGGAAGCCGTTTGTCCTCTAAGTATTCAATTGCTATGATTATTACTGATATAGTGCTCTTTTCAATATTCATTGTTCGTTGTTCTTCTTTTACAAATCCTTTTTCACTACCTAATCATGTCCTTTTTCCCATATTATCGCATCTACTATTTTATATTGTCTCCAGGGTATATATTCATATTCTCCTCATTCTCTTTTCTACTGCCCAAATATTTTATTTTTATGATTACCCTTTTAAATATTTTTAGCTGAGAACCTGAGCGAGGCTTCGTACTAGTGGTTACTTATAAACAAACAGTATTGTTGGAAAACGATGATTTATATAGCTTAGTCCATACTCAAGTTAAAGCATATTGAATTGTGTGTATAACTAGATTTACTAGTCGGACTCACCCGATATCTTCAATCTGCGGTGTCTGCCAACTTTTCTATAATATCTTTTGTCTTCTTCTGTTCAAAATTCTGTTCTGCAAAATGAATAAATTTGCTGTACTATTTTATTTCCAGAACCCATATTTCCTGTTATTCCTGGATTCCCTGTTCCATTTCCTGACATTCCCAGCCTTCCCGATTTGTCTGATTTCCAAAGAATTTCAGGATGCTCTGATTATAGTTCCGTCTGTAGGACAACAGGCGCTATCAGTCCTTTATTATGTTCGGATTCAACAATAGCACTTTACTGTAGAAGGACCTGCGGTAAATGCGGAGGTAGGTAATGTACTTTTATAGCAATCATTATGATATTTTGTCAAGAATATGTCACCCGTTTGACGTTATGAACTTACTACATTGTCATATCGGAAAATGATCACCTCCATGCCAAAGAACTGCCATAAAATGTAGTAGCGACTGCTGCAGCACCCAGACGAAACCGAATCGTTATAATACAGAATTCAGTCAGACCATGAGCAACGGTGAAACAGTTCTCCCATATATCTTATTTTATATCCCAGTTAAGCATGATATTAATTAAAACAAGTAAGAATCTGTCTCAAATGATAAAAAATTTTGATATGAAAATTAGTTCTTTCATTTTCCTAAACAAACATGGACCGCGGTTGCCCTGATTTTTTTTTTGTCAAGTATTAAAGACACCAGAGGATAGCGCCTCGACAAAATATGTTTAGTAAATATGTTCAACCTGCTGAAAAAAGCGCTACTGAATTTACCACGCTTAACAAGTTACGTTTTAGATATTTTTGATGCGAATTGCTTTTTCGTGATGATAGCATACTGTTAATGGGATATATGCCATGTATGGGCTGTCGGGGAGCGCACCTCGGAGGTGTGTTCCATCAACAGTCCCTAATTTTCCTTTTTATTACACTACCTATTTTTTGATAAAAGAAGCTAAAAATGTTGAATTATTTTCTTATTTTCAGGATTACCGAGTCAAATCGGTATTCTCAGTAAATGGTCTAAATGGAGTTCATGTAGTAAAACATGCAAAAAAGGCACAAGAACAAGAACGAGAAAATGCACGGGAATATGTGCTGGAAGGCTGAAGGATACGGAATCGTGCACAGTAAGAAAGACTTGCCCACCAAAAAAGAAACGTATGTGTTTTTTTTTTAGGCCGGTATCAATCTAATTATTTAGGCATTTTTTCGTTGTGAAATAAGGTTGTGAGTCGAATATCTCATTTTTACTCTTAACAATATGAAAATCAAAAAAATGGTAATTACGAAATACTAATATTAGCATCAACAGACTTGGACGAAATATAATGTTCAACCCGCACCGTATATCTAAGAGCGAAAATTTTCCCTTTTTAACGACAATAAAATAGAATCGATTTTGGTTAAATTTTAAATGATAATTTCATTTAAGTTAGCAAAGCATTGTTCATATGAATGATTCATGATTAATTCTAATGACCTGTGCTTCGAATCACCGAATCTGAATGCTCAGCCCTACACGTGATTGGCTGGACAATTCAATTTGGTGATTCTAATTGGACCTCAAATTATTCGAATTATTATTTTTATTCAGCACCACCGAAGAAACCGATGTGGTCATCATGGGGTCCGTATTCAAAGTGCACAGAAGCATGTGGGGGAGGCACAAAAACGAGAAAAAGAAAATGCAATTATGGAAATTCTTGCAAAGGTTCATCAACTTCGACAGTGAAATGCAACGTAGACAAATGCTCTAAAAGTTAGCATCATTTTTTTACAGATTGTTACAGATTTTCCAAAGTGTTTATATATCCCAATAAAAACGCATGCAATCCGCTCAATTAAATATGAGCTACCCAGGTATCATTCAGCTTGCTTACATTCACACTGCCCATGTACTGTAGATGGGGCGTCCAAACGCATTCAATACGTGTCTTAAGGGGCAAATAAAAAAAAACTATGAAGTAGGATAAGGTTTTACCATCGACTAGAGCAGATACCACGCATTGCACTCTATTTTAATGATTCATTTCCGTTTGGGAGATTGCCGTTTAGAGTGCAGTACGGCGTCATGTAATAGCTTTTTGGCGCATAAGTGAACGTTTTTTAGTTTCATCAATTTTATTGTCTATCACTTTTATTTATTATTTTATTACTTATAGGCCACTTATGGGCTATCAGTGTGCCATACCTAACAAATTGATATCAAACTATAATGTATGTTATTAATAGGAGGATGGGGTTCGTGGTCTGCTTATAGTGAATGCACAAGAAGTTGCGGAGGAGGAACAAAAACCAGAACAAGAAAATGCCACGGAATTTTCTGCTTTCCCAGTTCTTCTAGTGAAACAACCAAATGCAACGTACACAAATGCTCCACGAAAAAGGGGGGTGCGTTACTTTCTTTATATTTGTCTGCAGTATATATGTTCTCCCCGTGTGGTGGCGCAATTGCGTTGGGGATTTTTTTTCTTCCTGGGGTCTACGTGATGGCTAAGTCGATTGTTCGATGCTTGGTCTTTTCACCAACGATCGTTCCCTTTTAACAAGGCACTTCGCGGGTAGCTGCAATATAAAACATATCCACAGTCACTACAAAGGTCCGTTGTTGGGTACCGGTAGTCCCCGGTAGGTACGCGGACAGGCCAAATAATTCGAAAATCCTAAAAAACTAAGCCATGGCTGTTTCTCTGTTTTGTCAAAAACAGTTTCAGCAAATCACACACAACTTTTAACAATATATCTAATATCTGAAATAATCAATACAGATAAATAATAAATACAGATACATAAAATTAACATGTAACAGGCAAAATATCACTCACAAGAGATCTGTGCAAGACAGGCGGCGAGAAAATTATATATTTCGTCGAGAATTAGGACGTCTAGGGGGTCTTCTCCAGGACATTGGAAAATTCTATTTAATGTTCAAGTGTACTAGACTATCGTCAACGATATGCAATACTACATTTTACCGTCACCCATTGTGAATTGAATATAGCAAAGAATTATTTACCTGGTTCCAATCACGGGCTATGATATCCAAGCTCCACCGAAAAAAAAATTGGATAGATTTATAAAAGGCTGCTAGGTTCTCAGTCAGAATGATCCGCTCCAAAAAGAGTGGGTATTAAAAAATAAAAATAAAAACAGAATAAAAGATGTGACATTTCTGCCTCGGCAATGGTACATTGATCCATTGCAAATAATTCTCGATAATCTGGTGACAACCACAATCCACAAAATTTGAGAAGAAGTATGTTTGCGAAAATTATTTAAATATTCAATACGAAGGTAAACTTCAGCAAGCAAAAGACAACACGCTGCAAACTATTAGCATTATCAGATTGCAAGGTCTCTAACATTGTTAACTATTATTTAAATTTAGTTTGGGGTTCATGGACTTCCTATAGTACCTGTACTAAAACATGCGGGACACAGGGTACTCAGTATAAGACAAGAAAATGTAAAACGAAGAATTGCGTAGGAAGCTCAAGAATTTCGAGAAAATGCAATATCAAGAAATGCGACACAGTACCGCCACCATCAGGTACGAATATACCAATCTCTACGGCGCTAGAACCATCATTGTTCCATACTTAACAAAGATATTTTAATAGATTGTTTTGACTTGATAAGGACGTTATTTATAAATAACTGTAAGGCAGTAGCCATGAGCCATTTGTATAATTTTTTTTCTATTCGTTAGTATTGCACAATATGTATTTTGTTTAAACAAGAAATACAGGGCAGAGTATACTATCCTGTATCCACTTATTTACTTTAAATTTGATTCAATAACAAAGGCCTAGGACTGTTATCTGAAAAATATCAAAAAATTGCAACTATACTGAGCAACTTAAATCCTCATTCTTACATATTATTCAATAATGTTAGTTTAGCACACACAATTAAACTACGTATATGCTCGGGTAGTCAGTACACCTCTGGAACAGAGGTCGCTATCTGCGAGAAAGTGCGGATTTTAAATTGGTTTTTTGAACAAATCGTCGAATTCGACTACAAAAGTCCAATAAAACTCCATAGTGCTTTATAATCCCAATCAGACGTTTGCGTCTGTTGTGTTTTTTCTAGGTATGTTTTATTTTAACCTTTCGTTTTACTCTGCATCGGTAAGATAACTTTACGTGTATTTATACCTGAGGTTGTCCTAACAGTTCAGTTTGAACGATATTCGAAATTCATTATACAGATAGAACCAAGCTTCAACATTTCAGCTTTTACTCGAAATTGCTGATACTTGACCATTTTACCTATATTGCAATAAAGTCATGAATTATTTTCAAATTTTACACCGTAAATTTGGCTTATATCATGATTTTACCGCAAAATAAATCAGTTCAAGAAGAACATACAAAACTAAATTAATTTTACTCAGACTCCTAGAGTATCTAACTACTCTGATAAGTACATTGCTAAAAATCAAATATTTTCTCTATTGGGTGAATGATGCGAATATATTTTTATTTTCAAGCATTGCATAATTATACTCATATTTTTATTTTATTCTATTCTGTCTTTTCTCGATATAGGAGGTTGGACAACTTGTACGAGAAAATGTGGGACAGGAACTCAATATCAATTTGATTCTTCGAGTTGTAAAACTGCTTCAAATCCTAGATGTTTGCGCACTTTTCAAGCTTGTAACATAAAAGCATGTCCCAGAAGTAAGCATTGTTGGTTATATCGAATTTTGTGGGCGTTGTGAAAGTAAAAGAAAAAAGAAGGAAACTTTTTTGCCATTTTATACAATCTATACTAATTTTATTTTTGGGACATAGTTTTCGACTAGTAAGTGAGTGTTGAGTTGTTTTGGTGAATGAGCGTTTTGATTTAAGAAACCTTATTATCTATTTTATCCAGTACGAGCAACGTTCTCCTCGCAAATAGCTCAAACTTAAAAAAACAATTATTTTTTTATTATTCCCATTTGATTTTGAGTCGTTTGTAGTTTGAGTTAATTTTTAATTTAATGTATGAGCTGTAACTGGACGAAGCTTTATATAATATTTTGACATTTTTTTCATATTGAGAAGGAGTATATTCTAGTTGCGAAGCTTTTGAATTAAAGCGATGTTTCTAAATTTGATTTTGTTCGGAGTTTGTTGCTAACTGGGGATAGCTGTTCTATTGTCTGTGCTCGAATAAACTACTTTTTGAGTAAATCGATTGTTGTTCTGATTTGGTGCTATTTTTAACCATTTTGAATCGATTACATTGAGAAAAGCCCTATACTACCGGTCACCTTTTTATTTAAATTCACTCGGAGCAAGGCTGTAGACAGTGCCTGAAAGGAATCGACCAAAGGCCACTTAATGGCAATGAGCCAGTAAAAGATATAGCACCGACAACTGCACTCTAAACGAAAAACATCCAAACGAAACTGAACCGCCATGATAAAGTGGTATCTGCCCTTAACGATAGCAAAACCATCTACCACGTTTTTGCTTCCTTTTAGTCGGTTTTCACGATACGCAGAAAATACGTAAGGACTTTGTACCGATACAGTAGTTTTTCATCACTATTAACAAAGTTGGAGCAATGTCTAAGTCAAGAGCATATTGCACAGTTTGAACTTGGGCTTTTATCTGCGTATTAAATTTAAACCACATGCACTCAATTCCTTTTTTTATTTCTCCCTCAGAAACTTGTCCGAGAAAGTTCAAACACAAATATGGTATGAACTATGCGTGTTGTGAGACTGCTGAGAACAATATCCAGCGCATCATAGGAGGTGATGGTGCAGATATTAAAAATTGGCCTTGGATGGTAAGTAGGGCTGGGCAGTTTAATTCGAAGATTCTAATCGATCTTAAGGGCAAATTATTCAGATCAATCATGGGTTGTTCATCGAAGAACAAAATATTATAAAGAATGTAGAATTTTCATTTTTAAAAACAAAATGTAATCGAATTTGGTCAAATTTGACCAAAATCGATTATTTTTGTCGTGAAAATATTCTTGTTATGAATTGAAAATACATTGCCTTCGTCGTTCAGTCTATTTATGCTAATATCAGCAATTTGTGATAATAATTTTTTTTTAATTTACAAAATGGAGATATTTGTAATAAAAAAAAATAAGTTATTTGTATTTATATGGAATTGTTGATTCGATCCGATTCGAAAAAATATCCGAATCAGATTCGAATTCTGAACGGTCGGTTTTGCCCAGGCCTGAATTAGTTAGTTATGAGATTTCGACTCGCACACATTCTAAAATAGCTTTTGTCTCTATGACCCTCAGATTGGGTTGTTCAGACCAGGAATGTCTTCATCCGAATAGTGACGTGTCGGTATTGTGATTAAAAGTAATTTCGTTTGACATTTTTTAACACCCCGATTCTTTTTGCAGCAAAGTAGTGATATATGGCAAATTTTAAGTTGCAAAATATTGACAAGTTTCGTTTGTCTGAAATGTTGAATGGTTGTTCGTTCCATTTGTATAGTAAATACCGCTGATGAAACAAGATAACCCGAGGCGCGATCCATTCCTGACTGATTGATTTTAGTCTAGCAAATGATGAATGCTCGTTATTGAAGACACAGGTTCATATGTTCTAGTAAAATATATGGGCATCGTGGGCAGTTCATGGCAGGAGATAACCCCCTCCCTCCCCCGCATCTCGGTCCTTCACCATCCACACTTGGTCTAAATATCATCAATAAAGCTATTCCGAATTTCGAAAATATACAATTACTGCAAATGGAAGAAAGTGAATTTACTGTATACATATATAAAATATTTGTATATAAAATATGTGCTTTGTGTCACTATATATGTGTTTGCATTAGTGATGGCAACCTAGTTTTTACTTGAACTAGGTAAAGTAAAACAAATTTAGCAGAAAACTAGATAAAGTATTTTAGTTTACCTAGTTTCAATTTCAAAATTAGTTGGTGCCTAGATTAAAAAATAGGTAAACTAGGTAACCGTTTCTGCATTCAGGACATTTTTAATATACTTATTCCATATTCAAAAGTTGGAAATCACCCAATTGTCTATTTCAAAAACATTTTTGAATCAGGTACCTAGTTGATTTTTTCAAGTACATAGTTAAAAATTGGGTAAATTCAACTACTATACACTAGGTAAAACTTCTAGAAAAATATTCGGTTAAATTTAAACTGGGTAAATTACATATCAGTGAAACCAGGTAAAAGTATCTTGAAAAAAAAAAAACTCGGTTAACTTGGCATACTAGGTTAACTCGGCACTTTTGCCTAGAATGGCTAAGTATAGTTTGCATAGTAAACTTACTTGATGAATTGGACAATGTACAAAAGTTCACATTGGTATTTGTGGACGTATTTTTAGTTGATGAAATATATAATTTCTCAGCAATAATGTCTCGGGCTCTATATTGTATATATTATTTTCAAATTAAGCTTTTTATCTTCATCTAGGTTCTTGTTGACGGCCTCGATATTTGTGGTGGAAGTATTATTCATAAGCAGTGGATATTGACGGTAGCTCATTGCTTGAGGTAAGTAGACTTTAACACCAAAAAGCAAAAATTGAAATTGAAGTCTCATCACTATATACAGAACAATAGGCTGCAAATTTGGAAACTAAATACTTTTCATTTCTAGCAAGATTGAATACAGCTCGCAAAAAAGGGCTTTTATGGTAAGCATAGTTCTTTGCCGTAGGTACTCTAGCATAAAACCAAACATAACAAAACAAAAAAAAACGAAAACTTCGTCACATGCCGTCAGAGTAAAGTGCAGCGGTATTTGTCTTAGCGATGACAAGTGCTCGGAAAAACAATTATTGTCTGCTTGAAGCTATGAAAAGATCATATTAACGTAAATAACATTATTTCCATAATACCTTTCATAGATTTCTATTTTCTATTATTCTCCAGGTTTCAAATGCAAATATTCGCTTTATTGAATATTGCACTCACGAGTATTTTGCATCATTGACCACGTTATCCACAAAAAATATCGAAATCGAAAATTAGACCAGCAACTGTTAGTTCCCGCTAATATTACCCCCGCAAATTTTTATAAACTGGAAATTGTTGCCTCCAAAAAAGGTTCACTTTTAGATTATCCATCTACAGATATCTCTACCTCTCTAATATTTGCCTCCGCCTAAAAATACTCCACAGAATATTGGATGCACTCGTTTATTCAGTATTATTCCGTATAGGAATGTTGCGCCGACGAAGTTTTCCGCTCTTGAATATTGAACCAACAAATAATTAAACCATCAGCTTGCCTCCCTTTTTGGTATGTTCACAAAATTAAATGAGAAAAATATTTGAATTTAAAATCTGATGTGATGCTTTATTTGATAATAAACTGTGATAAACGTAAAATCACTGTTCTTTCATATAAATTTTAATCTGTGATATTGGAACAAAAATATAAAATTGACTTCCTGAATAATTAATAACAGGCTGTTGATAGAACTAACCAAGTGGCGAAGAGCTAGTACACTATGACAAAAATGCAGCAAAATCACTGGTCTTTGACAGTAATTTTATTTGACGGTAATGATGAAACTTCAATATTGACTTTTGTTACAGTGTAGTAAATGAGGTACCAGCTACTGCACTCTGAGTGAAACACTTACCCGAGAAGATTGAACCATCATAATAAAATGTACGCATTGATATTTGCCCTAGGCGCTAGTAAAACCATCCACCATTTCTTTGTTTCCTTTTCCCTTTAACTTTTGTTGTAATGTACCTCTAACCATTAGATTTTAAAATTTCGATTTAGTTCATCAAAGTTTGAACAGATGCGCAGAACTTCTGTTTACGTTGGAATTCAGAGATATTCTGATAGGAAAAAAGATGGCATGGAAAGGCCAATCAATGATGTGATTGTCCACCCTCAGTTCAGTAGGAAAACTTTACTCAATGACATTGCACTGATAAAGGTAAACTAGAAACACACCGATACCACATTTTGTCGATATCAAGAACTGTGATCCAAAATAAAATGAGCCTATGCCGATACAATCAACGTTACTAAAAATTACCAAACTTTATCGATAATTCACCGATACTCACCACAAACTCTTTCCGTGGTGCTCAATACTCGATTTTGAAATTAAAAATGCACTTGCTCAAAGTGGTACAATAGTTTCTAACGAATTGAATACTACCATATGACTATCATTGTCATATTCGACTAACAGAAGTGGATTGTGCTACATTGAAATTCAATGGATGTCATCATCTAGGATAACAATGATAATATTACCAAAGTATTTATTTACCTTTCTGCTGATTGAATCTAACATAGAGCCCATAAAAGTTGTGCTATTTTGTTCAAATGAAAAAGATGATTATGACGACAATTTGCAATCTTCGTCACATCCTGACAATCAAAATGGTTGATTTTTTTTTATTTGCAACATTCTTTGAAATATCCGTGATATCGGTAATTTTCAGGCGGATACGATGCTCCAATAAAGAGTTGACATCGATACATCTGTACTAAGTATTTGTCGAAATATCTCGTGTGAAAATTAGTCACTGATTGGTTAATTTGTCAAATCTCATTTGGACCACATGCACCAGACAAAAACTAAAGTTTTAAAAAAAATCTACGACATGATGCTAGTGCTGGTAAATTCCGATGGAAAGCGAAGGGGGCAATTTGGTGAACATCTAGTTGGCATGTATAACTTGTTAAAGATTAGGAGTCCCGATTCACCGCTCAATCCAGATAACGATTAGTGGGGCGCCTAGATTAGTTGAGTCGCCCGGACAGTTAAGTCTTTGCAATGGCACGCAAATCAAAATTATTTGCTCAAATATGTTGTGTCCAACATGAGTCACTGGTGTATCGAGCCGCTGATGCATGATCGAGCACCTCGGGCCCGGTCCATCTTTGGATCATGCTCGACGAAGAAAAATTTCCGATTCGAGCTAGCCGTTGTTAAATATGAGCTTTGTTGTTAATAAAAGCCTAAGATTATTTCATTTGTGTATAGACCAATTTAAGACCAATTAAACTTTCTCAAAGTCCCTTGCAAACCCAGCCAAAGCCAGAGCACCCACATCCAGATAATTTCGATCAGGTTCTAAATCAGGATTTGAACATCATTTTAGCTTTTTAATGATGATATCGTGTTAGTGCTGAGCATCTTGAAATAAAGAAAAAATTTTAAATCAAATCTGGAACTTTCGGTAGAATAAAATCTCCAAATTATGATAATCATCGAATTAATACAAGTCAACTAACGAACAATATCTATAACGAAAGACAATGCTGAAAGATTACGATACGGCCATATTTAAATATAATCTCTGGTATTTACATCGATATTGTTGAAAGATGACCGACTTTGTGCAGCCGACTTAAAGCTTTCTATTTCGTGAACTATGTAGCACAGACACATTAGATTTGAAGCAACTATATAAATAATAGGTAAAATGAGAAGCGTTCACGGTACAGCATGGTAATTAATTGCTAGATCACCCCATTGCCAGGGCCATGGGCTAATCGGGACTTAAATAAACACAAACATATTTGGAATTGTCGGAAAGATCTTTCAGTTTAGACTGATATCACATTACGGATTGAATGGTGGATATGGATTAACGAGACATACTTGTCTGTACTCGGACCCGATTTTATAGAGATACCCAGTCTTTTTTATGTTTACTTACACGATGTAATAATATTCAGCTGAAAAAAACACTTGAATATAAACCAACAATAAAGGCTGTTGATTTACCATTTGGCGAAGAAACTCCAATCGATTCAACATGCTTTACCACAGGATGGGGCGTCGGTGAGTTCTTCCTATATTTTTTCGTAGATTACTCCAAGCAAGGCCGGAAGCAGCGCCTGAAAGAAACCTGCTGACTGATTCCTAATAGTAAAGAGCTACTACAAAATATAATACCAGCAAGTGCACTCCGAGCGGAAAATTATTCAAGCAGAATTAAACTGCTGCTTAATTTATAGTGGTATATAGAGAAAATATAGTGGTACCGTGTTTCAGCGGTGCCTTCGTCAGTGGCTTTAGACACACAGAGTGATATGAAATACCACTGCTTCTAGCTAGAGACTCGGAGGTAAGGACTTTAAAATAGTTCTTACGCATTTTCTGCGTGTCGCAAGATGCGACTAAAAGGAAACAAAACGTACCACTTCCTCCACTGTACCGTGGTGGTTTAGTTCTATATTAGATGTATTCCGCTAAGGGTGCAATTGCTAGCACTTTACCTTGTAGTGGCTCTTTCACATTTAAGTGGTCGTTATTTAGCACATTGATTGCACTGGTTTCGGGCTTGCTCAGAGCGAACTTCTATTAAAAAACTCCGTTCAAGCTAACTTTAGTAATTATAAATATATAAATATAAATGAGTCAATGTAATTTGACAAAAAATATCCGAATCAGATTCGAATTCCAAATGATTCGGTTTTACCCAGCCCCAGTGTATATATGATTTTCTATTTGTTTTTCTTTTCTTAGTGGACAAAGGTTCAACCGATCCGTCAGAAATGCTTCAAAAAGTCAGTTTACAAAATTTCGACATGGCGATGTGTAGAAAGAGATATAAGTCTGGATCGAATGATCAAGACCAGAAAGATATAATTGCTACAAGTACAAAATTGCTGTGTGCTGGAAGTCTTACAGATAATAGAGATGCTTGCTATGTGGGTTTCACCTTTTATCTATATAGAATTGCAGCTTTTCCGACGTGAAACTTTTTGTCATAATGACGTTCTCTACCATATAAGATACCCAAGACGTATTCTGGTACTAATCATGCACGGCGGTCGACATATATAAAACATGCTATCATTATCTCATTATATAAAGATACAGTACAGTAATTAGGAATCTTCAATAACATTTCAGTTCATGCGTTTCATAGCCATTATTGGATGTAGACTGACTAAGGTCCCGTACTTTTGGAAACCAACATACGAGAATTGATTCGGCATAACCTACTCCGGTTTTTGAGCCTGAGTAGCGTGGTTGGTTATGCTACCGAGCAGGACTCGCCGTGACTCAAACCCGAGATCCTTTACCTGGCATGGCAACATGATAAACACCATCGTGCTCACCATCGGATATCGATGTTACATTTTGGGCTTATCCTCTCATCAGTGAAATGAATAGGACCAATCCATAATTACCCTCTGTTTTGCAGAGTCTGTCTGTCTCATCGTCGTTATGTTATTTCACTATATTTTACAGATATTATAACGCTAAACGTATGTGTTCTTCTGCGTTTTCTTCCCAATTGTTCCTCCTCGCTAAGTTTTTTGATCGATCTCCCGTTTATCTAATGCAATTCAATCGTTTACAGTAGAGGTTCATTTCAGTCAGAAACCATTTTATCAAAAAAAAACTTTTTTAAGAATCGTTGTTCATCTACATGTTCTGAATTCCATCTCCTCGTTTCCCGGAAAATACTTATTTGAATCTTTTCTCCAACATTCAGGGTGACAGCGGCGGTCCCATGGTCTGCCAAAGGTGCCAGGCGTGCCGTTGGTATCTTGCTGGAATAACTTCATTTGGATTTCCTGACACTTGTGGTAAAAAAGGATATCCCGGAATATACGTGAAAGTGAAAAGCTATGAAACTTGGATTACCAAATACGTTCCTGAATTGAAAAGAGGAAGATGGTCTTGCCCTTACAAAACTGGTGATGGACCCTATTGATTTATTTTATTTTGTTTTACGTTGACGCACAACATCGCAGCTCCCTAAGAACCTTCCAAGTCAAAACTGTTTTGATGGAGACATATTTTATTGAGCCTGTGTCACTACTGCATCGTGCTGTTGAGGCGCGGACCATTAGTGGCGCATACTTGACAAAATGGAGTTTCTGAATGTACCATATTGTCAGATAAGATTATTCAAATTGCCCCAGTAAAAAATCAATTGCCAATCATTGCGTTGTCTAGAGAATCATTGCGTTGTTCATCATTCGCTCACGTTTGATAAAATAACTTTTCTTTTGGTGTGTTTTCACATATTTACGAATAAATAAATATCAAGTGTTTTATTTAAATACCCATGTTCATATACTTTGTTACTTACTTTGCTTGTTTAAAATTGTATATACATTTTATTTTGATCTCAAATACCATTTACCTTTGCCGGGATAAGTATTTTAACAGACAACGTCCCAGAAGTTTTGGAAATTTGACGAAATGTTTGTAGCGAATTTATTGAAGGAATTATTTCATGAAATATGCATATTGATCTCACTTCCTCGTGAATTCTAAAAGTTCGCGCTTTACTGTAATTCATGGTAAACGATTTATTTGCGATCAAAAATATAGTGACGTCATATTGTAAGCAACGGTTTAGTTCCGTTTGGAATGTTTTCCGTTTAGAGTGCAGTTGCTGATACTACATCTTTTAGTAGTTCTTTGTTATCTGGTGGACGTTGGTTGGTTCTTTTCCAGCCTTGCTCAGAGTAGATTTCAATAAAAATATCACCAATAAATTTATATGTTTGAATATAAATATATTTGGATTGAGGAGCAATTGCTAATAGTATTTTGCCTGTGCGTTTTACCAGTTTATGCTTGTACTAGAATCGTTTGTCAAATTTATGTTGGCTTCCTGCAGATCGTTGAAATAAAAATTGTTGGGTTTCAATGCGTGTTGAATAATGCGCTAATAAATACTTAAAATAATATAGATTACCTCGATGAGATTGTGTTGTGAATTCTATAATAAACGACGCATTACATCTCTGCTTGTTAAGGCTTTATTCTACTCAAATTAGGCATTGAATGAAAGATGAACAAAGAGTAAAATTAACGAGTCCAAACAAAACCACATCTTGAGTGCTACTAGATAGAACGCTGAATGAGAAGTGTTGATTGGCATAGTTGCTTCTTCTGAACGTTGGTGATCAGCTACTCGCAATCTTTACAAATTAGAACCATAATGCAATCAGGGCTAAATCTCGACTTCAACATCAATCAGGTATCAGCAAACAAATTATCACAGATTGTTTCTGTATTTTTTGAGTGGCACTTGGAATTTGGAAATGTTTCGAATTTAAATTATGAGGTCGGACGACGCAGGCAAATCCCGCCCTATAAAATGGCGTTTCTAATTTATATCACTATAAAAATCACACCAAGAATAGCGTCGAATGTGCGAAACATTTTTGAAAAAAGGGATATCGAAATAGGGTGAATAAAATTAATAACCTATGCGCGTAGAAGGCGCACGAAAATGGGATTTTCCCCACCTTCTAAAGACACTAGTGCCTATACCGCCAAGGTTAAAATTATCCGAACTTGTGTGTCGAATCTATTTGAATCAGTAGTCCCCAATTTTTACTATCGCCAAGGCTTATAACGCTAACTACGTCCTAATATAGCAACTGCTTTCTGATTACCAAATAGCTGCCATTCTTTAAAGTACTACCGAGGCCTCTCCCCATCAGAAATTTTTTGCCGAAGCATTTTTCGTTAAGCCTAGGTTACTAATAGATCGCATTTATGGTTAAGCATAGGTCACTGATAGATCGCGTGGCTTAAGCCTAACAAATGGAGTTTCAGACCGGGAACTGGCACCTTATTGCTACATTAAGTTTTTCATCCAATTTTTCTACCGAAAACCCCTTCATTTAAACGCGTTTCAGCAAAGTCACGCATATAACATTTCTTGATATGAAATATATTAACGCACACTTATTCAACTGTACGAAAGGTTGAATAAAAAGTTTTAATACTACTCTAACGATAAAGGGGAAGCTACAACAATACACTATAATGTAATATTCAAGCAAAATTGATTTTATTTGAAATTTTACTTACCAAATTTCACTGATTAAGATTATCCCCTAAAGGAAAAATAGAAAGCGATTTTGTTTTGTTAAGTATGAGTCACTGCTGGATCGCGTCAACAAGGCGCGGTCTATTTGCGACTCATAGTTGACGAAATAGAATTTCAGATACCGGGTAATATTTATACAACAGCTCAATACATATAGTGAAGGAAAGTATAAAACATATATAATAATGCAAAAAGGCTGACATAATAATATGCATAAATTGTCAGTAAAAATACATAGCGTTATAAATCTAAGGCCCGTATTTGTATGGACATGTGACAGGCGATTGATTCAGGTCCGGAATGATTTTACAGATCCAATCTTCGTAAGCTCGTATTTTCGTGAATAAATTCGGATAACTAAATTTTTCACATGTGACTTTTGATGAAGTTATACCTGCGATATACCAGGCACAAGACGAACAACGTTGACAAACTAGTGGACTTCCTCCATAACCCTGAAGTAGAAGAGTGAAAATTATGAGAAAAATTAATAGCGGTTATTGTAAAGACTATTTAAGAATGTATCCATATCAGAGCAAACTCTAAAAAATAATATTTTTCTAGGAATTCTTTTGCCCCAAAGCAAGGACGGTAGCAGCACGCACAACGAGCCAACAAATATTCACCATTAAGTGGTAGGTGGTTCTATCACCACCCAGGGCAGATACTTCACTTCACGTTGGCGGCTCAGTTCCGAATGTTTTCCGGTTGTAGACTGCAGCTGCTCATACTACATTTCGTAGTTCTGAACATTTGAGTTGTCGATAATTGGTTTCTTTGAGAACGTACGTGACTTGTCTCAGAGCGAACTTCGGTAAAAAAATAAAAATGAAATAAAATGTGAAACTAACATCGTGGCACACATCCCCTACATAACCAATTATAGTAAGGTGAAATGAGTAATCTGCCGTGGGCAATGGGAAAACTAACTACCTGTTTGTTGCGCAGCTAGGACCTCCACTAATTGATAAGCGGTATGCATATCTCTTTTTTATTACTCCCCACGACTCTATTCAGCGCTTTTTTCGAGATTTCCAAATAATAATGAATATCTCAAACAATTCAAACTATTTTTCACTTTAATCCCATACCCTGAAATACCAACTTACCTCGCAAATTCGATTTCTGTCTGTCAAGCTTCCAGCACATAATAAATGGGGCGATCTCTTCATAACGTATTTTCCAAGAATTCCATCATTATAATATTTTCTCCTGCATACATTCAAGTCAAAAACTTGTTGATCAAACTGTTCAAGAGGATTCGAGGAACCAAAAACCGGTAAGGGATGATCTGTAGATTGTATAAAAAGAAACTGAATTCAGAAATCAGGATAAGATTTTATGTTTCTGCGGGAGAGGATAGTCGACAATGCAGCTTAATTATATGACGAACCACGTGCTGCAAACAACAGTTCCGAACCAGGGTGTAAGTTTTTTCATTACATTTCTCATTTTTTCCTGTCGATGTACCAGGTTGTAGCTTAAGGCAGTGCTGACGTGAACCACGGTGCGCTGGCGAGACTCCAAACAGACTTCTCGCATATAATTATTATCCCTCGCGGGATTCGAACCTACCACTAGTTTGTTAAATCCTATTATTGGAAGCGCAATTTATCGATGGTTTTCATTCTTATTTTACAAACAATATTTTAAAGAATTTTCCTTATTTGCTAATTAAGTATACGAAACCTTTCGGAATTTATTAAATTTACCAAACAGAGTGATCCCCATTTGATCTAATCTATTTTGTGTAAAAGAAACATTTCAGACCGAATAGCACGATTCTTTTCCCGGTCATTTTTATTTTGTCAAGCATAATCCACAGATGGATCGCGCCTCCGTGACGCGCACCATCAATGATTCATACTTAATAAGACGAAACATATTTAAACGAAATTTTTCAGACTCGGTTGACTTGTATGACTTTGGCTTGTGTTTAAATAATGAAGGTTTGAGTCTTTCAAAGTATTCATTCCTTCCTCGAATTGAGTTTTTCATCAAATTATGTTTTGTCAATTATGGATCGCGCCGCCAAGGTGGGTTCCATACTTCACAAAATTTTTTTAAAATTTTGGGCTTGAACTAAATCAAACTAATCTTTTTTATTTGTATTAAAATCAAACCGAATCAAACACTTACGTATACCCCATCCGACAACTACACAAGTGCTATCCAAAGGTGTAATTTCGTTCCTGGGTAGACTCAGGATGCTGATATACCTCAAACGTACTGGTCCACTCAACTAGAAAAACAACAATAATATTACTTACAGTATTTGTATACCCCTCTGTACTATGTATACTCCTCTAGATGGTTTTATTCCTCGCGTGCAACATAAAGCAAAATACATGGGGAATATAAATAAAATTGCTTTATGCTTTTTTTTTCATAATTTTTTTGTTGTGATGGGTATCAAAGTAAAAATTGTGCCTTATGACGTCAGCAATATTTAGACGTTAAAACGTGTTGTTAGAAAACGGCGATTTTTTCCCTCCTTCGTTTCGAATATTGTGTACAAATAGCACGCCAAATGGTTAATAGATATCGAGCATAAAAATATTGTTAGTATTATGGTAGAACATTTACTTAGTCTAGTGTATCAACACGATATATAATTTATTTTTATGGCTACTTCTTAGAGTGGGTCACCCTGCCTAAGGTCACTTATGGACGAACAGGGTTGGTGTTGTTAAAGATATATGATGGCTTAGCCTATCCAAGTTATTACACCTAGGTTGAGTAGTGGGCATCGATGGGACTCGAACACGAGGTATTCAACATGCGACACCACCATGCTCACCACTAGGCCATCACGTCTACTTTATGGCAGAGAATTATACTCTGCAAGAAACTGGATGATAATATTTTACATGAATTTTAACGCTAAAACTTCATTTTTTTTAAATAAAATGGATACTAACTTGTAATAATGCAATATCATTTTGCATGTTTTTATATCTTGGATGAGGATTAATTCTTCTAATTTTATTTCTGTGTCGTGACGTCGCATCTTCTAAGTCGTTGATTCCGACATACACATATACACGCTGTGTACTAGGTTTTGAACGACCATTTCTGTAAATGTAACAAAAATGTCCCAATTTAAGGGATTGGGTTGTTTATATCTATGATTCTGCGAGGGTTTTCCCAATCAAAAAGTAATAAAATAAAACACTACCAATATTGTCCAAGGCGACTTTATTCTTAGGGTAAAACTTCCTAATCCAAACTGAATTGCTATTATAAAGTACATCGAGTGATCTGTTACTCAACCCTAACAAAAGAATGTGTCGGAAAGTAGCAGACCCGGACCTGGTCTTTGCCAATAATATTTTATGGTCGCGATTGTCAAGTGGTTATCATATTGGAATCGCAGGTTGAATATCTCGGTTTCGGGTCCCGGCAATTCAGGCTCGCAAATTCATGCCTACATATCAACCCAGAGTGTAAAAACTAGGGTGGGTCAAGCCCACCCCTAAAGATCATCTCTTTCGGACAACTCTTACGCTGTCCGTTTATAAGGGGTCGCTGGTACAAGGCCTAGTCCATAGTGTTCCACTACGAGGAGTCGCTAAAGAGAATCACATAAGGAACAGTGTCGCTGTTGACAACCAAGTATAAGATTTTGCAGCGTCTGTACAACTAGATAATGCCTGAGTATAACAATTGAATTCTTACGTGACGCAATGTGCTGCTGTCATCACCCATTGGGAATGAATTAATACTCCGCTGCAAACTTTTTTGGGTGACGTGATCAAAGCCTGTAATACATAGACAACATAAAAATGAATTTTTAGCAAACAAGCACACAAAATCACGAATGAAGACCCCCAGAAAAACGTCCTTTCGTCTATCAGGCGAGTAATCGACTAGAATCATCTGAACTTTTCTTGGCCTAAAAGGTCGTTCTATAGGTACTATAATTTGAAGGAATCAGCGATAAAGCCCTATCAGTCATTTTTTGTCAAGCGCGTGTCGCACTTGCACCGCGCCTTGACAGCGCGATCTATCAGTGATTCATGCTTGACATAACTTGTTCGAAAAAAATATGAACGGGAAAGTTATTTACACGTATTTACAAATATTTCACTTTTTTTCAATTTCTTTATCTGTTACCCAAGAAATTTTGGAACGGAGACAATCACATACGTAATTTCTGTATTAAATATTTACACGTTGTACTTCTCCAGTTCGGCCTGGCTTAGATAAATTTAATTCCTTCATATTTACCTAATGTAATGTAATTTATTTAGTAAGTTTTTCCTCACCATCCATGGCCATTGTTTTCTGTTAAACGATTTTGCCTTCTTAACAGATTTCAATATCGCAAGATTTTTGTTGATTGCTGGACCACGTCTTTTGCAACAACCTTTGTTAAAACCGTATCTTTTCAACTGATTGTTGCGACAAATTTCTGAAAAATAATTTAGTAAGGACTTAGGTATAATATATATTAAAATGAAATTAACAAAAAAACGAGGCAAGTTTGTATCCGAACGCACTGGCGTATTTAGGCGGAATGTCATGCTGCCATACTACCCCTCAGCTGAACAATAAAGCTGAGTGGCTTTTTAAATGCTTCAAAACGTAACATGCCCCACATTTTGCACGCCTTCGCCGTGCAGCCGATTTAAGATTTATTTAGCTAATATTAGGTCCTGCAAACTCGTTTAGTAACATTATTGTGCCTGTGGCGCAACTTTGTGGGCTGTTTTGTCGAGATATACAATAAGAACGCTGTTTTATGGAAATTTTTTACGATGTTATGGGCATTGATATTTCTCTAAACCCCATTTATCAATTTTTCTACGACTGTTAGTCGGAATGATTGTTTCATAATTAACATATTGCAATGAAATTTATAAATCTTGTCATAGTATAACCTGATAACTCGATAATAATAAAGATATTGTAAGTGCACAAGTTCAAGTCAATATTTAAATTTTAATAATTGTGTTATATATTATGTTGCCATCCGCACAGGTTGAAAATTTACATAAAAAGGTTTAATTTTGACAATTATATGAATATCGATGGTTAATCAATAAGGCACAGTCGCAGACATATCACTCATCGTTCAATTACTAATTTTATTTTAATGATAAAATTGACAAGATCAATCAATACGATCATTTGTCTGCGAAAAAGTGCTGAATCATGCTTTGCCAAGCACGTACCATTGATGGATAGCACCTTTGAGGCGCGACCCATCAATGGCGCTTGCTTTAAAAAGTGGAATTTCCGATTGAGGTTATTATTTTAATGGTGTGCATCCTTAAATAGAAAAGAAACTATTAATATTATCTAACTTAGAAAATGAAACCTATTATTTCTATTCACTAATTAGGAAGTGTCTGTCTGCAAGGCCCCATGTTTCTTAAATTTTCGCTCAATTACCTCACCAGTATGGTTAATTTATCGAAAACTGGTCCATGTGCAAAATAACCATCAATTTTATTCAAAAGCTTTATTCTAGTTTAGTTCTTTCTTGTATTAAACTTGGACCGTCAATAACGTTTATAGTTATTTTGCCGCTTGCTATTTAATATTTTGGCACTAGTTCTTATTATATTCATGTTTTATAAAAATAAATATATTACTTCTCTTCATTAATTACTATTTTTATTTTTGTGCAGTTTCGATGGCAGTTTAATAAATTGAGCATACAAGAAAATTTATTGCGCGTAAAATGAGATCATTTGACTTTTGGGCCATATTTTTAAAAATGAGTTGTTGCATGACAATTATTTTGTTTTGTTTCATTCAAGTTGAACAAATCATTCTAACGTGAAAAGGAAGTCGTTTTTCTAATCAGTGGAAGAACAAACTAAAACTGAATTTCTTGCAATTTTTGAAGTTGAATAAATTTTGTATATCTCAGAGCTTTAATCTTTCAATAAAAAAGTTGCGGAAGAAGCTTGGCTAAGTGGCCCTCGTTCGGTTAAGCGCGATCGTATTGTCTGGAAGGCCGATGTTTGACCGTTTCACCACCGGGAGCGCCCTTCTCAAGAGCGCTTCGCGGGTGACTAACATGGAACAGATACATAGTCAGTACAAAGGTCCATTCCTAAAGGTTGTTCGGTATAAGCCTCCCAATGGGTTCAAATAATTCAAAAACTAAAAAATGCAGACATTTTTAAATAATTTCCCCCA
This sequence comes from Styela plicata, assembly GCA_963675895.2. Taxonomy (NCBI): domain Eukaryota; kingdom Metazoa; phylum Chordata; class Ascidiacea; order Stolidobranchia; family Styelidae; genus Styela; species Styela plicata. The sequence continues at coordinate 15,578,971 of OZ023140.1, forward strand.
TTCCATTGCTGAAAATCATTGCAATAAAGCAATACAATTTGCGAATCGTCGAAACCGTGTAACACATATAGCTTCAGTGCATATTTGTAGCCTTGGTATAATAAAGTCGATAAAATAAACAAAATTCACTGCATAAGAGAAGGCGTGTAATTGCAAAATTACAAAAAAAGGAATTTAAAATCAACTCACTGTATCGACAAGGATAAGTGTTACATTCTTGAAATTCTCTTAAGCATCTGTGATTGTTGGGATTCGTACATTTCCTTGATACTAACTTAAATCTTGTTCCACCTCCACATGATTTTGAACAAGAACTCCACTGTCCATTGGGGCGAGGGGTCGGACTGGGTCTTGTTGTTCGGGTAGGTTTTGGAGCTGTAGATTTGAAAAAGAAGCAGGTTGTGATTTTGTTGAATAAAGCTACACTGTAACAAAAATGAAACAAAATCATTGGTCTTTGACAGTAATTTTATTTGACGGCATTGAAAAAAAAATCGAAATTGACGTTTTTGGCCAAAAATGGGGTGTTGATGGAACGCAACTCTCATCAACATGCCGTTTCCTTAACTTTGGGAATATCCGATTACTTTAAATGACCAGTATATTTTTCGTGCATAGGTGCGGGCACAGAATTAACTTAGTGTATATTTCCTGCGTTTCGCAAAAGTCAAAAAAAAGCTAAAAAGTAGTTTTATCATCGATCGGAAACATACTCAGCCAATATGGCTATTTCGTTGAAGTCCAGTTACTTGCAGTTGGTGCCTTACTGCAAGACGATGCGAAGTATCATTTTCCTTTTAACGGTATCAGCAAGAATTTGCCATTTTTCAAGCTCAGAGTAAGATATTTAAGCAGGAACTCTCAATCAATTGCATAAATTTTGATTGCAGCGCATAATATGAACCATCAGTTGGAAGTGACTCAAATGGAAAAGTCGCCATTTCTTTAGCTGGGTATACTCTATGACATTGTCATTTTCGTCAAAATTTAACGGCCCTGAGCATGTTACTGGTAACTTTTTCCCCCGTGATGGAATCTGACACCTGTTTGAGATTTAAATGCTTGTTTATAACATTGTCAAGTTGGAAGTTTCTCAATCATGTGCTTGGGCGTAACTGATCATGGGGTTTCGCGTAAGTTTACTCCAAATTATAATAGTATCGGAAAAGCTGCTTTCTTGTTGCTTAAAAAATTTGAGGTCATCGTCAGTTACATTAAAAACAAACAGATTAAAAACGATACTGGATTCTTAAAAATGAGCGTCACGGATAAAAATGGTTTTAGCTCATTTTGTACAAATATTATTTTACAGCGTAGTTCCAATTGCAGTTAGAAAATAACGTTTTCCAGGTTTGAAAGCGTAAAGACTTATGGGGAAAAATCTAAAAAAATAATTTCATTACCATAATTCTGAGTTTAAATATTGGGCACCGATGCTTTTACTTTTTACCAACTACTGTGACATTTTCCGCTAAATTGTATTTTTTCGAGTATTACGGGGACAAGACTCATGAGTCCTCCCCTCTGGTCATTTAAATAAATATATAAACTAGCATCAAACATTTGCCCATCAATGACAAAACAAGTTTGTACCTTATTTTTCGCTGAAAAGTTGTGCGATCAGGATGCACATAAGATGAATATAAGAACATGTTTTACGGTCATTGATTTTTACTTCGATTGAAGTGCATATAACTTTGTTTTTTTTTCGACTATGAAGATAGAATATGCTTGTATTCATGAATGAATTTGTAGATTAGCGCATTGGTTTTTGACAGTGCATGCTTCGTAACAAGATGTTTACGTCCAACTTAAAGAGTATCGAAACTACACACACACCCAAGTTGTACCAGTTCGAGACATCGTCTCATCGCTTCAGACAGTATAATCCTTCATTCAAATAGTTTCTATTTTTCGATTTGTAATTTAACTTTGTCATTGACAAAATAGTTGACAGACATTGGTATGTTTATGTTTTCAAAAACAGGAAAGATTTAAGATAATATTGAATAAATGCGTTTCGTTCTGCGGCCATGTCAAATATTCTGGTAGCTATTTAATTCTTTTTCAACAAGGAAGGAAGCTTCTGAATTAAAGCAACCAACTGACGGCAACATAATATGGAAAACCGTTACTATGAAATGTAGTTCAGACAAACACAGTATAGATGGCAAACAACTCAAGCTGAACGGAACCACTATGATTGAGTGAAATGAGTAATATCTACCCCGAGTGATGGAAAAACCATCTACCACTTTTTTCCCTTTTTAGTGGCTTCTTACGAAGCACAAGAAATGCGTTGCGACAAGCTTGTATCTACTGTCCAAAATAAAGATGATATTAAAGCATAAAATTTGGAAGCCATAATGTTAAATGAATATTCATAGCAAACAAGACTAATTAATCGGCATTGCGCTTTGTATATAATTGTATAAAGTATTCTGCTAATTATGATATGTAGGCTTAATTATAGCTGCCAATTTGGCAGAGTATTACAATATATATTTTGCCCAATTCTACAAAGTATGTTGCAGGCATGAATTACACAGTACCGATGTGGCCCACGTGGCTCGTATGTGGTGGAATTAATTTCCAGATTGGGTCGGGTTTTACGCACAGCGAGAGTCTATTTGTCCTGCAATAATTGTTTATTAACATTACTGCAAGTCACTCAACTTAAACAGCTGTGATTTTTTAATTACGTCTTCCGCTAATGTAGAGTGAATTCGATTGAAGTGCAATATTCAAGTACGGTCATCATTGTGTTAAGAATGGTTCATGCTTGTCTGATCCACATTCTTCCTCATGGAAAAATACATTCGCTTGTTTGCGACAATAGATTCTCCGAAAATGAGAGAAGCGAGAGAATCAGAGGAATGACGTCATTTTTGCTCTCAACTTTCTCTCAGTTTCGCTTCGCATTGTGCGCTATCGGAAGTATTTTAACCAAACGATCTTGTGTTAAGCTCAGGTCACGGATGGTTCTCGCCGCCAAGGCGCGGTCCATCAATGATCCATCCTTGACAAAATCGAATCTATGATTGGTTATAGTTAATTGTTAGTTTTTTGGCTCAAATGTTGGTATTGCCGGATTAGTTATAAAGTTAATTGTTTTTTTCGAGGAAATTGCTTCGCGGTCAATTTGAACGAAAATGCTGACTTGTGTTGAAGAATGCACGCAGAAAATTGGACAAGTTGCAAAAAAAGATGAAAATAAAAATAATGATTTATATACATATACAGATTTAAATAGCTTTATCACTTCTGTGAGTTGTTTGCTACAATTTCCGCGAATAACATCACGTTTTCGCTTTCCATTACTATACTATTCACTATTATTGCTTCACCATTGTTGCTATTTCGTTGAAAACACCATTGATAATCACAAATTGGCAATGAATGTTTTTGGTAAATTTATTTTTGTAAATAATTATATTTTAATAACTTTTAGTATATTTTCATTCACTGAAAAAAATTGAAAATCGAAAATTAGTGCAAATACATATTGCCTAGTTTTTCACTTCTTGGGGCAAAATAGTTTTTTTTTTTAATATTGGAGATGAATAGAAAGCATTAGAAATCTTACCGATTTTGAGTAAGTCATCGAGATAAAATTGATATGTCTTTTTCAATACGTATCAATGTTCTTCTTTAATAACGCTATGGTAATCTTGTAGTTTTTATTTTCTAAACTTATTATACGATATTTTTTAATAAAGATAAAGATAGAATACGTGACATAAGGTTATTATATTTATTTTCAAACATTTTGATCAAAGGCTTGATCAAAAGGAAAACCAATTGTTCGATATTATTTGCCATTTTTAAAACCTCTCTAGCGTTTTTTAATTTTGGAAACTATATATATGACCGAAAATTTTGTGTTTATCATTTTGTGACGAATTGAAAGTGAAAAAAAAGTATCACGAAGAATGTTACGAACAAAGAAATTGCGAATTTAACTATTTACATTTTGTTTGAGAGTTGAAAAATAATTCCTAATCAGAAATATTATTTGGTCAAGCATAAGCCACAGATGGATCATGCCTCAGCGGCGTGCTCCTTCAGTGGCTCATACTTAGCAAAAGATAATTCGATACACTTCTCTGGCTATAGGTTATAAATAAAGTAAACTTACTTGTTGTTGGTCGTTGACACACACCACACGTTAATCTGCAATGTTTTCGAAACATTTCGCACAAACCACGTGAATGAAACATCTCACAACTATAATCTTCGTAAAAATTGTTACAAGATTCTGAAAAGTGAAATATATTTAATACACCTGCTGCTTTACTTGACTTGATTTGACGATATATTTCATTCTTTATTATAAAAAATTGGAATTATTGACTACATATTGTTTTTTTTTAACACGGCATTTGTGTCCAATTCATTTTTTAAGGAAAATAAAATGTCATTATCATAAACAGTTACATATGAACAATTTGCGATCGAAATATTACATTTTCGCTTGCAGTTATAATAATTGCGGCAGCAAATGCAGCAGTATTATGCGCAACCAAAGGTATATCATAAGATATTCTATCATTTCGTATCTGGTTTCAATTCTATGGCTTATTCTTGAACCTAATTGTGTTTTAGCTACTGGCACCGCTTGCGATACGCTCGGTAGTGAAATGACCGAATATATCTAACCATCGATCCATCGGTTGATATGGTCGGACGGCTATCAGGCCATGTCAATATTTACGACAAGTGACAGCAGTTATACGTGGATCCACATTGTAGGCCAGCAAGGAAGTGAGTAGTTTGGATTCACCCTGCCAGCACAACATATCGAACAAAAATTTTATTTCGCCAAGCTTGAGCCACCGATGGACCGCGTTTCAGCAGCGCGATCCCCCAGGGACTCATATCCAAGAAAACTAGTGCTGAAAAAAGCGAATCATTTGAAATTCGATTCTTATTCGAATATATTTTCGAATCGAATCGAATCAGCGGTTCAATGTAAAAACATTGTTCCTTATTTCTAGTACAAAATCATCCTCATTATTGAAATCGATGAATTCATAGTTTATTGCGTGTTTTAAATTCACTATCCAAGTCTAAGAGCAACAATTTCATATTTTAACGAAAAAAATATAATCGATTCGGACAAGTTTGACAGGAATCAATTGCATTTTCTCTTTAAAAAATGGAACTTCTAATTCATTCGGCAAGTTTTTGTTCCTATGAACGATCCATTATTGATTTGAACATATTGTGCTTCGAATCAAATTGCCCAGCCCGTCCAAAAAATGTTTAAGCAGAATATTTCTGACTGAGATGAACGGAGAATGCATAGGCCAATGATTTGCAAAATTCTCCAATCGTCATAATGATCAAAAATTTTACGTACCTTCATAATTTTCTTCTTTTGAATTGACATTTATTACAAAATAAAGCAAAATCAACGTTATTACTGAGAACTTCATTCTATTCTTTGTACTCGGAGAAATTGTATTTCTTTCAACAGATTTCAAAATTCTCGAAGTTTGCTATATACACATGTATATATATACACATGCTATATACAAAATGTTTAAGCAGAATATTTCTGACTGAGATGAACGGAGAATGCATAGGCCAATGATTTGCAAAATTCTCCAATCGTCATAATGATCAAAAATTTTACGTACCTTCATAATTTTCTTCTTTTGAATTGACATTTATTACAAAATAAAGCAAAATCAACGTTATTACTGAGAACTTCATTCTATTCTTTGTACTCGGAGAAATTGTATTTCTTTCAACAGATTTCAAAATTCTCGAAGTTTGCTATATACACATTCTGGCCAGAATGTCTTATATATATAGTATATTTGCGCCAAAAGTTTTCGCCAACTTTTTCACAATTTCCAAAAAAATGCCTTTTTCCCGACCAAATCACGTAATGCAGGTCGCATAAAATTTCGTATACAACAAAAATCCCGTATTTTAACATGCTGTTTTGATGTGAGGAATTTAAACTTTTGCTTTTCTTTCTAAATTATGTCATAGTACGTTTCGCGTTAGATTAGCTAAAAAAATTTCAAGGCGAGAGAATGAAACTCGAGTGAGCTTGGTCAATATCGGAAAATTTTGTAAAATGACTTGCAAGTTTGGTACACTGTGACAATATTGCAGTACACTTACTGTTATTCTACAGTAATTGTATATTCCCAAAATAAATCGATTTTTTGATAAGATTTATGCCAAGTATGGGTTGCTGATGGACCACATCTCGTACGGTGTGATTCATCAACAGCCTATAGTTGGCGAAATTTTTTTTTATATTTATTGCAATATCACTGAGTGAAATTACTGGCAAATAACATCAATTTTACGGCGTCTTTGTTACCGTGTACGAAATTTCTAATCCTTTCATTACAATTTATAGCCTTGCTTGATGAGACATGGCTAGAACCGCAATTGCACTTAATGATATACTTTAAATAATTATGATAGCACAATAATACAATTTAATGGAATAACCATTAACAGGGGCCATCAGTGTTCCGTGATTAACGGAACAAGGTTTCAGCTTTGACAGACAAACGTATTTCAACACCAACTCATTTAATATTTTATATTGAAAGCAACTTAAAACGAATATAGTTTTTTTTCATTTTATGAACCCCTTTGAGTTCGTCGCACTAAAATTGATTTTATCTGCACTGTGGTAAAAAATGCAAAAAACTCACTGGGGTTTGACAGTATATTTACGCGACGGTATTAAAAAAAATCTAAATTGACTTTTTTGGCCAATTATGGCGTATTTATGGAATGCAACGTGAAGGTGCGGTTCATCAACATCCCATAATTGACATAAATCTCATCAACATGGCGTTTTTTTAACTTTGGGAATATGCAATTACTGTACATGACAAGTAAATTTACTTTACTTTTTTACAGTGTATAGTAATGGATAGTTGGAAACAGATTTAGATTTGACAAACTTCCTTTTTAACAAAATTCGCTTAGAGCAACATTACACGAGTTACGTTACATTAGTTCGCAGTGGGTTACCCAAATGAAGGAAGATTAAAAAATCTTCATCCCAAAAAGAAATGTATTGGCACGAGTACAAAGCCATGTATAGGTCAAAACATACAAGAAAAACATGTGAAAGTAATAACTGCCAAAGCAAAAAACTTTTTGCACCGAATTGTTTCCGACCTTGCGGAACTTCCATTTCGAATGGATGTGAATTGGAAGCCAAACGTGTCGGTTGTTTGAATATTTTTTATGATGGAGCTAGAAAGAAGTAGGTTTGGGTTTTGTATCACCGACGATTTTTAGAACTGGGTTAGTGTTTCTGGAGGGACAAAAGCTTTCCGGTTCGGCCAAGTCTACTCTGTAATAAAAACGTAGTAAAATCGCCGCCCTTTTAAAGTAATTTTACTTGGCTATATTCAAACAAAACTATAAAATCGCTTTTTCAGTCAATAATAGGCTGTTGATGGAACGCACCGGCTAGGTGCGGTCCATCAACAGCCTATAATTGCCATGAATCACATTAACAAGCCAAAATTTTGGAAATATGAAATTACTGTAAAACAACCGTAAATTCGCTTCACTTTTTTCACAGTGTGTACTGGTGGGCATGCATTAACGAGTAGTTGGACTTGTCGAGACTCTTAATCAAAATCTTCAACTTTCCGATAACAACTATACTCATTACTCAACTCGCCCATTACTTGTATCAAGTTACTCCACAAAAGAGAAGAAAAATATAAAGAGGATGTTAGCTGTATGGCAAAAAAGTTTATTTCGATATAATTTTTCAAATTGCGCCCGAGGAAATAAAATTTGCATTTTCAGAAACAGAAAAACAAGATAATTATTTGTGTTTATTTTAGGCGAGAAAAGAGTTTCAAATGTAAACATGAAAAAATTACATACTTGGTGATATGTTTGTGGTGTTGTGACATTAATTAAACACAAAATTTCCGCGTCAAGTTTTACGGGAAAAATCACAGGGGGAATTTTTCAAATTTTTTTCTTTTTTTTTTTCCACAAAGTGTAGGGTATCTCACCAATTATCGAAATTAGTTCAATTTGGAAAACCGGTGTGGCAACGACTAGCCAAGTCACCGAAATTTTTTCAATTAGGAACTTTATTTCGTTGGAAAGACAATACGTTATCACAGAGAAAAATAAATTATCGCGTTAAGAAACGCGTCTATCTCCGATGCATACTTGCAGATGGGATTGGATAAAACTATGTCTGGGCAAACCCGGACTGTGTTCAATTCGAATCTGTTTCGGATAAAAATCGTGTGTAATTCGAATCTGATCCAGATAATTTTATCAAATCAAATTGAATCAGTAACTTCATCTAAAAATCAGATGCCAGGTTTTTATTATTGATATTCGCTCGATTATCAAAATATTCGAAATCTGCTGTTGCTGCAAGCTTGGGTTCAAAGGAGTCAAATTTCTGGTTCCACCTAATCAGCCATAGACATGATTCAATAATTTGTTTTTTTTTTAAATTAGGAGCAAGAGCTTTTTCAGTTTTGGCCGAATTGTCAACTATGGAACACAGTTGAAATGCGCCTACGGGGCGCAGTCCATCTGTGGGTCTTATTTGCCAAAATAAAATTTCTGACAGAGTTTGCGATATCAGCATAATGGAAACACCGACGAATGAAATTTGCTAAGTGTCGATAATTTCTTACTCATATACAGCGGTACTTTTCGGTCTTTTAGCGTTTAGGTGGTGTTTTTTTCGTGTAATAATAATTAGTACCTTTCCTCGCAAATATTCTTGTAAAACATAATTATTATAATGTTTTTCGATATTTCGCAAAGATAGTATTTAAAATACACAAAATAGCAACTCAACATTTTAGAAAAAAATTTTCACACGAGTCAAAAATTTGTCGACATTCGACTACATAGGAGAACGGCGTAATGTTCACCACAACCAAGGCACACGATTTACTTTCTAATATATGTTTTAGAGCTACATGAACTAACGGCCTGAAACATCACAAGTTTGTATAAGACCAGAATATTGACTTTGTATTTATAACAAGGTATTTCACTTATTCCTTTGCTTGTTCTATTTTAGCTTCCCAAGAAGTGCCTTTATGGATGTCGCGTTTGCAGACTTGACTTTTGCAAAATTTTAGGGCTAAAATACTATTTTTCCCAATGTTCATCCTGTTACGTTGGAATTTTCTCAGTGCAATGCCGGAAACACTCCCTAACGCAGACAGAAAAATAATTTCAAAACATGATATGTGGATTCTTTCACTCATTAGTGGCACATGTTTGTGAAAATAAAATTTCTAACTTAGGAGTCTGACAATTTATAAGGACTATATTTGAAGATGTGGTGTCCACAACTGCACTATAAAGTGTAATACATCCCATATGCTCCTGCTTCCCTTTAGTTGCCTCTTATAACATGCCGGGATTGCGTTATGATGTATTATGAGGTATCTGATAAATCGCACTGGGGAGGTGCTGTCGGCCCTGCTACTAATACGGAGAAAAACATAGTAAATTCTGAATGGTCAATACTGATTATTCGCAGAAATATCTTTCAAAAATACATCAGGGCGTATCCCTTTGGTGTCAGTCAGAAGGAAGACAAATACGCTTACAAAATAGGAATGCCGATTTAAATTATACTTAATTAAAACAGTCACACGGAGGAATTACTGGCTAAACTGGATATCTTGCGTTTGAAAATGCGAATGGTAGTCTTGTTTTTGAAAAAAGCAACACCACAATTTTGTGATAAAAACTTTACAGTATTTAAAATTAAAATAAAGCACATATATGGCAACTATTGACACATTCTGTTTAGGGCTGTGCAAAGCCGAATCATTTGGAATGCGAATTTGATTCGAATACTTTTTTCGAATCGGATCGAATCATGAATTTCCTACCAATATCAAATACTATATTTACTATTACAAATTGACTCCATCATGAAAATTAATAGTATTAACATAAACAGACTCCAAGGCATCGTATTTTCAGTTTCACATTCCATGAATGAGAACAAGAAGTTTCACATTTTTATAACATAATACCATCGTTTTTGGTTAAATGTAATCAAAATCGGTTGTTGTTTTGTCGCTAAAATGAAAATTCCGCTTCCCTTTGCAAATTTTTGTTCCTCTGGTCGATTCATGACTGATTCGAAGCAATTGAGCTTCGAAGCGATTCGAATTACCCACCCCTAATTGTGTTCCAATCAAAAAATTTCGGTCCAAATTCGTCTTGTTTAATATTGAACACTGATGCAACGTGCCGACGAGGCGCGGTCCATATGTGGCGCTTCCTTGGCAAAATGATATTTCATGTTGAGGTAAGCTTGGTCAATTCAAAACAACTGTCATTCTTGAAACTGCAACATTTGAATTACATTTCCTTTATCTTCCAAGACCATTTTTGAGTTTTTTATCGAATACCAATGCATTATTATAATAGGCGACCATAATTAAGAGAAATTTAAAAATACCAGAAAAACACAACAAAACATAATCTGTCCTTTGTATCTTTATACCACAGGTGCATAATAGACAAGCGTTATGTTAACAAAGTATGAGAGTAAAATAATACCATGTATTTTATTTGAGTTTTATCTAGATATCAAATTATCCATATTTCAGCGACAGTTATTATTGTTATGAATGAGAGTAATTATTCAAACTCGTTATGCACTTTGCGGTTTTAAACTTATAAGCAATGCTTTTCAACATCCAAGCTCTGGCAGGTGGTAGCGCGCGCTTGCCGATGTGATACACGTGTTGCCCGTGCTTGGAACAATATAAATCTGTTATAGCATGTTTTTTGTTGTACTAGAACGACCATGATATTTCGTTTATTTCGCTGATTTTTTGTAACTGCGTGTTTCAAATCGTCTTTGGAATTTCAAAAGTTTGCAAACCGAAACTATTTATATTTGGATTATCAGTCGAAAAAACTAATGCTTCTCACTAACTGTTGAAATCCGTAGTAAAATATACTGGTATTTTTTGTTAATACTAAGCTAAATTACTTGGCCTGAATCGTTGGTCCAGAACTGCGCATTGCTACCCATATGAGCAGTATTAAACAAGCTATTTTACAGCAAACGCTCTCTGTGCAGAAATATCTATATAGATTATTATAATATATGCGTGACATCTCGGATGGCTGAAATATTTGTTAGATATTCAGTTTATATTACCAATATCCATATAGTGACGCTCACGAACACGTTGTGGCCTGGCTTGTAGGGACGGGCTTAAAAATTACCACAAAGTTTTTCTGCATGTCTTAAGTAGCAGCTAAGGGGATACAAAGAAGTAGAGATTTATCACCGCCCCAGGAAGATTGCACTCTTCATCAAACTAACTGAGTAGAATTATGTAATACCAGTCACTTTCATGCCAAGCCTCAATCCAGTTGCTAAAATCTTTAATTTTTATAAAAAATAAAATCAAGAAGGCGGAAATGCAAGTTTACCATTGGATTTAGCAAAAAGAAACAACATTTAAAGTCAGCTGACATTCTGATATTTTATTTTATTTTACCTTCAATTTATATTGACTTCGATTGAATTATCAAAATCCACTGCAAAAGAGTATTTATTAATTATTGAGAGAATATTATCATTGTTGGAAGATATATTATTTTGTAAACCTTTAGAGGGCGTTAACCATTTTTGATAATAAAAAATAAGTGCACTGTAACAAAGGTGCAGTGAAATCACCACTCTCTGACAGTAATTATACTAGTGATACTTTTGACACAAGTAATACTGGTGATCGATTTTCAGACAAGTATGGGCTGTTGATTGAACGCACCGCCAAGGTGCGTCCATCATCGGCCCATACTTGTCACGTATCTCAATAGTAAGGCAGTTTTAAATTTTGGGAATATGTAATTAGAGTCAATGTTTTTTTAATTTTGTAAAAAAATATGTAAATATGTCGGTAATTAATTTATCAATGTTGTGAAAATATCGCCAATATTGAACTGATGATAAAAATTATTTAGACTATTATAGGGACTGAATTTTATTAAAATCGCATAAAACATATACAAACGCTTTATCATTTCATATTTTAGCAAATGTTTTGACAGGTTAATATTGGAAAAACGTAAATTTAATAATGATAATCTTAGCTTACCAAACAATTATCGAAGGATTTTTTTGGTTAGTATTGTTAAAATTTCGTTGCGCGTTTTAAGTTATATACTCTTGAAATTGGTATAGTAAGCACATTTTATGCTATATTCACTGTACGGAATATTTTTATACAAAATATTGCCATTTAATAAATATTTACACGTAACAAATTTTGATAATATCCATTGTTTGCAGCCAAGCCTACTGTCTGAAATAAATGTTTGATAATCCCTGGATATTAATGAACTAATATTCTAATTAATTTATAAGTTTAAAAAAACAATAGTTGCACTGAGAAATCGATTGCTAAGGTTCAAATTTTTGCTGTTGTGAAAAATTTCGTGGCCCGGGCTTTTAGTGAATTGTGTGTTATAAACAGCATTTTCAAATATACGAGTTACCAAAGGTTGACATTTTAGAATGCATTTATATTTGAACCAAAAATTTGTAAATATTTCTAGAGTAAATGACAATGCCCCTAAAAACCCGATGAAATTCATCTCCGAAACATCAATGTAATACTATCGAATAAGAGTATTCTTTTCATCCGAATCAGACATCCATTGGAATTGACTTGACGTGGGACCTTAAACCGACATCGTTATAGTTTCATCAATTTAAAATAAATGAATAAAGTCAGCGAAAATCCAATATTAGCGCGTTGATAGGATTTGAATAGTCATACCCAAAATTAGTGTTTGTTTTCCTTTTATTTTATTATTTTCATATTAAATTCATCGTTGTTTGCAGTAAAAATACAAAAGCATTGTGGAGCATTCAAAAAAGTTCAAAAAAAGATACAAAAAATCATTCAAACGCACTAAGTATGCTAACCTTTGGTTTTTTTGATATTGCAAAGACAAGTCGAAAAAAATACTTTAAGTTTCCTCTTAAGTCAGGAGAAGGGCCACCAAATATGGTATAGTTAAAATGTCGTTTTGTGGGAAATACCTGGGATACCGCATTCCGTGTTTAAAGAATCCCAACTCAATTACGGACAAATTAAATTAATCTGTACTACTTCACAAAACTAATTACTATTGTTAGAGTGTATTATTGCCACCGGAACCTTAAGTGTTTGTCACTGCTCTACATAGGAGAAACGATATTTATTGTTCAACAAATAAAATTATCCAAACAATTCTAGTGAGAAAGAGTAATAAAGTAAAATGAAAAAAAAATCGCACAGCCTGTACCGGTGAGAATAATTCCTCCAATTATAGTTTTGTCCACCAAAGCGGAGCCTTTTTTATCTCTGACGTTGATATATAAATATGAAAAGGGTATTGCTCTAAGAACTCTTTGAACCCAGTTAGAAATATTTTAACCAAACATGCTTTGCTAAGTATGAGTCACTGATGGATCGTGCTGCTGAGGCACGGTTCATCTGTGGATCATGCTTGACAAAATGACATTTTGATTAGAAAGCATTATTAACATAAAGAAAATCTATAACGATTTTCGTACTAATGATGTTAAACAAAATGAAAGAGAAAGTGTGCTTTCAATTCACATCTTATCTTTTTTAAAAGGCAGAAGCAAATTTGGCCAAAATAGAAAATAATTTTTCTGTACTTTTCCGTAAAGATATGAAAAAATTCCACTTCATTCTGTAACTTTTTTTCCTACGCCGGTGCACGACTGATTCAAATCTCTGAAATAAATTGGCCAGCAAAATTTTGTCCCCTCTTGGTATATTTTGGGTTTATTCTGTTTGCGATTACGAATTTTTATTAACAATTTGTGAGGTATATGAAGACTTGTTTACAAAATTTTCATATCAATTTGGTTTGTGGTACGACATGTTATTTGACAAAGTTTGTAATACAAAACTATTGGTGTTAACCGGGTTATATATTATGCATATATAACATTATCCATTATCAGTCAAATTACTTTGTATAAAAACCTTCATCAATAAGGATTTGTTTTGAATGTCTGTATTTCTCGAATATTGGGCTCTTTGATTGTGCTACATCCTCTGAGCCAAATCAGGAGACGGGTCGCTAAATCTCAAGTGTAGGCTAAAGTAAAATCAAAGGAACAGTTCATAATTTAAAACAAGCTTGTAAGTTTGCATGGAGTCCAAATCTTGCCGCGTCATATTTTAAGTTATTTTTGCTGATGTCATATTTCATAGAATAATAGTACCCCTTTTCTACATTTTCAAATACGGTATGAAACAAGGATTTTCGTAAAATTTCGAATGTCACTTTCATTATTGTCATAAATATTCCTATTCAATTTCTTCAAAAAACATTATTAATAATGACACCATATAAGTTATTATTAATTAATAACTAGTAACAATTTGCATATCAATAGGTGTCGCTAATTGATTACTTCCAGCGAATGCAGTCAATGAATTTGTCGAAGATGCCACTTTCATATCTTACACAAGGTACGAATAAATTGTAATGCATAACTAATTCTGCCACTTGGCGAAATTTCACTAAGATTTTGATTCACAATTTTGATATTTCATTTCGATCGCATGGTGATTTATTTTTTGCATACATTATAAAAAAAAAGTCATTTGTTGGACTATAATAAATCTACGCTGTAACAAAAAATGCAACAAAATCACTGGTCTTTGAAAGTAATTTTGCTAAGCGATATTGACAAAAAAATTCAAAATTGACTTTTTTGGCCAAAAATGGGGTGTTGATGGAACGCACCACAAAGGTGTGGTCCATCAACAGCCCATATTTGGCATAAATCTCATCAATATGGCGTTTTTTTACTTTGGAAATATGCAATTACTACAAAAGACCAGTAAATTTGCTGTACTTTTGTTACAGTATATTTTGTTTCCTAATTTCCAGCAATTTTGGCACACAGTCAAACAAGACCACAATTTTACTCGACTTGGTTTCATTTTTTAATCCCTTCTTTCTACGTTGTAAAAAATCAAACAAAGAAGACTTTATATTTATAATTAGAGGATACATTCGCGAATGTTGTGCGCAACAAGTATTCATTTAGGTTGTTGGTTCAGTATTGCACCATCTTGCATTATAAGAATGCTAAAATTGATTCATAAAATACTATCGGAAGACTTTCTATATGACAGTCCATTTCATCATTCAGCCTGAGTTCAAAAAAATAATATAACATAAATAAATAATATATTATACATAATAAATAACAGCTTTAACAAATGTCGTACAACAATTAATGTTTTAAAAATCACTATCCACCAAATGCACCAATTTTCAAACAGTTCCGATTTTCCACCAAATCTATGGAATTTAGGCTTTAATGGTTTGGAGGAGATAAATACCCACCTCCGTGGTTTAAACATATTCATTTCTTACGATTTAACCATGCCCAATACTCAAATGTTAACTTGGGTATATAGGAACAATTTTTTTTATTGAAATTCACTCTACGTGCAAGAACTACGCAGCGCCTTGAGGAAAACAAGTTGAGCTGCGAGTTATATGGGAAAGAGCTAATGCAGTAACAGCAACTAAAGTTTGAGTGGAAAACTTTCAAAAGAAGAACCGTTCGCTCAATTGAAGTGCAATGACCAGTATCTGCACAGGGATCATTTACCACATCCTTTATTTTCTTTTATTACCTTCTTACGACACCAAAGAATTATATTGGAGAAATTTGCACACACGGCAAACTAAGAACTAAAAAATTATGTATCTCATTCTGAATGCGTTAAGGGTAGGGCTGGGCAAGACCGAATCATTTGAAATTTGAATCTGATTCGAATATATTTTTTTGAATCGGATCGAATCACTAATTCCATGTAAATAACACATATCCCATTTTACTAATATAACCTGTCATCATCGTGAAATGGAGAAATTATAGTATATAGTGTATTTTCATTAATTCACATAAAGAGCAACAATTTGCATATTTTAACTACGAAATTTTAGCAAAAACTATAGCATTTCGTCGTAAAAGTCGTCATTTTAGTTGTAAAACGACGTAGATGTTCAATAACATCTTTAAAATTAGTATGAGGAGAACATGGTGTAATGCGAAGGTATGAAAAAGAGTACGTATACGGTAAGAAATACATACCAAGTACAAAAATGGAAAAAAATTTTCGTACCGTACCATCTTAACAGAAAACCCGATTACACCGTATCGAACATCACCCAATCAGAAATTTTATTCAGCACAGCATGAGCTTGTAACTCAGGTGACTAGGATAATTTTATATTAAGCATGTTCCACAGATGGCCAATTGATGTGTCGGTTCATATCATCCACGTAGGCCAACCATATTCGATGATAATATAATTAGCCCATTTAATGTGATTCCGATAAATAAAAATGATCTAGTGAAGACTGTGAAGATAGAAATTGGAATTAATTCCGATTTCAACATACGTTTCTAAATATTAATCAATACAATTTCATTTTTATAATATAAAACACCTTAACATATATAAGAGTTATAAAACAACTTGTGATCGCATTACTAAGTAACATACATACCTGTTCAAATTATCACGTTCCAATTATCATCGCCGCAATTAATTTTACGTAAATTGCGTAAGCACGCATAAATCGGAAATTGAAAATGAAAGTTAATTGCATCCACCTTTACAGAAAGGTTACTTTGAGAAATAGTTACACTGGCCTTGCAAAAACTATATATGAAACGTGCCTGAAAGGCACGGTTTATATATGGTGTTTGCTTGACCATACATGATGACTTTCTTTAATATATAGTAAGGTGCGATCAGACGAAATTCGCAGAATGTTTAATTGAATTTGCATGAAATAATTTCAGCGACATTTTGACGAAAGTCGATTCTTATTTTAATGGGTGTACAAAGGTGTTCTAGCTTAAATATTTCGTATACTTTCAATATTTGATTTAGTCTTTACCCAGCTGTCATAGTAAGTGCAGCATTGATGTTTGTTGGGAGGAGTAGATGGAGGACGCATACGCATTGGTAAATGTGCGAAATATTGTTCCTATTTCTCCCCAGTTATAGAACGTTCTGTAAAGTTGCGGATGGTTTTACCCCATCGTCTAAGGAAGATACCACTCACTTCGCTTTATTTTGGAATAAAGGCTTCTCTGGGATATTTTTACTTGGAGTACAATGCTGGTACCACATTTTGTAGTGACTCTTTGCTATTTGAGACTGAATCTGTCCTTACTACGAGCGACTTTCAGTGAAAAATACGTGGCGATCGTGCCTATAGGATTGTTTTTGGATTTAAATATGGATCATTTGTTCAACGATGATTTTGAAAACTAGTGCAATTTCTGATAATATAAATCTGGCTATTACATGAAAATATGAATTGGTATATTAAAAAATATTATATGCGTGATCCTGATCGTGTTCATATACTTGGCTTTGTAACTAGCCAACAGACATCTGCCAGGGACGGGGATTCCTTAGTTCCGATTCTTTCATTTCATATAGCTCTTTGCTCATGACTGGTTTCAGGAGACTTTTCAAGTATGATATTTCACTTGCAGCTAGTTTTCAACTAATATTACGCGATACAATTTGAATTTCAGGGCTGGGCAAATTCGATTTCATTCAAAATTCGAGTTTGATTTGGTTGGTTTTTAATAGAATCAATAATTCTATACAAATAGCGACTATCCATATATTTCTATTACATGTTACCTCTATTATTACAATAGCGAAATCTATACCTACAATGTAACAAAAAATGCACAAAATCACTGGTTTTTGACAGTAATTTTAATTGACGGTGTTGAAAAAAAATCAAAATTGACTTTTTTGGCTACATATGGGGTGTTGATGGAACGCACCGCTAAGGTGCGACTCATTAACAGCCCATAATTGGCATAAATCTCATCAAAATGACTTTTTTAACTTTGGAAATATGCAATCACTGCAAATGACCAGTAAATTTACTGTACCTTTGTTACAGTGTATACATTTACTTATAACGGTATAAACAAATCGTTAGAGACAATGTAAATTTTAATCAGTTAGGACACAGATCAATTTTACTAAAATTCGGAAAATTGTTCTCGCTGAACTTTGCCCTTGAACTATGAAAATTCCATTTCATTTCACAAGTCATTGTTCTAATATCACAAACTTAAAACTGATTCGAATAATTTGTGATTCTAATCGATTCGAATCACCGACTTGAAATGTGTTACAAGCAACTTTTAAAGCTTTCGTTAATTAACTCTTTAATATTGATCGTTACATTAAGTAAAACCGATAAAAATATTATTTTTAATTATCAACCTAGAATTCTATTGTTGCGCTTTTAGGTCAATAAACGATCCTCGGCTCTGCATTATGTTTCACGTGATACTAATAAGTATTTTTTATTCAATCAATTTAGTACATAGACATAGGAAATATGTTTGTTAAAAGATTAAATTATATCGTCATTATATCAGAAGTTCTAGTTCTACTTCAGACATTCTTATTAATAAACACCACCGAAGGTAGGTGATAGTTTTTTGTTTAAAGTTAAATTGCAATATGTAATGATATCAAAATTTTAATTAAATTTAAACTACTTCGTTGATCTTTGTTGTAAACCAGATAACCAATTGCAGATAACATTATGCCGGCTCTTTCTGCTCAATCTGAATAAAAATATAAATATTCTAAGTATATGTATTATTTTGGAATAATTTTGCATTTTAGTAAAAATTTTAACATTTACATATATTTGTTTTTCAGCGAACACGTCAGGTCCTCATTGCATTGATAGATATCCAATTCGAATATGTCAAGCGTATGAAAAACGGGGTTTATGTAGCTATGTTAGGAAGACTTGTAGTTTGACTTGTAAAATATGCAACAACGTCGCTACTCCTGCAGGTATACTTACAATGATAATGTAAAATATATACAATGTGTCAGTGAAATTGAAAAAAAAAATGGTACGGTAGGTACGGTCTTCCTACGAGTCGTAAGATGCGACTAATAGGAAGCAAAGAAGTAGATGGTTTTACCATCGCCCAGGGCAGATACCGCTCAGTGCACTTTAACATAGCGGCTCAGTTCCGTTCGAAATATTTACCGCTTAGAGTGCAGATGCTGGTACTACAAATTGTAGTAGATCTTTGTAGATCACAACATAAAATTCCATGAAATGCTTCCACTAAAAAACTGACCAAAACTGCGTGTAAAAATATCACGAATTTTCCGTTTTAAAACGTTGCGATTTATATATAAAACGCTGAACACCAGCTTGGCGGTGCGATCCATCCATAAAAACAGCCCATATTTGACCAAATATAATTAATGTAAAATGACTGTCAAAAAGCAGTGATTTAACTGCAACTGAAAGTAAAAGGAATACTCGATGTTGGAATCAAACAGTCAAATATTGAAACTCGAAGAGACTGAGCGTAACATGTTTATCCAATTGCGCCAACAAGCTGAGAAAATAATCAAAATAAGTTTGAATATATTGACGTACCTTAAAAAAAGATAATTTGATATTTTGAACTTCTAATTTTTTCTATCATTCGAGAAAATATTTTTTTAGAATAAAGAATCTTTGCATTTGTGAAGTGCATTAAAGCAATCGTTTGATTAATTACTTCGAATGTGGGTTATTCTGGGTATAAGTACTGAGTTTACCTATAGTTTGCAAAAATAGTCTTTTAGTAACTCTCAACCAGATTCTGGCATACCTATAATTTCTCTAGTTTCTGCTTTACTTAGTTTTCTTTCTGAAACTTTACAATGAACTGGAATTCGGTGATGAACCGCGCTGCTGAGGCGCAGTCAATACGTGACTTATGCTTTTTATAGCCATTCTTTTTAGTAGATCACCTTGACCAATGCCCTGCACCAGCGAACACTAATAGACTGAAAGGGCAGGTTACTGAGTGAAATACAAATCAAATCGAATAACAGAAACAAGTCGCCTCCGAAATGAATTTCAAATATGGAATCTAAAAGTGACGTGGCCAACTAGGACTAAGGTTTTTTATACCCTATTTCCTATCTCGATCATCCCAATCAGAAATTTTATTTTGTCAATCATGCGTCACAGATGAACCGTGTCCTATCGCTGCGATTCATCAATGACACATACTTGACAAATTGATAAACTTTTTCCGGTCGGATTTAGGTTGGAGTGAATGGACACCATATGCAAGTTGCAGTGTTACTTGTGGTATTGGAATACAAATGAGAACAAGAACATGTAAATCAAAAACTGGTTGTCCTGGATCAAGTGTCAGTAACAGAAGATGCAACGGTGGCAAGAAGTGTGATTCAGGTATATTCAATTACGAAAATATTATATCCAGTCGGAAAAATATTGAACAAATATGTTTTGTTAAGCGTGAGTCAGTGATGAATCGCGCCCCCGAGGCGCGGTCCATCTGTGACTCATGCTTGACAAAACTAAATTTTATCTTTAGTATACGGAAATCTGTTTTTAATGTTAAGTTCGGAGCTTCACAAAAGTTTTTTCTTTTACTGATCCTTCCTAAACCTATGTATGTCTGATTTATATTACAAGCTAAAATTTCCAAGGTGTTTTACTAAAGAGAATATGTGGCGGAGACGCCTGTTAAGTTTTTATGACATTTTCAAAATCAGGAATTTTCAGCTGTGAAAACAATTTTTGATAAAGATTAGCTCTTAAATACTACAAAAAAAAGAAAATTGTGCCGAAGGCGCGCAAAAGTTGTATGGCGTTTTCAAAACTTTATATAATTTTTATCGATTTACGAGGTCTACTGAACTCTATTAATATTTTATAAGGAAGGAAATTCGCCAGACACACAACTCACACTTAACGAGCCCTCTTTTGATACGATATTTATCCCTTGGTGGTGATTTCAGATTGGGGGCCATGGGGTCCTTATGGAAGTTGCAGCGTACCATGTGGTGGACAAGGTATCAAACATAGAGCTAGAAAATGCCTGAAACCCAGTGGATGTGCAGGAATGTCAACTTCACAAAAATCATGCTTTGGAGGAACATGTACAAGAGGTTGTTTTTTTAGACAAAATAAATTGAGAAACGTTAACAATATTTGTTTTTTTTTAATTCAAATGTTAAAAATTTCTTGTTCATAAGCATCGAACTTAGGAATGTACTTATGTTTATGTTTAATAAAATTAAAATACAAATTAAACAAACTAGAAACACGTAGGTATATAAACAAATTCAAATATATTTTATTACTATGGTTTTACTCGAAGGAAAGCAGAAATTAATTTTCAAACTACGTGTATTTTGTATTATTTCACCTTAACAAAATTTATCATCGTTGTACTTTAATATAGCCTGCTCAAAGTAAGATTTCATAATTACACGAATAATGCCCATTAGCGCCCACTATGATCAAGCTGACTTTCACAAATGATAATGGGTTAATTGCTAATTATTATTATGACGAAAGTTAACATTATAGCATTTTTATGTAATTCTGATGGTACTACTAATCAGTATGATTTAATGTCCCAATAAGGGTAATTAATAAAGGCTAATTTTTCTTGCTTTTGGATCGAATCATCGATTTCATGTAAATGAAAAATATGCCATTTTACTATTACCAATTCACTCGTTCATGAAAATCAAGAAATTTCGGTATACGAATTTTACTACTAGTAGCATAAACAGAATGTATTTTCAATCCACACTGCATGTCTGCAACCAGAGAGTTTCAAATTTGAACGACATCATGCAATCGATTTTTGTGAGACTTCAAAGTTTTTGTTCCTGTCAACCATTCAAGAATAATTTGTGCTTCGTATCGATTTGAATGGTCGAATCAAATTGCCCAGTCCAACGAATTTAATTGCATCTGGCTTTTATTCTTTTTGTTGATAGGAAACGTTCAATTGATTATAAATCAGAATTGTCTTGGTAATTAACTTTCTGGTCGTGCCTTTCTGTTTTGTCACCCACTGCTTAATTACAAATTAAAAATAGATATGTCATGTAACCAACGAACAAACTTTTGCAAGCGATATATTATTATAAACTCAAAACATTTTGATGCAAAAGATTATATTGGAGGTCAGAAATGTTTATTAGGTGATAGGTCATTTTGAGGTCATAAACTCTGTTTGAATTGGTCATTTAGCAAACAAAGTTCAGACTTTCATGTTGATGAAAGGTATCGATCTAAAATCAGATCAGTTTAAGATTAAATAACATGAAGTATTAGACCACTAAATAAATTTCAATCAGAAACCGGGGTACAAACGCACGACATCAAAAGAATCATAAATAATCAAGTTTGTTAAAACAATTGAAAGGATTTTTGCTTATTAAAAATTGGCGTAAGAAAACTGTCGATTGAGCATGAATATTCTACGCGTCTTTATAAAGTATAAATGCGAGTGTAAAACGTAGTTTTAGATTATACTATATGGGACTTTTCTAATGGCCTAAAATTCATTTTCAAGAAAATTTCTCGGTGAAAATTTCCATTACAATTTGTAGGACAGTGGACACCATGGGGACAATTCCGACCCTGTAGTGTGACGTGTGGTGGAGGAAAACAAAACAGATTTCGTACTTGCAGAGGAGGGAAGAATTGTTTTGGAGCTTACGAGGATATTAAACCCTGTGCAACACAACCGTGTTCGACACCAGGTAATAGGCATAATGGATAACAAAGTAAAAAAAAATGATGGCCTAGTGGTTATCAGGTTTGCATCACAGGTTGGAGATCTCGAGCTCGAGTCACGGCACATCCGGCTCGTTAATCCATGCCCATCACTTAACCCAGGGTGTACTTTTTAATAACTTAATTGGTTAGGATAGGTCGAACCGGAAAGATCGTAACTTTACAACACTAATGACCCTTTCCGTCTATACGTGGGACGTTAGTGACGAGGTCCTCTTCAGAATGAGTGACAGTGAAAATAATTGTTATTATTGAAATGTTTTAATTTTTTATTGCTCAAAATTCGAGGTTCCTACACTTGGCTCATCTTCAGAATGAGTGACAGTGAAAATAATGGTTATTATTGAAATGTTTTAATTTTTTATTGCTCAAAATTCGAGGTTCCTACACTTGGCTCATGTATCTTCAGTGTGGCATGAAATTTAAATATGACTCAAATTAAAATAAATTTTAATGTGAAACAGTTAAAATGAACTTATCTAAATTAAAAAAATATATATGAAAACCAAATAAATTTCAAGGCGAAGTCTTTCAGTGGCTCACGCGTCAAAATATTTGTTCACCCTAAATTTGAATAAACAAACAATCTATGGAAGAAGTCAGAATTGCTCAAATTAATTGTTTTTTACAGCATGTATTAGTATAAATGTCTGTAGCTTTCAATTCCCTATGACATTTTGCTTTCCATTTTTTTTATTGTGAATTCAAATAGAACATCCCATATATCAATTTGTACAATAATATTTTGGAGCGTGGCCATTGTAAAATGTGCAGACATTGACCAGAAATCGACGCTAGGATTGCCACTTTTAGACACAAGATTTAGATCGATCCGGATATTGTCTGATTGGGAAGATTCATATACCCATTTTTTATTGGAAATTTACTCTGAGCAAGGCCGGAAGCAGAGCCTAAAAGGACCAACTAACGCCCACTTTATAGAAAAAAGCTACTGAATGATGACGTACCAGCAACTGCACTCTAAGCGAAAAACATCCCAAACGGAACTGAACCACAATGGCAAAGTGCAGTGATTGGTATCTGCCCTGGGTGCTGGCAGAACCATCCACCACTTCGTTGCTAACTTTTAGTCGCCTCTTACGACACGCAGGAAATACGTTAGGATAATTCCAAAGCCCGTTTTTTGTCTTTGTATGTTTTCGTCATATAGGTTTGGACTGAAACATGTTTCTTTTGCAATTTTACTTTACGTTAGATTTTGAAAAAATTTTAACATATACATATATTTTCAACTGATTTTTCAAATAGAGTAGGATTCGGAGAAGTTTAACTAAAAATGATATTTTTCTATATTCTATTACGGTATTATATCTATCTATACGATATTTGAAAGTGGTGTGAACTAGTCGGTGTTTTAAACTGTTCTTCACTATATTTTAGCACCAGCAACAACTTCATCGTATAAACCTCCTGTCCCCATCACCAGCACAGCACACAAACCTCAGATTCCTGCTAGTGGTTGGAGTCCCTGTTCAAGAACATGTGGAACCGGAACAAGATATAAGTTTGACTCTCTTCGTTGTATTGATATTCATAATCCAAAATGTCTGCGGACTTTTGAAGAATGCAATATGCAAAAATGTCCGACAGGTAATAAGGTCGCAACTTATGGTCCTATAAAAAGCCAGCCATCAACATTTTCTCGTTTTAACCGCATTATGACCCCATCTTGACGCAGTTGTTGCGGTTCAATGCATGCACTCTTTTTAGAATCGGCATTGGCCAATATCCCTCATACATTTTCCTCGTGATTTTGAAATTTTTCCCTTTTCAAATATTTCCAGAAAATTGTGTATGGGAAGGACTCGTACCACGGTATAAATCCATAGGATGTTGCAAACGACCAGTTGATACTTCATGTGGTAGTACTTTTGTTAATGGTAGAGTTATTGCTGGTGAATATTCAAAAAATCAACAATGGCCTTGGATGGTAAGTCAAAATAAATATAAAATTGAACCATGCAGTTATATATCGAATGCTTTAACCTTTAGTCTGAGCAGAATCGCCTTAATAGATTTTCTGTTTGTCGTAAGAATCGACTAAAATGAAATAAAGAAACAGTAGACTAGATTCTACTGTCACCCAACCACTATGTTGTACCGTTTGAGTTTTGTTTGTGACGTTTACCGTTGTCTGAGTCCAGTTCCGGAACAATACGAGGCATTATGTTTTATGAAATATTCTGTCTCATAGCGGTCGTTTTGATAAGAAAAATATGGCATCATCAACAATGGGTCTTGTCCACCATTAATAAAAGTGTTTTTGCTTATCAGGTTTCTTTGCGTGTAAACGGATTACTTTGTGGTGGAACATTGATTGACAAGCAATGGATAGTGACGGCAGCCCATTGCATAAGGTACAATATTGCTGCTATTTATTGCTGAAATCTACATTCTTTTTTTATGCCTTACACACGTTTCTTTTTTATCTCTTTCGTTTTAATACTTTTTGTGTACGTTTAACCCTCCTTCAACTTGCCCTTTTCCCTCCTTCGTTGTATTTTTCTCACTTTATTTTCCAAAATTTCTTTTCTTTTTCTCCTATTTCTTTCTCAGTTTTGATTCACATAATTTCTCTCTCATTCTCTTCCTATTGATATTAGCCTCGACGTCGCCATCTCCTAATCGCACATACTTGATAAAGCATATCTCGCTCGATATTTATGGTTGTGTTATTTCCTTTTCTTCCAATCTATTAAAGCAAGCTCTCCAATCTTTTCTCTTTAATATCACTTTGGTAATTTCGATACGTTAGTATAAAAATAAATAATATTATTATCTTTATCATACAGGAGAAGACGACACACAGCCACATTAAACGAAATCGAGATTCGTTTCGGAACAAATCATTGGGATAAACCAACTGCTCCGGAGCATAAAGCTGCTAAAATAATACTCCACCCTCAACATGATTACTTACATAATGATATTGCTTTGATAAAAGTAATTTTCTATTCCTATCGCATTATATTTCTGTGTTTTGATATTTCAATTCCTCTTCAAATTTTGGCAGTCAAAATTAAAACTTCAATCTTTATAGTACGCTTCAAAATGTTTCAAGATTGAAAACTGTGTTTAATCAGCTAGTTTAACAGTTCAAACCACATTAAATCTTTTACGTTTACTTTCCAAGTTTGATACAGCAACTGAAGTTGCGCACAAATTCAAACTATTCAGTTTTTGACTATTGCTATATTGTGTTGTTACTGGCTGGCAAAATGCAAAACAATTGAACATATCAATAATTTTCAGTTGAAGAAAAAGGTTGCATTCAGCAGTTCTATACAACAAGCATGTTTACCTGAAGGAGAAACTCCAGCAGTGGATAGTACTTGCATCGCTATTGGATGGGGAATAAGTAAGTATAGATTAGAAAAATATTGTCAAAAGCATTTAATGCTTATAAGCACTTCGAGGCGAATAGGTAGGTATAAGTTTTAAAAGCTTTGTTCAGATTTATCCTTTATCACTTTTGCCTACTCCCAAAAAATAGTGTATGACAATATGAGCACGAGACAAGTTTTCAACGGCTGCGATGTACGACAGACCTGTGGAGTGTAAAATATCCCATTTCGGATTCAAGATCTAGATTTAAATGGATTAGACAGAAACAACTCTCTGTTCTACCGATTTCTTTCGTAAATACGGTAAAAATTTAACCGTCATTGTCATGACTAAAAATTTTAAATGTGAACACTTTAAAAATAAAAACCAAACTCACAACACTTGATATTGGAGTGCTTTGTTGAGCATGGAGGATCTTTGACTCATGACTAATAAATAATATAAATTCCAAATATAATAATAATTAATGAATTAATCAGGAAGCAAACCGCCGTATTTTTTACTGACTATCTCCTGAACTTTTAGCTTTATTATATTACGTTATTATATCGTTTTAGCTGATCCTCAAGGGCCTCCGAGACCAGCCAAATCTCTCATGGAAGTTGACTTGAACATTTTGGATATGAATGTATGCAGGAAAAGCTATGGACATACCAATGATGTCGGTGACTACGTCATGAATTCAAATAGACTTCTGTGCGCAGGAAAACTATCAAAACGAAATGATATTTGTGAGGTAAATTACTCCATCTATCCATACTGTTTCAGTTGACATTTAGTGTGGATTTTAATGTTGATAAACATGATATTTCGATATCACGCCATGACTTTAGTGGTGAACATGAATTTACCAACAGATTAATTGGACCTAATCTATCAGCTAATTTGATGCAAAAATAGTCAAACTTTTTACGTGACGTGCAAAAACGGCATGTTGAAAATGGTGAAACCGTTTTATTTCTGCATATTTTTGTTAATTGAGGAAACAATCCTCACTTGGAGAATCCAAAACGTTTACCGCTACGCGAAACTATATATCATTTGTTATTTGTATACTACTTTGTTAGAACTGGTTCAAAAAACAAGACAATAATTAAATTGCGAATTGCCTATTGCACCAAAACATTATTTTTACTTTCAAATTTGTCCAACACAGCTAACTTACTTATTTTTCATTTGACAGGGAGACAGCGGCGGACCTCTACTTTGTCAAAGACGCAAATCTTGTGCTTGGTATATTGCTGGGATCGTATCTTTCGGACCGAAAGGAACATGTGGTAAAATCGGATCACCGGGAATGTTCACAAAGATTTCAGCTTTTGAAAGATGGATTGACCGCCACGTAGTATTATCCAAAAGCCGGTGGTTGCAAAAAATGATTTTCGTTTCTGTGCCTTATAAACGATGCTGTGCCCTGCGGAGGTTACATACAGATGTGCAAACAATAGTGTAAAACCGACAAAACATTTCTCCTCTAGTTTTCAGAATTTTCCGAGAGCTGAGAAAATATTGACCAAGCTTGTTTTGTTAAGCATGGGTCATTGATGGATTGCGCCGCTGAGGCGCGGTCCATCAGTGACTCATACTTGACAAAAAATGTTTGATTGGGTATACCACAGAGGTTGAAAGTAATCTAAGTTTGATATTTTTCTTGCCAAATGGTACACTGATGGCTTCGTGTCTACATCCATCAGTGGCCTATGTTTTATAATACGCTATATATTATTTTCTGGGATTGAGTAATAGCAAACGTTTTAGATGTAGACATTGTTATTCAAACCTAGTATATGTTTAATCGAGTCAGAACATTCGTATTCGATGTCTTTATGGGTTAGATTAATATCTAGCTTCATCAATTGCTTCTCAAATATCTTCAATAATAAATATTTCGGATATTTAATATATTTTGTTTGCTTGGACTCTCTTTAGTTAACATCGCCTAGGCGAGTAATCATGATATATTTGGTGAAAACTCGCTTTTCGAAATTCAAAGTCAGCAATGTACATTGTGAATGAGCATTATTGACATGTTAAGAGACGCTTGTAGTAGTTTATATATGTCCAACAAAAGCGGGAAAAATAGATGCGGCCGTCATCTACAACGATCCAAAATTATACACAGAGTTTGCAAACCGCGTCTATGAGCAAAAGCGATTTTAATGAAAGTGCTGTCGAATCGAGGTCACTAGGAACTTAAGTGAGAAACAGCTGAAACGTTTTGAGCCTCTACTGAAATTGAGCCTGAGTACGTTAGTAATCCTTGCAAAACGAAAAAAAATTTCATTTCCATAATCTATAATCGATTTATATCTTCCATATCCTTGGATATTGCTCTATAATACTATAATATTCTATGAGTTATATTTCATTGATTAAAAAAGATCACAGTACAAATATTGCAACATAATAAAAGTGCAATAAAAAAATATCAAAAATCTTGTGCGAGCGCTGAAAAGATGTCATATTTTCACAAAGTTCAATTCCACGCAAAAACAGGAGTAAATGGAAATGTTAACATTTTTAAATAAAAAATATTTAAAACACATAAAATAAAATGAGATGAATAAATACATGAAGGCATTTTTAAAGCCACTGTTTTCATACTTTATGGCTTTAAATTGCAACAATTGAATAGCGTAAGTTTTTAGAATATCTCCATTGTGACTTATGGTCGTTTTACTAACCCTCTTCCCCCCTTTTACCATCTTATTATTCTAATGCAGTTATCTTATTTTGTCAAGTATGGGTCATAGATTGACCGCGCGCGATCCATCAACAGCCATACTTGACAAAACACATATTGACACAAGGGTTTTGATTGCGACACATAAGACTAACATCCCATAGATTCAACCTTTTCAATAACACCCTTGCTTTTCAGCCAATCTTCATAATATGACACTCGGGTATAAATGCCAGGATATCCAGGCTGACCGCATCCACGACCATAAGAAACAAGTCCCGCAACATACCATTGACATGAGGAACAACGTTGACACATCAATGGTCCGCCACTATCACCCTATGAAAAATAAAAAAAATTTGATTTAATCATTCACAAGAAAATTGTTGCTAATTCTGCAAATCCTTACTAGTGGTTTCAAGACAGTATTGAGTGCTGGACGGTTTTACCATTCGCCTAGGACAGATAACGCAGTGTATTTTATTATGGAGGTGCCAATCTGTTTGGCCTTGCTTAAAGTGCAGCGCTGACGCTATATTTTTTGGTTTTTTTTTTTCTATTTAAGTTATCATCAATTGGTTGGTTCCCTTTGAGTGCTACTTTCAGCTTTAGCTGTGAATGATCTTCGTTAAGAAGCTACAATTGAACTGAATTTCAATGTTTTACGTACTGGGAGGTCAATTTTCCTTCTACACAAATAATTGGAAAGAAAAAGTCAAATATTCTCTAGATGAATAAGGCATCATGACATACGGATAATCACACCATACCATTTTCAAGTGGGAGATGTATTTGCTCTCGCATAGTGCAGATACCACTCACTACACCATACACACAGAGCCAGTGGCGTATTCAAAACCTTGATGCAAGAGTGGCCAAAATTGTACAAATCTTCGAGATCAAACGCCATTTCTTTTGAGAAAATACCGTTTTTCTTGTTTATCCCTATAAAACATGCCATGGACGCAAAATTTATGAGGGGAATTTGAAGGCCTAAATAGGCTAAATGGGTGTTTTATGCTATGCGTGCCGAAGGCGCGCGAAACAATTTGAGATTTCCCACGGTTAAAAGCAGAGCGGTTCGGGTATACGAAGAATGTTTTTTGCCCAGGCACCTTTCCAGTTTTATAGCTCTTTGCCACATGAGGGGTGAATAGTTTTCACTTTTTGTGGGCTGTCTTCTACATTGCTTGTAGGGGAAATTTTATTGAAAAAAGATGAAGTTTTAATTTGCTCACTTGACAGCTATCGGCTTTTCCGTCCATATGTCCTGCGCAAATCATTTTCTCTGTTTTAAAAGTTGGTCCGTAGGCTTTCTCACACACTTCAGGGTCTAAAATGTAAACCTGAGCTTCTCTCAGGCGTTTAGACGCATATCCTCGAAATACAGCTATGGAAAGAAAAAAAAAAAAACATATATAAATCATTCTCCTATACAATAAGGGACAAGCTGTGTCGAGTTCGCGCTCAAGACACCTTAGCGACACCACGTGATCAGATTTGACAATCCACTCTAAAGTTTCACAAACAATTCATACCAATTTAAAATATTTTGAAACACCGGAAAACTATGATTTAGAGCCCTCCATTGGCAAAATTGGCGGGGTTTGGTCCAATTTCTATTAATTCAGTGCATCGACGCGCAACATTATGACGTCATAGTTACACAAGTTGTTGAACTTGAACGCGCATATTTGTTTTCGAATTCGCGTTCAATTTCGAGTTCACGGATAGTCGCTCAGTTGAATCTCACAACCCTGTATACATTAACCCGTATTAAAATATCGTTTCAAAGTGAAAAAATGCATCAGGGTAATACTAAAAAATAATGTTGGACGAACCAACTATAAAATTTATTTTATGAGGACCCCAATCGAAATTTCATTTTGTCAAGCCTGAGGACACTGATAACCCGGACCTCGGCGATGCGTTTCATCAGTGTCTCAAGCTTGACAAAAAAGGCTGCGTGACGTATTTTTCTTAACGAGAGAGGAGCGTTGAGGCTAAACGTTGAGATCTTGATGTGGTGTGTTAGGTTTAACGGATGATAAAGTCAAGCAAGTATACCTCGGCATTGTGCCGTGAGTATCCAGCATTCGCGAAGGTTACTTACTGTTAGCAGTAAAGACTGTTTTATACTTTGCAATCGTACCATAATATTTTCGTATCATTGAATCATTATAACTCCTATAAGGCCACTGCGATTTGTAGCAATATGCGAACACAGTACCCATACATAAACAAAGCGCTGACAACAAAAATATGACATCAAGAGTTTTTGTCAGTTGAGATAATTCGAACTTTTTAAACTAAAACATATCATATTGCGAACAGTGGTCTATAAAATTACGCAAATACTGATTCCGTAAAAAGGGGCAATCACCTTTGTCAATTATTAGCTCAAGATGACAGCAACAAAACATACTTCGAAAATTATTTTTATTTCAGAAGATTTGTTTGAAAAAAATATAGCTTACTTGATCCCCATCCGGCAACAACGCACTTAGAACCGACTGGTGGATCTTCGCCATGTGGTATGCATATTGGATAAATGAGACTGTTTAGTGCAATCGGCTCTTTAAACTAAAAAATTCAAAATATTGTTTAACGTTGATCAGCTATTAGTGAGAAACATTCAAGAGAGGATTGAAGCACTATAACTAAGTGGTAAGTGGTTTTACCATCGCCCGGGTCAGATACCACTCACTGCACTCCACCATAGCGGTTAGGCTCCAATTAGGATGTTTTTGCTTAAAAAGTTGCTGAATCTACATCTTGCTCAGAGTGTGAATGAAAAAAAAATGAGTGGAGATACATATTTCCAATGTCCGCTTTTATTTATTTAAATGCATTTATCAATTGTGCTATGAAATATTTCACCTGCCCTGGAAACATTTCTGCTTTGAAATAATAATGTTCTTATACATTTCTTGCTTGTCGTACAGACGACTAAAAGGGATGGAACGAAAGTTCACAAGGATAAATAGTTTTAGCGGTGCCGATGAATGAATGAAATGAACAGCCCTTCCAAATATGAAAGACTTCCAAATATGAAACGCATTGTGTCTCGTTAGCGTGCTGCACCGTTATCGTCGATCGGTTTTGTCATGCATGTGTTACTGATGGATCTCGTCGCCAGGGCGCGGGCCATCTGTGGCTCATGCGTGTCAAAATCAAATTTTCGACCGAGGCAATTTAATAGTATTTTTCTATTATACATACCTGCATGATAGCGATGTCTTGAACAAGACGTGGTGAATAATGGAAATCATGATGAACAATATTTCTTTTCAATTGTGTCCATGACGTCGATTTCGAAGAAGGATTTCTAACGTTGTTCAGACCAAGAGTCAAAATCATTCTTTTTGCTGGGTACCGACTGAAATATTCATAAAAAGAATAGAAAATTGATAAATTGGGAAAATTAGAGTTCATGTTTGCTTAAAGCGAACTTCTATGAAAAAGATAAGATTTCGCTTTTACAATGAGCGTTGCAATGTTTCAAAACGAAATAAAGTCATCCCTCTAACGTTGTTATAATAGGAAAATAATTTGAAGGAGCAAATCTGCCAAATGTGTACAAATAGGAAAATAAAGTAAAAATGGATGAAGCTAAAAGTTAAGAGATCCTATTTCTGGGAGTTTCGAAGAACAACAGAATTTTCTAATTCAAGTACAAGTTTACAAATAGTCAAAACATGATATACGCATTAGAGTCCGGTTGGCTAATCCAGGCTCACCACTCAACCAACCCAGGGTGTAATATCTTGGGTAGGCTAAGCCGAACAGGAAAAGATCATATCTCTCCAGCAATTGTAACCATGTCTGACTATAAATGGCCGCTGTTACAGGGCCTTGGTCAGGGTGATCCACTCTAAGAAGTGGCTATAAAAAAATCGTTGGATACTCACAATACGCAATGTCCTACAGTAAGAGCATATTCTCTGTTGATAAGCACAGCAGCACAAACAGCATTACCATAAGGAGTGAAATGAATCTGTAAGTACAAAAATAGATTATGATTAATTGATATACATAGGTAGAAAGATTAATAGATGGTGATCGGCTGAACTATCGATCATTGAGGGAGCTCAATGCCGCTTAAGTCCTGCACTGTAACAAAATTACATTAAATTTAACTGTCATTTGCAGTAATTGCATATTTCCAAAGTGAAAAAAACACCATATTGATGGGATTTATGCCTATTATGAGCTGTTGATGGACTGCACCTTTGCGGTGCGTTCCATCAACCCCCCTCATATTTGACCAAAAAATTCGAATATTCAATTTCGAATATTTCTTCAATACCGACAAATAAAATTACTGTCAAAGACCAGTGATTTTGTTGCATTTTTGTTACTATGTGGCAAAGACCTATGGTACAAAATGAAGTATCAGCAACTGCACTTCGAACATCTCAGAGAGAACTGACACACTATAATAAAGTGGAGTGAGTTGTATTTGCCCTGGGCTATGGTAAAACCATCTACCACTTTTTTTATTTCTATCATAGTTGCCTTGTTACGACACGTGCGAATATTAGAATAATTCACTAATCGTTTATGGACAGCCTTGGTATAAACGGAAGCTGAACAATGGCGTGATCGTATATATGATTTAAAATAACCTAAACTTGGAACCCAGAGTTTGATTGCCTGGCCATAATAGATCCAATAACGTTAAGATAAACTTACCATCCAAGGCCAGCTACCTTTTGCAGAGACATATCCACCGAGAATTCTTGACTGTGGTGGAACAGTACCACAGGAGTGAGCTTCCGCAGGTTTACAACAAGACTTTTTATCATTGTATTTTGGAACCATACCAGATTCACATACTGCAATGAAAATAGTAATATAAAAATATAAACGCGTTTAAATATGTTTACTTAGGAATCACGCGAAATGGCTAATTTTATTTTTAATTTTACCGAAATTTGTGCTAAGCAACGCCGAAAGCAGCAACCAGAAGGGACCGACTGAAACGACCACTTATATTGCAAAGAGCTACTACCAGCAAACTGCAAGATATACTACCAGTGAATGCATTTCAAGCGGAAAACACCTCAAATAGAACAAGACCGCTATAATAAAGTGTGTGGTATCTTCCGTGTAACATGGTAAACCTATCTATTATTTTTTGCCCTTTCACCCAATCGTCAAAATTTTATCACCGCATCTTTTGTTAAGTATGTGGTACTGATTGACCGCGTCGTTGAGGCGCGGTCCATCTGTGGCGCATACTTAACAAATAAAATTTCTGACCTGGCCTTCACTTTGCATGAGATTCTTTCGGACAATCCTAAAATCCCCACCCTTATTTCAAGTACCTTCACAAACGATGGCATTTAACTCAACAAACAAATAAAGTAATTTAGCATTTTTTTTACTTAAATTCATTGGAATTGCGAATTGACAGCGACACAAATATTCCAGTTATTGATATTGTAATCACGATAGATTATTCAGTGGTCACGTGAATGTAACCTCTCCCGCACTCCACAAAACGCATGTATTGGAGAAATGTCCATCAACTTTTTTAAAATTAAAACAAACAATTTTTGAGTGCATGAAAACTATAGGTTTTGGCACTGACACAAAATTTTATATAAAATACATAAAATCTAGAAATAAAATTCACCTCAGTAAGTTACACTTTAACCTTTAATCGAGATATTTCGAGTAACAATAGATATTAGTCTAATTGAAGAATCTAGAAGAAATATTGGGTACTGGAGTAGTGCAAAAATTTCAACAAATACGTGTTGAACATGTTTTGAAATGCCAATTCTGCCATTCCAGTTCTTCCATCTCTCGTCCTCGAAAATTATTTGCGTGATCCGTCAGTGATCCATACTTTACGTCAAAAAATTGTTATGAGTTAATACATGAATTAATGAATTGAATTTAGAGATCTTACCTGACTTATTGTCTTCTTCTGAATTAGTGACCTGGTTGGAAAGTCCTGAAATTTTTTTTAGTAAAATTAGGTTTTTCGCTATAATTCGGTTCAAACGATATTCGAAATTCACTATATAAATACAATGATGTTTCATCATTTCAGATAAACGAAATTGCTATTATTTGATAAAAATTTGCTCATTTTCAAAATCCAGATTTATGTCAAAATTTTCGACGCTAATACAACACATTTTAACAATATTCAAAATGCTAGAATTCCTGCCTATACGCATAAGAAAATCCTCTGTAAAAATTAATTCGTAACTGCAGTATAATGAGATTCCGAGGGCGAAGTTGGAAACACGATTTCCAGTCAGCTATTTTATTTGGACAAGCATGTGCCACAAATGAATGGTGCGATTTATCGGTGAACCATAATTGACGAAATGTATTTCGAAAGTCACTGCTGAGGCGCGATCCATCTGTGGCTCATACTTGACAAAACAAACTTTCATATAGGGTTTCTCATCTTTCCAAGCGTTAAAGAACCATTGACAATAAATATTAGTTATAGACAATATATTTTCCTTAGATAGAAGTAAATTTCTGCAATACCACCACCATAACTTACCTTTTACACACCACGGACGCCCTTTCTTGTTAGGACACCAAAAACATTTTTTCTTATCGCACATTTTCTTGGTAACTCGTGATCCAGGCTCCAAACAATCCTGGACTGGTTTGATTTTGCATTCTCTGGGTCTTTCCGTTTCCCCTTGTAAAGAATTGTAAAGTCAGAATAATTTTCTTGATTGGTTTAAAAATATTTCTAAATTTTTTTGATGTGAGGGCCATAATCTACTCCCAGAATAGCTTCCTATGCTGTGCATTGTTGAAATGTAAAACAAATTGATCTTTATTTTTTTTAATAGCTACTCATTTGAGTGGATCAGTCCGAACAAGGCCCTATGCCAGGGTTAGTCTTGTTGGAAACATATGGACTTCGTGGTTCGGCTGATCATAAACACGAAATTATGCCTGGGTCGAATGCTGAGACAAGAATAAAAGAGCCGGACCTGTCGGGACTTGAACCCAATATTTCCAACCTGTGACGCCAAGGCCATCGCGCCCACAACTAAAAATAAAAAATGTGGGATATTTAGAATGTGTTTATTACATACTGTAGCATATTTAGAGATCGTGCCTTGTGTCTTAAACCCACGAAAAGTCTTGTAAAAGTCAATTTATTTTGTACTGGCTAACTAATTTCTTTTTAACCACTTCACAATCGAGATAGCTAAATTTTTATTTACTTTGTAACATATTCTAATGTATCGGTGGTATCGGCCATTTCTATGACGATAACCTATATCGACATTAGTACATCCCTTGTTTTCAACAAACTGACACCGTAAAATTGAAGAGGTAGAAAATTCATTGAAACGAAAAAATGAGGCTCCCTCATGGGGTTCAATGATCCGATGACAATACATCGTGGTAGTTAACCCATTACGAGGTTTACGCATGTGGCACATAATTAATCACACGCAAAAGTATGACATGTTTTTGCTTTATTCATTCTTTCCAAACGGCGTACTATTGTTTCCCTATTTTGATCACTTCTACATGGTTACTTCTACGAGACGATATCTCAAGTATATAATGACCAAGTCGGCAACATAATATTAATCAGGGATGATCGGAATTTTCATATTTGTTTTGTAGTAAGAAACAATTAGCAGACAATGCAATGGGCGTGTTGACAAATTTTTCATCGTGTTTACGATGTATTTAATTACCTAACAATAAAATGAACAGTCTGACTTTAATAACCAGTAATCACAAAAGAATTGAACAATGGTCTAGCCGCCATGTTTGCTCACCTGGCCAAAAGTTGGAGTTTTTTTTCCCAACCTTCTGTAAAATCCATCTTAACGCGGAAGAAACAAAAAAATCGCCCAAAAAATAAAAATGTACTACTCGACTTGTGTATTGAACGTACATGGACTCGAGATTTTTAATGGCCGAGTTGAGCCTTGATCGCAACGCTAAGTCTATCCACCAAGTCCACGAATCACTGGCGGTGGAACCGGGGTAGGAATATGTCCCCCTAAGTTTTCAGAGGCTGGGACAGTCCCCACTCCAGCTTTTGAATATTGTTTTGGAATTCCATCGCGATTGGCAAGAGTTCCATCATATGGAAACTATTCTAAATGCTCCTTACCTGTGACACACCAAGGTTCCTTTGTCGTATTTTTAGGGCACCAAGAACACCCAATATTTTTGCAGTGTTTAGCTGTGGTTTGAAATCCTCTTGTGAAACAGTCCACGGAAGGTTGTACAGCACAAGCATCTTTTTTAGAGCTTGAATATCCCTTTCGAGAATCTGTGAATACCATCAGTCTAGGTTATGCTTTTTCATAGTGAAGCAAAAGGCAAAATCTACACACAGAACAAGAATAAACATCTGAGCAGAAAGCGTTAAAAACCTTGTTCAAAAAAGTGTAATTATATAATGTGCACATTTTGAATTTCCCATGCATTCAATATTATGAAATGCATGGAAAATTTTAAATGTGAAGTTTATCTAATCCCCTGGATAGTGAAACTAGCAAGCATGCCTAGCATGTACTGGGTTTCATCATATTTGGTAGCATTTATCCGATTACCATAAAAAATTTCATGGTCGATGCAACTCATCCTAACCCTGGAGATAATGCCAGATGCTTGCAGCATTGGTGCCCTCTGAGAAGGGTTGGTGCCTTCTGAGAGGGGGAAACTAAACGTAAACAACAGTCTTGGTGGGAAAACTCTCGCTAATGCAAGTTAATAAGCTTTACCTGATATACTCCAATCAATTCCTGAGTTCAACCGTACAAAAATCGACAAGAGAAGAATAACTGTCCAGATACACTTTCTGTATTCCATGATGAATTTTCTGTTCCAAAAATCACCACAAGGTACAAAGTATATACAAACCCATACAAACAATCACAAACAATCAGACTACAAGGAAACGTAACACTACTGAATTGGTCTCTGAAAATTCCACTTATAGATCGGCTGCCTTTTTTCATAAAATATAATTAAATGTACCAAGAAATTTTTACGAGAACTCATCGGCACATTCCAATGAAGAAATTCTGCGCACGCTGGACGTGTGATCGCCCCAAGGAAGTCGAGAACGAAAGCTTGGACAAAGCGCCGCCGCCTGGTGACAGTTTTCTCGAGATTTATCTATTTGGACACTTTTGTCAAGTATGAGTCACAGAAGGACCGTCCCTTGGTGGCCCAATCCATCTGTGAGTCATCCTTAACGAAATCATGTTTCTTTTCGCTATAGTTTTGCAAATTACAACATGTAAAAATCACAATGTTTAGTGTAACATTGATTTTTCTTATCGATTACCCACCATTTTGTTATTCTTTTGGATTAAGCTTACACGTATCTTATAATTACCCACAATATCATATATACTTATGTACCCAGAGAGAAATAGAAACACATCTCTAACTGGTTGTATTTAATCTGTTATCTCGGAATAATCTCGTAATAATAATTCAAAATGATGCCAATCAGCTTCGAAACCGATTCGGGGCCTGCATAAACAAGTAGATCGATTAGAATTGGGGGGAGCATGTTTTCACTGGAACGAATTCGTTTGAATCGATTTTGTCAGCTATAGAAAACGAAAACAATTTAATGCTTGCAATTTATTCTTTCGAACTTACCCACTCAGAAATTTATTTTGTCGAGTAGACGCTACTGATGGCCGTGCCGCGACTGGATCCACCACTGACTCATACTCGACAGATGATGTTTCGATGATTTTTTTTTTGACTGGGAAAACGACGTCGTTGATAGTAAATATCCTTTAATTTAGTATCATCGATGTATAGTAACCTATTTGTGTTTTTCTGTACCATGTACTTGTCATCGTTTAAGGGTACATTGAGCCACATAGCCTCTATTTTTTCAAATCAAGCTCTGTCAGGTGAGAGTTTTCTGATTAGAATTTTTATCTCCGGTTTATTATACTGGACTTAGTGCCCATTGCCTGGGGCCGGTGCGTTGTCTAAATTTATTTCCTAACTTTTATTTACGAGTTTTCGTGAACGTTTGCGGTTCAATAGGATCAGAGAAAATGCAATAAACACGTTCCAGCGCACATCACCCTTCAGAAATCAAGAAGTCCAAACCCTTTGTACAAATCCGCAATTCGATCCTGCTGTCACAGAGCTGTTGCTACTGTTTTCGACATGCTTGGTCGTATTCAACGGCGAACATCTTTTGGTTTTTATGCTGAAAAAATATTCCATTTATAGGCAAAATAATACGACGAGACCAATCGGGTGTTTTTTTAAAAGAAAGTAAATGTAATTACTTTGTTTTTGCCCCCGTCGTGTTGTGTTTTAAAATACCATTTGTTATATCAAATTATTATATAGAAGGTATTTGCATTCATTCCTGTATTTTGTTATATGTTTTGGTTTCCTGTGGGTCCCTTACAAATTATATGGTAGAAATTCGACATTTTTGCTGAAAAATGTTGAGAAACCCAAATTAGGTTGCTTATGTGATATTTACTAAGGATATTCATTGAAATGGGTGATAGTAAATTATTGCTCAATAATAATCCATTAAATACATTTTATTCATATACAACAGTACCTGGAGATTCACCCTTCAGTACACCGTGTTACGTGTAGGGCCTTGGATATTCAGCAACGCCGGCGGTCCTGTGA
This sequence comes from Styela plicata, assembly GCA_963675895.2. Lineage (NCBI taxonomy): Eukaryota > Metazoa > Chordata > Ascidiacea > Stolidobranchia > Styelidae > Styela > Styela plicata. Next base: position 15,618,381 of record OZ023140.1, read on the forward strand.
AGTACATTTTCTGCAAACAGCTTCAACAAATCCACTACGCTGTTATATTCTGTAGTCTCGAACGATATTTCTAGTTAGAAAGTCTGTGTTTCGTTGCACAGATTTCGCATCCGAACATCATAAAACCTCATGTCCATAAATTTTCAAAAGAAATGAGCAAAACGACTTTATGTCTACGATACATAAGATCATGAACGGCAATTTATTTTGAGAAAGAAAGGAAGTTTCAGACTTGTCAATATTGTTAAAACCAATTGTGGTTCATTGGGAAATTTTTCCCGATGCTTTGAAGTCAGTTAGATAGAGATACCACACATAGGCAATTTATCCAGTTAAGATCCTAGAATGAATTCTGAAGTGTCGCATGCTTGTAATAAATAAATAAAAAAAATGTTGAAAATTTGATTCAAGATAGATTCAATGGATAATAATGCATTTCTTGTTTTCGTATTTCCGTAAATGGTCAAAGTTTTTACGCTCAAGTGAAAGACGAAAAGCTCAAGCGATGATGTGATAATGTCTTAATGATGCAAATGATGTCTCGCAGACACTGGCGTATTATTTAAAAAAAAACGTAGAATAGGTCTTTAGGTGCGTTTAAACTCCGGAAATTTCGAAAATTTTCACGCCTTGTGCGCGCAGCAGTGATAAACACAATTAGCCCATATTAGGTCCTGGAAACCCATTTTCCAATTTTTTTTTGCCTGTGGCAAAATTATGACGTCATACTTTCCCTTAATTTTTATTTCAAAATTTGCCCCTTCTCTTTTCAAGGCTTCTAAATTCTAATATGCCACTACTTATACCGTATACTTGTTATGGTTCGCTACAATTAAAAATATGACAAGCAATTGCAATCGTCTTCATTTAGAACATTTTATTGTATTTTCGTCCATTTTGAAATGTCATGAGGATACAGGGCTATTCTGTTCGAAAGTCATGGACATTATCGCCGTTTAGTCCGTAGCCACAGTATTTATATTATGTTTCAACTTCTGAGAACATAAAACAGTTTGTACGTGTTAGCGTCCGCAGCGCCTCATCACCATTGCACAAAGAAACAAACCCCATCGGAAATTCAATTTTATCATGCGCACAGGTTACTGATGGACCGTGCCTTGGCGGCGCGATCCGACAGAGACTAAAATTTCACATAGTTCAAATTGCAACAACTTTTCTGACAGGGAAAAAAGCGCAAGAACCAAGCCCCACAAGTCAGTTCGCTAAGTGATAACAACAAGCTAAATTGTGTCAGCGGCGCAGGAAAAAAGTACAACGCGCCGAAGGTGCACGAAATGTTTCGTTTTTTCACAGTTTTATCAAAATTTTCTCTGATTTAGGGGTAGAACTTAATAATATATATACATATGTATATTTCATATAAAAATTCGCTCAGAGCAAGGCGACAAGAGACATATCATGCATGTAATTTGCTTGAAACCACTAGTGTGCAAAGAGCTTCACATAGCAATAAAGCCTAAAGAACCTTCGTCTTAATAGATATGATAGAGATACGATTTCGGGTGAGAGAGAATGACTGGGCGTCCGCACCTTCGGGCACTCGTGCTCTTTTTCCCCCATGCACATTTCAATCATCGTATTTTTGCATCCACACACATTCGTCTCAATCATATATTTCTTGCAATAGGTATGGGACAGACAACTTGTCTACATATTTGTGACCACGGTAAAAGATTTTAATAAAGATTGGTTCAATACGAATTGACTATTAAACGAGTACAGTTGTTATTGTTGGAACAATGACATGAGTTCCGGTTGTCTCGAACACCAGATGTAAAATCTACAATGTCAAATCATCGCGCCCACTATATCGCATTCCTTTCCCGAAAGCATGGTTGTCAGTTCGTACGAGCAAGGGATTCGTGCCTCTGATTCACACCCCTTGTTTGATTCCAAACAGAGGCATATGCTGATATGTGCACCAAGCATGGCCAAGCTTCCAGCACGATGAACAAACGTTGACAACACAGTCTCTTTTTCGTTCGCACGTGCGCTTGAGAGAACATCAGACGTGCGAGAAAAAGTGTCAACATATACGTGACTGCGAACGGAAAGACGCTTTATTCTCTTTATTATAATTTGGTCGCTTAAATAACAGACAACCTGCCAAGCATGAAATGATTAGGATAGTTCCCGAAACTCATTCAATATATAGCATGTACTTAAATCAAAGATAATCCCGAACAAATAGATAACAAGACAACAATGTTCTCACGTCGGTGGATCAATGATGCGTGAAAAGTGAGAGACCGGATTTTAGTTTCTATCTTTCTTCCAAACAATTTCTCTTAGACGAGTGTCGCGAAAAATCCAGTTTGAACCGGTTGAATCCAGTTATGGCTGTGTGCGTATGGCTGTTTTTGCCTCGATGTACCTCCTTGTTTACGCGCTGTCATTTAGGAACAGGGTTGGTGACGAAGTGACTTAGTGTTGATATGCTTAAGATTTATAGGGCATTTACAAGCCGCAATAATTTTCTAACATGATCATTTTACGAAGTATTCTGATGAATTATCACACCGGAGTTTGTGTGACGTCATTAAATGTGTTATGGAAACTTACGTTCTACGCCCCAAGGCAGATCGGTTCCAGGTTTCTAGACAGCTGATGGATTATCCTTGACCACGATGTCTATTGTGAAATTTAAGCTGTTAGTTTAATATAATAATGCTAAAGTGTATTTAATATAAATTTTCTATATTCATATAGCGTTCAAAATCTACACATGTCTGAAAATGGTGTATACCATGTCCTTTACCAGTTGGAGAACTACAGAGAAAATATGACCATAAATAACCCTTTTTAATAAAATATGTTTTCCAACTAGATTGAATTATCTGGTGAGGGTGTTGTTGATGTGTGACAGAAGTAATGCAGAAGCTGTCCAACTCTGTGTTTTAGTATTGGTTTGGTATTCATTAACTATTATCAGTATTATAATGCATTCCTGCAATAGTAGATACATGTATAGAAAACAGTTTTTTGCTAATTTGACAAACTAAATGGTTTTTTTACAACCCATCTTTTGGCTATCTTTTTTTAATGGATTAAAGTTTGCCATGAGGTGGGTTCTAATAATTTGACTGAGTCCAAGTGCTTTATTTTGTTCAATAGAGCTTTTATTTTCAATGTAGTGTTTTGTCTTCTTCAACATATATGAATAAATCTAATATATTCAGTCATGACAGGAGTTGAGATTAACATTTCAGACATTACACTCGTTTTAATGCCTACTTATAGATATCTCTTGATCGGCACCATTCTCTTCATGTATTTGGATTGCTAAAACTGAGACAATAGACAACACTGTACAGTTCAATTCACAGTGGCACCCTTCCACCTTATGGAACCGAGGATACTGGATATTTATATCAATTTATTTTGATAGATTTACAGGCCTAATGCGTGCATTAATTATATGAAAAATGGAGCTTTTGCTGTAAATATTAACAGTGGACACATCTGATGTGATCAGTAAGTGTGAAATATGCAGAATCTGATGTATAGAAATCGCCTGTGTGTATGTTATACTGTAGTGAAGTAAGTCTACTTATTACATACATTTCAATTGCCTGTATCACTTTTCTAATTTTAGTGTCTAGTGATGTCCCATTCTGAATAGTCAGGTGGTCTAGAACCCAGGATAATAGCATTTTCTATTTTCCTGAATTGCTTCATTTTGCAGTGAAATCATGATACGCCATATCTGACTTGCAGTGAGATGGGCAAAATATGGTCAAATTTCAGTAATTTCGTTCAAATAAAATGACAAACCTCCTAATGTTCATACAATTATTTTTCAAATTCATATTTGCTCTCTGGGTAGAAACCCAACTAAGAAGTTACCAATGACTCACCGACCATTATAATTATGTACCTAAAGTTTTTCGCACTTATTGTTTTACAGTAAATAACTCTGATGGCAGATGGCACACCAGATTTTGCAGATCTTTTAGCTGCATTTGATGATCCACCCCCAGCAGTGAGCTTACAGCAGATTACTGGAACAACACATGGTTCTAGTTTTCATCCAGGTGCGCTTCCGGTTGGCGGAAGTGTACCATTACAGTTGAGCCAAGGATATGCTGGAAATCAAAATTATGGCCAATTTGCGCAAGGGGTTTCTCAACGGGGCTTCCAAGCCCATAATCAAATGCGTCAGTTCTCAGCGGCCAGTCAAGATCTTACACCGGGTATGTTATTTTTTAAAAAAAATAAGAAGTTTGATATGTAACATTTAAACTAATCTTTGTCCTTATCATTTGAAAAATGAAATGTTATACATCCATTTTTGATTATGTGTACTTTTCAAAAATGAACCTTAGTGGAAACGACTTGGATTGGACTTGTGATGTGGGGGAACCTTTCCTGTGACGTTGATGGACGCCACTCTGTTTTTGATATATATAAATTCATTCATTTCTAACTATTATTCTAAAACTTATTTAAAAATAAATAAATTCGATGAAGTAAAAAGTTCATCTTCAATATATATATATTCAAATACTGATTCACAGAAGTTGTGCCAATTCAACATAAGATCCGTTTCACTCAAATGCAAATAAAAAATAGATTGTAACGGCATCACAAACTTCACTTGATTTCAAATTTCAATAAAATTCGTTTAGAAACCATATCATGAAGTTATTTTGATATGCTGAATGTGATTTAAAATATCTTCGCCCATGTGCTAATTTGACTAAAGCGAACAAAAGCAGAACAAAGTGTATTGTTCTTACAGGGCTGCGGGGTAACTCCACATTTGTGCCAGCAGATGATGTTTCAGCACATGGTGCGGCAGATGATTCATTTAGTGGAGGAAGTCTTGGTTCGATGTTTCTTTCATCAGTTGAGTCTTTGTTGTCTGATGAAGGAGGCAATTCTTTCATGATGCAAGTTCCACAAAATCAGACATCCTCGCAGCAAAAATCTGTTCAACGAAAGCCTAGACAAAGACAAAAACCTAACACAACATCATCTAGGACTACAAACTTTCAAACGAACAAAGTTGCACAGAATGTGGATCCTGTTCCAGCAATTCATGGCTCTCCATACAACATTCCTCAATCTGTTGCTAGTCCCTTACAACGCCCTGTTCAATCTCAAAATACTGCACTTATTCATGGAATGAAAATGGGAACATCAGTTACATCACCACCGTTTGTTATGCCAACTGATATGCCAGAAAATTCTAGTAATACTGCAATGTCAAGCAATGGTGGCAAGTATAAACTTTTAAAATACCCAGTAGAAGAAATTTGCTCAACACTGATTCTTGAAGCAAATGTATCATTGTTAGCACACTGGGTGGAACTCTGAAGAATATTTTTTGTTGTATATTATATATACTGCACATGTGTACTTAGAGTTTGTAGTGTTTGTCATTCATTATGCAGTGTTTGTATCTCAAAATAGAGCATAGTATTGGTACTTATTGATAAACAGATGAACTACATACAAATTAGGTGAAGTGAAATCTCTTATCTTCTTTTCTTGCCTTTTAGGTGCATTCATGAATCTTGCATTAGGTGATTGCATTTGGTTAACTGTTAAAATGTTAATAATAATGTTAGTTTTTATTTTCTAATCTAGGCCAACAAAAAGGTTTTCAACATAACCAAGGACAATTTGTTCATCCAACGCTGGGTCGTCAGCAACTACAATCATCTTTGCCCACAAATCCTCCCCGTCCATTGTCTGCTGCATCATCCACATCTGATCATCCAGGCAGTGTTCCCCAACCGAGTCCTTCTTGTGGCTCAAATCATTCAGGAGATCCAGCAACGCCACTTACTCCCCAATCCTACAATGCCGGAACTCCACAATCTTACAATCCTGGAACACCACAGTCAAATATTTTAAATCAACAGAGACAAAGGGCATCAGGATATTCGGATCTTCCCCAACAGGTATGTTTATGAGGTTTGTTGGCCTACTATCTACCTATGTGTCTCCTGTTCAAACTTTGATTGTGATTTCCCTATTTGTGATTTTTGGGCAAAGCCCATCCATAAATTGTGTTATTTTAGTACTTTCAAATTTTGGTTGCAAATTTATTCCAATTCATACAAAAATTTACAATCCGGATTGATGATGTGCTTCATCAGTGGCGCATACTTGTTACCAATTTCATCAAAATTGTACAGATTTGTAGATATTGGGATGACCTGAATTAGCATAAAATTATATAGAACCGAATTAAAACCATGGTGTAAATAAAATCCCTTATTTTTGGAAAAATTGTGCAAACAGTTTTATCTTGAATGACATATTCTTTGATTTAGGTTCCTGGACAATCCAGTCAACTTCAAAGTGTTTCAAATGATAATTTTACTAGTCATCAGCAAAGAACATCGTTATATCAGCAACAGCCATCTCCAATGAGATCTTCCATCAACACATCTAACGATTCACTTCCTGATTTACCTACACCTCTGAAAGAATCCTTTATTTCACCAATTGCCACAGGGTCCTTTCATAACAATATCAATACTGGTACAAACAATTCCAGGTTGGAAAACTCAATGGCTATGACTGCTAATGCTTCAAACAATAATATCAGCCAACCCTGGATGCCCGATATAAGTAATAATCCGAATTCAGGTCCAGCGGTCATGGCACCAAATGCTTTATTTATAAACAACACACAACCTTCGATTAACCAGTCTGGCTTTATGCCTTCTGACATGCAACTTAATTTTGGCATTCCTGATATGGGAAGCTTTAGCCAACCAATTCAAAATCAACCAGTATTAGATCGCGTAGATTCTAATATTGGTACAGCAAGTCTCACTTCAAAGCAAAATCAACTTCTTGATCAGTTGTCAACAACATTCGGTAAGTCTAAAGGAAAGCAACCCGTGGTGACACAGCCATCAACATTGGATAATATTTTCGATTCTGGATCTAGTGGAGCAATATCTAATGCCTTTCCTGATAAATCTGATATTACACATGGATTATCTACATCTTCATCCAATACCACAATTAACATGATGAACAAGGCTAATGATGCAGGAGCAGCAGCTGTAAAAGAGGTATGTTTGATCGCTGGTTCGAGAATAGAGATGGGAACAGCTTATCAAGGAGTTCAGAAACTGAATCCAAAAGTGCAAATTTCATAAGAAGCTAAGGATTCGATTCCAATGTCTGATAACAGTATTACTCTCATTTAATCGATAATTTTTTTTATATAAGGTCACTGCTACCCTCGTAATGTTTATGACATGTGTGGGTGATTCGATGCTATCTTTTTCTTAGCATAATTGTACATACTGATAATATTACAGTCTTCTATGTTGTCAGTAATTTAGGAATGTGGTTCAATATTCTAGATTTGAATGTTCTGGAATCTGGTCAAGTCACACTGAATGGCACGTTCTAATCTAAGAGCAATAAACTGTTAACATGAAACATGGTTCAAATTTAATATTGGCATGATATCAGTAGTTAGAGAAAAGATGTTAATAATCACTATGGGATTGAAGTGATGAGGCTTGTAGTCTGTAAAGAGATATTATCATCGATGTTTCAAATTCTCTGTATTAGACTTGTTAATAAAGTCTTGCACTGTATTTAGTTAAACTGAAGTTCTGATTATGGCAGTCTTAAATATTCATTTCGGAATATTCAAAACTTAACTTATTCTATTCGATTTCTGCAACAATTTGAAATCAACAAAATGATAGTTTTAAATTTTTTTCAAAAATAAGTTTGAACTTTTACCTGAGTTATAAGCTGATAAAAGAATGTCTTTGTTTGCCTATTATTCGATTCGAATATTCGATTTGCTTTGGGAAAATTATTAGATTCTATTCTGAAACCAAAAGATATTCGGTTTTGACCACCCCTAGTTCTAATAAATATCATTTCATCCATTTAAATATGGGAATATGAATCTGATTCGAATAATTGTTGTGAATCAAATCACAAATTTCAAATAGAGAGCAAGTATTCCGCTTTTTTCATTACAAATCATCCATGTTTTCCATATCAAGAAATATCCAGCTACGAATTGATTAATAATCATATAAACTAATGAAGCAATGTTCCAAGATTTCACACATATTTGAGGTTGAAAATAAATTTGCCCAAAATTTTATCGGAAAATTCCATCTTGTTTCATAAGTTTTCTTATGTCGGTGATTCGCTTTGAATCATTGAATTTAATTGCCGGACCTTGTATAAGACTGAGTAATATGGAATGGATGATAGAATCATTTTAGGGTTTTAAGAGGTCTTAATTCATGAATGAAATTAATCTTTATTCTTTAATTTTTGAGAAAAAGAAAGATTTTTGAATTTCGTGGCACGATTGATTAATATAAGTAGTAATTCTGGACATAATCATGACTTTGCTGCAAAATGGGCAAAAGATGCACAAATATTTTCATTTTTGCTCATTTGAACTGTTGAAACATTATTTAATTGACATAGTGAATTTTGAATACTGTTTGTTAATAAAATTAGACAACACTAATTAACATATCACTTAAGCTTATTCTCTTTCTAATTAGCTCTTCAGTCCTCAAACAGCTCAATATGAAGCCATCAGTCCTGTGAGTGATTATGCAATGTCTCCTGCCAATAAGATGCATGATGATGCTCTGTCTGGAAGCATTCTTTTCTCCCCGTAAGTTTAGTTTCTTGAATTTTTATTATATATTTTATTATATGTGATTTCTGGATAAGTTTACAAATGATCAGCAAAACTCTGCTAATCTCTTGAATGTATACTTACCGGTAGTCTGAAATTGTGTTTTTTATATTTATTTTTGTTGAGGTAGAGATGTGTTTGAATCTTTTTTCTGTGATTTGCAAATAATGAAATTTCCAGAGCAGTGGTTCTTAACTTTCCGATGCTGTCGTGCCACTAAAATTGGCAAGTAAAATAACAAAATAAATAAAACAGACTCCTGGAACATATGACTGACTGAAGTTAACTCTGGCAGATAGGCAAAAATTTGCCGTGGCGCGGCGATTGGATCTTAGTTCTTCAGCACAACCAAGTAGTTTTTCACTTAATAATAGCAAAACCTCCAAAATAGTCGACGAATCACAAAACATAATCAAAAAAATTGCTTACAATTGTGTGAAACTGGTATATTTTGGTGAAAATTGTGCAGGGATCACACTTTCACTCTCTATTTTGTATATGCTTGTGATTTGTATCGGTAGTATGATTTCTCACTGCTTGTTGTTAATAAGGAAGAAATTTTTTGATAGTTTCCATACCATGTAATACAACGCTTTATAATTGTAACATAAAATAGACATGAAAAACATTTTTGGATCTTAATCAATCTTTGAAACTGGATCTCCTTGGATCTGCCACATTCCAAGTGAAAAGCTCCAAATTACTTTATGGCAATTCATTTTCATGCTTACCTTATTTTTTATATACACCATGACTTCATGTTTCACAGACCAAAATTTCCACCCGACAAGCATGATATGACAATGGGACATAACATTGGGATTCCTGATGATGCAATGACTGATCCAGTGTTAATGTATCTAAAGCATGATGATGATAAAGTTGCTAATACAAAAACTAGCATCGGGAGTAAATCCAATACATCTAATAGTTTTCTGCCCCAAAATGTGACTGAGAACATTCCTTCCTCTGCAAATAGAGATTGGATGCCTTATGCCTCAACAAGTAATAGTGCATCTGTTGCTGCTAAAAACTCTCTGCGTATGGTGGGATCGTCTCAATCTAGTCTAATTTCAAGTTTGTCGAATTCATTAACCAGTTTTCCTAATTCTTCCAACCCCAACAGCACTTTAAAACGTCAAAACCCTCCTTGGGAATCTTCTTTACCTTTGTCAGTCGAGAGCACTCACTATAGCGCTGATGCTTTGCCCTTTTCTGAACCTGGTACTTCTGCTAAAACTGTCACCAGTATTGTTACTGGACAATTGCCTGTTTCGGAAGGGGCCAAAAATTTGCCATCCTCACCGCTGAAGAAAAATAATAATAATGTTATTCCTAATAAAAAAGCACCTGATAAGCAAGGAAGTTTTGGTGTTAACAGAAGAAAAAGTAGTACTGAAAAATCCAAACCTGCAGGTAAAACAAAAAAAATGTCTTCATATGATGAGGATTTTGGTTTCGAATCTGATGATGATGCAGAACCTACAATTCGCTTGAGCAAACCCGCAGCAAAGACAAAACTAGCTAAAACTAATAACAAGCATCCGAACAAACTAGATGCTAATCTTATTTCACCAAAAGCTCGAGCTGCAAATGCTTTAGTTGGAACTGATTTGAAAAATCAGATGGAGCATCTAAAAAAACTTCATGAACAACAGGAAATGCTTTTGAAAATTCAACAATTTCAAGCACAACACAGTGGTGCAGCACCTGTATCTATTGCTCGCAGCTTGCAACTAAATATGAACACTCAAGCCGCAGCTACAAAATCTCAATCCGTAAGCCTATTCAACAAACAACCACCTTTGCCGGCAAAAGATAAGCAAGCTGTGAATCAACCAATGGTTCCTGCGTTGCCGCAACCAAAGCTGCCTACAATTTCTCAATCTGTCACATCTAGCAAACGTCCGTCATTAGATTTTTCTTTCCCGTTAACCGCAGCGCCCAAACAACAATTTAATATAACAAAAGGAAATTACCAACAAAGGAAGACAAATACCTGGAGTATCTCATATCTCTTCATCTTCGTCAGCAGCATCTACCACTCTATCGTATGATCTTCCAACGTTTACAACAACTGTGAGTCAGGCGTTACCACATTTTCTTAATTTTCTAACATCACCAGCAACCTGTGCTGGACCCGTACTGGGGCATACTCCGTATTCCGTAAATCCATCTTCAAAGCATCAACATACAAATAAAGTTTCTACTTCTCTACCAGTGTCTGATGTCAGTATGTCTAAACACTCATCGTTAATACAAACTTCCAACAAAGCAGAAAATCATTCAGTTTCAACATCAACCTCTGTGAGCAGTCATTCATTACCGTACACTCCATTGACTTCATCCTCAGCACTTACAAGCATAGCAAATTCATCTGGTCTGCATCAACAGAGCATTCCTCTTTTTTATCCGCCAGTAAGATCTATGCCAGATGACAAGACTGTAATGGGTTCAGAAATACCTTCCAACCTTACTCTACCCTTCAGTGCATCGTTACCTCACAAGAATCTCCCTTCATCTACGCCTGCAACATTTGCCATAGACAGTAAAACAAAAACACATGAAACAATTTCTGATTTGTTGCAACGACCCAAACAAATTTTACCGCAAAGTCGACCGCAACCTTTCGATAACCGTCATTTTGATTTTAACTGGCTCCACCGTGAACCTAATAATAGCGTGCCTGATGATTACAAAACACCAGAATCTGGGAAACCGGTTATAACTACTATATCCAAAGAATCACCTTTGCAAAAAACATCCTCTTCTACTCAGCCAATCATTATTACATCATTGGTTACAGCACCTACAATGACAATTTCTAAATCTGTTACAAATCTTCCTCAAGAAGAAGGCACTGTGACACTGAAGCAAAGTATACATACTGTTCACCACGTAGATATTCCAAAAACAATCTCAACCGGGCATGCTGCTCCTACTTCTGTGAGCAAAGATATCAGTACACCAGTTGTTCATGAGACAAAACACCTTAACCTCAAAAAGCACAGGATACTAGAGGGTTATCCTCATTCTACTGACAATTTTAAACCAATTCACAGCACTCCCAGCACCAAACATCAAAATGGTATTTCTACAACTGTAGCTCACAGTGTTCTTGATAAACAACGGAGATATTCGAAAGAACACAGTAGCAAAAAAGTTACACATAGAGTTTTTCACCATGTCACTGACAACAAATCCAGCATTACTACACAAAGCAAACATCCAAGCACAAACTTAACTGAAGCAGCAGCCAGCGATAAAGGTTTGCCTACAGGACAGAGAAGGATTTCATTAGAAGCTGATAAATCCACAGCCAGTATTGAAAAACCTGATAAAAAAGAGGATGATCAAGCTGGTAGTATGTTATCACTGTTCAATTCTTTACTGCAAGAAGCCTCAGAGTCAGCAGCAGACAGTCTGAAAAATAAAGCCGAGAGTAGTGAAGGGATAAGTCCGGTTAAACAACAAAAACCCGTCTTTAGCACGGCACAAAGGTCACGAAATGCAGATAAGTCATTGCCAGTAGTGGCATCAATAAACAAAACATCAACAATGCCAGTTGCTGTCACTACATGTTTTACAACTGTTGTGCAACCAGTGCCTTCTGTTAAAAAGATTCCGAAAAAGAATAGACCTGCTGCCACTGTACCTTTCAAAAGAAGACCTTATCCTGCAATTGATGATCATGAAGCTATTAACTTGACTACAAGTAGTAATACTTTGCCAATTACGACATCTGTGTCTAAACCCAAGCCTAGTTTGGTGAAGACTGTAGCGCCTATAAATCCGGTTATTCCATCTGCATTTTCTGTGACTTCTTTAACTACTACCAGTATCAGATCAAAACCTCCAACCACATCTACAACACCTATAAATCTGGTTATTCCATCTGCATTATCTGTGGCTTCTTCAACTACTACCAGCATCGTAACAAAACCTCCAACCATATCTACAATACCCAGCGTTACAGCCACGGTCGTAGCACAAGCAATATCATCCACAAAACCTTCCAATTCTTCTATAACTACGACAACGACAACCAGTGTTTCAGTTCCTGTTCTAAGAACAGAGACTAGTTCCCCCAAAGGAACCCTCTGCTGTTCCAAAGCTGCGAATAACTATGTTTCGTTCTTCGAAAGGTCAGGTCATTCACCAAGCATCAATGGTAGGTTCACCAGCTAATGAAGACTCAATGGATTCAGATCATACGAGTCGCAAAAAACACAAGAAAAAGAAGAAAAGAAAGAAAAGAAAGAGATTGTCTTCATCTGATTACGACTCATCAGTATCATCTTTGACCTCAATGTCATCTGTCGAGCCGAGCATTAAATTGAATCAAATTGCCAACAAATTTGAAGAAATTGCGAGCAAACTTATTGAAAAAACAATTGAGCAACCACCACCTCCTAGCCACTCTGCACCAATCATAAAAATTGCCCCGATTGTAGATTCACCCAAACCGCCACAAAAACGTAAAAGAACAAAAGCAAACACCGTGGAAGTTGCAGACAAGAAGAAGTCTGCAAAACTTGTCAAAGTTGCTAAGACAGCTGTCAAAAAGAAGTCTGATACAAAATCAGAGGAACCCATCGCAAGATATCAACCAAAGTCTGTCCTCAATGCAACCTCGAGCTCTCCTGGCATGTCATCAACGACTAAAGTTCCCGTAACTCTTCCATCTACATATCAACGGGCACCCGGTAAATTGCCATTGTATCTCAATACATCTGATTCAAAATCGGCTACGGTGCCTACCATACAACTTGTAGCACGAAACACAAAACTTTTGGAAACTGTCGTCGATACTAAATCAGTACAGTCTAAAATTGTCAACTCCAAACCATCCGCAACTCGAACTACTAAATCTTTGCCAACACAGTTATTAACCAATGCAGGAGTTCAATACATCATACCAAACAGTCGGGGACAGCAACGTATTCTTCTGCCAAATGTATCAGGTCTCATTTCTGTGCCAATGTCATTTGCAACTCCTGTGGTAGGTCGACCTATAACATCCAGCCTTTTTCCAATTTCGTTATCAACTCTGCCTAGCAGCAAATCGATTCCGATAGTCACTGATATTACTGTGTCATCATCGAAATCCATTGTCAAAAAAGTTGAAACAAAAGTACGAAATTCAAAGTCTCCATTGAAGTTTTCCTCAGCATCTGCCACAAAACCTTTAGAAGCAGTTAGTTCACTGTCAGAACAGGCTGTTCAATCTGGCACTGTAACAAGGACTTTAGTCTTACCAAGAGTTACTACCAAAGTGACGCCTTCCATCTTGCCTATTTCGATGAGCATGAATAGTTTTCAGGTTAGAATGTTATTTTGTATATATCTTGCTCTACTTTATATCCCTAACCTTTTTAGATAAAATTCTTTATTTGCCCTTCATTGGTGATTTGCATGAGTGGTGGTTGGCGATATTGTTAAGCTGTATTCTCAGCTTTCCTCTCCCGCAGGATAAAAACTAAATTCTATCATATCCTAATCCTGTTACTATTTTCAGGAATTCATTTAATAATTACTGAAGTCGGTATGTAATTGAAACTTTACAAAATAAAAGACTTAGGAAGCTAAGGATTGAATTTTTGATGTGACAGCATTATGTTTTATGACTAATTATAACTGCAAGCTTTCTTAGTTGGGATTGATTTTTATAGAATGACATTGTATAACAAATGTATAACCCCTACAAATATCTGTTGTACGGTAGATGGGATCTAGTAATTGATGCAAATAAAGGGATATTTCCAGATGTTAAAATAAAGTTTTGTCTATGCAACTACATTGTACTCTCGCCATTTTCGACTTTCGTATTTTACAAATAAATCCTGACAATTTTGTATTAAAAATATTCATTTCGCTACTATGTTTAATATTAAAGAACTACTTCATCACAAGTTTAGTGCGTCGGAGGCCGTCAAGAGCATTTTTAAACAGTTGCAAAAGAAATTTATGAACATTCTCGGATACTCGCATTAATGTAAAATTTGCTTATCAGAGAGTATTTGAAGAATCTCTTGAAGGTTTTCGCATATCGGGGAAAGTAAGGCTCTCATACTCTCTTGTTATTTGTATCCTTGTATTTTGTGTGCTTGGTTACAATTGATTGGATGTATACTAGAATATGTATGCTTCTCCATTTTTACACTAAATCATTTAAACCAATACTGTATATTTTTCCTTCCAGTCAACCTTTTCAAAACTTATCAGCAGTCAAAATCCTGTTCCTCAATATGTTCCTCCTAGTCCACCTGATCATCTGGAGATTGATCCGAATGAAAATAAACATTTTCAGTGTATGGAATGTAAAGATACATTTATGTTTAATGACAGCTTGGAAGATCATTATGACAGGAGGTGTATTTTAATCAAGGTGAGACCGCACTGGCAGAATGTCAGCTACTTTGCTACTAAAACACCTGAAGAAATTGAGTCTGATAAGAAAGAAAATTTATTAAATGGACAATATTTTATCATGTATGTATTTCTTGTAGTGGATAGAAATTCATTTTAGCAGTCTAGCACTAATAAAACTGTAAAAAAGGCTTGAATACATCAATACTGCTATGAAATATAAATGTTGCGAGCAGGGATGTCCAAAGGGAATAAGATTTTCGCAAATAAACATGCAATATACTAAAATTCTTGATTTTAGATATATTTCAGAATAGAGAGATATGAAAATATGCCACTTTTATTGAATGAATCTGGACACAATCAACAGAAACATATTTGTTTAGTCTTTCAAAATTGACATAGGTAGTGTCTGGGAATGAGGCAAATTGTGTACTTACTATAATTAAATTTTTTTTTTGATTTGCTGTGATTTTTCTTTAAAAAATTCAGAATGCTGCTCTTCATAAAAATATGGCTCAATTTAGAATGCACCGGTATTCGGTATTCCATGTTCGAAATTATTTTTTAGAATGTATTCAAAATACCGGTAGTTAAATATTCAGTTTTGACCATCCCTGGAACTTGATGATTTTGAAACTTTTATCTATTTGACATAACATGAGATGAATATTTCGGACAATCCGAAGAAAAACTAGATTCTATTACCCTGGGTGAGACTAGAGTGCAATATTTGATTACTGCACACTTTCTTTTTATTTTCATAAAAGTAATGCAAGAGTCGTCAAAAACGATATCAAATTCAGTTTTAGTGTTTTGGGATTTGAATACACATCTTCGGGATACCATGCATAATTTCAAAAAGTTTTTTTCTGTTTGATTTTTGTTGACAGACATGAATCATAATTGGACCACACCTCAGTAATGAGTTTTGGGGAGGTTGACAAAATCTTGTTTTTTTTTATATCAACGCATTTCTCTCTCTTTTCCACAGGTCCGTTGTATGCAGTGCAACCAAAACCTTGTTTTTCTCAATAAATGCAAGTTATTGTTGCATGCTCGCCAGCACAGCGATAAAGGGAATGGAATGCAGTTTAACAATGCGCATATTTCTCCATTACCACTTTCAATGTGCAAACCTCGTACTAAGGAAGCATTCTTGAATAAAAGTGCATCGGCTGAGAGAAGAAGATCTTCTATCGCCAGTATCGCTAGCAGTGAAGATGATGCTTCAAGTTTGAATCTCAATATGTCTTCTGCCTCCAGTGATACAGTGATGGTAAATTAATATATCTAATCTGTATAATATATACATATATTCAAATGTAAAATAAATATAATTTTTTTTATTGAGCTTTATAGATATTGTTAACTGGTCAGTAGCTTTTTTGAGAATGAATATGTTTAGGATTAAACCATATTTAAAAATTTATATAATTGATAGAATTTTAGGAAATTATTCCAAGTACTTCTTTTCGAATATATTTTACGACTCAATACTACAGCAAAATCACGAGTTATGTCAAATTCAGCAAAATTAATAATTTTACTGCACTGTTCATCAATTTGCAGTAATCAAAAAATAAAGTTAATCTTGAATAATTTGTCCAGAATATCAAGCTTGCCGTACTTTATACTGCTTTGTCAAAGTGAGCATAGTAAAGTCTCTTACCTAGAAATGTTGAATGTAATTGAATATTTCTCTCCTTTAAGTTAATTTTTTAAAGACAGAAAATTCAGCCAAAACATCCTCAAGACGAAATTTGAGCGTTTATCTTTAATACACCACAACTATTTGAATATAGCAAAGAATTTTATTTGTATTGTGCATAAAAGGGAAGTCAAAAATAAAAATATAACTTTGATCACATCGAGTACCAAAGATCTTATGTGGTTACCTAATCATAGAGGTTTCATTACCCCACAATTACATCCAAGAAGTGGTAGATGGTTTTCCTATCACCCGGGGCAGATACCACTCAAAGCACTTCGCCATAGCGGTTCAGTTCCATTAAGGGTATTTTTTTTTTTTAGAGTGCAGTTGCTGGTTCTACATTTTGTAGTAGCTCTTTGCTCTTAAGCGGTCGTCAGTTGGTTTTTTTTAGGCACTGCTTCCGGTCTTGCTCAGAGTAAATTTTAATGAAAAAAAACACATGATTTCCAATGTCTGTACAATGTTTGAAAGTGTTAGCCCTTAATCAATTCCAATATCTGTCTCATGTAGGGATGTACAGAATGCAATTTCATGACGACAAGTCCTGAAGCTTTGGAAGAACATTTTCAACGACAGACTTCTCCACCATCCCCAGATGCGGTCGGCGGTCCTAAACCTACCTCAACTAATTTCACATGTGATATGTGCAGTTTAACAGTGCCAAACCAATGTAGTTTCAATGCACACATGAGAATGCATAAGAGATCTTCACCACATACATGTCCAGAATGTGGGAAAACCTTCGATAATGAAGGGTGAGTATTTTTTTATACTATAAATATTGACATCATGCAACACAATTGGAAAATTATTGAAAACATGTTTTGTTTTACAAAATCAGTGTCTTGTGCTTGATAAATAGAATTTTTTATTGGGGAATTTTAATGCTAATAACTTAAGTATCCTATTAGCCTCTACAGACTTCAGCCCTAATACTTGGAATTGTTGAATGTTTTTGCAAATAATATAGCTAGATGACTATGTCTGACCATTTTTATATTTTTTGATCAAATATTCCAATAATAAAAATATCATAATTCTTCAGCAAACAAACGAGTGTTAATTTGTACTATCTAGTATACGATATCTCTGATCTATCATTTTATTGAGCTAGAACCATATATGAATCATGACTATTTGGCACAATCCATCAGTGGCCCAAACACGACCAAATGCATTTTGTTGTGTGCCAAATCCAAAATAGCAGCGATTAAAATGAATTTGTTTCATTTATATAATCTCTAGCATTCCACACTAACAAATATCTTTTGTTTAGTTTGAAAGAGCAAGCTTATTCTGACAGCAGGAAAGAGATTGATTTTAATCTTCACTTGAGCATCGAATGTTTCCATCTATCACGTATGTCATGTTATAAATGCAGAATATGCAGCTCTATTTTCAAGAATGCCGAGTTATTGCGAAGGCATTTAGAGGTAATTGTTGTGATTTGTGTGGTGTTTAGGCAGATGATGTTAACTATATATATTCTATATATATATATTAGTGGAAATTTTTGAAATATATATAAATTTGCAACATATTGAGTTGTGAATGTCCAAAATAAATAGAATAATTCACACATTTGCAAATAAACATATTCAGTACTGTATAGTAAAATTCTTGATCCAGAATAGTAACATATGAAACTGAATTGGTAAAAAGACTAGTTTTTGCTCTCCAAATTGATGTACGTTGTTTCACAAAAACAGGGAAGTTATGTACTATATATACTCGACTTACTAGATTCGCAATTGAAATTGTTCTGTCAAATTTTCCTGTATTGCTGCTTTTTATGTGAAGCATGGTTAATTCTAAATCACAGAATGTATTCGATATTTCGTATTTGAAATAAATTTTCGTATTCGGAATAGTAAAATATTCGGTTCTGGCCATCCCTTGAACGAAATTCTTTTATACAAACAACTTGAAAAAATTTTTGTTATAAGCCGGGGTGACTGATGGATCGCATTGCCGAGCCAATCTGTCCATCTGTGTTCTATTCATGAGCAAAGTTGTGGAAACTTACACATCTATTTCTATCGATTTGAATATTGAATCTGAAATTGGAATCCTATTTCCCAATCAGAAAAAATTTGTCAAAGGTTTTGTTAAGTATGAGTCACTGATGGATCGAGCTGACTCATACTTGACAAAACATGTTTGGACAACCAATTTCTCTCTGGGATGAACTTTTACAATATTTAATTCTTGTGCAGGTACGTCATCTGCAAACATTCTACAAGTGTCGAGACTGTCCGATGGCTTTCAAAACTCAAGAAAACATTGCAAGTCACCAGAGATCGGCTCACGGTGTCGTCGCAGTTACTAAAACAATTCATAAATGTCCCTTCTGCGATACAGTGTTCACCGATAACAGTCCCACACAGCAACTCTTCTTACTGCAAAAACATTTTGAAGGCCACATCAATCATCCATCTATTAATATAACTGCTTATAAGGTATGCAATAATAACGATATCACACACCCATTTCTTGGTCATGGAAATGTTTAGTTTTTTGACAGGAACAGCTTTGTTAAATCGATGATCTTGAAAAGTTGTTATTCCCCGAAAATGATTTTGAAAATTTGTCATTTCGAGAAAATATTTTTCTCCAAAATATTCTGATTTTCACATAGGTGTTTGTTTTAATGAGCCAGTATTTTCAACCCATTTTTGCTGGTATTGATATTCCTAATATATCCATTGGAATACAAATCGCCTAATGTAAAATGAATATTTCATTTACTTTTGACTTGCATTTAGGGCTGTTTAAGATATTCAATTTTAGTCATGATATTCAAATCATAAATTATTCGATTCAATTTCTGCAACAATTTGAAATCAACAAAATGATAATTTTAAATTTTTTTAAAAAAGATTTTTGCGATTTTTTACATAATTTATTATTTGATTAGAAGATGTTTTTGTTTTTTTATCATATAACTTCTGTTTCCGATTATTTGATTTGCCAAAGTTATTTGATTCTGAAGACAGAAGATGTTTGATTTTAGTAACCTCTACATGCAGGGAACAGGGATATTCCAGATAGCTGAAATAGCCCAAACGAATGCAATTAAATAGGCAATAGACAGAATCCCAATATTGGTGTAGGCATGTCATCCTACCATTAAAAATTAAATCTGGGAATTATTTTAGTATGATTCATTATTATATATATATATATATATATACATATTTAAGTGTTTCTTTTGTTTTTGCATTTTTTCTTGAATTAATCTTTTTTTTTTTTCATTTCAGTGTCTGTTTTGCAACAATATATACGAGAGAAAATCATTATTGCGAGAACATTTGAAATCTGCTCATGGAGTCACTGCGACAAACGATACTTGCACTGATGATTTGACGAAAGAAATTACCGAAGCTCAGATGTTGCTTGATATTACAGAGAAAGAGAGTGGAGGTTTGACGATATTTGAATCATATTTATTCACATGATGGGCCCATACTGTGATAATGTCAGCTAGTTTGCTGCTGAGACAATCAAAGGTTGTCACCAGAGGAAAATTTCGCAGATATTTCATGAAACTTCTCTTTCTGAAAGATTAAATTATGTCTTTGAGTGTCAGGAAGTTTAGCGACCAAAATATGAAAAAGCTCTAAATCATCAATATTGCTACGAAATACCACTGTTGATGATTTTCAAGCTTTTTTGTCCATTCAAAAAAAAAAGGAGCATTTTGGACACCAGAATAAAAACAAGATTTTGCCACCTTGGTTGTGGCTAATTGTATTGAATAACATGGCGGTGTTAGCATTGCTAACGCATCTTTTTCACACTGTATTTTAGGTACTATTAAAAAGGGCACTGCAAAGAAAAGACCTGCTAAAATTTCCAGTAAGGAAATGTCAATTTCAAAAGTTAGTACATTTTTTCTACCTTGTTTCAGGTCTTAGCATAATTTGTAGTAATTTTAAATGGGATTGAGGGGGAGCTAAATGTGTTATTTTGCATGTTTTTGTCAAGTGTGAGTCACTGTTGGGTAGTGGCATATGACACTGATAGTTACGACCAGTCAATTTCTAAGTAATAATTCTTATTCGAATCGGGTTGTACTTGTTTTTCCAGTCCCCAGTTTGAGTTTATTGACCAAAAAAAGAAAAATGACAATATAGACTTAGTGCAAGTGATTAAATGCATCGACTCTGTGTGGTTCATCTATGGCTCATGCTCAACAAAAGATATTTTATTTCAAATTCAAATAAGTTTTTTAAAAAGGTTTTAGATCATTAATTTAGAATTAGCAGATCGCTTTGATTAAACGTGCAGTCACTTAGTTCCGAGCATGGTTAGCTTTATTGGGAAGAAAGTCATTTTTACCCTTTGGCCGAGCCTACACGTTATCACACCCTGGGTTGAGTGATGGGCATGGGCACAAAACGGTCTTGCCAAGGCGCAAACCTTAAGTCTTCAACCTGCGATACCAAGATGATAACCACTATGCTATCGTGTCAACCAACATTTCAGATAATCAATTTTTACTGGTATAGGTTTTTTAGCATTTCTGTAGAATTATGTGTATGGCGATTGCAAAACCAATCGAAAATTCATTTTTTATTCAGATTTCTAGAATATCTAGTTATTCAGATACGAACATTCTTTGCCATTAGAAAGTACTACTTCAATATAAAATCCTGTCTCAAGATTACCTGCATATTTTATTTCCAAATAAAGGTGCCAAAGATATTGTCACCAGATAGAAATACGTCAGGTACAACCAGTAATCTCCTCATTGCATCTGGAATTCTTGGAAATATAGATGGGTATGTTCAATCCTTGTTTAAAAGGAATTTATATAATTCTTGGCACGGCAATTAGTTTCAGCTTAAATTGTCAGCATCTTGATTTTCTCATGGTTTCTGAAAGGTTCAAGCTTCAAAATCATCAAGGATGCTATTTTATTTTATTTCTATATCTTCAACAGCGAAGAAGTTCTGTTTAAAGTTGATGGATTGACAGTATTGCGACTGCATTGGTATATTTTGACAGGAATACAAGGGAAGTGATCCTAAAAATGAATTCAATGACTTAAATCATGAGTAGTAACTATTTGAAACAAAACTTTGATTCTGTGTACTTTGATTATTCCATTGCTCTTTTTAGCTATAAATTCTTTTTCTACATTTTTATATACTAGTAGCATTATTTTAAGGGGTGCTAATTATCAAAAGAATATTCTAGAATGTCCACTATACAAAGTTTCTTTTTAATTTAGAAAATCACTTTAAAGATTTTTTGGTTTGATTCTAAAATAAAGTTTAAAGTTTATTGTTTTTCACAGATCTGGCAAAAAGAACTCTGCATCAGGAAAACTATCCACCACATCACCAGCAATGATGAAAAGTGCTCGGCAACCTGTAAAACTGCGATTGAAAGGTCGAGTATATACTTAAGATTAGGATTTTCTGTTTTCTATTTACTCGCAGGCAGACATGGCCAAAATGTCTTTAATAGTTTTGGAAATGAAGATATTCGTTATAGCAAAATTCTATCTTTTAGATATATTTCCGAATACAGCAGTATGAAATTTTTTTATATTGTATAAATTAGAACAAATTCAATAGAAAAAAACATTTTTCGATCACTGATCATTTGTCACTGATGGATCGCGCCTTGAGATTCTGTGAATGCACCTCAATCACAAATTTCGTTTTGTCAAGCATGAGTCGCTGATGGATCACACCTCAAGCTTCTGCTAACGTATTTCATTCAAACTGAGTTGTCCTTCTATCATGCATGAGTAACAGATGGAACACGCATCTCCAACAGTAACTCATACTCAACAAAATATACTTTGACAAATTTTTTTTAATAAATATGCACCATGTCATCATGCCAGGCATATTTGCTGGCTAACATCTGAAAATTCCTGTCTACCAAGCTCTTCACAGAATTTTTCAATAGTCATTGATTTTATTTGATAACAGGAATGACATCGCATTCAAACAGTGATATATCTTCTGCTACTTCATCAAATAGTATATCGGCCAGTAGCTTGAAATCAATTACCGATGATTTAACAAATATGCCAGCGACTATTATAAGGGATGGAAAGAAAGTTTATCCATGTGGACAATGCAACAAAGTATGTATTCATCTGTATGTGACGTCGGATACTAAATTGCTCTATGGGCTTTGAAGTCTAAAAACATTTTGCCCCTGAAATGGCAAATTTTACTGTTCTTAAAAATATTGTTTTCTCTCAATTCTTGATCTTTTTTGAACAAAGTATTCAGTTTGGATTCATCAACTGTTCGAAAATTTTGTTATTTTTTTATAGCCACCCTTTGGGGTGGATCAACCTGACTGAGGCCCTGCCCCTATACCTCACCCACTTATATGGGGGAACAGGGTTAGTTAGATATCAACTTTCCAGTTCACCCAAGATTTTACACTCTGGGTTGAGTGATGGACATGGGTTAATGACCCTGTTTTGCCGGGCTTCGAACCTGAGATCTTCAACCGACGATGCCAACATCATAACCACCTATCATGTCATTTATTAAATAAATTTATAAATGTTGAACTCAAAAATTTGGTGTTCATCATTATTTTTGTGAAAAATAGTGTGGGTTTGTTTTTATGACTCAAATTTAGCATATATTACGATTTATCTGCAGAATTAGCCTCTGATAAATGGAAAAAATATTAATTTCTATTCAGATTATAAAATCCCTAGCTTCAAAGTAAGATTCTAACTATAATTTTTAAAACAGATAGTTTTTTCAACTAATTTTTGTACATTACATTATTCGTCACAGGAATTGCCATCTGCAAGTGCAAGAATGAATCACGTCAAATTAAAACATAAAGGAATAAGAACGTTATATTGTTGTCCATATTGTGCCGTCGATGAAATCAAGTTCGCAAAACGAATATCATTAAAGAAACATCTGAAAAAGGTATGTATGCTTTTGTTTTAGTTTTGTTATGGGTACAATCGGAGGGTGAAATAAGGTCACTATACACACGAAATTGTCTTACCTATTTTGTTTCTGGTGACAAAACACGTCTGCAAAGCTTCGCATTAATTAAATTCACTTGCCTACAAAGCACAAGAGTATGCAATGAAACAAGCGCTCTCCGTTAGCTTGTAAACTAACCATTCAGTTGCTTTGGGAAATGTAAAGAAATGCACTCACAGGGTTGCTCTAGCCGCCTAAAACGCAAGGTAAAATAAAACAAGCCTAGAAAAGACATTGCAGCTCATGCAACGGTGTGTTCTGGCCTTCATTGGTGATTACATAGAGTTGGTTTCTCATGAATAGGGTGGAATAATCTTGTTTTCCTTTGATTAACTCCTGTGACCATCTCAAATTATACTTTCATTTTTATAGTTTTTGAACACTTTTAGTAAATTACACTCTCGTTTCAAGACAAATCTTTCACTTGGCTTATTGAAAGTACAATTTGATCCTGATGCATTGTTACATTTTTGTAAAGTAGCTTCTAACCAACATTGATACATACATAGTTAATATAATTTTGTTTTAACACTCTCGATTCACTGATAATGACTAGTAGGATATTGTACATCATAGAGCTGGGCGGCATTAGGTATATTTTCTACCGGCATACTGCTGCCGTAATGCCTGTATGCCAAGCCATTTTCTGTTATCAAAGAGCATGATATTGTGTCATTTTGAAGAGCAATGTGGGGCGCAGCCTCGTTAAAAAAGTCCGACACATACCTTTAAATGCGGGTGGGGTGTCGTTTCATGGCATTACAAATGTTCAATCGAGGCATATCAGCATGTGTAAGTGGACTAAACACTCGTTATTTCGTTACTTGACACGAGAATGCATCAACTCGGTAACCCTTTTAGCCGGTATGTCATGAAATACCGGTATCACACCAAACCGACATTGTGAAGATGAAAACTCATTACCGATATCTACCGTTTTACCGATATGCCGCCCAGCTCTAGTACATCATGAGTTTCATCATTGTCAGGCATTTTCATTTTCTTAGAAAATTGCTCTCTAAATATATATTGATTGTCGAACGCAAACTTGGCCTCGATTGAACCCAATTGTCATATTGGTCTCATATCACTTATTATTTCATGACAAAAAAAAATTATTTTCATTTGTCTTGTAGAAATTCAATTCATACAAAATGTTTTACATAAAAAAAAGTAAAAGTCATTTTTGGTACTTCATGTGCAATGATAAACGGTAACGAGCACTTGCTTAGTTTTGACTTTAACCAATTTTTATTATATGCACTTTATCTAAACAAAGAAGTATTAACGTTGCTGCATTTTGTCAACAATAAACAGTGAAACTATCTGTGATTGTATTCTGCAACAAAATGGGGGTTTTGTCAATAGGCTTGGTAACCCCATCAACACCCAGTAATAACAATAATGTACAAACAGGCATTTGTAAAGCTTGAGTCACTAATAGATCGTGCCGTCCAGGTGGCTCATGCTTGACAAAATGAAATTTCTGATAGAGAAATAAAAAAGTGGAAATTGTGTCTATTTTTCCAATTTTTCCATTGTTTTGACCGATATTAGGTACATGGTATAGAAGAAATGAAAAAGCAGGATGTTCGCACGGAGTATGTAAAAATACCTGTTGGACAGAGATTCGATCCATCAACATTTAATTCAAACAGAGAAGATTCACAAAATCCAACTGCAACTCGAACACAACGTAAGTACAAGCACGTTTTGGTGTTTTATTCTATATATGTCATTTTCTATATATATGTTTGGTTTTTTGAAGAGTGTAAAACACTCTCATGTTCAAAACACAAAACTGTATAAAAATGCTGAAATTTTAAATGTGTATGTTTAGCATTTATTGGAACTTTTGCCCTATTAGGTATTGTTACTCTCATCACTGTTGGTAAAACATTGATAGAATACGGGATGGTCAGGTTTATTTCAGTTTGCTGCTATAATACTGTGACGATTCACCCGAAAAAAATATTTTGGCTATAATTCCTATTGTTTTATTTGTGCATTTATGGATCATCAGTCCAAGGTATGATCCAGTTTAGATTAATGGGGATTTTAGGGGTGAAGATTCCTTAGTTATCGTTCATGCATTTATGCAGCCTTTTGCACACTAGTGGTTTCTGGATCCTTCTCATGTATGATGTGTCTCTTGCTCTGAACGTATTTGGATAAAACAAATTAAAGCTTTACACATTAGAATTTTATATAAATTGTGAATCTTACATCTCCATCCTCAGCGAATTTGGGGGACGCAAGGTGATTAGGTGATTTCTTCGCAACGACTGATATTATTCTATTACGTTAATATCTTCTAGTGAATTAGCTTCAAAAAATTCAAGGCATTTCAAGAAATTTCACAGAGATTTCCCTTTTTGTTGCTAAGTTACAGAAATACCTAGCGAACGTAAACAAGTGCGAAAGAAGATAACATCTATCGGCAGAAAAACAAGTGATGAAAAAGTGGATAGAAGAGTAGTTCGACAAGCCAGAAGAAACGTCGAAAATGGAAGTCCATACCTTGAAAATTCTGACGAAGAAGTTGAAAAAATTACAAAGAATTATGTAGAGGTTAGTGACTTTATTTGTCACGAAAAAAAAATATTGTGAATGTTTATTTGAAGGTTACCTCAGCTTGTTATTAGCATATTCAAATTGTGTGTGGTGGAGTTTTGTTTGTACAAATTTCAAAATCGGTGAATTTTGAGCATATTTCGCTGTGAAATCCTGTTTTATGTCTATAATGACTGAATTTTACCAGAGGGTGACCAGATAAGCGCCGGTAGTTCATTCGAAATTAGTTTATGGATATTTTAAAATTTCAAGTATATATATATATAAATAAATATATATGAATTACTTAGTGCATACTCGGACCCCTGTAAACTTAATTCACGATTATTGCTCATTTTTCAGAAAAAAATGGTAAGATTATGAAACAAAGTTATCTGAAAAAAAAAATCTTAAATTTATTTTAATGACGAATATGAGTTAAATTCCTTTGAAATATTAATAATTTTCCAGTTTACAAATTTATTAATTCTTTATTCATTTGTTCACTCAGGATACTTACAAAAGTGAATCAGAATCACCGGATTTTTCATTGCTCAGATTTCCTAATGTTTATGTTTGTGCCAAATGCGGTTACCAATCAAAAGACAGACTTGAATTCCAGGTATTAACCACTACACTCATAATTGCTTATTGGAAGTAGTTCATTTTTAAACTCAAATTAACAAATTATGTTTTGCCAATGTTGGACATCTCCACCTCCCGTACCACAAGGTGGCAGAATCTTGTTTTATTTTTAAAAACCAAAACAGCTTCAAACTCATCAACACTGCTATTTCATCAAGTATTTTGATTTTGGAACATTTTTCACAGCTTGGTTGCTGCCAGACATTCGAAAAGGGCATTTTAATTTTAATCCTCTAGCAAGAAATATATCATGAAATATTGCCCAATTGCTAAATTATCCTATGGTGGAAGCCATTTTCATCTTGTATGGTATACGATTACCTGAGATTCTGCCATTCCACTCAACCATCTGTGGATATTGCAAGCTTGATGTCCCATTCATGACCAGTTTTGGATCATTAAATTGGAAAGAAAAAGCAGAAATTGAACAAAATGTCTTCATAAGAATAAAATCTATTTTTTATTGGGGGTATGATTTAAAGGGCTTTACAATTTTCACAATACTGAAGACGCTGATGCATGAGAAATCCTATGTACTATTCTCTTGCGTTTTTTGATTTATGTTTTTCTTTTATGTAGAGTCACATCGTCGAGCACAGAGAAGAAGCAGAACTTGATCCAACAATGTTCAGTACAATGCAACAATGTACGGAGTGTGGATTATGTTTTGCATCTGTTGCATCTCATGCTAAACATTTATTTATTAAACATAAGGTAGAAGCTTTTGACTTTTTAGGGACGATTTAATAGTGCAATTTATTGTTGAGCCATGGGGATGCAATCCGTCTAAGACATTCCAATAAGAATTTTTTTTGTCAATTTATTCAGTGGGTACGATAACCTAGTGGTTATCATGTTGGCCTTACATATTGAAGATCTCCGGCCTTGGCAGGTCAGGCTTGCTAATCTATGCCCATCAAGACCCAGGGTGTAATAACTTGGTTCAGCTTTGCCAAAGCGAAAGGTCAATATACTTCCAACAATAATAACCCAGTTCGCCCATAGGTGTGTGCTTGCACAAGCCCTTGCTCGAGTCGATACACTCAAGGTTAAATCTTTCAATAATTCGATGAGTTTCGATTCCAAATGATGTGATGCAATATTCCAGTGGCTGGTACTTAAAGAAAACATATTTTCTGTCCAAATAGAATTGACCACATGTGATCTGATCGTTTGATTGATTCAGAAAAATTAATTTCAAGTTGTACCTTAAAATTTCAAAATATAGTATTATATTAGTTTTCAAAAAAATTACCGTAGGCCTTATGATTTATTCGAAGATATTTCTCTTGATCTATTGACTTCTTTTCTGTGTCTAGAAATAAAACAAGATTTTGTATTCTAAGCTAATCATGTTTTATTTAAATATATTCACAGATTAAAAGAATAAATCTTCTCAAGTTATACGATCAGCGGTTAAGAGCAGAAGGAAGTTCAGATGCAAAAACAGAAGAATCTTCATCTGCTGGTAAAAAACATCGATGTACAGTTTGTTTTAAACGATTTGATGATGATTCTAAACTCAGGACGCACATGAGAACACATGGGCTTGCTTTTGTTAAATCAAAACATGTATCGTGACAGTGGTGATGACTTCGCTGTGACAAGGACCTCGTTGCTTACCTCATGCTGATGAAATTATGTCATTGATTGTCTGAAAAAATCGATTTTTATTAGGAAGATAGTGCAAAGCGGCTCAGTTTAGTCTAAAAAACATATTTTGTCAAGCACAGCTCACCTTTGCAATGCGATCAATCTGTGACTTGTTTTTGACAAAATAAAATTTCTCATTGAGTTATCTTGTCTTGTATGAAAAATTAAAGAAATATATTTAATCAAATTTATTGAAAAGTCAATAATTTCTTGGTCTGTACAACTCAAGCTGCGGTCGACCTAATTTGGTAGGAAAAAGGTGATCTTGTGTAGAGGTCAGGGCATTCTTTGCGCCACCATATTGTCAACTAGCGTATGAAGTTTAAAATAAGCCAATCACGATATTTTTTAAGAATTTGCAATTCCTTAGTTAAAATAATTGTGGGCCTTGTCGAGTATAACTTATTAATGGAACTTGCCCGATCGCTGGTGGTTGTAAAATGATATATTGATTGATAAAACAGTGCTCGTACTTTATTTTTTGCACTTTGATGTGTAGCAGTTTCATAATGAATTTTAAAATTATACAGTAAGGTCGGTAAACGTATACAGGCAAAATTTGATTTTCTGAAATCTCAAAACATAATCCTGTTGAATACATTGAATGATAAATTATTTTGACAACGTAGCATAGTTTTCATGGCAACACGAAAAAGAGCTGCTGTTTTATTTTCAAATTAGTGGTGCTGTCGAAATAGATTTTTCATGGTGTCAAATAATATATAATGTTCTTGCAGGAACTAAAACTTTATTTTTGCCAATAACTAATATGTTCCAGAATTTTTTTATATGTTTGAAATTAGTGCTACGTGGATGTAAATATTGAAAAGCAAGCAAATTAAATTCTCATATATTTTGGAACATATCAACCAACGAAATGAAATTAATGTACATGTATGGAAATAGATATATATTTTTAAAACTATTAGTATACAGAAAAATCCCTTCCTGATTTTTCAACATCCCCTTTTGTTTAAAATACTATTGTGTTTTCGTTTCACATTGATGAAAGTTTATTGTAAGCCTTTGAAAAATTTACATCCTTGTGAAATAAAAAAATATTTATGTTTGTTCTTCCCCGTTATCCTGTTATGCATCTTTATTATTTAACCCCGCGCACAATTATTTAAAATTGCAAAGAGACAGAGACGACAAAGTTTAACTCAAGATATCAAACAGTGTTTTCTAGGCTATCACTATGCTATAACTAGGCTCCAAGGGTAATCAAAATCAACTATAAAAAGTTTTTAATTTTTTTAAGATATACAAAATAGCTGATATTTGACCAGTTGGCTGGTCACCTTGCCTTAGTTGAGGTTAAGACAAAATCTTCACCTCCGATTTTGGACTGCAGGAGAGAAAAATTTATTCATTGTCTGCAATAATAATTGTAGTTCAAATTTCCAATGTAATTTTGTTTCTGAAAAATTTTCATTCAAACCCAC
Source organism: Styela plicata (assembly GCA_963675895.2). NCBI lineage: Eukaryota > Metazoa > Chordata > Ascidiacea > Stolidobranchia > Styelidae > Styela > Styela plicata. The sequence continues at coordinate 15,648,423 of OZ023140.1, forward strand.
TCAATTGAAGATAGAAATTAAGTAGAAAAAATAATGCTGTACTGTGTTGATAAATCCAATCTCTCCATCTAATCAGAGCACAAAATGACGTCGGTAGCTCTGCCGAAACCCATGACCTATATCAAATATTCATTTTGCAAATGCCATTGCAATATTCTACAATGTGCTCTTGAGATTGCTCATCACTAAAATGCATTTCCAAATTTTTATTATTTATCGAATTTAGTAGATTGGATTACTCCCAACTTCCATGTTATTCATTTTAATCAGCGTGAATATGTTTAACGATGTTTCCAGTTGAAATCTCTTCCAGTGGTTGTACTTTTTTCATATCATTAAATATAGGAATTATTTGGAAAAACGTGGGTATTATATATCTCATGCCTGAAAGTCACTGTTTATATAATACCCATGCTTATTCATACTGTAAATCGACATAATAGTGTATGTACAATACTACGATTAATTTATTTTACACTTATCTTTGTTTACACGCACGCACACCTTACTCAACTAGACTATTTTCCTATTTTATAATAAAAACATTACTAAGTCTACTAGGTTAACTACGTTGACTAATGTCACTTCTAAGACTACTTGTGTTTATTGTGTAATTTTTGTAAATAAAAATAGATGGTCATAGCGATATGTGTAACTTTTACAAGGCAAATAATAAAATGAGTTCATAAAAATGTTTGTGTGAGGGTCGATTCTCGCGTGAGGGGCTTTTGGGAAGATTTGTTCAGCATGCTAACAAGAATTAGATTGGGAATTAATTAGAATTAGATCTTATGTCCATACCTATCTACCAGGGATGTCACAAGCGTTGCAGTACTCGGTTCGGCCGAGTACCAAGCATTTGAAAAATGTTCGAGTACCTCAGCCCTTCTCTTCGAATTAAGCAAAAGCTCACACAAAACATCGACATAATCGAATTCTCTCCCGATTTGAATTCCCTATGAATACCAATGCACGAAATCTAAAGACTACAGAACTGGTTTAAAATCTTACACCCTGTATTAGCAAGCAGCAACCGCGGAACTGTTTGTGACGTTACAAATCTTGGACTCGGCTTCGAGCTCCAGCAAAGTGCGGCCTAGGCCGAATCCTAGAAACACCTCTAAATTCGACAGAGTACTCGGATTCGGACTGTTGCATCCCTACTATCTACTACACCGTCTTTGTTATGTCATTTGGTGATTTTTTCTTTTGTTGTGAAACAGTGTTCAAAATGCCTAGTGGGCCCACGCAGTAAAGCGTTTGTAAAATACCTCGGGCTGCGGATTCTGATCGGATGGGCTCCTGATACAGGTTCGGAGTTTCGCTAGAGACCTCGTCGGCAAACGATGCTTCACGAAACCACTATATCGGAAAAGGTAAATAAATATTCGTGAGATATCTTCTTTTTCGCATGCCTTTTTTGATCCGCAGATATACTAGATTTTTTACGAAAATTTATACGCTTTTAAGTACCTGAAAGGGCCTTTGTACGTTTTTGTTAGTGTCACGCGCAAAACGAGGTAGATATTCATATTATTTATTTTGTGTGGCGCTGAAAGTGCGTTGTGATCTGTGAAAGTGATCTGTGTCCTAGGAGGCGACTAAAAGGAAAGGAAAAGATATTTTGTGCTTGAGATACTGTGTAGCTCTGTAAGTTAAATGGGGATCAGTTGGTTCGCTTTTTGACATTAATTGCTTGAATTTTATTTTCAATAAGAAAAATAGATTCGAAGCTGAATTGCAAATTTCAAAGATGTCACACGTGATTTGATTATGATCTGCTTCAGTGGATTGGTAACGATAACATTTTTTTTAACATTACGAAGGGCAAATTTGGAAAAGCGAAGAGAAAAGAATAGAATTCATTTGTGATCCAGTTTTATCAAATCTGAATTTCGAATCATTCTGTTTGGCCGAAATTAAATCCCGATAATTACTATATACCTTCCAACTACCATGGAAAAATTCCATGTTGGCAAGCTTGAGGCATAGACAGGTCTTCAACTCTTTGCCAAATCATGGTTGAATATTTTTAGTGTATTAACAATGTGTATAAGCATTTTTCAGGTTTTTAATGGCGATGACAAGGCACTGTATATTCGGAATCGAGCATACCATATACTCTTTCTTTACTAAATACATGAGGCTTCACAGAAATCACCAGAAATAATGTGCTCATTTTGTGTATTTAAATTGTATGCAATCCACCTGAAATCGTTTAACTTCAAAGAGAATTTTCGTCACGCCGTATCGTTGTATTCCTGATTCTCAAAGTCATGTCAAATCAGCTGGCAGAAATTATTCAATCGTATAGCGGAAAACCACTTTTAAAACTTTTGTGTTGAGTATGGGCCACGGACGTATCACGCCTCGGCACCACACTCCAGCCGTAGCCCGTTCTCGGTGAAATAAATTTGATTTAAGTAAAAAATCTGACGAGGTAACGGTTGACAGCACACGTCGTGAGAACAGAGTTAACGAGCAAACAAATCTCCCTTGGGTTGAGTCAAATTTCAGGAATATTCTCTTCCATATGCAGCTCGTTATTGCAGGTATTTGACTGATTATTATATTGCTCAATCGCTCAGGTTTGGTTTGAGGTCAATGAGACGTTTCCGGATTTTGTTACCTAAAGTATGCTTTTGTTTTTATTGAAACTGTATAGTTAGAAAAAGTTTTTTTCCGTCTTGAAATAGATTTTTCAAAAAAGGCTCACTACTAAGAAAGGCCGATAAAATAGCGCATTTTTGTAGTTAGACATGATTATCTAAAAATTAGGTAAATTTACGGCGATGTGCATCGATGGTGGTTACTTACCATACTCAATTTACACCGATATATATTGTTATGATGAGTATGAACCACTGGCGGACTATGTCGCCGAAGAGGATGCCTGTGCCATACCCTGAAGAAAATAAATTGTTCGTAATGTTCGCTTGAGAAACAAACCAGTTACAATTTTTTTGCAAATATAAGTATTGATAGGTATAGGTCCCTCACTGAATGATCGCTCTGCCTGGAATGCGGATCACCATTCATTAACTCATGCTTTGCAAAGTAAAATTTCTAAATGGGAACTCAGTAGACATTGTGCGATGGTCGATCAGCGTTTCTCTGATGTGCAACGTTCTGTCTATTCAAGGGTTTAGACTCTAAAATCTGGATTAGAGTTGCACCAAATGTTTTGGAATTTTCGAGAAGTAAATGCGAAGGAATTTCGAAAATTACTATTTGAACGCTGAAAACTTTGCGCTATCTACAGCTTCCGTCATATATAAACCACACTAAAATATTTGCTAAAATTAGCTTCATTTCAGTGGTATTTTACTCTTCTTCCTACGTTTACTATGTTTATTTCATGGTAGCATACCAGGTCAGCCGAAATGATACGTTTATCCGGAACATGAATGCTTTGTACTTCATATGCATTTTCAAAGAGGAAATCTCAAAAAAAGTCAAGGCCGAAAACAAATATTAATAAAAACAACAATTTATTTTAAACTTCTCATATTTCCATACAATGCTAAGGCAGTTCCGTACTTTTGCTTAGTTTGGAGGAGCATGCCGTCTACCCTCGATTAGTCTGCTGGATAATTGACAACTGCACTCATTAATTAACGTTTATGCGTGATCCGTCGTCTTCAAAGTCAAGTTGTTAAATAAGCAGGCGGAACGTTTCTGAATTGACTTGATTAAACTATTGGTCATTTGCAACCTAATAGCGCAGAGGAATTTATAAAATGAGCATGTTCCATTCATATATTTATCCATTTATATTTTAATGCGGTCGAATATCATTAATATAGCTCACGCTTCGAATCAATTCTAAATGTTTTACACGGACTGAACGCGACTTACAGCCCTACCGAACTATCTACCATTGACCTATCCTTGTCTTAACAGACTTTATAATGGTAATGATAAATTCCTACGAGTTAAAATATTTTGTTGCGATTCGGGAGGTATTTTGGTTTCTGTCACTTTGTTTGAAAATAACTCATAACTATCAGATGATAGCCCCAGTCTAAAAATGAGTATGTTTCACTGATGAATCGGTCCGAATAAGCGCTCTCCATCTGTGACTCAATCTTGGCAAGTTTTCCTTCTGTGTGGTATGCTAATTTCACTTTGTTGGCATTTGGGAATTATGTTTACTGAAACATGCTGGTAATTAAAAACAAATAAGTTGCCTAAAATGGATTTTGGGACTATTGAAATATTATATTATTATTGATTATCATTTCATAAACTAGTAGATGATTTTACCGGTTTCCAGAGCATATATACTACTCATTTTAATTGTGATTCATTCCTTTTTGGGATGTTTTCACTTAAAAGCGCAGTTGTAGTACATCATTTTGTGGCAGTTTTTTTGTTATTGGTCGTTAGTTTAATTTAGGGGGTGCTTCTAGCCTTGTAAAGAGCGAACTTCGATAAAAGAAATAAATCTTATCGCTTTCTCTAAAGAGAATGAGTTTGATGCATGTTGCGTAGTTATGCAGCCCTTTTCCTAAACTACGATATGACATTAAAATGGGCAGAAAATTACCAAAAAAGAACAGTAGTGGATATTCACCCGTTTCCTGATCTGCGTGTATAATCGTGATCCTTTATTTTCACTAATTTGTTCTGTACGATATGCTTGAGCCTTGGATGTGCGCAGCATAAGTCTTCAAATAGCGAGTTATTACCACCAGCAAAAGAGAATAAGTTTCAAAACTCTGTGAGAACGATGATATATGATATGAACGATAGCATATCATAAATAGGATTGAAGCGAAATAAATATTTACAATCGCAACATTTCACGATAAGCGATGTGCGAATATACGAGTGGAGTAATTTACATATTTATTGTAAAATTGTAAAAGGCATTTCCATTTTAACGTTTTTTCGGGATTTTTAACGTTCGTTATTGCGTTTTGTTCTGCCATTTAGCTTGGGTGTTCTGAATAAATATATCTTCATCTATTTATAATACCGTCCATAGCCACCGTAATACGAAGAAACGCTGCTTTTATTGTTATTATAACTTTCCACCTGGTTTTGCTTCAATTCTGTCAAAGTGTGATCAATGTGTTATCAAAAGATAATTAATTCACAAATTGGTTTATTATCATATCAACGTATTATATCGCATACAGAGTATAGATCCTTTGATACGGAGCTAAGTCTAGAACTTTCTCAGTGCGATAGCGCGAAAAATCTATTCCTAATCAACCTAGCTATAGTTTTCCTAACGGTTGTTTGATTATGGCGGATATTTACGACGCGGCCCGTTGTTTGAGCACAGCAGCAAACATTTCTGACCCAAATCATCAGGCTATGTAACCTAGATTGATTCAGTAATTTCTGTGCAATGGAGTAGGTAGGTAGAGCTACTCGAATTCACATGTAAGGGATCGTAGGATATATATATATTGAAGTATTTTCATTATATAAGCATCATCTACATAGAACAGTATTATATTATATATTTATCGACCGAGTAATTTGCAGAATAGCCATTTAAGCAGCATAAAAAGAGTAAACTAGTCGGCATTTTTTAGATATCTTCTGTTATGTATGAAACACCGATGGCACCTCAAAGGTATTAATGCAACCAAAATGTTGCCAAAACTATACTAAATATTCCCTCAACATCGTTATTCCGGGGTATGGCTTAGTGACTTGGCCATAGTCTTTATTTAAATGTATGCTTTGATTACAGATTCGTTTATGACCAGTGACTGATGGCGTACATAAACTTTTTTACTGAAATTTCTGAGCAGGACTAGAAGCAGTCCATAAGAGGAACCAACTAACGGTCACTTAATATCAAAAAACCTACTATAATTTACAGTTACAGCTAACATATTAAAGTTGGTATAGTTAGTAAAAAAAATAGCAAAAGCTTTTTGAAATGACCAGCGAGTACATTTGTGAATTTTATTTAGATCAACATAAGTTCTTCAGACTAAATAATACCTCTGTACTCGTACCGTAAATGAGATAAACAGCAAATATTCATGGATATATTTTCGTTTTATATTGGGATTTATTGTTCTTTTTTTAACCTCTGAAACCACTGCCCTGTAGGTAGGACTGGAAAAAGCCGAACCGTGTGCAATACAAATCGGATTCCGATAACTTCTCATATAATCGTCTCGAATATGATCGAATCACTAATTCTGTCTAAATAACAGATGCCCCATTTCCGCCATTGTTATTTGCTCATGGCAGAGTTAACGTGGGACTAACAACTTATCCTTATAAGTAAACAAAAGGTTTGTTTGCTTTCATATGTATGATAAACATAATATCGGTCACAAATATGTACACTTAGAGACAATATTTATATATTCTGATTCGAAATTTTTTCAACGTTCGAAGTTTCATTGGCTGATTCCCAAAATAATCTAACCTTTGTGTATGTTTTGAAAATTATGGGCAACTGTTTAATCAACTCGGAGATCTTGGGTTCGAGTCCCGGCGAGCCCGACTTGTTAATCCATGCCCACCACTTAACCCAGTGTGTACCAACTTGGCCAGGCCGAACCGGAAAGATCATATTTTCTAGCAGCTCGTACAAGGGTTGGTGAGGGTGATCCGGGGAGTGATTATAAAAATGTTTTAAAGATGTATCGATAACGAAAATGTAAAACCAGTGTCTCGTCAGAAATTTTATTTTACCAAACATGGGTCCAATTAACATATCCCTTAAAACGTATTTTCAATTGAATGGGATATATTAATGCACCCAAAAAATGTTAAGGCATTCTTGAACTGAAATATTATTTTTTTTGATTTTTGCTGGATTTGTAATTGTATGTATTAATGAGTCACACGTTATTAGATCTTTCATTTTTAATTGCGTGATGCGACAATTCCTTAGCTTTCTCTGTCGCTAATTTTGTTTTGTCAACTATGTGCCACAAACGGACCGCGAGCCATCACAAGCCCTACTTTACAAAACGTGTTTTCGACAATCCTTTTCTAACCGGGATACTAATCCAGATAGGATAGGATTTCATTTTTATCATACCGAGAGGAAAATCGAGAATACGCTTTTATCATGTGGCGAACTCTCGTTGAGATTCCAGTTCCATGTCGGAGTTGAGATTTTCGCTTTATCGTTTTCAGATTTTTTCGCGCGTGGACATGGTTATGGCCAAGAATGTCGCAACCGGCATGTTTTTTAGGCACTTTTTGTAGTGGATCCCACTGACCAAGACCCTGCACCAAACTCACCATGTTATTTCACCTTGGGTTGAGTGGTGGGCATGGATTAACGAACCGGTGCCCGAACCGGAGATATTCAACCTGCGATGCCAACACGTTAATCACCAGGCCACCGCGCCTGTGTCCAGCATATTCAAATATTTTTGGTTTCATTTTGTTAAAATATGATACTTCTACTTCCGGTTGCAAGTTTTTGTTTACATGACTGATTCGAATTATTCGTGCTTCGAATCCAAATTTCAAATTTATATATGTCCAATCCTAGTTTTGAATATAATTATTATTTTAGTGTATATTGTCGTAATATACAACGTCGGTGGTGTCCATCAAAATAACGATTGTCAAACAAAACATTTTGCTTTAAAACCTCGTAAAACTTATTGCTCACTGTTCTCAATGTATTGCAAATTCTGTCCAAATTAGAGATTATGTTCGTGACAAGCATGCGCTATAGAGGGACCACGCTCCAACCGTAAATATCGACGAAACAAGCTTTATCAAGCATAGGTCACCGGCGGATCGCCGATTGAACTGGAATATTTTTTAGGTGCTCCAGAAAGTTATACTCTTGCGCTTTTAAGTTCGGCGCATGACCAGATTTACTTTTCTCTTGCATTTTAACCACATATACATGAGTAGGCGTTACTCGTTAGGACTAGTTTTCTTTAACAACCCAAAGAATAAATATTCTTTTTTTCTTCTATGGCCACTATTAGCAGTAGATCACCCTGACCAAGGACCTGTCCGGTTGGTATTAGCCTACCCGATTCATTGCTACCTGTGTAGAGGAGCGGACATGGATCAACGAGCCGGACTGTAGCTTCAGTGAGAGTAGAAATCCCTATTGAAAAGTTCATTCTGTCAAGTACAAGCTACGGATGGACCGCGCCTCGCGGTCCATCAGTAACTCATACTCGACAAAACATGTTCGGAAAAAAATCTGACTGGCGAAAATGGTAGTTTCGTTCAACTGTTTCACGTGTGTTGATGATTGAGGAAATAAAAAGGAGATCAACAAGTCAATTATATATTGTTTGGTATTGTTCCAGTCAGAAAAAAAATTGTAAAAAGGTTTTGTCAAGTATGGGTTGCTGATGGATTGCATCGATGAGACCCGGTCCATCTGTGACCCATGCTTGACAAATTTTTGATTGATGTTGTTACTCTCGATGATATAAATCGTAGATCATTAGTACATTGTACTAATCCAAATAGAAATTTAATTTAATCAAGTTTGGAGCACTATCCATGTAGGACCCGATTATTTGATTCGACGATAAGTGTGCTATTCATACTCGGTGACACCCGATTCGGCAAACGTATCCAAATCACTTCAGGATTCTTAATGACTCGGTTTTCCCGAACCATAGTTGTATATCTTTTATGGAGTTAAATGATTCTTCTAGTGCTAGATAGTTCCAAAGGCTTTTAATACAATATTTTGCCTCACTGTGATTCAATATTATGTCTATTTTTCCATTGTATAGCATTGCATATAGGGAGTTAATGGGCGAAGCCAAGGGGCAAAATCTAGAACTAGTTTGCATATGTTTTATATATGAAGTAGTAGATGTGCTCTGTATGCAAAAGCCTTGTTTGTGAATGAGTTCGTGCGAGTAATTGGTAATTCTGGAATGATGGCGGCTTGCAACAGGCGTACCTTGTGCTCAGCAAAATCTCTATCTGGATTATTTTGTGGAGTTGTTATGGGATTCCTTATGGGAAGTATTCACCTTGCTATTATGAATTCGCAGTATGTATACAACCAGTTTGGGAATCCACCGAATCCATGCTTTCCAGTTGCACTCCAACCTCGTTTTTATGTTGCCGACGAAGCTTTACAGAATAATTTATCTCCCGGTGAATATTCTGACGAAAAGAAAGAACTACGATACGATGGTAACGATAATGAATACGAGAATCAAATCGAAGACGATGATGACGATATAAACGGACTTCTACAAGGCGGAAAAATAGACAAAATATACGAAATTGATTTATCTCGGGTCGAATTTCCAAAGCGACCAAACAGAGTTGAATCTCCTCGATTTGGATCGCCTGGGAAAACATCTCGAAGAAAAACGAGTAGACTTCAGGATGAAAAACAATCGAAACTTATACAAACTTTTAACGTCGATTCCGTTGATTTAAATACACAAAAAAAATTCTTGTACGTTGGAGTAATGACGGCAGGTAAATATGTAGCAACAAGAGGAAAAGCTATACTGGACACATGGGGTCCAAAAGTTAACGGGAAAGTAGAATTATTCGTCGGAGAAACTGCAGTACTCAACGGCGTGCAAAATGAAAAGTCTTTAAATGTTGTTCGACTCAAGCGAGTTGACGACAATGCATATCCTCCTCAGAAGAAATCATTTATGATGTTGAAGCACATGTATGATCAATATATAAACGGATATGAATGGTTTATGAGAGCTGATGATGATGCTTATGTAAAACCTGATAAACTTGAAAACTTTCTTCGTAAATTGAACAGCACTGAACCTCTTTTTCTTGGACAAACCGGACTTGGAAACGAAGAGGTAAGATTACATTTACCATTGTAGGGTATTTTGCTAATTAGTGTTTTGCGGAAGCGAATTATGGATAACTCGGCAGTAACTGTCATTAACACAAAATTTAGGGTAAACCAAGTGGTGTGTTATTTATATTCTATCAATTAGAAAAGCTACATAAAACATATCCCCTAATCACAGCTATGAAGACTTAAAAAAAAAAAAAAACTTGAATCTTTTCAACGTCGGTTTTAAAAGTCAATGGTCGAGATATTTCTATTGTTCGAAAACAGATCCATCTGTCAAGTTTTACGTTTCCTTGTCATTAAGTCAATAATAAAACACATTTAAAAGGTAACCTGCATTTGACGAGAAACTTTGTAAAAAATACTAACATTCTGATCAAACAGACCGTGCATTGTAACCATCGCGGCGAAAACCTAAATTCTTCTATTGTAGTAAATTTGTGGGTTAGCTATTGTCTCAAGCTTTGTTCCATATTTAGCTTACGGTGGATAAATTCTAATTTCTAGTAAGGCCTAAATTTGAAGTTTTAGTTTTGTCGAGAATGAACCACCGACGGACCGCGTCTCAGCGGCGCGATCCATCAGTATCCCATACTCAACAAAATGATATTTAGTCCATATTTTCGGATTGAGGCAAGACTCGAGGCCGAGTTTTATATTCGTACCATTATTCATACTCAAATGCATTTTCTTTTAATTTTTTAATTAACTTTGTCAAAATAATGATAAACATGTAATGTGAAAATAGGTTGCCACAATGTTTCACAATGCACGCGTCACTGATGAATCGCAGTCACTGTTGAATCGCATGCGGGCATAAACAAAGAACATCTTCCCACCACAGCCATGAGCTCTATCTTTTATACCGTGTTCGATTTGAAATAACTTCCTTTGCAAAGAAAGTAAAATAGTTCTGAACTGAAATTTGCAATTTCATAAACTACTTGTATGTCTAAGAATGGGGTATTTTATTCGGTTATTCGAATCGACCCGAAGCACAAATTATTTGACGTAGTCGTGAATCGTTCATAAAAACAAAAACTTGGTAAACGAAGTGGCCAAAATAGACTGTACTTTGTCGTTAAAATACGAAACTTTTTGCTCTCAGACATGGAGTGTGAATTAAAAATACATAAACTATGAATTATAACTATAAATTTCTTGTTTCTTCATAATGGAGGCAATTTTTAATGGTAAAATGGGATATTCTCGTATTTATATAGAATTAATGATTTGATCAGACTCGAAAAAAATTACATGAATCAGATTCGAATTCTAAATGATTCGGTTTTGCCCAGCCCTAATTACTACATTTTTCAAACGACTTTTAATCCCATGATGGATTTAGAGGAAACGCGGTTTGCCAAGTATTAGTCATCTAGCCGCTGTTCATCAGTGTCTTGTACTTGCAAAATAAAACTTCTTATGAGGGAGGCATGTAAAGCATTGAATTTTTTTCAATTAATTTATTCAATATTTCAAATTGACAAAAATGCCCAACCAGATTAGGGCTGTGAAATTGCCGTAAAACAGATGACATATGGTATGACATATAGGTATTTCTCTAGAATAATATATACCCTTATTAATAATTCTAACTGGCAGCGATTTTTGGAAATTTAATAATTATGTTCTATACAAAGACCCAGAGTTTTAGACTTCGTATGTTTAAAATTTTTGCGTTTCACAACTTGGATTTTTATGAATTATAATATAATTCATAAAAATCCAGGTAGTGAAGAGTGAACATATTACATGTCTGTTATGTTAATTCAATGCTATTTTTTGTGTATATTCATAGACCAAAACAGGATCGACTTATTTTGCCAAGACAATGAGCGGTAATGTTTTCATATGAATCAGTTAAAAATTCAGAGCATAATATCAAAACATCCAGATGCTTAATATATCCTGGCGGAAATTAAATCATAACTAGAACTGTTACACAGTACCACGAAGGCTTTCGCCTGACTATGATAAATACTTTCATCACTGGATCTTCCATGAGTACTCATATATTTTCTAAGAGATATCTCACAGCACACAGATTTCTGGACCGAGATTTTAGCTGACAAACAAAGTTATGCAAAAATCAAATTTCGCCTTTCATGATATTAAATCAGACCATGCATACTACCGCTATAATCCGAAGAAATCACATATACACTATGGACTGGTGTATCAGTATCAAAGCCTATATTTACACTCTTTTTGATCTATCTAAAGATATATGTATGGGTCATTCATGGGACAGACAAGGTTCGGTGTCTTGAGATTATTTTTGGTTCTTTCATCTGCAGACTATGTCAAATCAGTATGGAAGTCCATCTTTACACTCTTTTAGATCTACCCAATGATATATGTATGGGCCATACCAGGATGCTGACATGTTGATATTATAAAAAATTTTTAGATGAATGGATCAAGTATAGAATAACTGCTACATATCTTTCTATGTTTTTATGGGTATATGGAACCCATGTACGGGCCATGCATTTTGCTGATATGACTACGAATAACTATACTTAAGCCATTTTTGTATCAGAAATGTCGAATCAATCTTAAAATTTATCCTGACCCGTTTTTCAACGGTGAAATTGTTTTTGGCCTGTTTATCTCAGGTCTTTTTTAAATCAGTGTCAAATGCCATCTTTACACTCTTTTTGATCTATCTAATGATATATGTATGGCTCATATGTGGGGCAGAATAGATATGGTTTCTTGAAAATATTTTTTGGGTTATTCAACTCACGACTGTGCCAAATCTGTAACAAATCACATCTCTATACCTCTTTTTGCTCTATCCAATGATATATGTGAGGCCCATGCATGGGACAGATAAGGTATGGAGTCTTAAAATTGTATTTGAATTATCCATCCTAGGGATGTGCCAAATCATCAGTAAAGCCCACCTTTACACTTTTTGTCTATTCAATGATATATACATGTGCCATGCATGGAACAGACAAGGTATTTTATTTTGAAATTATATTTGGTTCAATCAACTCAGGACTGTGTCGAATCAACACCAAGGCCGTATTTGCATTCTTTCTGGTCTATCCAATGATATATGTATGGGCCATGCATGAAACAGACAAGCTTTGGTGTCTTGAGATTATTTTGGTGCATTCACCTCCGGACTATGTCAAATCAGTTTGAAAGTCCATCTTTACACTGTTTTAGATCTACCCAATGATATATTACTAGACCTTGCAGCTTTGATGCTAGAGCCAGAAACTGTCTGGCAATGATCTCTCACGCACCATGTGGTCATGACGTCATTCAATGTGATTTTGACAGACAGTCCATTAGGCCACTTTTAAGTGATTATATCTGAAAAACAGAGCCTTAAGTACGAAAAGTACGCGGCATAAGTTCTTCATTTAATCTTTGACCCTGATTTCACACATGATTCACATTTCGAAAGGTTGCCCTGCAAAAGCGTTATGCATTTCATTATCATCACTTTCAGTACTGCATTTTGATGGAAAATCAAAGATCCCGGAGCAAATAGACTTGAAAGTCTAGATTAAAAATATGAAACAAAGAGTTTCCATCCACACAGACCTTATAACTGTGATTTTAGATCTCTAGATATTGTAGCTTTGATGCTAGAGCCATCTATCATAATAATGAATAAAAAATAATAATAATAAAAAAAAACGTAGAATTTCAATAAGACTTTCGCTGTAGCGAAAGCCTTAATAACGCATTTTTTCTTACAATATTGCTTTGCCATCTGCAAGCATTAAAAATTGTCTTGCATACACAATTGAATTTTTAATAGTAAATGATTGACAATGGAACAAAAAATTGACAATGGAACAAATAGAAAAACATATTATAAAACATAGCCTGTCTTTTAAAACAAGCTAAATCATTTAAATCGAACGCCCAGGGGTTTATCCAAGTGTGTGAATATATACAGTTTGATTTGTAGATCTCAATATAATAAAATCGTTGCGACAATAGGTATTTCATATTTTATACTTATCGCACATCATAGAAGAATTATTTAATAAATTTTGCGTTTTAGATGTTAAGATGATCAAACAACATTAGGGAACAAAAATGGAGCGTTCTCAAAATTACAGGTCTTACTCCTTTATCATTCAATTTCAGAGATTTCTATATGTGCCAACCACGTATAAACTCTTGATCAATTTCGCTGTTCAAACTGTCTCCATCTTTAGCCTATGCTCGACGAATTTACATCATTATTAACATCCAAGCATATAAATTACAGCAGGGTCAATAGCAATTGAATTCACTGAATTTTTTTCATTGTTTTGGAAAACATTAAATATTTTTTCAGAGCAAACATAATTCAATAGTTGAGAACTTTACAAATATCGTGTAAAATGGTCCGATTATGAAACCACTTGATTCGTTGATATTTATCTTATGATAATATTCCAGCCGATACACAGGAATTTATGGAGCCTCGTTTCCCAAATAAACTATCTTACGCAACTCGATTTTTTCGACTACATTCACTCTAAGCACGACCGGAAGCAGCGCTTAGAACCACGACCCAAACGACCACGTGTATATCAAAAACTACTAAAAACTACTACAAAATATATTAGCTGCAACTGCACTCTGAGAACATCCAAACATCCAAAAGAGAATTGAACGGCTATAGTAGATTGCAGTGATTGGTATCTGCCCATGGAGAGGTACAACCATCTACCACTCCATTAAAGTTTTATTCGTATTTTGAAAAAAAAAATAGTCTTAATCAAGGAAGGCAAATAACTTTCTTTGCTGATATCGTTTGTTTGGCGGGTCGAGTAATTTTTGCTTTATTTAAAATGAGCCACAGATGGACCGCGCCTCGACGGCGCGATCCATCAGTGACCCATATTTAACAAAAGATGATTGAGCTATTTTTCTGATCTGAGTTTGCGAAATAATTTATTTTTATTCGGTGGTATAAAACCCAAATCCAGGGTATGGATTTGAATCGAGTACTTTCATTCCTGAACGCATTATTGGAGCGGACAATATCAAAGTCTAATGTTATCGAATGCTATTCGAAAACCGATTTTGATAAACAAAACTCCGTAATGGAAATGAATATGAAAATACAACGAATCTTAAAAGGCTACTTTATGCAAGAACAATTTTATCGAAATTCTTCCGAAAGACAAAATTGAATATTTGAATCTTTCAAATCTGAAATATATTCAAATTGATCTGAGTCTCAGAATTGCAAGCATTCTAAGCCACTAGGTCGAATCAAAGTCGCTTTCTTCAGTTTTTCATGCGGACAGTTGAAAAGAAACCATTCATTGAAAACACACCTGCTAAAATTGCAAGACTCGCATACAAAAAAACAGTGTTATGTTCTGTTGTATCGGCTGACTGACTTTGTTTGTGGCTAGGTTTGCTTTCTGGGGTCAAAAGGGCAACATGAAGCTTTCCGTTGTATTCCAATGAGGACCCGCGGTTCTACCCGGCTAGACATACATACATGAAATAAATGACGCAACTTTAACATAGGAAATGAGTCAAAAAAAGTTAGACATAAAAACAAGCTTCAGCAAACACTTAAGAATATTGTTCATATGTAATTTTTGGGACAGTCGAACATCTTATTTGGCAAAGAATGAGTCTAAGATTGAGAGCGCACTGAAGTGCTGCATTACCGTTTAGGTCTACATAAGATATTAGAATGCAAAAGAAATCTTTGATATTTTTATTTCGACCGATACACAGATTAATAACTTGCCTTGTGAGACGAGTGCTTTTTATTTCGCTTTTTCCTCCTCTTGCATACACACACACACGAACGTACCTAATATTTTATTTATAAAAATGCTGCAAATAGTATTCAAAGCCCGCACTCCTCGTCCGTGAAAAAAATCCAAGATTTTTCCACATTACTGAAAGATGTAAACCTTTCATTTATAGGTTCATTTCCGTGTATGAAATTGTCCTATGGTATATCGGAGCTTTCATGTGTAAATAAATAGTCCCCGAACAACTTTCCGGTTCTTTTCCCAAGTACAATTACTATACTATTATATCAAATCCCGTCCTTCATCAAAACACTTCCTGCGGATAATGTTTTGTTTAAGTATGTGTCACTGACGTCGATTTGTGGCTCATACTTGACAAAACGAATTTTTATGGTAGGTTGTATATATCAAAACTCTTTTGAAATGATATATCCTTATAAAACAGGAAATTATGTGATTCATAGACATCTGTTTGAAAATTCGGTAATTTGACCCAATGGTACGTCATTAAGCATTATAAATAAAAAAGCTTTCTTGGGTTGTTAAATACTTTTTTGAACGAAGAACGAAAATTTTTAGTTTTATTTTGCACATTGTATTATTTCGTTTGGTATTATAATATTTCTTCAATGCAATCGGCTGCGAGATTGTGCCACAAAATAATCCGAAGGAACAATCAAGATAATGTTCACGTTTAGCAAAAGACAATAAAAGCGATATATACACATTGATAAAAGGACATTCTGTTTCGATAACTCACATGATATGTGTGCTCGAAATATAGGCTTCGCGAGTACATCACAGACTGCTAACTAAAGCTGACTGATCATGCTTAACCGACTGAGCCACCAAGCCGGGCGGTTCATAGAATGTTCATAGGAACAAACTTCTTCCGGGCAGTAGTGGATTGAAGTGAAGTATCGGTTCATATAGAAACATTTTATCCAAGAATAAACAACACTTTATTTGAGCCAATGAGAAGCACAAGATATGAATCCTAATGAATAAACATAGGAATTCTAAAATGTATCAATATGATAAACATTCGTGAAGTTTGTATCTTTATTGATACCTTTTTACAAAATTTTACCTATTTTTTAACTCTCAAATGACCTGTCGTACATGCATGATTTGTAAGATCTGACTTTTTTCATATAGCCACTGAATAATGAATGAATAAATATGGGTATTCTAAAATGTATCAATATGATAAGCACAGTGTTAAGATTTATCAAGAGACGGGAGGGAAGTAGCTGTTCTTTTACCATTCATGGAGTTTGTATCTTTATTGATACCTTTTTTTTTACAAAATTCTAGTTATTTTCACACTCTCAAATGACCCGTCATACTTGCATGCATTGTAAGATCTGACTTTATTTTTCATAGCTACTTCTTTGTGTGGATCACCCAACCCAAGGCCCTGTACCAGAAGCCACTCATAGACGTGCATGGTTAGAATTGCTGAAAAAATGGGATACAATGTTTTCCTGTTCGGCTCAGCGTATCCAAGTTATTACACCCTGGATTGAGTAGTGGGTTTAGGTTAAAGAGCGACGGAACTCGAATCCGAGATTTTCAACATGCGATGCCAACATGTTTGACCACCAGGGCATCTGATTTATTTACCTCAACACTTTGCCATTTCTATACCCACTCATTTAACTCGATCGCCATTTTCAACGTCTTGCCAGACACTGTTGGGACAATGGTATAGTGTTGTAGAAAGACAAGAACTTTCCAATATAGTCGAGAATACATAAATTAATGAATCTGGGTCTGAGTGCTGATGTTGGCTCTCAAATATTACATATAACAAATCTTATTTTACCAAATATCAGCCACATCTTCAAACGCTATCCATTCTTTGTTTATATTAGTTAAATCCAGAAACAATGATACGATATTATTTTACTGATTTACAGGAACGTGGAAAATTGACGCTTGATCACGGAGAGAAACTATTGCATGGGAGGACCCGGTATGATTTTCAGTAGGGAAGTAATTCGAAGAATAGCTCCACATATTAAAACT
The DNA here is from genome assembly GCA_963675895.2 of Styela plicata. NCBI lineage: Eukaryota > Metazoa > Chordata > Ascidiacea > Stolidobranchia > Styelidae > Styela > Styela plicata. Next base: position 15,665,961 of record OZ023140.1, read on the forward strand.
TGTCTACGTAATATGTACACCAATCACGAGGACGTTGAAATCAGTCGATGCGTCAGTAAATACGCCGACGTAAAATGCGTATGGTCTTACGAAGTAAGTTTGAAATTGTTTTTACGTATATTAAAATAAATCCTGATAGGATTCATGGGACCAGAATTTATGATTTTTTTTGTTCCTATACAGAAAAACGAAACCCATTTTTTGGCACTCATAGGTGCTAGCCAATATTTTTTTGGAATTTGCCTTAAGCAAGGCTGGGGCAGTGGAAGGGACCATCTAACTGCCATTACAAGAATAAAAAACCTATAGTCCGAAAATGTAGTAACAAAAACTGCACTCCAGTGCCAAAACGTCACAGAAATGACTGAACCACTATCATACATAAAGTGCAGTAGTGATTGTGTCTGTCATGAGCGATGGTAAAACCAACCACCATGTCCTATAGAGCTCACAAAACTACAAACGTATGGGACACAGAAAGATCGCCGCGCCGAGCCGCAGTCCATTTGTGGCTCATACTTGTTGAATTGAAATGAAATATATTCTGAGATTTCATGGATAGCGGTGTTTTTTTTAACGGTAATAAAAATAAATCCATCTATAATAGAAACTAAAATCTGATACACGTAGACTCGCATCTCGTGGTCAAAAAATAATTGTTCTGTTATGTTTTGTCAGGTATGAGACGTTCATTAACTGATCGCGCTGCCCAGGCGCGGTCCATTTACGGTACGGCTCGTGCTTGACAAAATAAAATTTACACTTAATTGGTCGATCTAAAATAAAACGTCTGAACGTTGATTGCAAGAACAACGACAGGATGTGAATAAGATGTCTGCTTCGTCTAAATATTTACTGAGCAACTAAAAACATTCTGTGGGTTTGTTTACTGGAATGTATCAGGACGTTATCTGTAGAAATTAAAATAAGATCTTCGATTTCGAACGAGTAAACATAGTTATTCCAATGTGAATTAGGTATTTGTAATCTTGAAGAATTATTGCACAGTAATTTCAAAATTTGTTTGATTCAAGTTGAAATCCGACCAATTACCAGAAAAAGATTATAGTGTTTAGTTTCTAATGTAAACAAGCTTGTTTACATGTAGTACAAGCTTTATCATGTTGGCATCGCAGGAGATCTCGGATGCGAGTCCCGCCAAGTAGGACTCTTTAACACACGTCCACCACTCGGTACATGATGTAATAGCTTGGATAGACTGAGCTGAACCGAAAAGACCATATCTTCCCAAGAAGTCTAAACTTGTCCGTCAAAAAGTGACCGCTGGTAGAGAGCTCTGGTCAAGGTGATCCACTCCAAGAAGTGACTATAAATAAAACATAAATACCTCAAATTCTGCAAAATACATTGAAAATACTTCATATTATGAAGGTGACATATATTCAATAAATGTAAATTTATAGGCATCTCTGTAATATTTCTACATAAAAAAGGCAGCAGTTACAATCTCAGGGAAAATTTACTCGAAACAAATCAGCACCCAATAGCATAAATCAAAACAGAGAAAATAAGCTATAAGATTGAGGAACCAGCAACTACTCTCTCAGAGGGAACACTTCATACAGGGAAATTCTAAATCTTACGCCTGCAAGACTGAATAGCAGGGGACCAATTTAATTTCATTGCCCAGACCAGGTCATGAGTTCAACGCGTGAGCATGCTTGACGAATTGTACGACAAGGCTTTCTGCGGTGTTCGGTGTTCATCCATAGGATTGAAACTATCGAATCAGCCGACGAATAGGAAATTCATTTTCTTCAAGTATATGCCACATATCAGTGGTCCACACATGAATATTGTTTGACAATTATATATATTTTCTTCCGCCAGTCATCTTTTTATCTATAGTAAGATTAGAGATTAGTGCTAAGCAATTCAGCTCGATCATTTTAATCGCTTCGAAGCATAATTGATTCGAATGCGCCGTTCATTGGTAACAGGAATAAATATTTCAAAGTGAAGAGGAATATACATGTTTTAACAGCAAAATAGAGCAAAAATATTCTCGATTTCGGAGAAATTTACTTTCTTAAGATGATCTGTAAATTCGGGTTCTATATATTATATATAGTACATTCGCACATTAACGTTGATATTCGAGACAATTTTCATAACAAAAGCGTAATATTTGCTGTTGATATAAATTTAGCTATCCAATCTAATTCAAAGATTACGCGAATCCAATTTGAATACCAAATATTTCGGTTTGGTCAGTCACAAAGACGATACAAGCAAATCGCAAGTTCTGTTTTTAACGTATAGCTTGAAAAACACTGGCGATGTTCCCAATATTTTCGGTCCGTGGTTTTGATCGAATATTCCCCTGGGGTATTTACATGGTGGTGTTTCACATTTCGTGTGGAGTCGTACGAACCTTATTTTGGACCAACATCCCTTAGAGAATTTTGAATCGTGTCTGTCTGACTCAAATAAAAGTATAATTATCATCGCATAATCACTAACGCAACATGTAAGGGCCGTAATTAGTAGTTGCTCTTGGGGTGATGACAGCGTGAAAACTGGTGTATTTATATTTCAAGATCATAATCTACTTCTAGACTGAATGAAAAAAATAAAAAATATAAACCAAATTTGTTTTGCAAACGACACATTATACTTGTATCCATTTTCAAAGTACTTTGCTGATTTCCATCAACTTATGTTTCCAGATTGAGGTGCTTTATTTGGTTCATCATTATACGTTGATCTTTGTCGGGACTCGAACCTGCGATGCCAGTATGATAACCACCAATGCCTTTAAAATTCCTATACCGTCTAAACATTATTGAGGCAGATATTCCATTAGGCTGACGAATATTGATATCGATATATCTTAGTTACTTAGTACTGCGGTTCATTTAGCCATGCCCCAAAAAGTAAAATTTCTATAGTTTGCGAAATTTTAAAATATCATTTTCAAATTTGCACACGCAAAACGCAAACCAAACCATATTATATTTTGTTAAGCACGAGCTACAGATGGACCGCGCCTGGTAGCGCGATCCATATATAGTTCATGCTTGACAAAACATAATTACACAATTTACTTTTGACCACAAATATCATTATTGCGTCATTTCAGACACAAGGCTTGTTTCAATCATGCGAATGATTTTTTTTTAGCAAAAACCTCATTTTAGTGGTTAGTGCAATGAACCACGTTGTTTTTCTTTATGTTTTACGGTTGTGGTTCGTTGGATATCCATACCACGATATTTTCTTCAGTCAATCTTCTTTTTGTCCTCGATATTTACCCCAAATCACAACGGTCGGACTATTTTCTAACAGGATTTTGAACAAGATTATCCTTGCTTCCTGTGGCATGGATAAGATATTTCACGCCTTTTTAACTTGCATCTCACAACACAATTCGAATAGATGCAAATTGCTTTGTCTGAGGCGCTTAATATAAAGTGCCAACTGATTGTCCCGTCAAAAAATTGTGCGAATCGATATATTTTTTTTTCTTGGCCAACTGATGTAATGCTCAGTCTGTGCCTCCTATTGGACAAAATTTCTGTATGGTTTGATAACTGTTTTTTTTCATTTTCTTGGCTATTTTGCTCAACCGGTGAAATGAAAATCGATGTTACTTTTTTGGTTTCCATCAGCTGTGTATTATGCATGGCCTGGCACAAATTTATTATTATTAATATTATTATTCCCAACGTAGGTGGATGAATTAAACTGAGCGATTTTCTTAGATAGATTGTTCATGTTTCATAAAATGTTCATGTTTTCGCTTTCATTGTACTTTTCAAATCTGCTCTGCAAGACTTTGTAGAGATTTTCTCATTCAGAAAAAATTCAAATTTCCGTTCAATTTCTAAAAACAAAAGTCGCATCGAACAATAAATTTTTAAAACATATGAATGTCAATTTTAAAAAAGTTCGACAAAAAATAGCACAAAAATAGGCACACAAAACATTTAACGACTACGATATTTGAGTTATCCATCAGTGACTCATACTTGACAAAACGTTTGTTTCGATAACCTATTTCTGATTGGGATAGCTCGCTTACAAAATGACGCACAGGAAATCTTCCGTAGGTTGTTGGTCGTTACTATTGGTTGCGGTTCGCAGCCGGAACGTGATTTCGTAACCTGGCAAAATACAGTACAACAACATTGTTTAAAAAGCACGGATTTTGAGTATGGTTTTTACAGTTCGCTTTTACTTATCAAAAAATATAAATAACTCATGCATATTTTGAAACGTTTCAGTAAAGTTCAATTCATCCATTGCATTATCGGAAAGATAGGATAATTTATTTTGTCAAGCATAAGTCATTGATGGTTCGCCCCTCGACGGCGCGATCCATCAGTGATACATACTTGTAAATACTTATTTGAATAGAAATTTTCTGACTTGGAACTTTATATGTTATTAAATGAATTTGCTGTTTTTTTAATGACATAGTTGAAAAATCAATTTGAACCTTCTATATTACCGTTATGGATTTGTATTCCTCCATTAACTAGACCAGGGGCGTATTTAGAACATTAAAGTGAGGCCGCAAGCAAAAATGTTTGCTAAAAACTAATATTTTTATTGCTCATAAGAGTAAAACGACCGGAGGGGCGACGAAATATATTTTTAAACGCGCTATTTAGGGCTTGAAAATGGTAATTTTGCAATCATTTCTAGCGCGCTACAGGCGCGTGTATTACTTTTCTGATTTTCCACATCTTAGGCCTTAAAACGCTTTTCTATGATATCTTTCGGTCGGCGATGGGAGGCCACGTCACCACCCCCTGAACTGACATAGTTGAAAAATCAATTTAAACCTTCTATATTACCGTTATGGATTAGTATTTCTCCATTAACTAGACCAGTGGCGTATTTAGAACATTAAAGTGAGGCCGCAAGCAAAAATGTTTGCTAAAAACTAATATTTTTATTGCTCATAAGAGTAAAACGGTCGGAGGGGCGACGAAATATATTTTTAAACGCGCTATTTGGGGCTTGAAAATGGTAATTTTGCAATCATTTCTAGCGCGCTACAGGCGCGTGTATTAATTTTCTGATTTTCCACATCTTAGGCCTTAAAACGCTTTTCTGTGATATCTCTTCGGTCGGCGATGGGAGGCCACGTCACCACCCCCTGAACTGGTGTTTAATCAGACAAAATAACAATAACATTGTCAATCAATTGCCACTAATTACATGCCAAGTTTCCACACCGAGCAACGGTGATCCAATAAAATATATATTCGATTAGGTTACTTAGTCGGGACGTTTATTCCTTTTCTTTTAAGAGCTAGGAAGTTTTTTCGATTTTTGGCGAATAAGTTTCAAACGATTTCCTCGGTCGACTGAGCATTCAGATACAGCACATTGAATTTATATCGTGTGTGCTTACGCTGACAACAAAACTACTTGTCAAAACGATTTATAAACGAAAGTGATAGCACAGTGGAATATGAGTCATTTTCGAAACGGGAGTTAAGAGCAAAATTATGATTGTAAAAACCATTCATATGAAAATTTTACAAAAATTGGTTTAAAAAAAAACAGCCTACCATCACCCAAACTGAAATATTTCAACTGGGCATGTTTTGTTGAGCATTGGCCACTGATGAATTGCGCCGCCCAGGTGCGGTCCATCTGTGGCGCATGATTTACAGAATAAAATGTCGTATTAGAAAAGCATCCAACTAATTTTTTACAGATATTCTTAATGATAAATATTGTGATCCAGGGTGCGGTCTATCTATGTCATTGTTGAGGCAAAAAAACGAGAAATGTGGTTTGGCAGCCTATATTCGGTATATCAGCATGTACTCTTTTTAAACTGTACTTTTGAGTATCTTAGTTTTATCTTGCTTATGTTTCCAACTCAAACAAGTAACCACAAAAATTGACGTATTTACTTTTTCAGGTTGTTGATTCTCATTTTTATCTTTTTTCGTCAATGAGTCAATGCCCTAATATCGAAGATTACGACAGCTACAGAACGTGTATTTGAATTTAAATTTCAAAATAGGTTTCAGCGATTATTTTTCATCATCATTGCGGTTTCCAATCATAATCGCTTTCGCGGAATATTCCTTTGGATGTTTGCAAACTAAATATGAATATAAAATCATGTTTGTCAAGTGTGTATCAATATGAACCTAGTCGACTTAGCCAAGCTGTGGCGGGATTCATTTGTGACATATGCTTGATAAAATTCCTATTTCCAACTGATAAAAATGTACACTCAATCCTATTTCTATTCAATGTACAAAATAGAAAACAACCATCCGGTATTTGTATAACGATTTTCCGCCATATAGTGGCCCTTAATTAAAGTCGATCTGTTTTATGTCACCACCTTTTTATTAACTACAGTTAACCATGTCAAAGACAATTGACGGGACGTATGCCAAATGGCTAAAAGCCAATTTTGGAGTGATAAAACGTCACCCGAAGGTCAGTCGTTTGATGATCTAGCACAGTCACATGCACGCGATTTTCGGCTCTCGGCCGTCTACCAGCAAATTGTAGTGTGAACTATGCATGGGCTTGCATTCCTCAATCAGAAATCTCATTTTGCCAAGCATGAGCCACAGATAGACCCATCAGTGCCACATAACTTACAAAAGATGTTTCGACAAAATTGTCTTCGATGTTGGTTACTGGTCAGTAAACACTATACAGGTTTTACATATCTGTGGAATCAATATATTGCAAGGTGTCAAATAAACTTTCTTTCATGCCCCATCGATGTACTTACATATGAACCATAACTTTGGTACACCAGTTCCTCCGCCCAGGCTAGACAGGTTTATCGTTTCTTCAAGCAAAAATGATATTATCCGATAATTTTAAACAGCGTGCTTCAAAGTACAATTTGGCGCCGTTCACCAATAACACTTCCGCCACGCTTCACAAACCTTGCTTCCTATGTTTTCATCAGGGGTAATGATGCAAAAAACCTTTCATGTGTGGCCGACTATAATCCCCTCAGATGTTCTGTTGTAATTGTCACTTGTTGACAAGTGACCACCAGACTGCTTGACTTGATAGAAATCACACTGGTCATGGTTGGTTGAAGACCCTCTGTCAGAATTTTGTGATTTTCGTGATGGAGCATGTATGGTTTGTAGGAAATATCAAATGCTCGGGTGCCGTGTATATGTGTCTCGCGCTTTTTATAAGAAGTTATTCGTACTCATCTGTTACACATGCTGTAAAAAAGACTTCTAACAAAACACTTCAGACATATTTCCCAATCAGAAATTTTATTTTTCAAGCACAAGCCAATATTGGAGCCTCAACAGCTCCATTCATCACTTAGCAAATATTGATTACGCAAAAGATTTTTGACCTGCTCCATAATATACAGTATTCCCAATCAGAAATTTTATATTGCCGAAAAAAAGATGATTTGTCAAAAATTCTGAAGGTGGTCTGTATGCATCAAGTCTCTTACCTAAATACTTGCACGAGGGACGATCCATCTTTGGCATGCATTGTCGCCATACTAGTGTTCCATATAGTTTGATGAAATGTTTTATAACAAAAGTCTTTACAAAACTCTGCGACGAAAAACTGTATAAATAATTGTATTTGTATTTGTGGGCGTGCGTAAGCTCTTCTTCTACATTCCTGTTATTTAGCATTATTTAGCATTTACGGGAACTCGATAAACTTGACAAAGTTTATTTATCTATTCAAGTAACTCATCTTGTGCTATTTTATTCCTTTCATATTCCTTTTTTAGATCCATATCAGTAGACTTTTCTTTTTCAAGTATGCTCCACAAATATAGACCGTTCCTTGGCGGTGCGATCCATTAGCGACCAACCATACCTTTCTCACTTCTATCATGTCTATTTAACGCTAAATATATTGTGGCAATCATACATATACCATCAAAATTCCAATAATATCCATTTCTTCCAGATGAGAGAACTATTCTACGAGCATTACTCAAAAAGACTTGGATACATTGATCCATATGAAGGATCACTCGGCAACAGTCTGAATGACGCAATCACTCTTCATCCTAACAAGAAACCTGAATATCAAAGGAGACTTCATAACTATTTCCTCTCGCTAAAAATGAGATCCTTGCAGGTAAATATATATGCTTGTCTAAAATGTAAGAAGCGAGTTCATTTGAATTCCATTTTGTCCTTCATCTACAGGCCCATAAAAACAGTCTGCCACTTTCTCACATACCCGTGACAAATATTTTTAAAAAATAAGGAAAAAAAGCTCAAAAGTGAGCTATTTTCATTATTGTTCGACCCAGGGCTGTTGGCGAGGCGAGTTGCGATCCATCAATAGTTCATACTTGGCATAGGTCTTACCAGGTAGGTGGTTTCGAATTTCGATAGTATACGATTACTCCAAATGGCCAGTAAATTTACTGTACTTTTGTCGCAGTGTAGGTACTGGGAAAACTGTTCTGTGTAGGTTATTCATAGAGGATAAAATGATTTCAAAACATATCAAGCTTTGAAGATGAATATCATTTCTAACTCTATTTTGATTATATTTTTGTGCAGGCCAAATTAACTCACCTATATCGAGATATAGTTGAAGCCGACAGTAATTTAGGACAGACATCTGACATGGAAGAACTAATGCTTGGAAGTCCTTTGACATTGAACAGATATCGTCCAACAGAAGAGTAAATAAATTTTGAATATATAACCATGTTTTAAATACCATGTAGATCGGCGATTCTCAATATTTTTTAGCCATTTCTCGGTATGAATCACCCTGGCCAAGACACTGTACTATTGTACTCGCCGTGACTCGAACCCGAGACATTCAACCTGCGATGCCAGCATATTAAGCACTAGGCCACATACCGTACGTACCACTACTATATCAGAAACTCCATTTTGTCAAGCATGAGTCGCAGATGAATCGCGTCTCGACGACTTTAGATTTTGCTAACCTATTATCCCGAGCTCCCTTTTTTGCATTTGTTCAGCAAGTCAGTTTTTTTACCTAAACGTGAAGTAAACCCAATAGAATTAATTAAAAATCAATTTTGTGATTCAATTTAATTAGTTATTAAAATGTAGTTCGGTTGTGAATAAGTAAATTTTTGTTGTAACTATCTCAAATAGTTCTTATGAATAAAAAACTTATTAAAAATCAAATCTTTTTTTCCTTTTATAGAAAGGCAGTTATACCGTGGACATTCTTCAGTGATCGTCTTCATCAATTTTCAACAGATACACCACGACGTAACATTCCTTCCTATGTACAAGCTGCTGTTAAAGACATAGTGTTGCAGGTACTGCCCCAAATATCGCTTGCTATGAGTACGATTCAATCTAACAATATGAAGCTGGCAATACAAATAGATCATCTCAATAAATAACCCATGGGTAGAAGTATGACTGGACAATTTTATTCGGTTATTCGAATTGATTCGATGCGTAAATTATTCGAATCATTCGTGAATCATTAGTCAGGAACAAAAACCTGCCAAATTATGGAATTTTCTCTTTTTTTTCAAATTTGACCGAAATCTATTGTATTGTGTCATTAAAGTATGAAAATTCTTGATGTTAGAAATCGAGTGTGAATTGAAAATACGTCTTCAACTCTTTTCGTGCTAATATTAGTAATTCGAGACTATTACTTTCTTAATTTCGTGAGACAGGTTGTAACAGTATAAATGGGTCTTATGTTACTTACACGAAGTTAGTTCGATCTGATTCGAAAAAATTATCCGAATCAGATTCGCTTTCCTAATGATTCGGTTTTGCCTCGGTGCAAGTTAAAATTCTCGTAGTCGTGATCAAAAATTTTATTCTTTCATAAATATTTCACGGGTTGACCGCATCTTCGTGTTGAGACGTGTACAATCGCGCTCCGAAAATAAAATCATCGACTCTATTTTTTCGTCATGATCCTACTCCCGGTATTCACGGTCTTTTTTCTCTCAAGTAGTTATGAATCAAATTTGACTTCTAGTAAACTGAGATCTGCGGGTAGCCTTACACACTTATGTGTACGTACGACCGTCATTTTCTCTGATATACGATAATGTTAAAAAATGGCAACGCATGAAAACTCGACTGTCATCCTAGGCCCTCTGAATATCTTTCCGTAAACTCCATGAGGATTTACAAATTTTTTATAGAGAATCCATAACCTATAAAGAGCCCGATTCTTAGTTTAACCAAATCAAAGAAAAGTGTGGTAAAAAGACGAAAAATTCATTTTGTCATGATTATACATAGGCAAGTTCAATATTTTGACAATAAAAGCTTGGAATTATGCATTGTTTTTATTTCAGATTATGGCGATGATGAACGGAAATTCTAAGGCTAGAGGTCGCGTCATTTCGTTCAAAAGAGTAAATTATGGATACATCAGAATTAACCCATTGTTTGGAAGTGAATATGTTATGGATTTACTACTTCAATACAACCGATATCGTGGCAAAAAAGTTTCGCTACCTGTCAGAAGACATGCTTACTTGCAGCAAACATTTGCGCGAACAGAACTTCACGAAAATGAAGATCTTGGAAATCTAATTCATGCGGTGAATCAAAAATTGCGGGGAGGTTTACTGAATTCTTTTGCTGGGCTGATTCCAAAGCGGCTTAAATCATTACTTGGATTTAGAAGGCAGTCACCGATCAACAACTATGACGCTCAATATAATGACGTCGTGGCTTTCGGTGATGACTACGTCAATTTCAATGACGTCAAAGTCGACAATGTATTATATAGCAAATTCATTAAAACTGGGGATGTTATTTCGGACTTACCAACCGTCAATATTATAATTCCGCTTACGGGAAGATTTTTAACTTTTCAAAGGTTCATGTTAAACTTGGAAAAAGTTGCGTTGTCTCGTAGAAACCCAGTATCAGTTTTAATTATGCTTTTTATGCCGCAAGATTCGAATGCAAGAGTTGATATGAGACTCACTCAAGAACTCATACAAGAATACAAGATAAGGTGAATAAACTACTAAAGTACTAAATACTAAAATCTATTGGGAACTTCTTTTGGCTTGAGTCGCTTTTGAGATGAATCCTTTCCTTGACACGTACTGTATCATGATTGAAATATATAGTAAAGCGTTTCTAGAGGTGCAACGTTTTCATAGTACAATAATCAATAATTTACTTCGTCGTTTGTATCCATAGCTGCGAAGAAACTCATATCTTCAAGTTAAGGAATACTTCGACCTATAGATTAGCGAAAAAAGTTAAGCTCATTCAGATTTTTCTGCCTGGAGGGGCAGTTGTCAGTTATAAATTTTCGGTAGTTATTTCAATCAGTGGTCGCTATAGTTGACCATGCCATTTATAAACGCTGCTTCAAACCTTGCCCAGAATAAATTTTAATTAACAGAGTAATGATAAATTGAACAGAAAAATGATGAAGTCTTTTTATCGCTTTATTTTTACACGGTTCATTGCCGCCAAATATGGGCCTTGAGCAGCGGATTTCAGCAGCAGTCCAGAAATGGACAGAAGAGTCTTTGAAGCTTTAGTTCAATTTCATCCAGTAAAATTACTTTTAAAGGAAGGTGATTTTACAACATTTTTGTTACGGTATGCAGCATTTATTTATATATTTCGTATTATCATTTTCTAGATTCCCAAAGTACGACATACGTTATGTTCCAGTAGCAGGAGAATTTTCAAGAGGTTTGGCTCTAGAAGTAGGAGCTGTAGAATTTTCAGAAGATTCTTTGTTGTTTTTCTGTGACGTTGATGTCATCTTCAACACAAAATTTTTGGATAAATGTCGAAGTAATACTATCAGAGGACAAACGGTTTATTATCCGGTCTTATTCAGTGAGTTCGATCCAAAATTGGGAAAATTTAACACAGACGTTAAAGGAGAAAGGATAAATCATTTTGAAGTGAGTGCGAATTTGAAATTAAAATAATGTTTAACTATTCTCGTATTGTTTAACAGTTTTTTAAACAGTGATTCATGCTGGACAAACTTCTTTTTGGTTTCCAACTTCCTTGTGATTCTGGTAACACACGGATCCATCTTTACACGATAAGTGGACCAAAGGCTAGGCAGTTCGTCACACAACACTCAACCAATCTTCAACTGCATTTAATATCATACAAGGGCAAGATATTTTCTCAAATTGACAGTAAAACAATCAAAGAACCTAACAATAAATGATCATGGCTTGAAATTTGCCAAAGGCGCGCTGAAATTGTTCGTAGATTCAAAACATTTTAAGCATTTAAATGTTCGTCAAAATTTTATTTTGTTGAACATTTGCCACAGAATTCACTAAACTGGAAAATATTTCGTGAAATGTATAGGGTTTTCAAAATTTCCACCAACGTTTTATTTATGTTGGCAACAATCGACAAAATATCTCTTTTTCGCATTAGCACGAACAGTTGAAAGAGGGATCGCTGAGCAGAAACACAGAAATAATTTCTATTTATGAAATACAATTGAATAATTTGAATATTTAGTTTTCAGTATTTGAATAAACAATTTTGTGACAAACGTCAAAGAGTAATATTTAACCGAGTGTAATCGATACGAATACATATTCGTGCAACATTTTTAGAGATCTAATACAGCACACAAATATTAATATCAAACCTATTTTGATTTTAAGATCAATGAAAATGCTGGATATTGGAGAAGTTTTGGATACGGACTTTTATGCGTTTACCAAAGCGATTTTGCTTCTACGGGCGGATTTGATACAAGCATCAAAGGATGGGGCTTCGAGGACGTAGATCTATACGGAAAATTTGTGAAATCAGAGCAAGACGCAGGAGACGCTCCGGAAAATCCAGACGAAAAGGCTCCAACTAACTTAATAACAGCAAAACCGATGAGAGTACAAGAACCTGACTTAATTCACGCACACCATCCTTCACACTGTGACCCAGAACTCACCGTAAAACAATTATCAATGTGTCAAGCATCCCGCGCTACGAGTATAATGTCAATTTCAAAACTTTATAAAAAATGGCGGGAAAGTAATTCTCGCTACAGCGAAAGCGAAAATGATTTTCATTTATTCGACCAACCGGTCGAACACCAAATTATTCATCAAAATCAAAACTTCAAAAATATTGATAATCATAATAATAATTTTAATTATAATAAGAAATTTCAAGAAGTTTATAGAAAAAGGTGATAGCAATTATATTACACGCTTTATAGATTCAATGCTTCTTTTAGCCTTTGGTCAATCATCAGCATAGAAGCCTGAAATAAAAAGATCTTCTCTGACGCCAGCACGACTCTAAGCCTAATTCAATCCCTCCTTGAAAGGTGTTACTTTGTAACGCATGCGTTACTCACGCTTAACCTGTTATTATTAATCTTTTTCGACTGGGTGTACCAACAATCATGAGCTATCATGGATTTGACTCCAATGTCTTAACCAAATCCAGTCAGCAAAGTAAAATGACCAATTAAAATTTGCATGGTATGGTGATGGGCAAGCTCTACAGACGCACGGACCATCTGTGAATCGGTGCTTGGTGAAGCAGAATCTTTGGTTATGAACACCCAGTATTTTCACTGTGACTAAGGTGTACAATGTGACATCTCAGTACATTTAGAGGGTTATAATCAAAGATACCAATATATTTGAATAACATATACTTACGTGTATTCACTGAATCAATTTTAAAATTTTATGCATTCGAATTTTCAATTATCCAAAAGCAAGCACGTTTTTTTCTGAACAATCAAGTTTTCAGCATTTTCAAATATGCATGAAACTAGTTTTCGTGGTAAGTTCAGATTTTTGAGGGATGATGCACCCCGTTGTAGGCATAAGTATACGAAGAGGAAGTAGTAATAGACTAAAATGACTTGTATTGAACAAACGACTACCAAACATACCGCAACTGCACGCAGAGAACTGTACCTCTATAATAGAACCCAGCGAAAGGTAACCATATACCACCATTTTTTGTTTCAGTTCAGTCGCCTCTTGCGACACGCCGAAATATATTGGACGTTAGGCCACAAGCAGTTGAGCGTACCCAATAATATACTATTGGAAAATGATAATATGTAAAATGGCTCAAATCAAGTTATTAAATAAAAAAAAATAAACATTGCGAGTTATTTTACAATGTTTCTCAATTTTTATCTCATTTCTTTGATATCCTTTAGTATTATCTCCTATATTTTTCCTTTTCTCTTTTATCAATTTATACCTAATCATTTCCAAAGGAGCAGCACAATATCATATTTTTATGTTCGTGGTATTTTATTTTTTTTATTTTTTTTTATTCTACGAACTTTTACACAATAAAGCAGAACTTTTGAAGACAAGTGTGTTGAACGGTTTCTAATATTTTACATAAAAATTGCTTGAGAAAAAAATTGAACTAGTACAGAAAAATTGCACTATAATTTTAAATGATGAAGTACTTAAAAAAAATAAAAAAACGAAAAAATCGTCTTTACTTTAATTAGACTGAGTTGCAAAATTTGAAGAAATATGTCGTTTATTAACATATAGTCATCCTAGTGCTTGAATTTAATATTGTATGCCATATGGGAAAAAGCTACAATGGGCATACACTACTTCCTACTAAGTTGTATAAAACGATATTTATAATAGAAATCTTAACCTCAGTTCATTACTACATGGTTTGTTGTATGTTGGTCGATACTTGAATCCGCAATTATTGTTCCACACGTGACTCATACTCGATAAGATACGGAAATGTTTCACCGCATTGCCTCATGTTCCCCCACCTTTGCTAAATAAGTTGACAACGTGCCGTGGAAATATTTTGCACTTTGAACCATAAACCTTAACCCAAATAACATCAGCTGAACCTCTAATTCTAGTAAGGACAGTACTGAACATATTTACAGAAATAATAATGATAAGTATTAGCAAACAACATATATAGATCGTCTTGTGATCAAAATGATATTTTTGCCAGAAGATATTACGATAATGGCGCGCATGGACCAACAGGGGATTAAAAGGAAATGAGGTTTTATCGTCGCTACAGTTGAAACTTTCCAATTTCATTATTCGAGTATTTTATCCTTATAGGTGCGGGTTTACAAATTGTCCTAACGTATTTCCTGAGTGTCGTAAGAGGCGACAAAAAGGAAATAAAAACGCGTTGGATAGGCGGACACTACTCAATGCACTTTATCATAGCAGTGTATTTTTATTTGAGTTCTTTCTCACGCAGCTTAGAGTGTAGTTAGTTGTCGGTACTGCCTTTTGTAGTAACACTTACTAAATGGTCATTAGTTTATTTCTTTCCAGTATTTTTCTGGCATTACCCAAAGTGAATGTCAATAGAAAAGAATCATGAGATAATATATACCTGCAACCACACACATATAATTTTCAAGTTTTCCTTCGTGTTGCAGAGAATGTGACGTTGTATATTCACAACCATGGGATTTCTGTCATTAATAACACACACCGAGAAAGCGTGGAACAAATATATCTCTGATGAATCTCTTTTGCAGCCAATATGGAACTACCTTCGATTGGAGATGGGGGATTTTTGTCGTTCTCCCGTTGTTTCCTGTTGTCATCAGTGTCGGTTTCTACTTTCTTTTAAATATTCCATTTATGATCATGGATATCATGGGTGAAAAATGGCCGAGGGTATATAAATATAAGATTCAACAAAAACCAGTTAAGATGAAGCATATAAAAGAAGGAATTATAGTCACTTTACAAAATCAAGTCCTGTTCGTACTTCCTGCTGCCGTTTATCAATGGGGATTCAGGCCGCCTATACCACTTTTGCATGAAGCCCCTTCGATAACTGAATTTTCATTGGGACTGCTAGGAAATATATTGATATTTGATTTCCAATATTATTGGTGGCACAAACTTCATCACAGCTACAGGTTTTTGTATAAATACGTTCACAAATTGCATCACGAGCACAAATCTCCTTGTTCATGGACGACGCAATATGTCACGGGATTGGAACTAATTGCAGTGGGAATATTTGCAAATGTTAATCCGTTAATACTGAGTCAGCACTTTTTAACTGCACATGTGGCAATTTTATTGAATATCTACATATCAGTGGAGGTAAGTATATGCTTGCCATTTCAGTTCGAAGATTCGAAGCGCAAATTATTCCAATCATACTGAAATCGGTCGTAGGTACAAAAATCTATAAAACGAAGTGCAATTAATATATATATATATGAAATTTAACAGTTGTTCTTTGTCGGCCACAAGAAAAATTCAAAATCTTACCTCCAATGCCCGGGGATTTTTTCGAATTTTCACTCTTTTTATTCTTTCATTTTTCAGCAACTTGTTAGGATATGTTTCTGTTGTGTAAAAACGTCTTATGTGAACAACGTCACGTAATCCCGAAAAATTACCTGTTTTACTACTTCCGACAATGAGTGAAAATACTTTTCATTTAAATACGTTTTCAGAACTATTTTTGAATTCTCCAAAGACCTATTATTATTATTATTATTATCATTTTTTTGCGGGGGGGGGGGGGGGGAGAGTCGAATCATTTCCTATGGCTGTGCGTGAATCTACTAGGCAGGCTTATACCCAACAACCGTTGGTCACGGACCTTTTTAGTGACTGTCTATCTGTTGTATGTCACAGCTACCCACTAAGTGCCTTGCTGAAGAGAACAATCAGTGGTGAAATGATCAAGCATCGAACGGACATGACGATCGCGCTTAACCGACTGAGTCACCGCGCCGGACAGAGGGGAAACCCCCTCAACTTAAACCATTTGTGTCAATTTTATACAAAAACTTCGAAGGAGAGGAAAGATAGTGACGTCAATAGGCGAGAAACAAGAGGAGGCATCGCCCCCTTCTCGAAAAGTTTATGCAAGACATGTTTTGTTAAACATCAGTTGCTAATTTTGCGGACGAGGCACATTTTATCATACTTTACAAAATAAAATTTCCGATTAGGGTAGTTGGCGACTTTTTTGTAGAGGACAGTAATAAATTTTAAACAAACAATAATTTTAATTACAGGCACATACTGGATATGACTTCCCATGGACATTTGGTTCTATTTCACCATTCAACTTATGGGGAGGAGCTCCCAAGCACGACATGCATCATCAAAAACCATTGACTAATTTCCAGCCATTCTTTACTTATTTGGACAATATATTCGGCACAGCTTCTGGTGGTGGTCATTGTGCTTCAAATGACCCTTTGAACAAGCAGAGGGAAATTCTGTCAGCTGATAACAGAATCTAGGTCAAGCTAAGTATTTAATTATGGGTGGAGATGGAGTTGTACTCGTCAATGAAACCTTGTCTCGTTACATAAATTTTTAAACTAAATATGATGAATTAAAAGATAATCTTTATTATTGTATTTCCATTACATATCTTTGCCCAAATTCTTCAAAATACGTTTTATTACGTATAGGTTGTTGATGGATTGTGACGACGAAGTGCGGTTCATCTGTGACTCATTCGTGACGAAAATGAAATTTTTGACTGGGTTGTGCAAAGTGTAAACCAACTCATTTGATCAGTGAATGGCGCGATAATATTAATGCCTTGGGTATGGATAGGATAATGGTGTACGATGATGATAAACAAGATAAGGCAAACATTACGAGACAGCCTACTTTCCATCAAAAGAGCCTATCATCACTTGTCATTTATCGAAAAAATGTTGTTTAATGTTTTCCCATGACCGTAGGTTTATGACTTGGCAATTTGATGCTGAAGAAAATCTGTGTTCATGTTTTCCTAAACCCTTTTCCTCTCAAATCATGTAACAAGCACGAAAAAAATATTCATGCCATTTTAACGAATTTTGTTTGTCCTATATCCAAAGGAATAGACGAAGGTAGGTATAACGCAGGGACCTTTTTAAAATTATTATTTAAACATTATTTTTGGTTGCAAAACGAATTTTAAATTAAAAGCAATTTGGATTATTGACTCAGCAATAATTAGCAGTCAGTCTAACAGTTTGATGTTTATTTATATCAACGGGGGAAAACATTTGATAGCAGCGAAAAAGAATCGTTAATTATTTATCTTAAGTGTTAAACCAAGCTTAAACTTGGAAGTTGGATTCTCGTTAACCAACCACCATAAAATGACAACGAAAAAAAACTTCACATTAGCTTGTTTATAAAAAAATATTTCAAATTTTTATTCCATATTTTTAAATTCTAAACTGATCTCGTAGGGATGCAAAGGGATGCAAAGTAATGATACAAGCCAGCCTTTACATTGCGCAAACATGAAATATAACATTTTCCAATATTTTCACGTCCTTTTTCTAAATTGCTTGAATTCAAAATGATATTGAAACCAAACTTTTTTAATTGTCCACGGTCATAATAAAATGTGGTGGCAATTTCTCGATAAACGACAGAAAGCCGCAACACCACAATAAACATGTGTTAAGCAAGAGTCGTTTTAGACCTTCCATCAAAAAGAATTTTGAGCATGGACGGCGAAATTTTAAACAAAATATTAGTTCAATTTGAGCTCTGTACAAGTCTCTGCTTTCAAGTACGGCCCAGCAGAGACTCACGCACGATGCACAAAAATACGAATTGTCGTGTGCTTTTTCAAAGAATTATACACTACACAGCCTTATTTCGAAATGAATAGGTAGTCAAATATTTGAAAGGCAAGTTGCGTAGACGAAGTCTTTATAGTACTTTACCATTCAGAACGGCAATATACATATGTGTTGAGTGTGGAAGGAGGTTAAAGAAAAGGGGAAGGGACGGGGTTGATTGTGGCCTACTCATTGTGATACTAATACGAATAGGTCTTTTAATCAAATACTAACGCAGACAGCCACTGATAAGTTACAGTTGATACGCTTGATTCTGTACTGAATTTAATACAAAACCGAAGTGGGAGAAGGATTCATATTTAAATTATTCAATAAATACAAAAGATTCAGAAAATTCTAATTGTGAACTCAGCGTGTGATATGTATGGATTGGCATTTGACATGGTTACAAAATAAGTACAAAGTGTTACAATGTGTCTTTGCTAACAGATTAGCGGGACCTCGAGGTTAATTTGTTCTGAAGTATTATGGTTCCAATTCCTGACTGGTTTATCATCAATGGCTTAAGAAAAGCAACGTACTCGCGACAGTGCTGTACTTCAAAACATTAACATGGGCAAATTATAAATCAAATCCATCCGTTGAAAAATCCGTACAACACTTAAACTTATCGTAGTAATCCAAGTAAAAATACCATCCAAAAAATCTATTCTTTTAATGGTTTGAGAGGAAAATATTTGCCCTGCTTCTGGTCACATCGAACAATATAATCCCACAGCAAAAAGAAGGATTCCAAAAGTGTAAAAGACTCCATAAAAACCCAAATCCGTGTGTAAAAAACACCCATCCCCTGAAGGCATATGCATATTTCGATCGGAAAAGTTTTGTCAAAGCATCTTTTATTCAAGCGTGAGTCACTGATGGATTGCGTCGATGAGATGCTTAACGAAATAAAATTTCTGAATGGGATAGACTGTCAGCAAAAAGTAAGTGGAACTTTATCCACTATTACGTTTTGTTTTCCCACCAATTATTCGACGACAACCAAGGATTAGAGTACCGATGAAGCTGGCGGCCGGGTAGGTGTTACGAGCTTCATCCGAGCATTAAAATTTAAGTTCTTGAATCACTTTCCTTCGTCTCATGTGTAAAATAGCCAATATGAGATATAAGCTAACGATTCATGAATATGGTTTTCTGTATAAAGTCGTTTTTTATCATGTTTTAGCTAACGATTCGTGAATATGGTTTTCTGTATAAAGTATTTTTTTTTTAATTTTTTTGAAAACCTACAGGCAAAATATCCCCGCCACGAAGATATGCCGATTTTTTAAACAACAAAAAAACTTTTTTCAATGTGCCTTACATACTCGGCAATTGGTTACATGTTGCATAACTATGTGAATCAACATGTTATCCATATCGAATTTGTGAAATGAGGAATCACTTTACAGCGAAGATCGTTCATCTACGGATTACAATCGCCTCTTAAATTTAATATCTCCCTAGTTCAATTTATCTCTGCAGGAAGAACCTAACCCAACTATTGTTAGCCAAAATATATGGATGCGATCGCATTATCGCAATGCAATTATTACCACTATTATTCACTTGTGCTAGAGGAATAAGTTGTTAGAATAGTTTAGAAGTTTAATATGGCACTAGAAAGCTCCTGGAAATACGTGAGACACTCTTAGTACCGGGTGAAATAGGAGTAATACTGGACTTAGGCTTGAAGTCCCCATTTTAGGATGCTGGATCATCCTGACCAAGGCCCTGTGCCGGCGGCTACTTACAGACCGACCCTATTACACCCTGGGTTGAATGATATGTGGGGCTAAGCAAAAACGAATCATTGGGAACTCGGATTGAATGGGATTAGCTATTATATATTAGCATATAATCAGACTCCAAAGTAATGTATTTTCAAGTACGCTAAGTGCCCACAAGCGAAAATGTTCTTTTTCAATGACAAAATACAATCGATTTTGTCGTTGATTATAAAAAATTTAACTTTATTTAGCAAGTATTTGACCTATGACCGATTCACGATTGATTCATGTCATCAAATTGAATTGCCCAGCCCTGATGATGGGAACTGATTAACGATGTAGGGAGGTAAGCTTTCAAAAACGTTGGCTTCGAAATGTAGAAATACACTGAAGTTCTTGAAAAATTCGAACAATTAAAATTATTACTTCTCGCCACATTTTGGGTAAGTCACACATTTTTGAAAACAATTCAACGTATTACACCTAAAATCTTTCACAAAGGTGAGCTAAGCAATAACTAAAAATGCTGATCGGTGATTTACAATTAGGCGTTTATCGTCTACATTAAGAATTCTTTCCTTTTCTGAATATGCATATCACTGTAACAAAGGCGCAGTACAATTACCGATCTTTCACGGCAACTTTATTCGGTAATATTGAAAAAATTAAATCGAAATTTTGTGACCAATTACGGACTGTTAGATGGAAAGTGCCGTTAGGGCAACAAAGCAATTTGAAGTTTTGGAACTCATTGGAAATGAACATCAATTTACTGAACATTTGTCCCAGTGCTTGAAGCCAACTATTTCATCTACGCCATCGCTGCATTCGCAACTAGCATGGGCGCTCAGTATTCATTTACCTGATAGTTTAGTCATGTAGGGAATGTTTTCCGCTTAGAGTGCAGTTGGTGGCACATTCGGCCTTACCCAGAGCAAACATGTATAAAAAATTAAACAATCTTAGCCTTTAAAATTCGATTTTTTTAAAAAATTTTCGCCCTTTTGGAGCGATTAATGGACTGCTTTATCCTATTATACAATATGTTCGAGATTTTTTACCTGTAGCATCCATGCTTGCGTCATAATTTGACGAGAGAAAATTTTCACCCCCTCATCTCAAGGTTCTAAAACTGGCACTATCGCATACCGGTGTTATATTTCTCACCACAGTAAAATGTATTATTGGTAGAAAAGTATATGGAATGTATCAAAGGAAGAAATTGGTATCATTACTTAAGCTACTGCTTAGTGATACAGTATGTAGTTAGTTCGGAGTTCCTTCAATCGTTGGAGGATATATTTTTTAGGATGTTATATATTAAGGCGATCTTGTGAATAAGTCGAGAAAAGAAAACTAGGGGGAAATGGGCGACGATGGCAACGCGCGTGGACGATGAAATCCATGTCAAGCAATTCAAAGCAAGTTTATCTATTTTTAATTTGTTTTCAGAAGCACTATGCTTACAAAATACTACAAAAGGCGGTGGCTAATTTTATTCCTTGCAACGTTTTTTAACGTCGGTATTGGATTTCAAAAAGTATTTTTCAGTCAGGTTAACGACGTATATGCTGAATATTTCAGAGTGTCGTTGGCACAAGTGGATTGGTTGACAATAGCGAGCTCAGCTTCTGCTTTTGTTGGATGTATTTTAATGGCATGGAGGGCAACTACAGCAGATATTGGATTGAGATGGTGTTCTTTGCTGCAATGTGGAATTATCTGTATCTCATACACTCTATTGGCAATTGCGTGTCTCAGCCGAGAATTCTTCCCTGTAGCCATCGTAGGGCAACTTCTCAGTGGAATACCAGCCAGCGTCGGTATGGTAATAGCCCCACTTGTAGCAGTGACGTGGTTTCCTCCAGAAGAAGTCGGAATCGCAATGGGATTTCATTTATCTGGACTATCCTTTGGTTTTATATTGGGTTTCTTCGTACCTAGTCGCCTTCTCAAATCTGTTACGAACGAGCTGGATGAAGGAACAAGGGTGTATGATACTAAAATATGTACAACATATACATTCACATCGCTGTGTGCGGTATTTTATATGCTATTTGCCATCACATATGTATCACTACAAAATAACCCGCCGCATCCCCCGAGTTTGTCTGAGTTCACCAAACGGAAAATGATGCAGCAACGAAGAATTGAAGAGGTAGGAGACTTGAAACACTCCTTTGTTTTATTTTTTAGGCGAACAGCAAACCTATGGTCTGATAAATGTTTTTGTCTCTTGGCCATTTCGTTTGCACCGGCGTATTCTGGCGATGGTGTGATGTTTACATTGTTTTCCGATTTCATCAGTGGTCGAAGTGTAGTTCTCACTGACACGAGAACCGCTGAGGAGATGAGTGGAATTGCAATGACAATTTTTGCGATCAGCCATTTATTGGGAGGAATAATATGTGGAAAGGTATTGGATTCTACAAAACGTTATAAACGACTGTCGTCTTGTTTTTATTTAATTGACCTCGTTGCTGTTGGGACTACCTCCCTTGGTATATTTTATGGACAATTTTCCGTTGTATGCGTAGGAACTGGATTGTTCGGATTCGGTACTATGACAGCTGTAATATCTATTTTAGAATTAGGTTGTCAGCACATGTTTCCAACAATAGAACTCATGGTATCGTCCTGGTTAATTGCCTGTGGCCAGGGCTCAGCAATTATATTACCATTAATATTCCGACTAATTTTTGAAAAATGCGGTTACATAGTGACAGCTAGTGGACAGTTTGGTCTACTCGCGACGGGATTAGTGATTTTAACCTTCACTCGACCAAAGTATAATAGACTGAAACATAACGCTTCAAATATTTTCAACAGAAGAAAAACTGATCACAAAGAAGAAGTTTTCTTTTCGGCGAGTTGTGAGAAACTTTAGCACTTGAAATGTCTGAATCAAATTCGAGTGTGAAAATTGCGTTTTGCAAATCAAAATCTCAATTCAAGCCCGTTGCTTTGCATTATGAGTTTAATGAAGCAAATTTCGAATATTTTCATCGAATCGAATCTCCAAGAAGAAAATTTCCAATCGAAACTTTTTTAATATGATTCTACATAAGAAAAAAAATCATTCCCCAACGTTTTAGGATACTATATTTCGCATAGCCTACGCAACATAACACAAGAACCTAATAGAATCACAATGATTCTATTTCTAATGATTCCAAAATTTCTTGAAATGTTTGGAGTCGATTTGAATCAATATTGATTTGAATCCATTCAAGTAGAAATTATATAACTTACGCCCCAATGGCACATAAAATAAAGCTAATTTTTGCAATATACATCACGTGTGCGCGTCACCGATGTGCATTTGAATTGTTCTGCAATTCTGAAACGTCTTTATAGGGAACGATAACTGGAGATTGATAAAATATTGTTATGTAGGATAATCACCCTTTAACTTCACAGAGTAGGCCTATAATCAAAATTTGCACAATTTTCCCAAATTATATTTTTGAAATATTTAACATTTGTATTTTTGTCAAAAATGGGCGTCGTAGAGATAACAGTCGACAGTTACGGGCTACGGGTAGGGTGTGTTTTCTCTCCTCTCGCGTGTTGTTTAATTGATAATTGTTAGAATGCGTAATTAGCATAATCAAATTTTATTGAGTTTTACTGAAGATACGTTCTGAATATGTCATCCGCTAGAAGCAAGGATAACGTCGAGAATATATCTGATCAGGAATATGTTGAAATCCCAATTTTGTATAATACCTACCATAAAATGGACGTTATGAATGGTGAAAACTCGGTGCAAAAACTTTTTCAAGTGCAAAAACTTCTTCAAGAGCAAAGATTTCGAAGAGGCTAAAGACACGCCGTATGCATGAATTTTGAACCTCCAAATGGATGCAAGAATAGGAGGAGGACAGGGCGCAAAAAAGGTGAGAATAATCTGCAAGATATTCTTGTATGCTTGTACTCGAATGAGAACCTGCCAACGTTTGTTACGTCCACTTGCAACTTTCCTCTGTTAGACTTGAACAATGTTGACTGCAAGAAGTACCATGAATTAGACACGTACCGCCATCAGAAGAATGAGCTTTGATCTCTCTCATTCATGAGCGGAAAAATCGTGCAGAGTGTCTATCAGGACTAGGGGTGGGCAATTCGAATCGCGTCGAAGCTCAATTGCTTCGAATCAGTCGTAAATCGACCAGCGGAACAAAATTTGCAAAAGGAAGTGGAATTTTCATTTTAACGAAAAAATACAATCGATTTTTGTCAAATTTGACCAAAATCGATTGTATTATGTCATTAAAATGTGAAACTTTTTGTTTTCAGACATGGAGTGTGAACTGAAAATAAGTCTGTTTATGTTAATATTATTAATTCGTATCTATAAGTTTCTCGATTTTCATGATGGAGACAATTCGTAATAGTAAATATGGCATATTTGGTATTGATATAAAATTTATGATTCGATCCGATTCGAAAAAAGTATTGAATCAGATTCGAATTCCAAATGGTTAGGTTTTGCCCAGAGCCTTAGTCAGGGCATATCAGCAAACTTTGACTGAGCAATTCAAAACGTATTCTGTCATCAGTCAGTACTTCAACAGAACTTGTCATGAAATAATGAGCTGTTGCGAGGCTAAACTCTCGACAAATTGCAACTTATCTCCTGACCTTATACCACCAAGTAAGGACAACTCTTCCTAAGCAGTTGAAAATATTTAGACCATTCCCCAAATTCCGACTTACGCCCAGGTTGCTACAGGTAACGACGGTGCGAATCTGTCGTCCAGTGGCTCGCCGGCTCCCGACCCAAGAAGTAGACCAAGGCGAAATCGCTGACACAGACCTGGTTAAGCAAAGAATAAGACAATAGACACTCCACCAGCTACATACACAAGAAGTGGTTGGCAGACTGTCACAAAGAGAAGGAAATGAAAAGCAGCGCCTGTTGGAACACGGAAAAATTATGCGCTATCGTCGGCGAAACAAACTACCGAAGTCTTCATCTCTGGACTGGACAACTCCACAATTTGTGAAGACGTTCTCAAATGTCAAGGCAACATTTACTTAGAAACTCTATTGCCGATTTGAGGGACTTTTGCAGCCAGAACTCCCAAGTGTTGTTTTTCGCAGAAACATTGGCTTATGCACCAAGAGCTTTCACTACTCAATAATATTCACCATGACTACCATAGTCAAGGTTTATCGCCAATGAATTTTGAGTCGCTTGTTCCGTGGTCAGGTCGTCGGTAAGGCGGTGTTGCCTGCGTTTAACGTAAGTCACTTAACACATTTGTGACTTCTGTGAACCTCTCCGACGAAATTGCGGGCGCTGTTTTATCCAATGGAGATAATTTTTGGGAACACGTCCGGTAAACCACCTGTACCGAGTCTGGGAAATCTTCGCGTCCCACAGCTATCGACGGACACTCCGGCGGCGGTTCTCATAAACTGTTCGCCGGGACTACATAACATTACCAATAATCACACTGAGCATGCTCACCTGCTACTTTTCATACTCTTGTCTCGATTATTGAATTTGTGCATTTATGCATAGCTATATATCTAATGGTATCATGGCCATGTATATACAGCAAATAACCAAGGATAAAACTGGGGAAATCGGGAACAGCGGTAATCGCGATTGCCACAATAAGATAGCCCATATCATACCTACTTCAGACAACCAATTCGGTTTCAAACCGTCCCGCGGTACTGACTTTTGTTTTTTCACTCCCAAGCAGATTATTGGATATTACAATGCTAAGTCGTCACCAATTTATGTTGCCTTCCTCGATACATTAAAATTCATTGGAATTTGTTCTGAAAATTAATATCTCGAAAGGTTCCAATGATTTTTCTCGTTTGATCGTTTTTTGGTACCGCAACCAAACTATGACGGTCAAGTGGGGCAACATATTTTGGCGTTATTTTCATGTGGGCAATGGTGTCTGCCAAGGGGGAAATGAGTGGGATTTTCTATGCCTTAGTCATGGACGACCTGTCAGAAATGCTTAATCAGATATCTGTTGGCTGCTCCGTATGAAAAAAAAAAATAACTAACCATGTCATGTATGCTGATGATATTTGCATCCTGGCTCCATCTGTCAAAGGATTAAACTTGTTGTAAAATACTTGGGTTTCATATTAATTAAACAACGATCTTATTGACTCTGATGGCATTGCCGGACAAACCAGATTTCTATACGCAACGTCGTTCTCTATATTGAAAAATGAAGATGGAAGATTTATGGTTATTTTGAAATCAAAGGTATAGGTGGCACAATATAAATGACATAGAAGAAATTGCTAAATTATTTATCAATTTACCTTCTTTACTTATACATACCTGCTTGGTAGTGTAATATACACATGTGGAATTTTTAATCCATATTTAATGCCATTTTTTAATTCTAAATCGATTTATTCCGATGAAAAGTAAGGATACAAGCTGATAGCATTTTCCGTTATTTTCAAATCTTGTTTTTCAAATTGATTGAATTTAAAATTATGTTTGCTCTGAACTGTTGATTTATTCGTCCATGATCACGATAGAATGTGGCAACGAGTTGCTCAATAAATGACAGAAATATGCAGTAACACATTGAATATGTATTGAGCATGAGTCGACGACGCCCTTCCCAATCAGAAATCAGAAAAATTGAGTCAAATCGTCTTCTGTCAAGTATGCGTCGCTGATGGATCACGTCGATGAGACGCGCTTCATCTGTGGCGCATGTTTAACAAACCAACATTTCTGATTGTGTTCCCATCAAAAAAGGTTTGTTGCGCATGAATGATACCCAATGCGATCTCTAATTACTGACAAAACCCATAACCAACTAAATACATAGGACTGACCAATTTTATAATGTAAACTTCCGCCTTCAATCACTTCACACTTCAATCACTCAATCGTAAACTTCCGCCGGTCACCTATATTTAACAAAACATGTTTAGACAATCTTTTTCTGACTGTGATTTTATTGTTACACTATTCCATATTACCTTTGTTAAAAATTTATATTGTCTAGTATGAGCCACAGATGTTATCAATCTTTTTTCTGGCTATGACTGTAAATTTGTAAAGCACGAAAGGGCTTTTTTTGTCAGGTTTGTCCCAACTGTGTCTCATGATTTACTCGTGAATTCCTGGTACTTTTGAAGAAGTTTTTAAAGAATTAAACAATATACTGCCTTCTTTTAAAATGAATTGGTGACAAATATATAAGAGGCAAACCGCGTGTTGCTGTGGAGTGCAGACAAAAGAGACTCATACCAACAATTAAAATGTATGCGTGTATTTATTTAGTGTATAATGGGAGTAAAGAAAGATAGGGAGAAGGAATTGGGACAACTGCGGTTTACTGCTATTGGATCTAATACGAAAAACCATAAATTGAGATTCGCTTTTTTAGGATAGATTGAAATGATTGATATGATGGCTTTTTGCGTAAGGCTGAAGCTTAATTTAAATATTTAACCTACAGTAGTCTTTTCACATTTGTGTTGAAAACTCAAAAGCAAAATATCCCGCGACCATGGCCCGATTCGCATTTTAAGCAATCCGTCCAAACGATTTTTTTTGATTCTTCTACACCAGATTTAGGTTTTTTTTCATATTTCCCATTTCCCAACATGCCGTACAATTTCAAATTGGTTACATATCGCACGGGTAAATGTGGAAACACTATTACTCAATAACAAATTTAGTTGAACTACAGGTTTCAATCACGTATCAAAATGTAATATCTCCCTTTATCGATCTCAGCTCTGCGACAATAATGCTGATAAGTAAACACACCTCAAACTGTTGACCAAAACATATCCGGAGGCACAATGTTGATAACAATAAAAAACTGACTACAAAAATGTGGAGAAAGTAACAAACACGAAAATAATGCGATCGAAAAAAGCTATTTTTATCACCGTTGTTCACTTGCAGAAGAGAGATAAGTTGTTAGATAGGTTAGAAGTTTAGACTTTAAACCAAGTTTGATACGACATGAGTAGCGTCACCGGAAACGTGTGGGATGCACACTTTGTACCGGAGAGGTGATCAGCCGGGCTTCGGTCCGGAGGTCGAGATTAAGAAGTCTCTGAGAACTCGAAAAAAGGAAAAAAGTTTAGAAAATTAGATTTTTCTGGAAATTTGATAATTTAAATCTGAGTATTAAGAAGGCACCTATTTACGTAAGTTAACTTTAAAAGTACGGCCAATTTATAGAATTTTCAAACCATTCGGTGAAAAAATCTTCGCCAAAGGCACGCGAAGCAATGATTTTCCAAAACGATGATCGGTGGTAGTTCTGCTGATATTTGGAAATAAAAACACTAAGTGCAAATAGGTATTTAATGACTTTCCTCGTTAACAGGCTCTGAAGGACCAGTAAATGTGATAAATAAGCAATCTGCAATATATTGGGCAGAACTCAACGAATCAGTTAGAAATTCTCTGAAAAAGCACATATGAAAGTAAATGTGGGGCGAAATAGGGCATTTTCATAAAGGTCAAAGTCCACATCACCAGAATGTTCAACATTATGTGAAGGGGATGATACTTCGTAGAGAAAAGAACAGTAACTCATATAGGAAATATAAAAGAAAGAAGTCTCACTTGGACTTACGAATTAAGATAACCTCGATTAAAATAAGATGACATTTTTTTAATAGCTTTCAGAATTACGATGATTACAGAGAAATACAAACGGCGTTGGATAATATTAATCTTAGCAACGCTGTTTAACGTTGGCATAGGATTTCAAAAAGTATTTTTCAGTCAGGTTAACGACGTATATGCTGATTATTTCAAAGTATCCTTGTCACAAGTGGATTGGTTGACAATTGCAAGCCCAACTTCTGCTTTCGTTGGATGTATTTTAATTGCATGGAGGGCAACTACAGCCGACATTGGATTGAGATGGTGTTCTTTATTGCAATGTGGAATTATCTGTACCTCATACACTCTTTTGGCAATTGCGTGTCTCAGTCGAGACCTTTTTTTCTATAGCCCTAATAGGGCAACTCTTCAGTGGAATAGCAGCCAGCGTCGGTATGGTAATAGCACCACTTGTTGCAGTGACGTGGTTCCCTTCAGAAGAAGTCGGAGTTGCAATGGGAATTCATTTGTCTGGGCTATCCTTTGGTTTTATACTAGGCTTTTTCGTGCCTAGTCGTCTTCTCAAATCTGTTATGAACGAATTGGATGAAGGAACAAAGGTGTATGATACAAAAATATGTACAATATATACATTCACATCGTTGTGTGCAGTATTTTATTTTCTATTTGCCATTACATATGTATCACTACAAAATAACCCACCGCGTCCGCCTAGTTTTTCTGAGATCACCAAACTAAAGATGATGCAGCAACGAAGTATTGAAGATGAAGGAGACTTGAAACATTCCATTGTTCTATTTTTTAAACGAACAGCAAACTTATGGTCTGATAAATGTTTTTGTCTCTTGGCTATATCGTTTGGATTGGCCTTCTCTGCTGATATTGTAATGTTTACATTGTTTTCTGATTTCATCAGTGGTCGAAGTGGAGTTCTCACTGACACAAGAACCTCTGAGGAAATAAGCGGTATTGCAATGACAATTTTTGCGATCAGCCATTTATTTGGAGGAATAGTATGCGGAAAAGTATTGGATTCTACAAAACGCTATAAAATACTGTCCTCTTGTTTTTATTTAATTGACCTCATTGCTGTTGGGACTACCTCCCTTGGTATGTTTTATGCGCAATTTTCCGTAGTATGCATAGGAACTGGATTGTTCGGACTGGGGACCATGACAGCTGTAATATCTATTTTGGAATTAGGTTGTCAGCATATGTTTCCAACAATAGAACTTATGGTATCGTCCTGGTTAATTGCCTGTGGCCAGGGCTCAGCAATTGTATTACCATTGCTATTCCGACTAATTTTTGAAAAATGCGGTTACATAGTGACAGCTAGTGGACAGTCCGGTCTACTCGCGACGGGATTACTGATCTTAATGCTCACGCGACCAAAATATAACAGACTGAAAAATAACACTTCAGCATTTCTCAAACGAAGAAAAAACATTCACAAAGAAGAAGTTCTTATTTTTGCGAGCAGTGAAAAACTTTAACAAGTATACCAGGAGTCGACGACGTCGTTGAGGCTTATATTTGACCGGACAGAAATTCTCATACAGAATCTCGTAACATGCAATGAATATCGATTTACTGTAGACAATACCTTTGGTATAATTAGAAGTCCTCGTAACAACGTTATCTTGTCCAATCACGTTCCAATATGAACGAAACGGCAACAAACAGGGTTTGATTAACTTCGGATCGTTCGAATCGAATCGTTGAGAATTCGAACCCGATTCGAAATGATTCCACGAAAATACCCAATGTTTGGCTTTTCCATTAATTTTTATTCTCATTGTCAAAATTAAGAAATATATACCTAAGAATTCGCTAATATGTTAATAAACAAATTGTTAGAAGCAGTTTGATATCAAGCCACTCTTTATCTTTCAGAAAACAAATAAATAATTCCATTTTATTTCAGAAATTTTGTTTCCATGGCCGATTCACAATTTATTCGAATTGTCTGTGCGAATTGATCGAAATCAAATTACCTTATCCAACTCCCCAGTCCTATCATCCAATAGATCCGTTGATAGATGCTGTTTTTTTTTTTTAATTATCGGAATGTAACGTACAGAATTTTAGAAATATATGGTTATATACAATGACAAATGCTACACTGACCTCCAATATTTCAGATATGTGTCCATGGCAACCAATCTTGCTCACTTCGCTTCAGCATAAAATGGAATTATTAGGTCAAAAACTTTCCCATTGCCGATTTGTTGATTTTGCCAATTTAATTATTATATCTTTTTATTTTATCTACATTGCTACTTATGCTTATGCATCGATGCCTATTGGTGACAATAGTTTTTATCGAAAACAAAAATGTTAGCGGGCCAAATTTTGCACAATATGAAATGTCCATTGGCCCGCGATTCTTGTTCTGTTTTGCGTATTAATTAGTGGGTACAGAATATAACCTTCTGTAAACAAAATATCAGATCTATTCTACGATAATTATGTGATACTTTGAGAAATATATTATTTAGAACGAATGTTGCGATCTAGCCCGCCAATCGATTCCTGCTTCATCCCTTGGCGTATCTGAGCAGATGCATGGTGCCATGGCACCTTCCCGGCGACTGAAAAAAAAAATTCCAAAATGACCTTTTAACATTTCTAAAAAAATGCAGGGAACTTTAAAATTTTTAACGCTATGGCACTCTGTCGCTATTTTAGATGGATTTTATATTAATATACAATATAAGCGCTATTTTCCAGTAACAAATCCCCCCCTCCCTTTCCAAGGTTCTGAATAGGCCACTGACCTTAACCATTACATATTATCGGTAAATGAACGTTGATATTTGCTCTAGTTAGAAGTTTGAATGATATTTTGTTTGGGCTTAAAAATGTGCGGTCTAAGCTAAAACCACTCTTGGTTTTGGAGTTTCGTGTGATTTGGGATGGGTTTTGGCAATTCTGCCCTCATTTCATTAAATTAAAAGAGTCGAAATGTTTGTGTTCATATTCGTTTTACAGCGAAATCATGATGACAATTATCCTCGATTTATCTTTGAGTATGTTCGATTTTGACTAAGATGCCAGAAATTAACTTGCATGTAAAGTATTCCTCAGTAGAGTTCTGGGATTTTACCCAAAGTACTTTTATAAACTTATGTAATACGCAACAGAATTTTGATATATTCAATAGCTTAATTCTTGAAAAATTGGCATAAATCCAGATATTGTTGCGCAATAAACGCAATATAGCAAATCTTTTTATTGTCTATTATAATATGTTCTGTACTACATTTTCAATTTCAAATATTGTTTGAATATTCTTCTCCGAACATTAACGTTACCTATAACTTGCAAAATCCTAGGTCACTACTTGTGAACTTTACGGCTAATATGTGCAATGATGTAAAACTAGTTTATATCCATTTAAAGAATGACCTTAGCTGGAACGCATCCCAAATAGGGTGCAATAATTTTGCAACAAAAACCTTTTAATGTAAATATTTTTGGTTCGCATTAATAATTACATGGGCGAAGGGTGATCATTTGTAGGAGAACAGTTTGATTAGGCGATTGACACTGAACTAATTCCAGAAAGTCGTAATACGCAATGATGAAGTGAAATAATTAATCAACAGGATCTATCGGTAATGTGACGATGGAGTTTTATAAGTGAGAGTGCTTCAAAAATAGAAAAATACGTGTCAACTGTCAAGGTATACATCTCCTACGTAGTGAACATTTGTCTACGTTTTATTCATATTTTGGCTCAAAAGTATATCCTGATGCAATTATTTTTGGCAAACGATTCAAAACGACATAAAGGGTAAACGTTGCACGGCAGTGGCATTGTTAGCCAATTACTCCATGGAGTAAGTTTCTGCCGGGAGTATTTCAATACATTATCACTCTGCACGGCATACTGAGGTCAGTATTATGCCCATGTAACAACAGGTTCGTAGTACAAACCGGTAATTTAATGTTGCGCTAGTACTAACAAAGTGGTATGCAGACTGATGTTAAGACGAGTATTGAGAAATAGTTCGCAAACTTTTCTTTCCTACCTACAGCTCCTTACATTACAAGTATAGTCAGTCACAGTATTTTATTCACTAGATAGTAGACCATACCATGGATTATTGGAAGAGGTAGGATGTCTGGACTGGAATCCGGGGGTTTCGCAGATCTCTTAACAAAAAAAAAGCATCATCAAATTTATTCAGCGGTGTAAGAGGTTTATCTACTACTTGAAAGTGTTGACTAGGCAACAAACATACGTTTTTACAAATATCGAAACGCAGAAAGGCTAGAACTCGGAAGATTTTTTTAGTATTTGAATTGGATAAGAGTTATACCAGTTACAGTTCAGCCTCACATACGAAAAGGAGATGGCCCTGTAATGTACCTCACTAAATTTTTCATGTCATTATAGGCATTTGTGTTGAATAACACAGTCAGCGTATAGTTAGATTTTTATGAATATAAATATTAATACAATCAGAAAAGTTATTTTATCACCACGGATGGGCCCTCAGCAAAAGATTTTGGACATCATTGCTTTTTCACACAGTTGAAATATATGTTTGAAACTTGTTTGAAATTTATCAGAGAATACAAAATTAAGTATAATTTTCACCGCTTATAATGAATAGTGGGAGCAATCATCCAATTATAGTTTTACGAAATATATAAGGATCATGGTTGATCAAAGATAAAATAAGGATAAAATTATGTTTGGTTAGTTTGTGACGAAATATATAGTTGTCACAATAAGGATAAGAATATTTTATGTTTGCCGTTACTTTACAAGAAGTGGAAATTGTTGTCAATCTTTGGGGCATACTCAATTACATTTATGTGATAGTAAAATTGGCATTGCCAGATTTTTGACAAAACTTTAACACTGAGGTGGACCCCCCTGGTTTTACGAGGTGTGTCCTTATTGTGTGCGCATATTGAATTCAGAAGAATAGAGCACCAGGAAATAGGCGCGGAATTGTCATGGAATTTTGCGTGGGTTTTAAGATTACGGAACGAAATGGCGAAAAAGTAGCCTAAGTAGAAAAGAATTGATGACCTTGGTGTTTTGATGCACCTCACCGCGCACTGGAGTATTCAGATTCTCAAAAATTTAAGTTTTCATGGTCAAAAAAAAAAAACTTCTCCGCGTCAAGGATAGCATTTCCTTATTTGATAAATTGATGTTTAGTCTATGTTTTTGAAACAAATCCAACCAAACTATTATTGTTACAGATTACCTGTAACTATTCGGTATTCTGCGATATTTTTGTTCGGCGAGCGACCATGACGCCATGGCATGCGCACCGCTAAATATGCTGGTGGTGGAAGTTATAAATACACGATACAGAATAGTTACGCTAAATATGCTAACGTTAGCATTTAGTGGCGGATATTATGAGTAGTTATTGAGGAGATTGCAAAAATATGGTTACTTTGCACAGATACTGGTTAGCAATCATAAAATATTCTGTATTCTCAGTTCTTGAAAATCGAACCAATACTGAATATATAACTACTCTGTACTGTATAAGGCCTAGCTCATCACTAAAAGGTACCGGTACTGAGGGGCATCACTAAAATGCGGGAAACGGGAATGACGGGAACACCGGGAAAAATACTAAAATGCGAGAATGACCGGAACAACGGGAAATGTCGAATACTAAAAAGCGGGAACACTTACGGGAATGACGGGAAACACACTAAAATCCGGGAATGACGGGAGATACCTTAAAATGCGGGAATTATGGGAAAAATTTTAAAATGTGCCTATTACGGGAATTATACAAAAAAGCCGGAAATATTCTAAAAAGGGGAAATGACTGGAATTATACAAAAATGTGAACGGGAACAGGGATAAATGCATCAAAATGTGCGAATGACGGGAAACACACTAAAATGTGGAATGACAGGATACACAGTAAAATGTGGGAAGTATTATAAAATGTGGGAATTACGGGAAATATTCAAAAATGTAAACGGGAACTGGGATAAATGCACTAAAATGCGGGAATAACGGGAACACACTAAAATGCGGGAATGACGGGATACACACTAAAATGCGGGAATGACGGGAAACACACTAAAATGGGGGATTACGGCAAATACTTCAAAATGTGGGGATAACGGGAATAATGCAAAAATGTAAACGGGAACTGGGATAATTACACTAAAATGCGGGAATAACGGGAACACACTAAAATGCAGGAATGACGGGAAACACACTAAAATGCGGGAATGGCGGGAGATACCCTAAAATGCGGGAAATATTTTAAAATGTGGGGATAACGGGAATTATACAAAAATGTAAACGGGAACTGGGATAATTGCACTAAAATGCGGGAATAACAGGAACACACTAAAATGCGGGAATGACGGGAAATACTTCAAAATGTGGGATGTCCGGAATTATACAAAAATGTGAACGAAAACAGGGGGAAATGACGGGAAACACTCCAAAATGCTGGAATTACGGGAAATACTTCAAAATGTGGGGATATCGGGCATTGCCAACAAAACGTATGTTACATGAGGGACATCATGATGTCATCATATCTGGCACACCCTGAACAATTTAATTCCACAAACCATTCTCCGCGGCCCTGATATCATGCCTCGTTGATTGCAAATAAATGAAGTTGACAAAAGAAATTTATTTTGAAGGATATAAACAAGCAATCGTAGAATGCACTATAACGAAGAAAAGTAAAAGAATTCATTAAAGGAATCTACCTAACTTTTCGTATCGAGGTTGCACATGCCAAATTTCGGATTTTTGATTTAGAGGGTGGAGTGGGTGACAGAAAAACTAACGTTCAGCCAAAATAATCGTATAATGAAACAAAACCGGGCACGTAAAAAATTTTACGAGAATATTAGAAAATAGGTTCTCCAAAATGGCATTTGACTCTGGTATTATTATATAATCTTAACAAATTCCGTGCACTTTATGAATTTATCATGAAATGTAGTAAATTAGCATTTTTGTCATTCAGTATGCTTTGACCGCGCATGGGCAAGTTTACAGAAGCATTAATTTTTTATATCTGATTCAGATTGTAAATTTGGTATATCTGATTCAGCTGATTGTAAAAAAATGTACTTGTCATGAAACTAAACACATCAGCACAGTATTGGGCCCTTAAACGACGTCAATTTTACTAGGTCTCTTACTGAGACTGGCTTAAATGTTGAACAGTACAGCGAAAATATGAAGCATCAAAATCTACAAACCCTGGCAAGCAGGTTTTGTGGTACCATCGGCGGCATGATGCACAAAAAAATCTGCTCCTCGCCGCTCTTGTTTCCTGTACATTCGATAACATCACACACAGCCCACTGACTTTTCACTCTACCCTACCCACAAATATTGTTGTATGAATCATACGCAATGCTTGGTGGCGACAATGAGTGATTCCAAGTTTTTTGAACCAGTTGTTTTGCCTCATAAATCCTTGAACGATCTTTTGGAGCGTAATCAGTTTTGAATTCAACAAATAAAAGTCGTTTGATCCAGTTTCTGCATTTCCCGGTTGGTATATTTTTGACTAAAGGCAGTTCATGTACAGCGCAATAGGCATTTACCACGGCATGCACACCACAATCAAAGCCATTTTCTTGCTGTGGAACATTTGTACATATGATGCATCTTCAATCAGAAGGATTAAATTCAACCTGGGCAACGGCCAAGCTAGCTCGAACAATGCGAAGCGCCTGAGTGAAAATACATGATGCCTGACTCTCTCTAACGATGGCATTTAGGGAATTTATGATAGAAAGTGATTTTGACTCGATATCAACGAGTGATCAGATCCAATGACTTGGGGTATCAATCAGCATCAAAAATAAGTCATTATTCCCGTATTTTAGCGCATTTATCCCAGTTCCAGTTTACATTCTTGTATAATTACCCTTATCCCCACATTTTAAAATTTTTCCCGTAATTCCCACATTTTAAGGTATCTCCCGTCATTCCCGCATTTTAGTGTGTTTCCCGTCATTCCCGTTTCCCGCAAGTGTTCCCGCTTTTTAGTATTCGACATTTCCCGTTGTTCCAGTTATTCCCGCATTTTAGTATTTTTCCCGCTGTTCCCGTCATTCCCGTTTCCCGCATTTTAGTGTTGCCCGGTACTGAGTGGTAGACGGTGGAACGAAAAAATCAAAAATTCATAATATATATTTTGTCAAATTAATTACGGTACCGGTAACCTTCCAATTGAGAATTGCATTTTACTCATTATTTCAGGTTAAAACAAAAAAAAAAAAAATTTTCGAGTTGCACACTTTTTCACAAAGTTTGATAAATTTTGATATTTTACCGAAAAGGGACAATCACACAAAATATAGTGACAAATTGAACGAAAATTTGAACAAGGGGTTATTCCAGTTATTAATTAAATGTTGAAAATTATATATTTTTCTTGGTGTAATTTGCAGATTACAGGCCATTATCAGATTATTAAGTAACGATAGTACACTGTCAGACTGTGGAAGGATTGTTGATATGAATGTATGTGTAACATAGGTACAAAAAAGAATGAAAAACAGATTTTTTCAGTTAGCATTTACTGTGTTGTTTCTGCAACAACTTGGAAGACTCTTATTTTCTATGACAAATTTTTATGATAAAAACCGATTTCACGAGACGAAATCTACTCATGGCCGAAATAAGGCAACATGGGCAAATTATGAAGAAGAGTTCATGGCCACAGAGTTCAAAAAAATGAATAATAAGGTGAGTGTGTGATATCGTGATATAGAAATGTGAAATTCTGAGTGCTACAACTGTCAGACTGTGATAACTGCTAAGACATCATTTGGTAGGAAAAAACATTTCTATGTCAACTCTAATCTGGTTGGAAAAAAATATTCATAGCTGGTCCAAATCGGGTTTAATAATGTTTGCTTAAAATTTATTCTGGTGCAATCCCTACAATTCTGAAATAAAAATTACTATCAGAAATTATATTATCAAGAATTTGTCACAGATGTCTTGTGCTGTTTTCCACTGTTAGCTCTTGCTTGTCAAAAATGATTTGATAAAATTTTCTTGTATATATGAACATAGATTGTATTGTTTTGCAACATATTTCAATCATTTTCATTTGGTGTTGGGGTGGCAGAGTGGTATTTTGCCAGTCTCGTTGTATTGGCATTGTTATTGAAAGAACAATGCATAGAGTGTTGCATATTATAATATTAGTCGAATTGAGGTAATTAGCTAGACCGAAATAATAAAAGTAAACATTTTTTCATCACAGGAAGAGAGAGATGTAAGAGAATCAAATCTGAATTCAGAGTGTTCTGCATCTGAAGCGAAAACTTTGGACAGTTTAAGTGCTAAGGAGAAGAGTATACTGTTGAAACATATTATTGTCAGTGAAAAGTACAAGTTTCTTTATTGCTATATCCCCAAGGTAATTATCTACCGTTATGCATAGCCTATTGAGGGAAAAAGTATGTATTATGCTAATTGTGCGTGAAGATTTCTTTACTTTTTTAAGTTGATAAGCAAAAAGATTACCGTAGTAATAATATAAAGGCAAAAACATGCTATATGTTTCTGAAAAATAACATATATTTAGAGTAATGTTTTATTACTGATAAACAAAACTGTTGATTCACATTTACCGGTAAAATCATCATTTATGTAAAATTTTGCATTTTGAAATTGGACAAATAAAAACAAACAAATAAAAAGTTAGTTGCATTTGATTACAGGTAGCATGTTCAAACTGGAAACGAGTTGTTATGGTATTGGAGGGAATTTCTGATAATTTTGTGAAGGATCATCCTCATGGAATGAAATATTTATCGGAGTATTCAAGCAAAGAAATTGATTACAAATTACAAAATTATTTCAAGTTCACAATCGTGAGAAACCCATTGGAAAGGTATGTGTGGGATTTTGGACAAGTAGAAGGAAGCAAAGAAGCGGTGGATGTCTCCCATTGTTCAGGGCAGACAACACTCACTGTACCTAACTGCAGTGATTTCGTTCTATTTTCTGCCCAGATTGCAGTTGCTGCAAGCCTTGCCTATAGTGATCTTAACAATAAAAAAAGTTTTAATTTTAATTACGACTTTCAAGTGTCTTACTGTCATATTTGCATGCTGCTCTTTGGTGACTTCAGGTCATTAGTCTTCATCTTTGTTAGTGTCTTATAACTTTAGATATAGTTCTGCGGAACGGACATGAATTGATTTGAATCTATCTAAGCCAAGGTGTCATAATTATGAGTTAATATGGGAATAATTTTCTTTATAATTTCTTCCTTTTTCTACTACCGCTAAATGTGTGGAAACTAATTGTATGAACAAAGGGAAATTTTACTTGCTTATAGCCCTAACTTACTTAAACACTTTATCAGTTTCCATATGATATGTTGCATATGCGTACATTCTATCAATGAAGAATGGTTTTTTTGTTTTTGTGCTTCTTGAAAAGCTGGAATTCTTGTAGCTGCCATTCTAATATAATAGATGGTAGCGTTAATTAATCTTACAGCCCATGTATTCCATTTTCCAGATTGCTTTCAGCATATAGAAATAAATTTGGTGAAGTAGAGGATATAATGAAAACATATGGTGCAAAAATAAAGAAGAAGTACAGCAAATCGAATACAAAGCAGGTAGAGTCATCCAAACAGAAGAAAAATTTGGCAAATGGGCGATATTTTCATAATGAATCATTTGCTGGGAGATTAAATTGTTTTTTTGAGTGTCTTATATCAACCAAAATGTAGAAAAAAGTTCAAAATCACCAATACTTCTATAAAACAGCAGTGTTGATGGTTCGGAAGCTTTTTGAGACTTACATGATTTTATGTCATCCTGGATCCTTCCATTTTTTAATTAGGAAGACTATCCTGGGAAAATACCTGGCGATGATGTAAGCTTCGAAGAATTCATCAGATTTCTACTGGATCATGATACCAATGAAAATATGAATGAACACTGGGCTCCAATGAATATTTTGTGTCAGCCGTGCGCAGTAAAGTAGGTTTGCATTATATTTTAGTTTCATTTTATCTGTGTAGATTCGATCGATTTGAAAATATGGACCTAATTAGTTTTTTTTTGAACTGGCTCGGCTTTCCTTTAATCATCAGTTCAATTGTTTTGTAGTTTATGATGGGTCGTTCTCTTATGGTGCGGTTTGGTGGCCTTGGATATCTGTCTGCAATGTCATCATTCGGCATTTGATCTGACGCCAGAACACCAAACAGGCTATCCAAAAATCCCGGGATGATGTGTTCTTACTTGCTCGTACATACACCGTTGGTGTAATAATTAATTTGTTGTCATTGTACAGGTGCTTAAATTAAGCTGTTTTGGTGACAGGCTGCGTTCTCGCACACACGCTCAAACTAGCGCATTAACAATGTTTTCGACAGTGCTTTTTGCATGCACTTGGCAAATGTTAATTGGCATTCGGATCCCATTATCTGATTCAAATATACCGGTAAATTTTGGATTCGGATACTTTAATATCCAAATCCATCCGGATTGGTATTCTAAATTGACAAACTCAGATTTCTGTTTGGGATTTTATATAATTTTTTAGTCTTGCAATAAGGCATTTTCTACCATTGTAAAGCTCTTCATAAAAATTATACCCAATTATTGTTCTACTTCCAGATATGATTATATTGGCTCGTATGATAACTTATACGAAGATTCAGAAGAGATATTGCGACATATTGATGCACCAGAAAATCTGCATTTTCCTGCTCGACAATCTTTCTACTCTCCAGCCAGCTTGTCAACAACTGCGTATTACTACTCTTTAGTTAACAATACTTATCTTCAACATCTTTATGCACGATATTCCAATGATTTTACTCTATTTTCATATCCGATTCCAAAAATGGATTCTCCAGGGGGTTTAGGATACTGCACTCACAGTCTTGGATATTGGCATGCATTTCAAGCTGATGGTTCATGCTATGGCATGTGATCTAATGGTTGCCCCAGTAGGAAAAATTTGGTCCATACATGTTTTGTTAAGTATGAGTGACTGATGGATCGCGTCGTTGAGACTCATTCCATCTGTTACTCATACTTGACAAAATTATGTTTCTGATTGGGTCACAGAAACAAATTATTGGCGGGTCCAGCCGTTAGTTTTGGAGTTTTGTTTGTGATCAGTGTGGTGTCTGGAGATGAGCAAAGGCTTCTTAAATGCGTGTGAAGTGTTACATTTGTTTATTTGTTTAATTGGTTAAATTCAAAAATGCATTTCTATGATCTGGTATGATTCATGGTCTGTTGTGAGCAATTTTTTTTGTTAAATTTGTACCAATTTTGCTTTCTATTAGGAAATCGGAAATTTATATTCAGCACTGTGAACCACTGATGGACCATGCCAAGACGGTTGATCGGTTGCCGGTCAGTGGTTCATACTTCGCAAGATATATTCTGTAATTGAGTAGGCTTAAATTAGAAGTTTTACAATCTTTTTCCATGATCTTATCAGATTCGGAAAGTTCCGTTTGAAATGTTGTGATTCGATTCGGCATCAAAAAATCGGGGCAAGGCATATCATGTGTAATTATATCTTCATCAGTTAGCTGAAAGCAAGGGCCAATGACACAAAATGCAATTTGATATATTAAATAGAATGAAGAACTAACCACTGCATTCTAGAACAACGAATATTTCCAAGGAACAAAACTGCTATATAGTAGGATTTAGTGATTGATATCTGCCTTGAAATAAACAATCATACATAGGTATTGGAATATTTCATTTTTATCATGCGATAGTTGGTTTAGTATTCTTGAGCAGGCTGGAGCAAATAGCCTATAACTCTCAATTAAAATATATTTTATCTTGCGATGGTAGGCGAGTGATTACTGAACATTCTGGAGCGAGTAGCACAAAAACATGTCTGTATAAAGTCAATGCTGCCTTTTTATTGTCTGTCGGATATACTTCTTATATCCCAAACAGATGAAGTATCTTTTAAACATTTCGGTATGCATATTTCTTATTATATAAACCTTTTAAATATTTTATTATCAACAATTTGGTTTTCTGTAAGTCTGATTGTATCATGGTGAAATAGGAAGTTATTTCGGATCGGATCAGACGTTCCAAGTCTTTTGGTTTGATTCATATGTAGACGTTTTGGCCATCAGACTCATTTTAATTATTTCGTCAAAAATGTCTGACTGATACCACCTATTCCCCTCCATATCTGGAAATATTTATCCAAACAAGTTTTGTAAAATTTTGAGTCACCGATGAATCACGTCGCCAGGGTGTAGTCCAGCAGCGGCTTACACTTGAGAAAATAAAATTTCTGATTAGGTAGTCTTCATCATTTACATGATCGATAATGCAGTACCGGTAATTATTAAGGATCCTCTTTTTATATCCGCTTGAAATCATGTTTTATAGTGATACAGTATCTTAATAATCAAGTCTGAAAAAAGGAGCTAATAAAATAAAACAAAACACTGCAATCAGTTCATTCATTCAACCAGAAAATAGAACTTAGATACCCAAAGAATTGTTGATTTTGCTAGACTGAATGAATGAATGTGGTGGACCCGAATGGCTCTAATTTCATGAATTTATTGATGTAATTATAAAAATGGAATGAACGTTATTTTACAATTCTGTCGAAATTTTAATGAATGTCATTTTGATGAGTATGAGTCGCAGATGAACGTGCCTTAGTGACGCGATCCATCCATTTTGTGATAAATACTCACAAAACAACATACTTCCAACATTCTTTTTCTGATTACCAGTAGTTTATTAGATGTGTATATCATTGCTTATGTGTCTGCATTGGCTCCAGAAGATTTTTCAAGTATGATTTGTCTCCTGTGGCCTTGATCTGGGCGAATTTCAATAAAAAAATAATTTGAAGCGATAATACAATACTTTCCTAAGTTGGAAGATCTTATATATTTAGCTTAATTCATTGCAAAAAGGATTATCGTGCCAAAGGCAGATAAAAATTCGATGCTTGAACCTTTAAACCTGAATTGCCGAAGACTTTTCTTCATATTTTTATAAATAAACTAATTTTCTAATTTATTAATGTTCATTGGTTATGCATCTTTGTCCATTCATCAAATATTAAAATGTTTCGCTTTTGTCCAATCGTTGAACATTCATTCAAGTATTTCTTTTTATAAGTTCACCCAAAGGAAGACTGAAAGCAGTGCCTAAAAGGAACTAACTAACGACGACTTACGGTATTGCCAAAAAGCTACTACGTGATGTGGAACTAGCATCTGCACTCTAAGCGGAAAGCATCCCAAATGGAACTGAACCACCGTAGTGATTTGCAGCGAGTAGGATCTACTATGGACGTTATTGAAACTATTTACCACTTTTTGTACTTATTGTTACATTTTTTATTCATCTTACCACTGCTTATTTCATATTCAGTTTGTACATTGGTCTTCCTATATTATTTTTAATTACCGGTAATAAATAATTAACCACCATTTCCAATTGGTTTTGTGCAGAAATCCTTGGTTTTTATTTAAATCTAATGAAGTTAAGACATCTTGAAAGTTATCTAGAAGACGTTGAGCGTTTCAAAGAACCTAAAATTTCATTGGAACAGTATGTGACTTCTCCACATATTGCAGGTACTGCAGCAATTTTGTTTTTGGGCCCGGACTGTTAGCTTCTTAAGACAGCTGAGGAAAATGCTGTTATTAAAAATATTATAAAAAATCCTTGTATTTATTAGTCATCAGATTGAAATGTCTCCTTTTTGAGTTTGATAAGCTAGTCATTTTAAAGAAAAGAAAATTTATGAAATTGTACACCGGGAGATATGTCAAACTGGGGTAACAAAAAATATTATTTCAGCCATTGTCAGCATCGATCATATAACAGCAATACGAACATTTATAAGAATTTGTAAATATCAAAATTTTGAGCCCATTTATGGTGTTCATTACAGCATGCATGATCCACACCGCTGAAACCCAATATGGCGACATCACTGGAAAAGTTGTTGCAGATTTAGGATGTGGTTGTGGAGTGTTATCCATTGCTGCTTCGTTGATGGAATGTGATTTCTGTTTGGGAATAGATATTGATAATGGTAGGTAATATTGTCCTTATAATTTAGTTTAAATGGTATTCAAAACCCACTGTATAAATAAAACCATAATTGGGACAAACAATATTATGAACTGTTATGCGACCATTTTTTAGATCATGACTTCGCTGCAAAATAAATCAGTTTAAGAAATCCTAAAAAAAAATTCTAAAATACCCAACTTTTTGTATAAAGATATCACTAATGTTAGAGACTTTGTTTCTTCGACACATGAAAAATCTCTGCCACCAAGCAGAAATGATGATATTTATTCTCTAAAAAAGGATTCAGAATCATCAATGTTGGTTTGCAATGAGGAAATAGGATTGTGGT
Source organism: Styela plicata (assembly GCA_963675895.2). Lineage (NCBI taxonomy): Eukaryota > Metazoa > Chordata > Ascidiacea > Stolidobranchia > Styelidae > Styela > Styela plicata. The sequence continues at coordinate 15,710,209 of OZ023140.1, forward strand.
ACACACCAGGACAAGACAGAAGAATATACTCTCTATATGGCTAACTTCATCCCATCTAAAATACTAAATATGAATAGAAATTACTGTGGATCCTGTATTGAACCCCGAAATCTACGAGAAACTGGATTATCCATAAAATTTTTAAATATATATGTGATAAAAATTTGTCATAAATCTTAACTGAACAGTCTGAAAACTGTAATTTGATTACGAAACCTGAAGTTGAGATAGTTGTAAAAACTAACATTTTAATAAAAGCAAAGTTGATCGACATTTTGATGTGTTTGTTTATTTTCAGATGCCCTTGAGGTCTGTCAAGAGAATTGCGAAGAAGTCGAGGCTAGCTCTATCAATCTGATCCAGGCCGATGTGAACAATGCTCAGAACGTAATTGGAGATGATCGGTTAGTTATTATTATTATGAACCGAAAAACCACAAGGCTAAGGTTGTAATTTATCTAATCATCATTCCAGATTTAATCTTTCTGAATTCTATTTAAGTTTCAACGAAATTTTGCTTGATCAAAAATGCGCGCATGTTTTTGTTAAGCCTGAGTCATTGATGCATCACACCGGAAAGGTGCAGGGAAAAACTTGTGGACGAATATCTGAATCGATTTAAATCTCGAATGTAGAAAGTGAATGTGACACACCAGAAATCCAGCTTCGTTAATTTTTTTCGGTAGGTCTGTTGTTTAAATGGTCTGTTGCAGTGGCGTAGGGCCCCAGAACACAGCGTCCTGGCACCGGATTTGCTCTGCATCTATCTCGCACCTATAAGTAAAGGGCTACACCACCATAGGTAGAGTCCTAGTTGCAAGGCGCACTAGCAAATCTCCCGTAGAAATTTTGATACATATCATATTTATTTAAGCTACCCTTTGTGGTGATTGGGTTGTCAGTACCCAAACAGTCATAGTTCATGATATTTTTTATTTATGTACCGGCATGTTCTAAATAGTTTTGATCTACAACATAGCAGTATAAATTAATCACGACTTACTAGGGTTGCCAAGGTCACTTTCAGATGCATTCATTTTTAAATCAAATCTTCCCAATTGTAATTCGATTACGGAAATTGATTGTAAAATTTGGTGTGGTCAATTTAGTTCTTCCTGCTAGAAAATATGTATTGTGGAAGTATAAACAAATGATGGATTGCGTCGTTTAGGTGTGGTTAATGCGTGAATTCAAATTTCTGATTTGAAGTTAAAATTTTTAGGAAATGGAAAATCGCTACAAATTCGGCAAAAAAACTCTATTGCAGTATTTGTCGGATCATACCACATAACAAAAATGAGTATTATTATTCAAATCATTCAAATCTAACTTGTACCCAAATTGAATCTAGAATCTACAAGTGAAATCCCTAGACTTAGTCCGCTAATGACATTTCTTTTTATACCGATATGTGTTCGTCGATATATTCGAACCAGATTTGTATCCACAGTTCTCACCCTTGTTCGAAAACCAAACAGCGTCGTCTTGTTAAATTAATATATAATTATATCTTATTCTTTACGAAACTAATTTCAGATGGATTGACACGGTAATCATGAACCCTCCATTCGGCACAAAAAGCAATCAAGGTATGTAAAACATAGTTTATTGAACAGTGTTAAGGTTATCGATGAATCAAACTATTATATAAAACGTACCGTAACCATACGACTTGGAAAATAATATGAATGTAGCAACCGGTAATGAAAACTAGGTAAACAATTATTGTGCTTGAACATTTTAAAAATTGCGGGATGATGTTGGTGGAATATAATGCAGACCAATTTCAGAGTTAAACTGGTAGTCAAAAGTTAATTTGTTAGTTTTCATGATACACCAAACTGTACATCGCTTGAAAATAATAATTAGAAGATTTTTTTTGACATTTTTTCGACTGGGTACAACTAGCTTATCAGTGGAACGTAATATCTTTAAAAAAATATTAAAAGTGTAAAATATTAGAAGTGTAACGATGTTTCCACAGTATTTCTTTAGACTGTTTCTCTACTAATAAAACATCAAGTTGCCAAAATATAAAACTTTCAATATAAAAATGCGAATCTCTCCCAGCTCAGCAAGCATAGTCGATAATTTACTATAACACAATAATTTTTTTCAAAGGTGTTGATATGAAGTTTCTTTCTGTTGCCTCAAAAATTGCAAAGAATGCTATATATTCTTTACACAAAACATCAACCAGATCTCATGTATTGAGAAAAGCAAAAGAATTTGGCCTTAAGGGAGAAGTGGTTGCAGGTATGATCAGATCAAAAATATTTATAGTAGTCCTTTTGTAGGTGCATAGAGCAGTTCATTCAGGAAGTATTTGAAATTTAGAATAGGATTTTGTCGTAGCTGATATGATCATAAGTTCTATCTTTATTTCCAATCCACTCTAATCAAGGTTTGATGCAGCACCTGATAGAAATTTGCCGAGACCACCGATATGGCAAAAAGCTATATAAAATGAAAAATAAGCAACAGCATTCAAGCATTCTATACAAAACAGAATCAATATAGTATTAGAGTGTGTATTATCTGCTCTGATTGAGAATAATAGTATTCCACGTTCTGACTGATGTACTGAATCTATTCCCAAACTTGAACAACCTATTTTATGACATGACACAATGTAAGTTGTGATATTTTTTCCAATTTACAGAATTGCGATATGATCTCCCAGCATCCTACAAGTTCCACAAATCCAAAACGAAGGATATCGAAGTTGACTTTATTCGTTTCCAGATCGCTTGAATCAGCTGTACTGAGAGTTTAACAAGATGAGTCCTGCGACACTAATAGATAACAGTGCAGCAGTCCAATGTGCAATAACTACATTGTTACCTGTGTATTTTGTCGAATGTAGGCTGAAAATAGAATGGGGTTGAAAAAATGTGTCACCATTTACAATGGCATGGGAAAGGAGGGTGGATTCTTAGTATACAAGATGAAAAAATTTAATGATGCCAATACAGTAAAAGGCATTTTAGCAACATGTTGAGGCAAATGAGTAAGGATTGACTTCCGCTGAAAAAAGGTGTGACGAGAGGAATATTTCAATAATAGTGAACAATGAGGTATGGCAAATAAATATGTTCACACTTGTAGTATCTTCAACCACTGCCAAACTAGTTGAAAACATTAGCTTCAAGTTCCCCTAAACTTATATTATATTTTAATGATTATTCTTAATCTTACCGGATACCTGCAGTCTAGTTTATTATAATGTCAATGTTGTGTCAAACTTTTTTGTTGTTTGTAGAGAAAAATGGTTATAATACATACATGTCGGAGTGGTTATGCCTCGATCTATTGGGTGATGAGACTGGAGATAAAGGAAATTCGCCAACATCATACCAGTTGAAATAGGTGATAGTCAAACATATGAACAAGCTCAAGATCCCTGGAAAATATCAAAATATGATTAAGGTCAGCTGCAGGTTGAGGTGAGATTTTGTAGCGTATTACTGAGCTGTCATAATAGTTATCGATAATATGAAATGTTTTTTTAACTCATTTGACTGCTGTGAGGGTTAGGTAGTTTTTTACCCGGACAAAACCGGAAGCGTAATGATAAATATCTAAACTGTTCAATATATTGGATAAAGTTAAATTTATCCGAACACAGGTGAATTACTACTAGACTGGGGAAGTTAATACGCAGCCCCTTTCGTCCACAAAAATTCAGCTGCTATGAGCGAAGAAAATTATAACCAGTGAAAAAATAGGACGTGGCAAAAATCCTAGCACCTGCTGCTATTGCACTCCAGAATGAATCAAAGAATATAATGCTTTTTGCATTATCTTCCTCGGTGCCAACTTCTGCTTCAAATAACGAATTTCCTTCATCTTCTCCCTTGAATAACGTCCACACGATTAATGATAATGAAAATATTAGTGTTATGTAGACCATTGGGTTCTGCCCTAACTCCATTTTTGAGAACAAATTAAAAGAAAAATACCTTTTCTGAATAGAAAAAACACAAGTGAACGAAAAAGACAAGTCAAAAAAATGCATTTGAACAACGGATGTAGTATTGCTTTACTTGGGTTACTTTTTTTTGATAAATAGAAACAAGGATTTTTGAGTATTTGGAGGCTTTTTGTCGGATTGAAATGTAATAATATAAATTTTCGACTCCCCTACATGACTTGAATTTGGTGTATTAGGCTATATAACTAAGCTAACTTATTCACAAAAAGTCTGAAAAATGGCTGCGCCAGTGGGATGTTCTCAAAGGCATAAAAAATGGTGCGAGACTGTGAATTAAGAGAACTCCAGGACCTCCCTCACAGGATCATTCTACCTGATGTTTCAACCTGACTATATGACGATATATTTTTCAATCACCGCATGAAAAAGTTTTAACTAATCAACACTGCCTGCTACTTTACTACATACTGGACAGAGTTTTATCAATATTGATCATAATGAATGATTGATACAGCGCAAAAGGAATATATTTTTTGATGATATAACTTTCCATGGAAATACTGTTCGATCAGAGTACTTTTTGCTTATATGCAGGAAAAGTTTATTAGAGGATTTGTGTTTACAATGGTTTGATCAAAACATCCAATGATTCAAATCAGGTTGTAATAAATTGGACAAGGTATAAATTATTTCCGAAACTTTTGATGATATAACTTTCCATGGAAATACTGTTCGATCAGAGTACTTTTTGCTTATATGCAGGAAAAGTTTATTAGAGGATTTGTGTTTACAATGGTTTGATCAAAACATCCAATGATTCAAATCAGGTTGTGTTAAATTGGACAAGGTATAAATTATTTCCGAAACTGAGAAACTTCTTACTTTTAGACAAGGTGTGTCGATTTTGTGATGAACTAGTCATCTTAACCAGATAAACTTTTACCCTAATACGTCACTAAGATTAGTACTTCTTGCTTTCTCAAATATGTGTTTTCAACATCGAATGGTCATCACAATATAGCATGCCATATTCTAAAATTGATTTTTATGTTCTTGGTGTCAATATTTAAGATAGTGTTATCGTTTAGGAAACGGTGGTATGGCTTCTTCCAACAACTATGTCCATGCACAAAAAGATGTGTGAAAGGTTTAGTAAAAACCTCCTACCCCCTCTCGAAACTCGGATCTTTCTGCACAACGGGTTGCGGTAGCCATGGGTTCAATCATATTGTTCATGAAATCTGGTGTAGCTGCAGTGCAGTAAAAATTGATGGAAATAACTTAAAATCGCGGAAAATTACTGTCTTTTGTCCTCAGTGGCGCAAATGAAATCTCTTGATAATGTTCAAGTTACTAAAAACCGGTAATTGTGACTACTGGCTGGTAAGGAAGCATCAAAATCTTTATCGGTACATTGAGACCACCAAAAAAACAACTGATGATGGGATGATTAAATTAACCTTTTCTATTATTCGCTCTGAGCAAGACAGAGAAAGGGAAACAGTCTCTGCAATCCTATATGAGATAGTTGTTCCAACCATAATATGCACTTGAAATTGGATCCCTGTCCGATTTTGCAAATGTATCCTCACCGGATTAGGAAAGCTTTTCTCATGGAAATTCACCTCAAGCAAGGCCGAAAACAGCGACTAAGAGAAACAAATTAACGGCCACTCAAATGGCAAAGAGCTACTACAACATGCAGTAAGGCAACTGCACTTCGGAAAACATTTCAACTGAACAAACAGCATGGTGGTGAAGTGCAGTGAGTGGTATCTGCCCTGGCCATTGGCAAAATAATCTACCACCTTTGTTTCCTTTTAGTTGCCTCATATGACCCGCAGAAATTACGTTAGGACTATTCTAAAGCCTCTATCTCAAGATACTGAAATGAAATCCCAAGAACTCACAACTTCACAGACAGTACGGTAACAGTAGCGCCAAACAGCTTACACCAATCAACCCCAATCAGAAAATTCATTAGGTCAAGCATGAACCACAGATTGACCGCGTCTCATCGACACGATCCAGCAGTGACTCCTACTAATTTACTAAAAAAGAAATATATTACTACTATACTTTTCGGTCCGAAAAGAAATGTGTCCGAAAGTGGCTGCTTTGTTATCAGCTATAACTGACTGATACAGTGGTGGCGACAAAGGATCATTATTTTCTAGCTAACCTAAGTTCATATAGAGAAAGTCGGGCCGATTAATATAGATAGATCTATCTCGACCAGACGAGGCAACCGAAACGAGAGTTAGGTCCAGGAAAAGAGAGATTAGCTAGCGTAGTAATGTCAAACAGCTATTCTTTGCGGCACTATATTTATTGAGTGTTTGTTGCCGCGCAGGAGATATCGTGTGCCGCATCTTTTTGACTGATTTTCGTGACGATACTTTTAAGGAAGTCGCATATAATTTGATTTTTAATGTGATCGATCATAATGTAGTTGTCGGTATATTAAAGAATATAAAAGTCACAATTTTACAACATGATTTACTTTCGACAATATTAAGTAAAAGCTGCTCTAATGTTTGTGGATTTTAATTGCAATGCAAAGAGTTTGGTATAGAAGATATAACAAATACTACAGTGGAGAATAGCTACAATGTATACAGGTATTGATGCAAAATATATGAGTGTGACATTATTGGCAGCAGACAGGGCAATTTGCCAGCTGACAGGCATGTATGTCTTACCCGTTTAAAAATTGTTTATTTCCTGAGAATCCGTGACCCATTCTCGGCAAAAAATATGTGAGGGAGTATATGTAGATCATGTTTGAAAATGAAACAATCCTTTTAAGGTCAGTTAACCATAGAAGCAGTATCTTTTACCGGACCACTCGAATATCTGAGCAAAGATTACATTTTGCTCGGCTCATCACTTACCAGTACACTTATATGAATTCAATAATTACAAACTAATCTTCTGACACCGTAACCACCATCAAATGAAAAACATACAAACGTAAAAATGCAACAAGTTTGATGAAAATTTGTGCCCAAAATCTTGTTGAATGGCTTAAATGTGTATTCGGTACATGCCGAACATGTATCGATGTATGAAGGGGGTATCCCTACTTTAGAGCAGTTTATGCACAACCCCAGATGATCTTCATTGAGTTGTGTAAGGCCCATAGTGTGATCATGTCTGGTACACGGCATCGTATACCAGTTTGTAGCAAGGTGCCCAATTATCATTGTCTTTGCCAGGTTTATTAGTTATATCAGTATTTTAAACGGTAAAAGATATGTAATTATATCCCATCTTTTTCATTACATGTTAAAATTAGTTTGAAAATCTATCATGCCTAATAATATATATTGAACAGATCTTGTATAGGCCAGCACTTGCTTTAAACCACGGTGTTATGAACGCTATCATATTGAGCAATTGACACCCACAACCATCGACATGTTTCCGCGGCCCACGGTAAGAGGAATGTTGCGGTATTTTTATAATCGTTGTCAGTGTTATTATTTTATCATATTCAATGAAGTAGAAAGGAAAACACATTTGTGGTGTTAGAATTTCAATCTCATTACTATTTAAAGTAACGGTTTTCAATTGGGCTACATAATATGCTTGGCCTTTTGTATATTTAATATGAAACTGCGATATTTGGTATTTTACTTCGAGTCAATTTTTCGATTTGTTTTGTCAAGTATGAATCAATTCAAGTATGAGTATAGACGACGCCATCTATCAGTCCCATGCTTGAAAAACTTGATTTTTCGGATCGGGTAAATAGAATTTCATCAGCCCCTCCATTATATCCATCTTCTGGTTAAAATACGTATATATTTGTGAGCAAAACCTTACAAAGACTCAATTAGATATGATCCAAAGATATGTCCGCTTCTTTGGCGCAATCCATCATACTTGGTAAAACGAATTTTCCTAACTTTCGAGATTTTGTTGCTTTTTTGTTTGATTAATATAAGGTATGTAGGAGAGATTAGGATACCAATTTGTTTGACAAATTTGTACTTTCAAACTTCTTGGGTGGCAATCGACATATCCTTTAAATCTCTTGGATTATTTGGGCTTTAAGCTAAAAAAAAATAGTCTATTACAATTAGGGATGCCACTTTTAGATTCTCAATATTCGATTCGGATATATTCCCGATTTGGGTTATTCGAATACAAATATTTTGTGATTCGTTGATTTTTCCAATAGGAAATTTTATTTTATTAAGCACGAGGCGTAACAAAATACGTCAGACAGGATTGAGAAAAGTTCAATTTTAAATATTTTAACCATCATCGTGGGGGAAAATGAACCACGCTACCGATTCCTATTCGAAAAATTCGAAGTGATAAAATTTGATTTGAAAATAGAGGTATCCGAAAGCGGTAACCATATCTGCATAAATTACCATTCAATTTGTTGTGTTCCAGGGTGCTGTACCGCCCCACACACAGCAATTCAAAAACTCAGTGCCGGAATTTTGCGACCGGATTAAAGATGATTTTACGTTTCTTCAGGCACAGAATCACAGGTAAAAAATACTATTCAAGTTCGCCACAGCTTGTTTGTTTTAGCAATATGCATTTGCTTAGTTATATTTCTTTCCTTCCCAAAACCTGAATTAACCTACTTTGTATAGAAATAGATTGAAAGTGCTGATAGAAATTTAATATATACGAATGAGACCTATATTCTCAGTGTCAAACCTATTCCTGGTTTTCCTATTAGAATTTGTATTATCCTTTGTGTTATGCCAAATTGTCTGACCGATTCTTTCGTCAGGCATAAAATGAGAGAAATTTCCTATTAAACGCCTGTGGGTCCGAAAATTATTGTTTAAACCCAGTGCAGATACCACTCACTACACTTTACCATGGTGGTTTATTTCTGTGGGGCATGTTTTCCGCCTATAATGTAGTTGCTGGCACTTTATCTTGTAGTAGCTCTTTGACATTTGAGTGGCAGTTAGTCAGCTCCCTTTAGGCACTGCCTTCGTACTTGCTCAGAGCGAATTTCTATATATTAAAAAAAGACTAAAATCGCCCTCCCCTCCGGTGCAATTTGTTTCTGTTTCCCAGCAGACAAATTTTGTCTAAGGCGCCGTAATGGCACCAAATTCGATGACGACGATTTGTATAATCGATGAAAATGTTATCAAATTATGGCCTCCAATATGAGAAAGGTTTCATGTTTGCGTTTACATAATACATTTTCATTATTAATATTATACAATTTTCCAGTCTCAAGCTTGAATGTGAAAAGTTGGCAAACGAAAAAACGGAAATGCAAAGACATTATGTAATGGTAGGTCTTGATCATCAACTCATAATACGTGATAGAAATTTATTCACGTTGGGATTTCGATCCAACGTATTTCCATATTATATCCCAATCAGAATTATTTTATTTTGCCAAGCATGAGCCACAGATGAACCGTGTTTAAGTGGCACGATCCGTCTTTGACTCATACTTAGCAAATATCAAAACATATTTGATCAAAATATTTCTAACTGAAATGTTGGTTCTTTATGAAAATTAACACCATCGAATTAGAATTTTTGATTTTCTTAGCTAAAAGTTTATTGCTGATTTCTGGAATTGGATATGTTGTCGTCTATGAGCCATTGATGAAACACACCGTCAAGGCGCGCTTCATCTGTGGCATATTCTCGACAAAGCAATATATTGATTTGTACACTTGAATGCAAATGCTTGGTTCAATGGTGTTACTATACAATTTTGCCAACATTCGTTTTTATAATCATACGTTATAATATAACACAAATATTCTCATTCAAATCTTCCACATTGGCTTGAATAAGCATTAACGTTATCAAATGGTGTGGACCATGATGTATATTTTTGAAATCATTCCGTTTAAGTTTTTCAATCGCTATTGTGAGGAATATTTTGCGTAAAAAATACGTGGCACCCTTTTTGTACGTCGGTGTCCATTTGTATAGTTTTTAACTAAAGAGCCACGGATGGACCGCGCCTCATACTTGGCAAAACATTTCTTCTCCTTGGTTGCAAGCAGTCGAATGATGTTATTGAAGTACGTAAGGTACTTTCAATCCACGTACGTAATATTATTTTCAAAAGCAAGTCAATTTTATTTGCTCCGCGCAATTCAAATATTGATTTTCCGTCGATGTTTGTCCATTCTCCTCCATTCGTCTTTCATATCATTTGACTTTCATTACATATTAAACAAGCAAAAAGATATAGAGATTTGCGGCAAGCAACGTACGACAACGTAATCATGGTCGTCGTAGTTTCGTAACCTGGCATGCTTCACTATATATTTTTTATTGGGGATGGGGAATATTAGCATATTAGTTAGGATTTATACAATTTAATTTATACATTATGAAAAAGAAAATCGTTTGCTATACACAATTGTGTTTAAAATTCAGATAATCAAAACTGCTGCTGTTTTTTAAGCTTATTTGTCCCATGATGGAGCAAAATCGGGGTTCGTAACTTTCATTCGGTAAAGTGTTTTAGCGCACAAATTTTGTCTGATTTCTTGCATTTGTTATTTTATATTTTTTATCGATTTTGTAGAAAATTGTCATTAGTCTAATTTTTCTACATATTTTTTTTCATTGCATTAAATTCTGAATGATTCGATTCGCGATGATAACGTGTCATAATCGGTTTTGTGAAAAAACATGGTCGAATTTAGCTGCTCTGGAAGCAAAATTATATGACATCTTTATTCCCAGAATATTCCATTCAATTTCCTATTTGCGCGGCTAAAAAGAAACGGCAGAAAATTAAATAGCAAAATATTTTCTATTGCCATTCCTGATATAAGGGATTTGAGCGAGAAAAAACCAAATACACAGAAAATAAACGATATTTAGCGAAGATGGTTTTTCAAGTCCACTATCAAGTTTACATTCACGATATGAACTATTTTATTCTATTTTTAATGCCGTTGCCTTTTGATGTACACAATACACAAACAATAGACATGATCGTGCTGTTCCTGTATGCAGTCATATTGTATTATTAAAAATACATTTCCTCATTTAAACTTTCATTTATCTATTTGAATCATTCTGCCCTATTTTGATTCAAAACGTGATGTATATCAACTCCTTCCCGATCACAAACTTTATTTTGTCAAGTATGATTCACAGATGGACCGTGTCTCGTCGGAGTGATCCATCAGGGACCCATACTCGATAGAAGTTACGGAAGAGGAGGCATTGCTTTGACAATACCCTGTTGAAACGAGAACAGGCAACAATTGACACATTCCTAATTCAAAATATATTTAAAATGCTCATATTATAAGTTTCTATCATCAAATTTGCTTTTTCGGCTGCTGTCGACATATCGTACAAATCGGCATTTAAATAATTAATGGTTCAATTCCAGTCTTCATTTTTCACGTGTATTTCAGCCCGATTCGGATCGCATTTATTTCATAATTCTAAAGTAACCCTCTATTCGAATGTGGCCCCCAGCCCGCCCCCTGTTTCCGGCATAACTGGACAGAATTTATATCGGTATTATGTTATTTAGTAAAAATGTGTCCCACGTGTTGTTTTACGCAGGTGCAATATCCGTTTAGTTTGTTTTACAGATAGCTGAGCGGAGTACGGTTCAAAATAATTTGCTTTATTTTCTTCTCATAGACCCAAAGCTCAAATGACAAACTCTGTGTATTTTGAAACACTGTATTAGGAAAACACCATAACAGCCATGCCGCAAATAGCAGTTATTCAAAAAATCATAGCAACGCTATTTTGTAATCTCTCATACCTCGTATAACGGCAATCGTGATCAAATACTTCCTTCGCCAACTTCCTTCTATTGGATTACATCTTTAGCAAAAACGCAACGTGAACTTGTGAAATCACGTAAATTTTGCTATCACTTACCAATCACAGGCTCCATTATGTCCAGTACGAGGTGCCAAAGTGCGATCCATCAGTGACTCATACTTAACCTGAAAATCTCTGTCTTCTGGGTTATATCGCGCAGAATATTTGAACAGCGTTATTATGGACTCACGCTTGGTGTGTTGTAGTATATTTGAATTTTGGTCAATGTGACTTCTCTAGTCAAATTTGTATTTTTCCTATTATTGGTTCTAGGGTATTATCTTTATGAACATCAATACATTTGAACCTCCACGTCGGATCATACACTAAATACACGCTGTTACTTTACTCAAAAAATATTATTTAAGCCCTGTAGGTAAGGTCTTTAGAATAGTCCTAACGTATTACTTACCTGTCGTAAGAGGCGACTAAAAGGAGGCAAAGAAGTGGTAGATGGTTTTACAACCATCCGTGGCAGATGCCATTCACTGCACTTTACAATAACGGTTCAGTTCCGTTTCGGATATTTTCCCTTTAGAGTGCAGTTGCTGGTACCACATCTTTTGGTAGGTATATGTCATTAAGTGGCCGTAAATTGGTTTCCTCAGACACCGCTTCCTGACTTGCTCAGAGTAAATTTCAATAAAACAAAATTTAGTTTTTAAGGCAATCGCAAAATTTAATTCACTCCAACTATATATCACTGCGTGCTGAAAAAGCGCTCAGTTTTGCAGGTAAACTTCTATGGAATACCATCTGCCAAGGGTGCAGTTGCTAGATTTCAATTTGGCACCACAGTAGTTCCTGGACTTTCCCTCGGAAGTTCTTGGAACAGCATTAATTTAAACATTCAAACTTTTTGGTGAAATTTGATAATTCCAATCAAATGCAAATCTAGAAAAACTCAATCTCGATCGTTTTATATTATCCGAACTCAAACCAACTTTTGTTTTGTCGATACGAGCATCGTTTCAGTCTTCAGTCTCGGCGACAAAACTTGTAATTTTTTTTAAAACCATCGAAATACATTCTAAGCAAGTCCGGAAGCAGCGCCTAAAAGGAGCCAAATATCGATAACATATGTGGCAAGGAGCTACTGCAAAGTGTACTACTAGTAACTGGTACTAGACCACTCTAAGCGGAAAACATCCCAAACAGAACTGAACCGCTTTAATAAGGTGATGTGAGTGGTATCCGCGCCGCGGTGCCGCTATCCGCGGTGGTTAAACCATTTACATACGTTTGAGCAATTATAAATTCAACACCAACAATTTTTACTAAGATTAATTCAATAAAACAAAAACAATTTATATTATCTTTTTTATTCAATATTATATCACGATTTTATTATATTTTTGGAGCGTTTCTTTGACTAATTACTTACAGAACTATGACTCAATATCTAATTCCGTCGCCATATTAATTCGCTTCTGGATGTTGAACGCCACACAGCCCAGCGTAGAATTGCCCTTTTGTCAAACATGAGCCATGAATGGCCCGTGCCTTATCGGTACGATCCATCATTGACTCAAGCTTGAATATATTATAGTTAAAATGCAACTAGGTATTTTGGTTTTGAAACCAGTATCTATAGTAATATAATATATTATAGTTGTGTATATGTTAAGTAATTGCAATGTAATGCGAATCACGTCATTGTTATGAAAGTCGTCGCGTTGCTTGCCTGCCAATCGTAATCGGCATTTGCTTATTTATTTTGGCATTGGCATGTACATAGGACATGCGAATTGTTGGAACGTGAAAAAGTAGCTTGGATTTTAACTAATATATTATTCGAAAATAGCAAAAATATGTGCTTAAGTGCTTATCCGAATTGTAGTCAAAAATTATATTTTGTCGAGAATGAAGCACAGGTGAGCGCGATCCATCAGTGACCATTACTTAACAAAAAATGTTTGGGCATAATTTTTCCGATTTAAATAAAGTGGGGCTTAACGAAAAATTCACTCTCATGAAGATTGGAAGCAGCACCCGGAAGAAAGCAACTAACAAATATTGATATGTAAATAAATTAAAATCAGGATATCTGCAAAACGAAATTAATTTTAAATTAAGGAAATTTCTTGAATGAATAACCATTCCGTACATTGTCCGTCCATTCAAATTACATATACTGGCTTTTAAATGGAGAAAACGTCGTATTGAAAACTGAAATTTTATATTTAAAGTGTTAAATGCGTTAAATTTAGAATGCGTTCAATTTTATATTCTCGGCGACATTTCAAAAGCCACGTCTTATTCTTTTCACAATAAGTTGTGGCCTGCAAAGCCACTGCCATTGACTGAAATATTCTAATCTGGTTTCTTAATTGTTATTTTCGCACTTTTGTGGCATTGAAATAAAAACCCAAAATACCCACTAATTTTGTCTTGCCATTGCCACTATCAGGATTTTCTTTTAATGGGATGGATTGTCTTCAAGTGTCTGACGCAATCAGAAATATCATTTTAAATAGTATGAGCCGCATCTGAGGCCCATATTTTAAAAGGTTTCTTAGTGTGATTGATCATAGTTCTCATATTTTCTTTATTGGGAGTGAAAGTTTGTATTTTCTTCAACTGTCATAGTCCGTTTAAAGCTAGTTATTGAAAGTATACGTTAGGGGGGAGGGAGTCACTTATAGACATTGGTTTGGATCCACTGCGACTAATGCTTTGCTTATAATTCCTCAACTACGTATGTTTTGCTGTACCAAATATGAGCCATACCCTGTATTTGACTTAATCCGGGCTCGGGAGGAATGGAACAATCGAATGAATGACATTAGAATTCAAATTGGCAAATACAAGTGTCTGAACTTGATTGATCTATATAATGCTATATCCATTGGACATTTTATTTTGTCAAGCACGAGCCACAAATAGTCCGCGCTTCGGCGACACGATCCATCCCTGACTTGACGTATTTAACAAAATATGCGAATTTTCTGACTTGTTACCGCTTTGGTTATTTTTCGTTCCTTTCGTGTATTAAAACGCGTGGAAACGATCTGAATCAGTTCATTTATCAGTTCATTTATCAGTTCAGTTTTATTATTTTCTTTCCGTATCTATTGCTTACGCCCTAAATATATTGTTACCTTCATTTAAATTTTGTGGAAGCTTCAAGACGTCTTAATGTTCGTCGTACAAGAAACAACTAACATATCATCCACATAAATAATTTATGGCAATGGGAAATTACATTCAGCTTTTAACTCTCTAATCCAAGTCTATTTTCGTACATTTTTTCAGTATTACGAAATGTCATACGGACTCAACATCGAGATGCATAAACAGGTGAGAGTTTATTTTGAATTTAATTTTTTGTTAGTTTTAGCGCGATCGCATATTAGTATCGGGCTTACGTTACCTGTCTGTTTTGCTGTCTAAAGTTAAAGAATTACCTGTTACCTGTTGAAGAATCGGTATAACAAAATGCTATACGGCCTTCTGTGGAGGTGCTGAAACTAATGAGTTAATTATGTGTCTCCTATGCCAGTTTAACGCACATACACATTGCATAAGTTGCTCGGCTGTTGTTGAGTCCAACTGGTAGGCAATTAATATGTTGTGGAACTTTGATGTGGAACTTTGATGAGGAATGTCTAGTGGTTTGCCATACCAAAGAATGCATTATGTTAGTCAATCGAATCTAGTGTATAAAAAATGATCAACAATTCAGAAGCGATTCCTACATCATGTTCTACATAAATAAATATTCAGAAGTTGAAAAATTTGCTTTTCAATTAGAAATTCACTATATTTACTGTCACAATGTTAACCAGACATATTCAAAAAATTCAATTCAAGGGTTAAAATTAAACATCAAAATATAATATACCGTAAGCAAAGTTGTGTCCACGATGTAAGACAATCGAAATTAGTGCTCTTCGAATGTCTGACAAATTGTGCAGCAAAATCGTGATTTACGTTTAATGCTAAATGAAATCAATTCGAATAATTTTGAATAATAAGAAAATAAATTTTATTCAAAATTTCACACACCCCCCCACAAGTTTTTGTATAGGCACACTCCTCATCTCATCCAAAGTATAATATGATCGAACATAGGCCGTAGATAATCCAATCTTGGCGGCACGATCCATCAGTAGCACATGTTAAGCAAAGCTTAAAATCCAGATCGATGTTTACCGTAACGATTCAATCCTCCACCTTCACACTATGGGAATATATATCATGCACAAAACTTATCCAATATAGCATATCAGACTGATAAAATGTCGACTGCTTTGCTACCCAGACACCCGAAAAAATGGACACCATCAGAAGAAAATTTAGCAAATGGGCGATGATGCATGATTTATCCCTTTCTTGAAAAACAAAATGTTCCTCTTTGAGTATCTTGTAGCAACTAGAATGTAAATAAAAGTTCAATGGCTGTTGTTTTTAAACCTAATTTATTCGAAGGAAATGACATTAAAATTTTGTACCCCTGAAGAAATACAATATTTTGTCACCCCGTAGCATATTTCCAACGACTAGTGCCATATTCCATAGCCCATGCTCAGTTATTCGACCATTTCGCCTTTTTGTTGTTTTTAGAATCGAATTAAATGGTTTTCTGTGAAGGGTCCTTGAAAACGAGTGATAGCTATATAGTCCCACTGTGGAGATACTCGAAAATTTGCGAGGTTTCATGAGCCTACTTGACTAACAAATTATTATGCGGTATAAACATATACTGAGTCTTGTGTGATGTGTGTCTGCTAATTAACTGTTTTTTTTTAAAACTATATGATCGCGTTTCCCATTCTGGAAAGTGAATCGAAAGTGGAATGGCCTGGAGATTCCTTCGATTTTTTCTTTATATCCACTTCTCTAAGTGGATCATCGTGAAAAGATCCTGTGATACTAATCACTTATGATCGAACATAATCGAAGCATTAGCTTATTGTCGTTAAGATAATTATGATTTTTCCGAACGAACCGACCCAAGGTATTACAACCTGGGTTGAGTGAACACTAGACTATCGCGCCCGACGAAATCATCACACATTCCAACCTGATAGGACTTTTTACCAAGCATGTGTGTGGTTATAAACTGGCTGTGTGCCAAAAGTCAGACTCTAGTCTTAACTTCAGACATTGGATTGGTTACATGATTGACGTTTCCGAAACATAAGTTGCTGCATAATGCATAAGTATACTAAGGTTATAACGATAAAGCGATGTCATCTTCTGCGCATATTCGTGTAGAGACGAGTCGTTTCGTAATGAAAAGTGATCTTATGTTGAACCTTGATTAATTTAATCACTTAAGAGAGTTAGCGTATAAGTATTTGTATGCGTAAGTCAATTGTTTTAGAATTAATTGCGTGCCGTTCAAGGCCCGCAGATGTGGGATGTGATACGACTATAATGCCAGTGCCATGATTGTCAGATTGTGATCTTGTAAATTATCGTTCAGTTACTGATGATTGACTGATTCAAGGTACAGTTTTATAATTTATTCAAATCTGCTATTCAACCCATCTAGCATTCTCGTGTTTTGCATATTAATTGTGTGAAATATGAACTAAAATAGCAAGAATATAGGACGAATACCCTCTAAATTACGCGATATTTATATATTTTTAAGTAAATTTAACTTGAAGAACACAGTCATTGTTTTCGTCTGGCGTATAAAATTGTCAAAACTGACGCAAAAATTGGGAACAACCGGATTTTAAATGCTTTAACATGAATGGCGCGATGACCTAGTGGCATCGTAGGTTGGATACATGGGATCGGAGTCCCGGCGAGTTTGGGTAGGCTAAGCCGAACAGGAAAGATACTATCTTTCCAACAACTCTAACCCTGCCCATCTATAAGTGGCGGCTGGTATAGGCCCTTGGTTAGGGTGATCCACTCCAAGAAATATGTAGGGCATTGTTGCCACACATTTGTATTATTTTATTTAGCCTGTTTGAGTCTAAACTTTACTGTACAATCAACCAAGAAGAAAGTATATTTACAAGCGAATATTTCATGATATATTACTATAATTGTACATACTCAGTTAAGTGGGTCTGTCTGGTACAAGAATATCAACATGTCTATTTTAACAACTTCAAACTAAAAAGTTTTGGAAGTAATATTTTCGAAAATATGAATGCTATTTTGTATTGGTGTTACCACTTTAAAACACTGGTTTAATTAAGAAATATTTCTATGTAAATTCAGACGCCCGAAAGAAGACAAGATACTTTCAAAGTACGACACCCAGTGCCATATGTGCCATACTTAACCTACTGGCTGTATGCGTACTTTTCATCGAATATCCTTTATCGTGCGGTCTGCGTGTACGTCGTTCTTGCTTACTGATGATCAGCAAGAAAGTAGTTGGTTGTGCTAGGATAGAAATCTCGCTGAATAATTTATGATGTATTCAAGTATTAATCTTCTAGAATGCCGCTCACATTCATGCAACTCTCATGTTGTTTTTCAAGACAAGAATACGATTGAAGTAGAATTATGACTTGTTAACTACGGGCCAATGACGGAACGCGCCTTGGGGCGCTCCATCAATTGCCCATATTTGCCCTCTGACTAAGCGAAGTTCCAAATTCGCTGATTAGTTTTCACTTTCAACACATACATACTAAACGTCGCTCGAATTCGTTTGTAGTCTTTGCTTTGATTAATCAGATAGGTTGTGTTGTGCGGCATATTGAATTTTGAAAATCCGGATTTCAAATCCGAAATCGATAGCCCCGCTTGTATTTTGCAAATCATGTAGGGGTAATAGGATTAAGCCACTGATATGAACCACGTAATTACTAACCGAAGTCATTGAAAAAATGTCAACTAGTTTAATAATTTCACTGAATGTTACAATAATGTGATATAAAGCGTATTTTGTTAATCAAAAATTATCCGATTATTATGCGCGATAACCTAGTGGTTCTCATGTTAGCTTTGCACGCCTAAAAGATTATCTGATTTTATTTACCGTCTTACATGCCAATCCGAATAGCTTATTTTTTCAGTGCCATTATTTTCGACTTTGTCATAGGTCGAATCGCTTTGGTCGAATTATAAAAAGAGAATTAAAAAATAATTCTAAAAACGCTTTCGCACATCTTGTAAGCTTATATCAGTCTGTCCGAAATTTTGCTCTGTCCGTTTCTTCCATTTGTAGTCCCAGTATTTCTTCAAATTTGAAAATACAATTGTCAACCAAGCTGATATGTTGTACGTTTGCTGCTTGACATTGTCTGTCATTACATTATCGATCGGAGGTCTCAAAAGTTTAAGTGGAAAATTCCAGGGGCTCATAACATTATAACAAAGACTGTTTCACGGTCGATTTTAATCTGTCTGTCATTTCTCCCATCCAAGCAATCCATCGAGTTTGTTTTAAAATTTCAACAAAGTCGGGATATACTATTCCGTTCTGCGGTTTGCGCGGTAAAACGTTTTGCGGGAACGACAACTTTCTGGCTGAAATACGGTTTGAAGATAGGGCTTGTGGGATATAAGTATAGGGAAGTATGTATATGGTACCTGGCAGTATTGGCGTTTTTAAAGATTATCATTACCGGCTTATAATTGTTGTTGTCAACGATGTTGTCCAACAACAATATCTGCTCCATTTTACCCTTTTTTCCAAAATTTTGTCAGTTTTCCATTGAAATATTTGAAATTAATATTTTAGTTGAAACATGTTATCAAAATCAATATCGCTAAAATATATGTCAAATTAACAGAATTTGTCATCATTGGAACGTATGAACAGGAGCTTGCTATCTATGATATTTTCTACAATATTCTGAACTTTGAACGTACTTTTTTTCAATATCGTTGAAACAACGGCGAGTAGAGACAATATCGTATAACGTAGCGTCTAATATCATAATATCCATACGGATTCAGTAGTAGGAACTTGCTTTTGAATACGCTTCGTTCATTAAGTACGGGTCAATGACGAATCGCGCCGTCAAAGCGCAGTCCATCCGTGGCTCATACTTCACAAAACAGATTCCTATTCTACGGTAGAAGATTTTGAATTGTCCGTTTTGTAGCCTTTTTCGATTTGGTTCTACATTTCAATTTGCATGACAATGTTGAATACGTTTTTAGACTGATCTGATAAATTGCGATTAAAATATAATATGCAAAAAGTACTCTAATGAAAACGCAAATAGCTATCTACTGCATTGTTAAAGTATTTGAAGATAGAATCGGTTAATAATCTATGACGGTGAGGACCTGTTTCCTCATTAGCAAAACATTTGAATTTTCAGATGAGTTTCAACTCCTTTAGGTGAAATATTAAAGTAGTAAAGAAATGAACCAACGCCACCATTCTGTCGAGAAAGATTTTTGTTCAAGTAACATCTTCTTTCAACGAAAGAATGTTACAAACTCAAAAATGAGTCCAATTTTTTTTTTAGGTTTTTATTATTTGCTATGGCCTGTCCGTGAACCTGCCGGGTATGTGTATCTGTTCTATTCTACAGCTACGCGCGAGGTGCCTTGCTGAAGGGCATGGTCGGTGATGAAACGGTCAAGCATCCCGGGCAATACGACTGCGCTTAACCGATTCAGCCATCCCGCAGTGGAAAAGGTATCCAAAGCCACATTTTAAATTTTCAAAAGAATCATGCGAATCATGTCGAAACTACTAATTTTGCACGTGGTTAAAAATAGAGATACCACTTCTAAATCCGTTTATTTTCAAATCGAATGTCGAATTGAATTGGATTCGAGAACAAAATCCATTTGCAAAATTTATACTGTAAAAATGGCTAGTTTTGTCCACATATTCGTGAAATTTTTCGAATATTTCTCAAAACCTTCCAGCGGGATACGAATTAATCGATACAGTCTGAAAAGGCAACTTTTTTCAAAATAATTTGAATCAAAAAAATAAATTAACTGAATATTCGCGTAATGGCATTTCAGATATAGAAGAACATTATACATATATCGCACACCCTCTCGAAAATTCTGCTTTTTATAAATATTTTTGTAATTCTATACGCATGTTTAGTTAAGGACAAATTCAAATTTTACGGTCATATACTCGGATTAAACGTCTTGATTACGTCTTTTTATGGGCAAGTAAAAAATATGGAAATCATTACGTGAAATTACCGTTCACTATCATCGTATAATTTTATGTAAAATGCCTATATTTTACTCTTAAAACTTATTAAAACTCTTATTAAAACTCTTAAAACTCTTATGTAATTTTACTAGCAAGTCACCCATAAACCCACACTATTGTCGCATTATCGCAAACAGTCTGCGTAATACGAGAATTATTTTCAAAAGGTTCACGATTTTTTGAACAGTATCATCCAAATATTCGAAAAGGTAAATCCTGATCAAAAATGGTATTTTGCCAAGCGTGAGCCACTGATGGATCGCGCTTTCGCAGCGCGATCCATCAGTGGTTCATGCCTAGCGAATAAGTCCTGTTGAGAGTTTTGTTACTGGGAACGTACAGACGCGTGTTGGTATCCTTAAGTGGTTTCGTTATTACGCTCCGCTAGAAACCCTTGTTTAAACAGCCCACAAAGGATTACCCGCTTCGGTGGGGGTATCAACTGATCTATCAAGAGACCCTGAAATATATAAAAGGGGGTGTGCTTTGTTGACCCCGTGTCAAAACATGCCCCCACTTTTCCGATATTTTACGCTTAACATGCCGCATTGTGATGCAAAATAGCGAGTCGGACGCACCTGGAACAAATCCTTTTGAATGTATGGATACATGTCGGACAGTTGTGGCCATAGATGATGCGTTTGTAATCCAAGCCAGATTTTAATATACGAAAGGCACTGTTAAACTAGACTACATTGTGTTTCAATCTCGAACACATGGGCCACTTGTGTTTGCTTTTTTAAAAAGATTTCATTTTAATTACTGAGCAAGTGGTTATTTCCGTTTTTTGTCACTCAACCTGTATAACTGGGAATTTCCTGTAAGTATTAGATTCAAAGATATTATATTATTTGAAATATTGTAACGACGCCTGGCATAAGTAATATCATAATATAATAGTTGGAGATGATTTTACCGTGACCCTGGGAAGATACCACTCAGTGCACTTTATTTCAGTTCAGTCTTCTCTGGGATGTTTTCAACTTTGCAGTTGCTCGTACTACATTTTGTAGTAGCTCTTTGGTATTTAAGTGGTCGTTAGTTTGAATATTTGGTCGCTGTTTCCAGTTTTGCTTCGAGTGAGCATTTAAAAATAGAATATACAGCAAACATGGTAAAAAATTAGGTCATCGCGAATATCGTTTAATTGTTCTCGGAAGAAAATTAGACGAAAACCGGTAGTAACAATTAGTCTATCCTTGAAGCATAACATTCTTTACATCTCTCATAGGAATATATAATATATGTTCACCATGGTGGTTTGAAGATTGCGCACCAAAGTTTTGATGCGAGAGATTGGGTTTCTGTAAATATGTATAACGAGTTTTAAGTTCAGTGGCGATCGTTTACAACCCAGGTGGTAAAGCTGCTTGAAATCCCGCTCAAACCACAATCCCCGTTTACACCGTGCGCTAATCTCTTAAAATCACGGGTATGATTGCATCGTTTTCGCTTTTACAAAAAAATTGTGGAAGATGGAACACTGATAGATCGCGCTTGGGGGGCGCGAACCATTAATGCCCAATCTCAGTGCTAAATCTTTGGAAGGGATATAAAAAAGTCGATTTATATTACCAAAGCTTGCGTATGTGGTAGTATTAAAACTCTGAAGTACATGTGAGTAAAGTACATATGAAAGCGTTCCGGACGCGCAAAAATTTCAGTAATTTTTTTCATAAAAAATTCGAAAATCTTGGCGGGACTGCACCCCCTTCTCAAAACTGAGGGGACATACCCCTCTAACACCCAGTGTTGGTTGGACTTCTGCACTAATCATCCTACAATGTAATTTTGTTAAATGGTCATTAAAAATAAAACATAAAGCATAAAAACGTCAGTTACTAAGGAGCGGTCCAAGCTGTTACCTTTTAAAGAACTTTTGTAATGATGGCTTGGTCTGGGGTTGTCGTTGCCAGATGTCATTGTGGTACCACGAACCTGGCACCCGTGTATCAATTCTATACATAACTTTCAATTAGGGATGGGCAATTCAATTCCGTGATGCGAATGGGTTCAAACTTAAATTACTCGAATTAGTCGTAAATCGATCTTAAAAATAAAGAAGTGAAAGGAAATTATGGAGATGATGTATTGTCGGACGAATTCCAAAGTAGTGATGGTAACCTAGTTATTTCCTAAACTACGTTAAGTAAAACAAAATTACCACGAAACTAGGTAAAGTATTACTAGGTAACCTATTGTCACTTTTAAAACTAGGTAGTACCTAGTTTGGAAACAAGGTAATTTTCAATGGATTTTAAGGTTTAAATCTTTAAATAGTCTGTATTGACAGCTTTTTTTATACCCACAATATGATTTACCTAGTTTTTATATTAGGTACCTGTTTTTTCAACCAGGTACCTTGTTGTGAAATGTGTGAATTCACCGATTTTACCTAGTAAATTTACTAAAAATTATCAAACAGAAAACTCGGTTAAAGTTTTTAACTTGATTTTTGCCTCAATTTTTTGCCTCAAACGACAAAATACAACCAGGGTATTCGGATCTTTCTGATACCCGTCCCTGAAACATAACCCTCTGTTTGTAACTAGTTTCATTTTCTATAACTTCCTGATTGTTTTTTGAACATGGACCACAGATGGATCGCGCTATATCAGTGGTTCACGCTTGACAAAAAACGTTCCCCGTCGTGGTTCAGAGAGGGCGTGGTGATGAAAGGATAAGTAAGCTACTTCACAGAAATACACATTCTTCAGCATTTGTAAAACTTTAATCAGATATTTGTGGCTGCACATTACGAATGCCCCTGGGTAAAATGTGGCTTTTATGGAAACTTAGTTGCATTTGAAATTGTCTTGTGGTGAGACACCATAATAAACACCTTATATTTTGATAAAAATATGACTAATATCAAAATTAAATCATACGTCACACATATAAATTAAAAAAGGTCTTTATGGGGACCCCCATTCTCTGCGGCGTTGGTTTTTGTGTTCATTGGAAATTTTTGCAAACCGTTCTGAAATCTCAGTATAGGGGCAGAAAAATTAATGCGTTAGGGCATACGAAGTAGGTCAAAGGTAAGGTTGGAGGTTCGAATCTTCATCGAGTCTCTCATGAAATTATACTCATTTTTTATTGCTAATTCGGTACCACGTAAGCCTCGAATAATGTTTGGAGATGTGCCATTTTCAAATCTATCGAAACAAAAATATACGTAAGCCTCAAATGATATTAGAAATATGCCATTTTTAATTTTATTTAACGAAAAATCTCAAGATTATCTTCGCCAGATTGAAACCACAGCTTTGCTAACTAGCGTATAAATCGTTACGCTTGACCTACACCCTATGCACAATAACATTTGTCATATTAATATTTTAAAATGCGCGTAACCGCGGCACCCATGGCTGATAATTTAGTATATCTTGTGAATTTATGGTGCGAACACTATTTCTATGAATTCCAAAATCTAAGCAGGAAGATGTATGGTCCGTGTATGATATGCGCGAACCATACATGTTCTTTACTTAGATTTTGAATGCCGAAAATAGTTTTTGTTTCATTGGACTCAAAATTTTTATGGATCAATTATTCATACAAAACGTAATTCTGGTTTTTAAAATCATTGAAGCGTGACGATAGTTCTCCGTCACTCTGTAAATTTTGAGAACTTTTTTAAATATCAAATCTACGCTTAAGTCGTAGATTTCAATGGTGGTTTAAAATCATCCAATTTATATATTTTTATGTGCTATTGGCACGTTTTTCGATATGATAATATTGGCCATATTCCTGTATGAGATTTGTCGAAAATATTCTGATCGCCTACGGAGCGCAGCTCTCCGTTAGCTTGTAGATGAAACTGTGCGATCGCGCTGGGAAATGCAAACAAACCTAGAAAAAATACAACCTACGCAAACGTGTATAGCGAGCGGCCTTACTGCTTATCTTCGCGTCTTTCGCCTGATTTTCACATAATGTACTTTTTCCTGCGATGTTCACTTTAAAATTAGATAAACGTCTTACCCAATCAGAGATTTCATTTTGTCAAACATGCGCCACAGATAGACCGTACCTTGACGGCGCGATCCATTTGTGGCCCATGTATAACAAAACATATTCTGGCACACGCTTTCCGACTGAATTTTATATTGTTGAAATTTTATTACTAACGTACAACGGTATCGAAGTAAATTCCCTGAATCCGAAAATCTCACAATACGATCAAACTTTTTTCTGCCCATACTTGCTGTGTTAAGTGTGGGTTCCTAACGAAACGCGCTGAGGAGGCGCGTTCCATCCTTGGCACACAGTTGAAAAAATAAAATTTCTGTTTGTTCAATCTCACTTTTACATACAAAGAACACAACAACCGCCTTTTAATTCTTTCCACAAATCGTTCAATAATTTATAATAGTACTTTATTATTCATCAAAATAACATCGAAAATACCGCCGACAGCTGCCCCGTCAGTAATGATAGGCGTAAGCCAATTTCAAGAATGTGATGTCACGGAGCTGATAGTAATATCTCAATTCCGTTTACAACTTTCAGTTAGATCTGGACTATTGAATTTTGTCGTTCGAATTGATTCAAAACTCGAATTATTCGTGAATCGTTCATGAGTACAATGACTTGCAAAATGAAGTACAATTATAATTATAGTGGAATTATAATTTATCAACGAAATAATCCGGTCTTTTTCTGGTCTCGATAAGCCTAATGGATCCAGCGATATTAAAAGTCGAAAGTCACGACTAGAGAATTATAATTTGAAAAAAACTAAAACGTTAAGGCTCCATCTTGGTGGAGAAGTTCGATATGTAGAATATGGATAAATAGGGACTTGATTTTTTTCTAATTTATTTTCGTGTCTTGGTCTCTAGGGGACTTACTTCTGGTCAATTTACTTCTGCAAGCAATCGTTTTTCATTCAGTTTGTAGTACATTTTAATATTAAACCCAAGTCATTGCAGGGATACCCCTATGTGGTATATGCTAAAGGCAGATACGACTCATTTTATATTTACCCTTCTTCCATAATGAGTTGTTTCTTAAGTGGACGCGATGGTCTAGGTGTTATCATCTTGGCATCGCAGATTGAGGATTTTAGCTTCTAATCCGGCTCGTTAATCCGTGCCCACGACTCAACCCACGTTGAAATAACTTGGGGCAGTATCTTCCTTAAAACATTACTCTAACCCTGTTCGTCTATAAGTGGCGGATGGTACAAACCTTGTTCATTGCGATCCAATCAAAGGGGTGGGTGGGTTTAAAGAATGAGTATTTTCTTCTCAACGTGCAGTTTTATTAGCCGTGTAGCCATTTTATGAACCGTGTATATTAGTGTTTTACAGCTTAAATGTTAGGTCAATGCGTATGATCTTATTTTAAACAGTTTTATTGACAAATTTTAAATATTTGAATATTTCTGGTCAAAATAAAACACGATTGTTCTTGTATGTAAATACTATGCATATATACGTTTCATAATCTTCGGGTAATTACCGTAATCTGGATAATGTAATTGTAATTTGTTTATCATGTTCATGATCAGTATAAAATGACGTCACAGACGGAACACAGACATGAAAATTATTATTGGGTCGGAATATCGATTTTCGGAATTTCTATTATGTAAATGCGGTGGATTTATAAAAACTATATCATTCAGGCCTTGGAACTGCGGACATGTTTTGTAATACATTCCGAAACCTCGCAATATTAAAAAACGAATTTCCCGGTCGTCAATGGATTTACTGTATCTCTCTCTATAACTGTGTCACATCAACTTTTGTTATGTGTCACTGATGGATTGCGTAGATGAAACGCGATTCATCTGGGCTCATGCTTGACAAATTTATGATTGGGATTGGAAGCTACCTTTTTTGAGCGTCAAAAAAGTTTAATCCGAATTGTCCTGTTGTACGAATCTCAAAAAGGGATATTTTGTGATATTGTATTTTTTATACACGCCAGAAATTGGGAAATTTGCAATAACAAGGTTAATTTTAAAAGCAATTACTTACATCTAAAATGCCCAAAAAGAAATATCAATAATGTTTCCGAGATTATTTTGCCCATTGTGCAACGAATGCATGTGAATGAATTTAGAAAAATTCAAACCAAAATTACTTTTTAAATCAAAATTTGAAAATTAATATAAAATTTGGATTCCGATATTTTGTTCCACTCAAAGCCATATAAAGATATTTATTCATGATTTCGACCACATTAATTTACACACCATCATCCATCGCCTCCCATTTCTCGGATTCACATCTTGTAAAGTAAACCAACCCGCCCCGGGAGGGTTGCCACATTCGTTTCGCGCCATTTCACCACAAAACAGGATAAATTCGGGCATCGACGGAGTGGTTCAAAAATATAACTCATGCCAATGTCTCCCATCTGCGGCTCACCACCTTCATTAATAGATTTCGCCACGATATCGCCGAGGGACAGCCTCAATCCGGCCGCATTACGCCTTATCACAAAGTGAAGAATGATGGCCTTCAAAGCTGCCTAGACCAACAACATTTCATCTTGTTATTGGAATATAATTATCTGTTTTCGTTTTGACAAGCATGGGTAACTGATGGATCGTGCCTCGTATGCGCGGTCCATCTGTGGCCCATGCTTGGCGAGACGAGTTTCCTTTTTGGGATAGATCCCATCTACTCAACAACGTTACAACATTACAAAATATTCACGTGTGAGCATTAAAGCCATGACCTCATGCCAAATAGTGATGCGTTAAATATGTTCAATACTCGCGGGGCCAGATTGAGGTTTGAACATATCGCTCTTCGTGTGCTCTTATTGGCCGCATGGGAATGTATTTCATTCGTATAACAGACGTTTGATTGCCTCTTATTGATGAACAAGAACTTTTACGCTGAAATGGGATAATAAATCGAGCTTAGTGTTTACACGTTGTTCAAAAACAAGTTATTTTTTACGAAATATTAAACAGTCTATTTTGGGAGCTATTTGATCACATCACTTCTTGTTCGTGTGTGGCTCATAATATAATCCCATCTATTATGAGAAATCTATCTAAGGCCAACGCTTGATATCGTATGCAGTGTTCGCCTCATATTTACACTAAAATGCACTTAAGGTTTTACTTTTTATTTAAATGCTCCATCTTTGTATCGATTGACAATATACTATTAATGGAGATTGCCGAACTTTAAAGCGGATGCTTAATTATATTTAGTACCACAGGGACCTTGTGGATTTATACATTAGATTCATGATTGAACGGCCGTCGGAGAATGTTTCATTTGGCTATAATATGCAATCGGTGTACATTGTGCAATTATTTTAACAAAACAACCACTCGTCGAAGACACTTAGATGATGTATAATATATTTCTAATTCAATTTAAGAGCAAAAGTTACCATACCACGCGACTCTAGGATAATAGCAATAGTTCCATCTAGACACCGAAGGTTCGACTCTTGCTGAGCCCACGCGGTCTCAGTTTGGCAAATAGCGAGCAATGAAATGATATTGATGAACGTCATATTACCGTTGCACAGGGCAGATACCAATCACTGTACTCAATTATACTGATTCAGTTCATATGGGATGTTTCCCACGCAATGGTTGGCGCTTCGTTTTGTAGTATCTCTTTATCATTGGTCATTGGTCAGTTTCGTTTGGGCGTTGCTGACCTTTCTCGAAGTGAAACTTTAGAAATTGGCGAAGTGCCCACATTTGTGGATTTGTAATCCCAGTAACTGAATCCTCATGTTTGAAGTTTTTATTTTGCGCAACCCCTCAACCCCAACACTTCTCCATCGTTAAGTTCACTCGTTGCCAGTCGCATCTTGTTCTTCATTCAGCAAAGCTCTTCAGATTAAGTGTGTGTATTATGAAAATATTAGTTAAGTCCAAACGACTATTCAAAATCTATCTGTTGCGAAAGCGTTAGCACAATCAATCACTTTTCGATAAAACTCGGTCAAGCCTAATGCCTGGATGAAGTGCGCCTGAAAGGCGCGCTTTTTCCATGCTTCATGCTTGGCCAAACATGACCTAAATACACAAGTAAAACACCAAAGAAGACATTTTTGATTTGGAAATTTCGCATATTTACACGATCGCCAAATCCGAGCAAACCACACAATGTCGTTCGCGTTTACATAACTCTACGTTAATACCCAGTGTTTGTTATCGCTACATTAATAGTGCCACCGCAGTGTTGTTTTTTGTCAACGCCGCGATGCTTTTTGATTCCCTTTATGCGTGTATTGTATACGAATAATACCTACACTTTCCGGATATAGAATTCTAGATTCTTCTGTTAAGAGATCAAATTTAACGTTACGCGATTTTAGTTGATTTAAGTTATGTATGCACTAACGTATTTAGGGGGGGATCAGGTCTGGAAATATCATTTTTGGATAAAACAATACGCCTCTTACGCAAATTTGTGAAGTTTTACAATTTTATGCTTCTGGTACCGATGATGACGTCCTGATTTAGTAACATTTTTGTTTCAAATTTTGCCTCCTTCCAAACTTCAAAACGAACGTTTGACAGCAAACTTTTACCAAAGTCCCCCTTATTCCATTAATTATGAATTCGTTGCTTTTATTGTACGATCGGTGAATATTCGAAAGCTCCCATCACTAGTCCTGTCAAAGTTGTGCTGTTTTTTGTGCATTTTTATGGATTGGGCAGCAATATGTTGATATATATCATATTTTGCAAAGTAAAATTCAGTGTGTATCACTTATATCCCAAAGTAACTTACGTTCTTATTCAAGACCGAATAATTGTATGGATATCATTTTGATTTATCTAAGCTTTATTACCCATCGCGATTCAAAACCAGTTTTTCGATTTTGTTTATGTGTTGCGGCCTCGCTAATGCTTCGAATACAGACGTTTTTGTGTATAAGAATTTGATAATGGTGTTGTTGTATTCGTTTAAAACAAGAATATAATCAGATACGCGGGAATACGAAAATGATGAATATCGTCGTGTTTGGTAAATCGTTCAACCCACAACTTTTACGTTTTGGTTTTCACCAATAATAAATAATAGCTGAATACACTATCGTTCGGACGAACATGGTCTATAGATGGAACGCGCCCATAAAACGTGGTCCGTCTATGACCCATGATTGGGCCAAATGTTATTTTTTATCAACAGTTTTCTCCATGGCAACGCATTGCTAAAAATAAAACATTGAAAAATAGAAACTATTGAAGGATTGATTGGTTTGAAAATTGTGAAAAGATACCCCTAAAACGCAACCGAATATGTCCGTAAATTTAAAAGTGGAGTAAGTGGAATAGATGCCATTATAAAAATATGATTCGAATTGTTTTGTATTGTTTACTTCGAATGCTCATTTCTATGATTCGATAAAGATTTTGGGCAAAAATCCCATTGTTTATGTCGTGATTTTAAATATACTTGTGAATTTTCATCCAATTACGAATTTTTATGCTATAAAATTCACTCGTTTTTTTATTAATTTTATCATTGATTTCAGATTTGAAAAATGCTATGATTTGTATTTAAATTTAAGAATAATATTTTTAATAATATGTAATATATTTATTTAATAGTGCATTTAAGAGTAGCAACACTAGTATAAAGTATTATCATGTTTTACCAATCTAACAAGCCATCATTTAGAGTCAACCATCAACAAGCGAAGCTTGTAACATTACAGTTGTTGTGGTCGTTGTTGATTTAAATCAAAGACCTTGACAGCCACACTGATATGCTCATATTTCAATATGACCCCGCCAAAGTAGAACTTGAAGCATCTAAATATGATATCGAAAACCTTATTTGCAGTTTCCAACTTAAAGAGTTAATGTATTAGACTTGTAAAATCAGTTTCTTTTTTTCAGAGTGAAATTGCGAAAAGATTGAGCGCCATTTGTTTACAAATTATTCCTTTCTTGTCCCAAGAAGTAAGTATAATTTTTTTTAATTCATCTATTATTATTTTTTACTTCATGCATATAAAATGTGATGAAGTATCACTTTTTATCGTGTGGGGAGGCGTAAATACATAGCAACCAAGTACGAGAGAAATGACCTAATTAAATCATATTTGAATCAATAATTTAACGTCTGCGTTAACGTTAGTTGTGCGGTATTATGTACTGACGTCTGAACGCATACCGCAATTATCGTCAAAGTTTCAAGCTTCCAAATTAAAACATTCAAAATTTATCTGTTTATTTAGTTACATCGAAAATAGAACGAAACTTGAATCTTAATTTGACCAATTCATTTTTTGTCTCGTGTGAGACACTGATGGATCCCGCCGATATGTCGCGGCAGATATTAAGGTTCATGCTTAACAAAATAGTATTTTTGATGTTGACAGCCTTGGGTAACCTAATCAAAATGGTATTGCCCCAGTTAGAAATTACTTTTATCAAGTATGTGTCACAGATGGACCGCGTCTTACCGACAAACTTGATAAAAAGGTTAAACAAAAAATTCTGACTGAAGTATCAATACTTCGCTAAGATAGAATAAATCCCAATTTCAGCATCAACAACAAGTAGCTACAGCCCTAGAGAGAGCAAAACAAGTTACTATGCCAGAACTAAATCAAATCATCGGTGTAAGTATCGTTTCTTGATTGATATTGTACTTAATTATTATTTGATTAATTCCAATTTATGAAGATAAATTTATTGTGTCGCCAACTTTTTTCATCCGTTTGTTTGCTTGGGTTATTTCAGCGGTTCTGGAGGTTCTTTTTTAAATGACACACTTCCTTTTTATTATTATTGTCTATCTATGCCAACTGGTCCCATGGAAGGACTTGGAATTTTCCAAACATATTTCCTGCGTGTCAATTTCGATGAAAAAAATACTTTGCTTTTGCTAGTGTTAGTATTTTTCTGGTTTTGTAGTCAAAATATGAATATTCTACTCCAATTTGTACGAATTTGTTCATATGACTGATTTACAACTGATTCGAATAATTTATGCTCCGAATATATTCGAATCACCAAATTGAATTGTCCAGCTCTATTTACAACGATACATTCTTCTTGCAGCAGCAACTTCAAGTTCAAAATCATTTGGCGCAATCGGCGGCCGCAGCTGGGGTTGGACTCCATCCTGGTCAATTGCCTCTTCCCGCTGCCGCAATTGCCGCTGCTGCCGCAGTTTCAGGAAATTTGATTGGAGGACCAAATCACTCGTTTCCCGGAGGAAATTTACCCACAAGTTCAGCGGCCAAGTGCAGCAAGCCTTCTTGCGTTGTCTCAATCAGCTGGATTCGCACCGACTCACTCACTCAATATGTTGAGAATGAGAAACTCAAAGGATGAACGTGGCCCTGATCAAGTGGCACAATGTAAGTTTTGCAAATTTTATCAGCCCAAAAGCCTTATATATTATTTAGCATAACATTATCATAAATCTGTGATGTAAACCCTTGGTGACCAGGCCAAGAAAGTCGCCGAAAACTCAGTGATGACCCATATGTACGAAGCGGTGCGAATCCAATCAGAAATTTTATTTTATACAACATGAATTACTGAAACTTAAAAACACAAATACAAAACAAATTTCTGGGATTTTAAATCATCCACATTATTTGAATGTTTTCTATCTGGTTAGAAATGCAAATTCCTTTTAATGCTGTAATTGTGAAGTAGAAAAAATAGCACCCAGTTTGCATTAAAAGTGCCTAGTTGAGCCTTATATTTTGCGCCCTCATTAGTATCGAATATCAATCATCAATATACATCTTTGAAATTTATGGAAAGAAAAAGCATTTTACATGCCAAAGTAGGATTTTACGTGCTTTCATTCAAATCTAAAATTTATTCCATCTGGAATCCATTTCAGGGCTTGACAGGGAGCAACGAGAAAGAGCGGCAGCTGCAAGTCGGCAGGTATGAAGCTTGTAACATTATTATGGTTATTTAATAACTGATATAACATCACGATTATATGGTACTGCGTCTGTAATCTATTTCTAATGCAAACCGCACCGTAGTTGGTATTCACAACAAGGAATGTTATTGAAGAGAAGAGTGAAAATCGTTTGCGTTCTGATATTCTGAATAATCTTTTTGTGTGATAAATTTTTTTATCGCTTCGTTGGGGTTAATGGGGGACTAGCTACTCTATCTTTCGTCCATGCCTTTGCCCAAACGGAGCGATCCGTCCATGCCCCATCCCTGACAAAACATTTTTGAAAGAGTTTTTTGTGCTGGAAAGTAAACGAATCAACTCTTGAATCTGAAACCTGGACATCCCTACCAACGAAGGAAACAAATCTTAACAAATTACAGTATCTTGTACTATGGTATGCGCACATAAACCATTACTGTAAGAAAATTGCCGATAATTTAGCGAAACAATACGCGTAAA
The DNA here is from genome assembly GCA_963675895.2 of Styela plicata. NCBI lineage: Eukaryota > Metazoa > Chordata > Ascidiacea > Stolidobranchia > Styelidae > Styela > Styela plicata. The sequence continues at coordinate 15,743,417 of OZ023140.1, forward strand.
GGTAATTCAGTATTATAATATACAATATATTATTTCCAAATCTTTTTCTACGTATTTGAAGATACAATTTCAAAGAGAACATAAGGCCGGCAGAAAATACACTATTACGTTCCACGCAAAGCTTATTATAATTTTTCATGGCTGATCTTAAAATAGCGTCGGAAGCTTTTATGTGACGCGTGTGAAATTCAGCACCCAAAAATTGTTTAAAATGGATCTTAGATCTCGAGTTACGTGTGATTTCGATATATTAAAGTTAGTTTTGAAAGTTCGTCCACGTTATTGTTTTAAGAGAAAAAAAAAGAATTACTTGATAAGAAAATACTAATTCGCCAAGCGTGAGTCACAGATGGAGCGCATTGGCGACACTGTTCATCAATGACCCACGCTTAATCGCTTACAGCGCGATCGTTTTGTCCCGAAGGACGGTGGTTCGATGCTTGGTCGTTTCACCTCAGTTGAGTGTGAACTTTAACATGGCATTTCGCATGCAGCTCTAACACATAATATATGCGCAGACTCTATAAATATGATAATTATTGTAATGAGTAACGTTATCGTATGTGTCTAAAATAAACTCAAAACATTCCAAACCGACATAATAGAATGCAGCGAGTGGTATCCGACCCTGGGCGAGGATAAAACTATACTTACTGTCATACTTGTATCTTTGAAATATATCATTATCATATTCCTCCGTCTCTGTTTATTAAAGATGAAATGAATGATTGGGCGTGTCAGGAATGTTATTTTGTCTGGCATGACTCACAGATGGACCGCGTCTCGTCGACGCGATCCATCAGTTACCCATACCTAACAACACATGCTCAGACTGGGGAACTATAAAATTTGGTGAAACAGTGTGTATCGTAAAAATTGTTATCTTTGCATAATACTCGTGCAATATGGAATGAATGGGGTGTTGGTATACAACACTACTTTTTGTATGTATAATCAAATCGATGTAAATACAGGGTTTATATTTTTTTTTTTTTTTTTTTTATAGCCACTTTTTTGAGTGGGTCACCCTGTCCAAGGCCCTGTAACAGCGGCCACTTATAGGCGGACAGGGTTACAATTACTGGAAAGATATGATCTTTTCCTGTTCGGCTTAGCCTACCCATGTTATTACACCCTGGGTTGAGTGGTGGGCGTGGATAAGCGAGCCGGACTCGTTAGGGCTCGAACCCGAGATCTTCAACCTGCGATGCCAACATGTAGATTTGAAAAATGGATTTATCAACTGTTTCCGATCCCTCATTTTAGCTTTTTGTTTGGATCAGTCTTAGACAATGATAAATGTACGGAATTCTTTCAAATTTGAATTCAAAACTAATTTTATTTTTCTTGGATGTTAAATTTTGAAAAAAAAAGCATAATGTAAGTTCATTTCGTTTATTTTAACTTAAAATATACCTTCGGTTGCGAGCCTACTAAATCGAAACCGTATATTATAATCTTTTCGACTTGGTAATTTTACGTATCAAAATACTGAATTTTTCAATTTTTTTTTGATATCTTATATCTATTGTAATACGCATTTGGATGTTTCAATTCGCTAGTTCCAGAACTCGGTCAGTACTTGTACCGGGTCTTAACTAGGTGTCCCATCTCCCGCCTTTGCTTGTGGAAATGCAGTATTTATTGACGTGTATTTCAAGCATATAAAATTGCAGTTGAAATAATAGCGTTGAAAAATTGATAATCGAGTACATGTTTTCTTGCAATGAAGGATAATGTACCTCATGCATAAAATATGAATGGTTTACATCGACTTGCCACACGGTAGGTGAGGTAGCAAACCATTGATAGACATTAAAGTTTTCAGAAAAATTTCGCGCATCGTGCGCTATTTTGAAAAAAATGTTTCTCCTCATCCTGCAATAAAATTTTAACTTCTGTTTGAAAAATTTTTCAACCGCTGCGCACATTATCACACCAAATTTTATGCACTTTTAGCTCTAACAAACTCTTTTAAGTAGATTATCTTGATTAAGGAAGGAATACGCTTATCGAGTATTAAACTCTGGAATGAGTGGTATACAGGGGTTTGTTTATCAATCTGATTCATCGAGATCTTGAACTAACTACGCCCGTCCCTGTACGTGACTAAAATCGAGCTTCAATTCCATCGACGATGAATATTTACTAATTTCGATTTCCAACGTCAATATGTGTCACCTGAAATAACGTGAATGAAAATTGATAAGAGTTTGTCGAATTCAATATTCATGGTCGGTTGTTTTTGAGGCAGACCAATTAACTTTGATAAAAGTTCAGATACAGTTTATTCAAATTTTTTTTGGTATGTTTTCAATAAAAAGTATTGTTAGTTGGTGGGTATTCTTTGAGATGATACATATCCATTTGATTTGTGCCTTCCATTTTAATTTTATATATGAAATTTAATTTTGTTCCTATCAAGTTCCTATTGAATTTTGGAAAACGTTAATAGCCGCTCAAAGATCAACAAAATCTCTTAAAGGCCACAATACACGTTAAGTTGTCTCACCGATGCGTCAATACGCCAATACACAACAGCCTGCATTGCTTTGCGTTAATCGTGTTCACTTGCCCACAAAGCACAAACGCACGCAACGAAACGAGCACTCTTCGTTAGCTTGCATAGCAAACCGTACTGTTTTATTTGAAAACGTAAGTAAATGCATGCAGAGCATTGCCCCAGCGAAAAAAGGCAAGCAAGGTTAAAAATGAAATAAATTAAGAAAAAACGCAACATACGCGTACATTTTGTTGAGTATGGACCTACACTGACTACCTTTACTGCGTGATTCATAACTGGCCTTTGCTCAACAGCTAAGCTTCAAGGTCACAATACAGGTGAATTTACCTTACCGATGCATTGCATTGTAGGTAACACAACAAAAACGACAATACTACATTGCTTTGCGTTAATCATAAGCACTTGCCGATAAAGCGCTACCAAATTTACGCAACGAAACGAGAACACTCCGATAGGTTGTGAAAGAAAACGAAAAGAAATGCACATGAAAGATTGCGAAGGTCCAAATGGAATGTAAAAGCCGAAACTGTACCCTAAGCTGTAAACTTTCCATACCAAACTAAGCCGCTATAGTAGAGTGCAATGAGGGGATTTCCTCTGGGTGATAGCTGTATCACCTACCATTAGTATGCGTTCTTTATTGCTTAAAACGACTCAAATACAAACAAAAATTAGTCCAATGATAAAGCCCGCACTTATTCAGAAAGAAATAATATCATAAACAAGTATTTCTCATTGAAAATTACCAATAATGATCTCCAAGTGTTTTAAATGCGAATCAGATGAGGTAGTGTTTTGTAACTAGACTACTCTGTTGGTGTAAGTACATGAAATACGATTAGGAACACCGCATATGCCAATATAACGCTTGTCTATTGAACGTAACAAATTAAATTAAACGCTCGAACCTGATTAAACATTTACTTTGTCTTGTGGTAACTTCCCGACAAACACTCAGAAAATTGAAAATTTCGTTGAATGAACTGGCTCCGTATAGTCGCTCACCAAATAAGATTTTTTTTATTTGGAGAAGCATGTTTAACAAAACACATATGATCTGAAGTTTCTCGGAAGGGACAATCCAATCCAATACAATCCTACAATAGGCATGGCCTGACAATTCGATCCCGTTAGTCGAAGCTAGAATTATTCGATTCGTTACGAAATAAATTGAATCGCCGTAATTCCTCTTAAACCAGATCCAAAAATCCATTGCAGTTGAATTGAGAAATACTTGTATTATTTTAATTAATTCGGTGGCTGTAGAATTGTTGATTTTATATATGGAAGAAAATATGGTAAGCGCAAGAAAATACAATACTACTGTTTTTCTAATTATGTTTAATTAGATTGTGAAACGAAATAATTACTCAAGTCCAATCACAATTTTATTTGCTGAGTGAATTAATTACTCAATATGAATTATAAACGAAATTATTATTATTTCTAATTTCCAAAAATTTACAAGCACATATGCATATGTATATAATGAAATAGTGAGTTTGTTAGACTGTAGTTGTCATTGTCAGTTATATTCATTTCTGAATCAAATATGAATCATGTCATCTCAATCCAGATTTTCCGATTCGAATTAGTTTTATGACAAGTTGATTCGTATCGATTCGAATCTATTTATTAGGAATCATATCTAGTCAAATGTTTTCTGGCATTGGATTAACACTTTTAATTTACCATAAAAATTTTGTTGGAATTCATGCATGCTTTGAAAAGTACAGTCTGAATACCGCATAAGTAGAAAGACTTCATAAATAATTTGTTGAGGGAACTGAGTTGCGGTAGACTCATTTGAAAAATGTGTTACCCAAAACCTTAGATCAATAGTAATTAGATCAGGCAGAGTAAGACTTCAATCAAGTGTATGGGGAAGGGTAGAGAAGATGCTGTGAACAAAAATAGTTAAAACTAACTCGGATTTCACAAAAAATGCTTTTTGAGCAATCTGACCTATCAGATGGACCATGCATTGGTGGCCATACTTAACAAAGCATGTTGTAACAAAAATTTTTTTATTCGGGCTGCCATATCAATGTCCCTTAGTTTGTTCCTGTTAGCTAATGCTTCCTATTTTAGAGTTGATTTCAATTTCAAGTCGCTTAGTCGCATTGCTAAACACCATGAAATTACACAGCATTGTACAACTTTTTTATTTATTATGTACCAATAGGCGCATTAAGATGGCAATCATTTTGGTCTGCTTTATCGTTCTACTCTTCCTCTGGAATCCCCTAAAGACAAAAACTAAATCTAATTTGTTCATTGAAAAATCGTGTACGCATGAATAGATAATATAACATCTCAACAAAGTATAAAATGGATGCAATATGTTCGTTTTTCAGTTAATGTGATTAAGTTTGAAACTTAATTTTGTAATCCAAAATGATGCTTTTTGGAAGCTATGCCTACAAGAAACCAACTAAGGGCCTCTTGATAGCAAAGAGCTAAACTGATGGAAAACCTTCTTAAAACAATTTTTATTAGAAAAAGCAAGCGCAAAACTTACTGTGTATTTATTTAGCCGTAATGATATTGCTCAACAATACGAAAATGTCCAAGTAATTTATTTTCAGATGTTATATGTATACTTTGAATTTTACGCTTTTTCCATATCTGATGAGAACAGACACTTCAATTCGTTTCGGACTAATAGAACTAGATAAACCTCATTAGTTCTCTCAGACAATACTAATTTAGCAGTATACTTTAAACAATAACACAGACAACTAAACGTTTACAACATCCACGTACTCATGAATTTAATGTTTACTTCGACATGTTTAAAAACTGGAATTGGAAATGCATGAAATTCGAACGCAAAATAGCAATATCTTACCAGGAAACATATTGGTTTCAACCTTAATTTAAAAAGCAACCACAACACGCAATGCAGGGAAAGCTTTTAATCTTCGATTTTCCAATCTTAACTTATGATAACAACGCGATACAGATGGAACCTGCATTTTTTCAGATTATAAAAATCTAAAAAGCTCGATGCAGAGAAAACAATAGAATATTTCGAGGAATTCTGCAATTCGCTTTTCAATTCCGAACACGGGACTTGTTATCGAGTTGGCATCGCAGTTGAAGGATCTTAGGTTCAAGTTCTAGTGAGCTCCATGCCAACGACTGCATTCCGGTATATATAACCTGGGTAGGCCCGACCAAATCGTAACGCGTATATCTTTTTTTTTATTGGTTTTCGAATTAATTTGCCATGGCTTGTCTATTTTGAACAACACCAACTCTGTATTAGCCCTATATTAGGGAGCTCTGGATGTATAGCATTGTCCAAGTTGATCTACTCAACTGAATGATTGTATCAAAGCATAAATGAAAGGTAGTTTTGTATAACAAAGTTACAGGAATTACGTTCTTATGAACAATTCAAGACTACATGTTTCGTGCGATTGACATTTCTAGTATCATCGATTCGAAATTCCCGGCTTTAACCATGATGTTGCTGCACGATAAGTCATCTTTAAGGCATTGAAAATGATAGAAACAAATCAATATTTAATAAGTGAAATATCTGTATTCTATTCTCTTTTCTATAACTTTGCAGATTTTTTGGCGCATATACGCGACATTAAAATCAATAAATGAGACAGTCTGAATATTTGAGAATACGTCGATTTCCCTTGATTGGTAAGAATATCGACCGTAATGACAGACATAGGTTGAAATATTTTGCGTTTAATCCATCAAATTTGGCAGACGAAATTGAAGTCTAATTGTATTATATAATTGGCCATTTGCCAAGGTCATCGAGGTTAATGTCAAATATGTCGGTGAAAAAAGATATTATATGATTTGTATTTCTGAGTATTATTGAAGAATGATAAGAGATGTATCCCGAAAACCAACACACTACACACACACCTACACACTGTGACAAAAATGCAGTAATTCTATCGTATATTACTCGGTACCGCTTCCTTGCAAGTACAATAAAGTTTTTTGAAACAAGCATTGCTAGGTATGTGTTACAGATGTCAGAGACATTAAGCTATCCAATTTAGCTACTATCCCAATTTTGATCTGTGGCATTTGAATGTATATTGCGCCTTTGATTTTGTTGTGCCGTGCCAATTGTACCAAATTCTTGACAATGACGACTTTTTTTGAAACATCTATCAGATTTGTTCCTAAGCTGAAGCTTTTCATGCCGCAGCTTATGTTCTTTCGTCAATTTCCTTTTTGCTTAGCCTAACCACAGCCTATACCGCATCTAGATAGGCGTAGACTTCCCAGTCCAAAATTCCTTCTCCAAAAATTTTAGATTATAAGCTCCTTTCAATTGCAAGGTTTATGGTACAGGGGCGCACGTGTACAAATGGCCGGACCACCCGTTTACGGACCGATGGATTATTTAACCAACAAAGATTAGTCGACGATAGCTGTCACCTGCGTTACGCTTCACTTAACGTGGTATGTCAAAGGTCGAGTGGATGTTTTGCGTGTTTTGTGCAAACGACCGTAAATGGATAAATGCATTTGGCTGAAGCGGCGTGACATTAGACAAAGCATGTTTAACATTTAATGGTTAATAACTGACTGGTTTCGATGACTTCATTTTCGATGGATAGAGGGGCGCTTGCTACCGATATCAAAAGTTTTTCAATACTTGTTTTGACAAATATGGAGTGCCCGGTGAATTCAATTGGCGAATCGTTTGGTATATGCTTCCTGGTCGCCCTATCAAGTGTTCGAATCCCAGCAGGGATGAATTATGTACGAAAAATTTCCTAGGCGCGTCAACGGCACACGGCTTCCACCACCAACCATGCACATTGTACAGGAAAAATGAGTAAAAAGAGGGTTAGGCTGAAACCTTCACCACCTGGTTTGATTCGCCATTTGGTTAAGCAGGATCAAAATGAAACTCTATCCTTATCCTATCCACTGATAGGGTAGTCAAGATTCGGCAAGTAGCTGCTAACAGCTACGAGTCACTGGACGAGGCGATTCCATTAGTGACTCTGTTTCATAGAATAGGACTTCTGATGAGGACATAGTATATTTATCTGGGTTAAATAAATTTGTAGTTAGAATTATTAAATAATGTTGTTATACAACAACTTGAACGATTGTTATTTTTTGCTCAAGTCTTAAACCAACTCAAGTTTTGATTTGCTGAGGATTTTCAATCGATGCGACACATATCGCATAGACTTTGACTTCCATGCTGTAATAACATATTTCAATTTATCAAAAGACAATGTTTTCACACGACGCAATTGGGCTTTCTCTTGTTTGTATATCTTCTTATGCTACCGTGTATTTCACAACTTGGTGTACTAGGCTATTCTATTTGTTTGAAGTTGTCATATAATGCGAATCACTATTATCTGTTTTAAACAGAATTATTTTGTGGTCACGATAGTCTGTAATGGTCAGCATGCCAGCATGACAAAGTATGAGGCTTCCCAAACCTGTCTAGAAATATCCACTCACGCCCATTGCGTGGGATGTTACCGAATCCTATAACGTCTTTTCTACAACACCAACCTCGTGTTTGTCTGGCGGCTTTGCTTTCCGGTAGCGATTGAGCTATGAAATGTTATTTTTATTTTATACCGCGGGAGAGGAAAGCCGAGAATACGGCTTAAGCATAGGGCCTCTCGTGCAGACACCAGATCCTAATCGGGTGTGAAGGTTTTGTCTTGCCATTTTACTCATTTCTCCTGCGCGTAGACATGTTTGGCGGAGGAAGCCGTTAGAGGTGCTTACGTGAACCACCTCGGCGTCCAGCAGACCTGCCGCATATAAGCATCCCACATATGATTCGAACCCAGGACGTTAGTGGTACGAAGCTCGAGGCGTAATCCCAACGCTTTACTGATTGAGCCAATGGGATTGCAAACAAAAGCATCTCATGAAGTTATCTCAATTACCTTTTCTTACAGACATGAGCCTTTATATAGTGATTATGTGAATGTGATATCCTTGAAGTCCATATTGAGCATGTGACAAAAATCACATGCACATGCATATCTATGTTAAGCATGTAAAAAATATCAGATCTTATAAATTCACAAAAAAATACTCATATTATTAGTTTTTCGGTTCCATCAAAATCATGCATTGATATAGGCGTCCTTATACCAATTAATCAGTATCACACATGAGCCCTAGATAAACTGCGGCTCATATGCGCAGTTTATCTAAGGGGCATAATTGATAAAACATATACTTTGATATGTGTTTCATCTTTAGCTCGAAAATGTGAGTTATCTCAATTCCATTTGTTTTGTCTGTCCACGATACCACGCCTATGTTGAAAGACAAATTTAAATACAACAGGCCTATCGACCGCCGACCACAACGTTCCTTTTGCGATTGTTTTGTGGTGCGCCTGTAGTCGTGCCCCTCCTGTTTTTATGGAATATATCGAACAAGCACACCGCCATATCGTTGTACTGCCCTTATTAACTGCCTTAAAAGGTAGCATACAATATACTCGACACGTAGCCTAGCCATAAATGAGTGTTCCGAAGGATCGATTATCACATGCTTAACAGTGCTGTCAAGTTTAAGCTAACCAAGTCAGAAATTTATATTTTACCAAGCATCAGACACAGATGGACCTCGCGGCACGATCACTGGTAGCGGAAGGGGTCGCCCCCATGTCCCCTCCGAAACCGAATATTTGGGGCCGACCCCCTAAATCAGCAAAAAATGCCTATTTTTTGCGCACCTTCGGTGTGAATTTTTCTTTTTGCTAGGTTTTACGACCAAATTATATCATCAGAATATGTTTTTCAGCTGAAATTTGCCGTTATTGCAGAATGACGCTATAATTTCTTACGCGGCTTCGCCGTTCATTTTTGTTAGTAAATAGCTTTCAATATTCTTTTTTCGTCAGCAAGTCGAAGCCAACTAATGAATTATTAACTCTAGGCGATAGTGAAATCATCTACCACTAATTTGCCTCGTTTTACTAGCCGCCCACAATCTAATCAGGCAACACGAGTATATAAGAAAGGATGCAATGTCACTGCGGGGATGTGTACCTAGGGAATAGTCATTTCATTCTCATCCTGCGGGAGAGCACAGCCGAGAATACAGTTCAATCATATGGCAAACTAGTACCTCCCGAGCTGATACCAGTTCCACGTCGGGGTGATAGGGTTGTCTTTATAGTTTAGTTTCAGCCGCATACGAAATCCACTGTTAAATAGATTAATGATTCAACATTTGAGATGAACGATTTGACCATATTCTGCCCATTTGGGCAGCGAATTCATGATTTGGCATATATCATGATTCCGCTATAAAATAACTTAATTTAGGTATAATTGAAGGACGATAATAATTTTAATCAGGATTAAGAATGTATTAAATATTTTGCTTGGTGTGTTCGACATTTTCAGATACGTGTATTTTTTAATGAATATCGAATCCTATCATTTCGAATCGAATCTTTCCGAATATTGATGTTAATTAAGAATCAATGAGAAGATTTAATCAACAAATACAATATTTCTCTAACGATGAATATTGCCAAAATATACATTGTGAAATTTGACCTAAACCACGTCAATTTCGTTTATCTGAAATGTTGAAACATTATTCTATTTTTATAGTGAATTTCAAATACCGTTTAAACTAAACTATATAAGGATACCCCCACTCCCAGAATAGTTTGTTGATCGTCACGCTCAACTTGAAAGTCCTTGCTGAGTTGAAGCGATCCACTTATTCTCGAACTATTTCGAGGCCACTTGACTTCTATCAAAATCAACTTGAAATTGTTTCGAGAACTCTTGAACGAACAAAACACAGAACTTATAAAATCCTACTTGTCGGGTTCACTGGCATTGTATCTTACGAATTGTGTCTTGTAAAATAATATATTGTCATTGAGGTATGAAGTAAGCTGTTAAAAAGAAATTTGTGCTTGTTTATCGATCGCCCGGTGGGTAATCAGCACAATCTGGTGCAAATTTGGGGCTAACCAAAAAAAAAACTTTCGTATACTTCTGGAATGTCTTTTCAGTAGTTTCATTTTTATCGTTTCACTCAAATAATTTCATTTCAGAGGACAGAATATCTTTTTCTTCAGGTCTCCGAAATGAAATGTCATTTATTTTTTGGATTGACAAAAAAGCTTCAAAATCATCAATACTGTTATTTCATAGCATGGATTGACAAAAAAGCTTCAAAATCATCAATACTGCTATTCCATAGCAGTATTGGTGATTTGGAACCCTTTTTTCCAGTTTTACCATACCAGACAACCAAAGAGACACTTTTGTTTTACAGTAGATAGAGATATATTATGAAATATTGCCCATTTGCTCATTTTTTTTATTTGGAACCCATTTCTTCGAGTGCATGAGTAGCAAGGTAACTAACACTATACCAGTCTGCTTTTCTCCACTGCTAGGTATGGGAGGGGCACTACACTGCTTTTCAGAGGCGTGGTTAAGGAGGTCATAACTTATGAAAGGTTGATATTAATTGCACTACACTTATAATTAAGTAAATTTGAGTTGGATGGTCATTTCGAATTTATTTCCAATAAATTATGCCAATAATTCGGTCAATTGAAATTATCTTCATTTTAATCGTTGAAACATAATCGTTTCGATTTCTGCATAATATTGCATTGTTCGTTAGATATTTTTCTCCCGTGAAAAAGATAATTGCACGAATTTGTTTGCTGTGCAAATTTGAATGGAAATTTACCATGGCACACCATTACGCTATGGCCACTGGTCGATAAAAATACCTGCGTATATTCTGAAGGTTTTTCTTTTGTTGAATTTGGTGAGATAAAATACAACAAGTCGATATAATTGAAATTTGTGTACTATAGCATATAACAAATAGCAAGTTTATAGTAGCGAAAAACAAGATTCAAATTCGCTGATACATAAGTATTCACTTATTTATTACTACCGGTACGCGCGGAAAATTTTTGACTAATAATAAAATTTGAGTGGGAAAATACCAGATAAGATGAACAATATAATTGCTATATATTGTGCAAACACCGTTACATTATATCAATGCACGCATCCGAGAAACTAGGTCTAAACATGTCTTGTTAAGCATGGGCCAGTGATGGATCGCGCCGATGAGGCGCGTTCCATCTGTGGCTCATGCTTGACAAAATAAAATTCCTGATTGGTGTATAATGAATAGTGGTCTATCTTTGTTTACCAACACTACTGTGTTAAATTTCACTAAATTCCGCCGAAGTAGGAACTTAAACGTATGTGCCGGACAAAGCCCATCAACAGTCAGTGACGTTTGGACTTATGGTCGTAAGTGATTTAATTTTTATATTTGGCAAATGGATTAAATGTGTTGGAAAAGTTGTCAATTTTCGGTGACAAACTGGATTTGAATATATCTCTATTATGCAACCACATACGAGTCATTAAAATTATACCATATTTGGGTTTTAACTAACACTATTAGAATGTGTGTTAGTGTATGTGTGTTTACACAGGTCAGTTACACCATGATTTGAATGGTTTTTGTATACCCAGTCAAAAAATTATTTTGTCAAGCATCACCACAGACAAACCAAGCCTTTGTGATGCGATCCATCGGTGACCCACACTTAACAAAACATGTTGGCATATATTTTTCTAAATCAGATTGTTTTTTTATTTAAATTCACTCTAAGCAAGGCCGGAAGCAGTGCCTGAGAGAAACCAACTAACGGTCACTCAGTAGCAATGAGGTACAAAAAGGTGCACTGTAAGCAACTGCACTCTTAAACGGAAAACATCCAAAATGAATTTTACCGCCATAGTAAAGTGCAGAGTCGGGTATCTGCCCTGGGGGATGGGGAAACCATCTATTGCTTTTTACGTGATTCTAGCGCCTTTAAGCGATTGAAAAATCGAAAGTGTTTGACACTTCTTTGTACATATGATGGAATGGAATGCGACATTCAGTAATCCAGTTCTCATTTCAGAAAAAATTATTTAAGCTATTTCCTCAATTTTACCTTTCGTGCTTGAAATTCTTAGAATCCATGGTTTCCATGCCTACATACAACCAAGTGTCGTGAGTGATGTCAAGTCATTGCTGTGTATTTTATGGCCCATTGACATTGTGCTATTCATTCAGCGCGTCCGTTTTGCTTCCAAATTTCCAGCGGAAGTTCGTCCTATGTGTTCGTCCTATTGCATTATACGACCTGTGAATATGGTCTTCTTTATGTAGCATCAATGACCCAAAGATAAACGTGGTTGCCAAATTAGTAATATTATTTAGACAAGCATGAGCCACAGGTGGAGCGTGCCTTGCAATTCATCAGTGCCTCACGCTCTACAAAGCTTTCTGGTGAAAAGTATTTTGACTTGAGCGTCTTTGTCCAAAGTAAACTGGAGAGGAGTTGTATTTTTACTAAAATTCGCTCTAAGCAAGCCCGGAAGTAGTGGTTAGAAGAAGCCAACTAAACTGCCCAACACAGTGCAGTAAGTGGTATCTGCACTGGATGATGGGAAACCATTTACCACTTCTCGTAATATATAACTGTGTCGTCAGAAAATACGCACTCAATTACCCAAGTAATCATATCACACAATGGGATGATTAGTGAGCATTTATTCATAAACCGAGCATCCCGGAACTTGAACCCGAGATCTTTGATTCGCAATTTCATCGTGATAACCACTAAGCTACAGTTCAGCAATATACAAATGTTAACCAGGTGCAAAAATTAAGTTAAGAGTAAATTCGCTAACTAATTATTGTATCCTTTCATCCACTTAAGATCGGCAATTTGACAAATATGTACTTTAAGTCAATATTATCTTAGCATACACCGTTAAGAAAATGCTCAAAATGAGATATATATTTTAGGGTCAATATTTGTATAGAATATAGAGGATTCGTGTATGTTACTTCAAATCATTTATTGGCCATACATGATTTTAAGTTTTTAAAATGTCGCGTTGTTTGAACTTACGCATAAATTTAGGTTTTATTTACGGATTTTTTTAGTTTTCATGTGAAGTGTTACTCTCAACGACTACATGGCTTCATCATATATTATCATTGTTGGTTTTGCTCGCTCGATTAAACGCAGATAAACATACGCTTGTTAAAATACAAAATCGTCAAATCGCCCCATCGCCTATCACGCATAGCAGGTTGATAGATAGTTTTATAGAATAACATCCTTTGAAAATTTTGTAATATGAGGCTCTTTCTTGTTAATTATGTTTTGTAAACAGATTTTTGTTGCAAATAAGGGTATGTGTGGCTGATGTATTGATGTATTTTTCATAATTTAAAAATAGTTTTCTTATTTATAACGACTTATAATTCAATACCACTTGTGTATCATCCGACGTTTTATACGACCCCACTCAGTAATATGGTTTCTACCAATTTCAAACACATTTACACTCGAATCAAACTTAAACCTAAATTAAATGATGATCTTGTCGAATCACAAAAATATATACCAGTCCATCAAATCAATCGAACCTATACCAGTATAAACCAGTGTTGGGATCTAGAGTCACTTTACTTCGAGTCCCAAGTCGAGTCGAAAGATACACGAGTTGCGAATCAAATCCAAGTCTTACCAAATATTAGGAGTCTCGAGTCAAGTCAAGTCACTGTACTTCCAAGTCGCAAGTCAAGTCGAGTCGGACTTTTAGGAGTCGCAAGTCGAGTCACGATTCGATTTCTAAATCTATTCAACAACAATGACAGGTGAACTGGCCGCTTCCCACTCTATGAGTACCCACTTAGAATCATCATTATTGGGTAGATTGCATGGATTTCATAGCAGGTTGCATTAAATGTATTATATCCTTCTGGAAGGCGCATCCTTCCCGTAAAAAGATAAAATAATTGTCTTCGTAGCACTGTAGCCACTGGCAACATCTTCCACTCTTGTTGAGTGCGGTATTTCCTCTTACATCACAGTCCATTCGATCTTAGTCGAGTGTGCTTCATAATCAAGGGTACTATAGTGAAAGCACTTATCATTTCAAGATCTAATTAGCTTCTCAAGTCCTACATTTTATTTACGTTTGGGAATGTAGTTGATCGATTAACAAATTCTTATTTTTTTTTGTGTGCTTATTTTCCCTATAATAACTCAGTGCTGTTTAAGCCGCTAAAATACATTTTGAATTTTCTTAAGCATGCAATTCAGATCAGAAAAAAAGTTCATGTTGCGCTTGGACCATCAGTGGATTGCGGCGTCGAGGCCGGATGCTAACCAAACTCATTGTACTACGATACGCCCTCCAGCGTAATCAGTTGTAACCCCGCTTGTCGACAAAAAAAACCATACAATGTCTTTGCAAGTGCTTTTAAACGTAGATTCGAGATTGATTCGCGTTGCTTTTAGCGCTCATTTTGCAATGTTTAGTTCAGTTTGGATCCTGAAATATCATATTTGGGTAATTTTTTGCCAATTTTGAGATCTTTTTTAATTCGGTGGCGATAAAAAGGTTACTGTTGGGCCAAGATTTTTTACCTGTGGTCCAGACTGTGACGTCATAAAATGAAACCTAAAATGAAACCTGTCCGACATCAACGTGCATCTGATTAAATTCGTCATTCTAGTGGCAGATTCAAATCGTGGTGCCATTACACGATAAAATAGTCACTTCAAACTCCGTTCAAGTAGGCGCCCCAACCCTTTCAAACTCTCAAAATATCCCATTCAGATTAAATAAATAAATTGATCTGATTTTGTACATGCGTCTCGCCAGTGATCTGACTCGTGAAAATATATATTAACCACGCTTAATCAAGTTTGGGTTAGGGCATTAAAATTTGACTTGTAAGTAAAGTTTTGTTTTATCAAGCTTGGGTCATTGGTGTATCGCGCCGCTTACGTACCACTTGTTAAGACGTTCGAAGAACTGTTTTTTAATATTACGATATTCGTTATGAATAGGATGCGATGTGGCTTTTCAATAATTTGGATTCTTGTGTTTTACCAGTCTTTTTCCCATTGCGCAACTAATCGTGTTAAAATCTCAACGTTAAGTCCAAAAACGAAAAAAATTTCAGCCTATTAGAATTTAAACAATAATTTTATGTGGAAAGGTATTCCACTCAAATTTTCTAATTTTAGCCCAGATCTTTTAGTTTAAGATCGATCTGTTCGACAGTAACGACAGAAGTAGGAAAGATAGATTCAGGGAGATAATTTGAACATCCCCTCCCACGCTCACATACACAGCTTCGTTCCTTGTTCTATCAACGTTCATGTTCCTAAGCAAGGGTCTTTTAAAGTAGGCGATATAGCACAAACACCCAGACAAAGCATAATTTGACACAGTTAAACGCATTTCCTTAAGTTGGCAAGACCATCATCTTAATAATAAAAAAGATAGGGAAAATGAAGATAGATACCTACAATTTCAAATGTCGGCCGGTCGGTGCTTTTTCATCCTCTTAACGAATAATTTCCCATCGTAATTTAGAAATTCAAGTGTTTTTTTCAAGTCTCTTAAAATTTGAACAACATTGTTTTGCCATTTGCCATTGTTTGAAAAACGTCCGTATATTTTTTAACATCAGACTAAGGGCTTTCAATACCCCACTTGGTTGACGACCGCCATTGTATTGCTCGGATAACTTGGGGCACTTGAGAGAGATTTTGAGTGCTACTTGCGTATTCAGAAAACGCCTATTTGTCATTTTTCATACTGCTACCGTACTGCAAGATTTTATCTGAATACTATTCGGACCCCTTGCATGTGGTGTGATCATTTGTTGGAAAGTAACCATATATGGACTGCGCCTTAGTGGCGCAATCCATCAGTGCCTCTTTTCCATCAAAGAACAACCATAGCTTTACAGTTATAAGAGATTTGTGCATCCAAAGCAAAAAGCTAATCAGGGGATCAAGATGAGGTCTCCTGTGCTTTTTGCCACTTCCAAAAGAAGAACTATCCATGATCCCTCACCTCCTCTTCAAATAATATAATTGGTCATTCTTCTTCAATTGGTCCGCTCTTGAAAAATCTTAAATGCGTCTAACCTCACTCACAGGATACCCAAATAACTTGATGTTCGTTCTTCTTCAGAATAATTCTTCACCAACAGCACCGGGAGATAAACTCTCTATTACGGAAAGTAGACTGGGAGCTGTCTCACCGAAGAAACCGAAAACCTTCTTGAACAAGGTAATTCAATTATGATTATGAGACTTTTAAATACTCATTCCAAATAATTTACATGGATTTAATACTTGTTAAAAGAGTAAGGCTTCGTGATTTATTTACAGTTAATTATTTGAGTGGATAACTCTGAACACTCTGATCCTTATACCTGGGTCCACTTATTGAGGAACAGGGTTAGCGTTGTTGGGAAAAGCGACCTTTCCGATTTGGAACTGCGGATTGAGTAATGGGCATGGATTAACGCGTTGACGTAACTTCAGAAACTTTGTCGCGTATCATTCCAGATTGACGACGTGTATGGACCAACATTTAACAAAACATGATTTGACAAAATAGTTTGAATATATATTTTTCAGAATTCAGTGAGCGATGGCGAACAAAGTGATCAGAATGTCATTGTGGATGATTTATCGGGACCTGATGATAAAAAATCTCCCGCCAATAAAAATCATGAGGACAATTCAGATGGAGAAAGAAAGTAAGTATTTTTCAATAATTTTCTAATTTCCGAGAGACAGTTGAATTGTATAAACCAGTAAAACGGATTCGATTTTTGCTCTTCGCTCGACTCCTAATTGTTTACCACTTTTTTCAATTTGTATAATTCGAATGTAAAAAACATTTTTGATGACCTCACTTTTGACACACGGAATATGCATAAGATGAATTCTTAATACATATACATCATGATTCTTTTCCTAGATCCCCAAGTGAAAACGTCGTATCATCCAGCACACATCCTATCACTACAGCAGCTTGTACTAGTAGTACCAGTACCAGTCCTCTCAATTCTGCACCTACTTTCACTAACGGACCAAGTAAATTTGGAGTCCCATCTCCTAACGGTGAGATTTTTCGTCCGTAACCTGCAAAGTTTTATGTATTGCTTAGGTCGCGGCATTCTTTAGGTATAGGTAAATCAGAAGTTCTTATTCGTTGAGTACTTTTCTCAAATGGACATCTCCTCGGCGTGCGCCGTGCTTCATGCTTAACAAAACTTTCCCTGAGTATTATTTTTTTGTGAGCTTTCTAGTTCAACCAAGGCCGTCAAGTTGGACTGTTGAGCTTGATTTAACAGTTAAACTTAACAGGGCTCGAACTCGAGGTTCCCACTTTGCTATTCCAATGTGTTAGCCAATTCGACAACGTACCTAACAAAAGTGTACTTCGAGTAACAAGTTTCCCCTACTACTATCTTTTATATTTCGTATTATATACAATTGCAGGAAATGGAAAGCCACTGAAAAAGACAACAAATTCTATACCCGGACTATTGAACGGGCCAATTTCACTTTCAACTACCAAAGATAGTATGGTATGTACGGTATATGTATTATATGCATTTGTTTTTACATTTCAAAGATTTCATCTGTTGTACTAGTTTTTCAAAGTTTAATTTTACGTTTGTGAATAAAGGCCGCAGTTTTTTATCTTGTCATTACTTTCCGTCACAAAATCTGATTCAGCAAATCATTTTGCAAACTCATTTTCCACGCTTCCGATCAATCGCGATTATTCTACTTATATACAGAAACCTGTCAGTCCTAAACGACGACAAAGTTTATCGCCCAGTGTTGCAAAACAACAGAGATTATCTACTACAAGTCCAACTACAACACCTACTAAACCTGACATAAGTAAGTTTTAAACTCTTAATGTATTGTCGTAACAACCCGGCACCATGCTGGGAATGTTCCATATGAATCGAAGTTAAGTTTTCTTTATTTTAATAAATTTTCTTTTTCGTATTCCTGAGTAGCAATATCACGATACTTCCAATTTTGCAAAAGCCTTCCTCTCAAGTGTAATCTTGCAAAATGAAACAATTTAAGTTAGGTATAACAGTCGTCTTCGAATATACTGCATTCTTTCATTTATAGACCATAGAAGGTAGTAGTCAAAACACCAGTTATTCGTCCTAATAGAAAAAGTTTGTCAAAAGTATGCGTCATTGATGGATCGCGCCGTCGAATTCTTTTCGAACTCTCAAAGTTTATACCATTTTACAACCACTTCCAGTAATCATATCATTTTGATTTCAGGTCACCCGGCACTGCGACCCGGACTTCCAGTGACGTCATCAGCATACGGAACTTTCGGTTTTCCAGTTGGTTTACCGGAAGGAGCTGCGGTCCCAAATGCGCAAGGAAATTTGCTTAATAATTTACACCCGGCACATCATGCAGCATATCTTGCCGCAGCACGTCCAATTCCTTTCGACTCTCATTCACAAATTCGGTTGCCCGGATCCGGTGTACCGGGCTCCGCTTCAACCGGATCGTTACATTCGTCGTCAAAGATGTAAGTGAATAGGTATCATATAAACGGTTATCATAAAAACGGTTTTATGGAACTTCCGTGTTCGGCCGAGCCTACCTAACTTATCTCATTCTGAGTTGAGTAGACTTAGGAGGTTTTCCTTAAGTAAGTTCGCAAGGACTTCGTGTGAATATGTTAGAATCACTCACGCACTCCCAGATGCTAAATAGAATGTAAAACCATGAATTAACGAAATTTATTACCGATAAATCTTCACGTTTCAGTAAATGCTACATTACTCTCGACCCTTTACCAAAATTAACATTTTCATGCAGATCATACGCCTTCCACGTAAGTGAAGAAGGGAGGTCTCCTCAGCCAGTACCATTTCCACCAGATGCCACATCTGGGCCAGGAATCCCATATGGAGTCAGACAAGCGCTAATTCTAAACCATGGAGAAGTTGTTTGCGCAGTAACTGTCAGTAATCCTACAAGACATGTATACACTGGAGGAAAAGGAATCGTCAAGATATGGGACATGAATGATATACCACAGCATACGGTATGAAACTAATATGTTCAATGGTCATTATATTGCAGCTATTGCATGATTAACACTTTCTGTTTGTTCTGGATACACATCACCTATAAATGCAAATATGTCCACGCTGGTTTTGTCCAAGTATGAGCCACTGATGGGTATTTCGATTCAACTTCGTTAAATAAACAAAATTTGACTTGGTGGAATTTAACTTAGGTCACTTTGCATGTGTGAAATGGGCTGTTAGATTTTTTCGAGTGTTTTATTACGGATATGCTTTCATATAATATCTTCAACATTGTATTGTATACCGCAAAATATAGGCCCGGGCGATGGTCGTTATGATGTTCGTCCATAAGTGGCCGCTAGCACAGGGCTTTGTTCAGGGTGATCGACTCACATTAAACTAAATCAAGGAGTTATAATGTGTACGTCGTATAAAAAGACTATATGAATCTTGTACGACGCGTGTTGCTTCTGTTTTTATCTTCGAAATGCGATGCTCTACTACTTAAGGAACTTTCGAAATTGGCTCAAGTAGGCCTGCAGTAACTAGCGGTTAGCGATTATAGTCACCCTTCGCGTTCCATCTTCACTGTATCCTTATGCCATATCAGGAATACTGCAGTAGTAAAATATCAATTAAATATTTGTCTTAAAATAATTAATGTATGATTAATTCGATTTGAGTTTGTTTAACCGAACTTGATCTCATGAAATTTGATAACCCTAATTTGAATATTTTCATCGTATTCACCATTTTTCTGTTTTCGGACAACCAGACGGCGGTGGCGCGATTCATTAGTGGCCCATACTTGACAAAAAGCGGCGGATCATATTTGGTTATATTTTCCAATATTTATCAGTATATCATACTATTCTCATTTCAAACACCAAAAGAATCTTTTGCCGAGTACCACAACCTCGGCGGAGCGATTCATCACTGGAGCATACTTGATACAACATGGTTGAGCGAAATAATTCTAACGTGGATTATCATTCTATTGTTCAATCTTATATCTGATATTTGCAGGCTAAACGATCAAGTCCACATCCACCGATCGTTAAACAAAAACCGATATCACAGTTAGATTGCTTACAACGAGATAATTATATTCGATCATGTAAAATATTACCAGATGGTCGAACGTTATTAGTTGGAGGAGAAGCAAGTACTTTGTCTATATGGGATCTCGCTGCAGCTAAACCTTGTCGAAAGGTACGATATTATCAGCCATTTAACTGGATAGCTATGTGTAGTTATGAACTGTTCTGACCTGTCATTGAACAAAACTTAATTCTATCATGTATGTGTTTTTTTTAATTTACTTTAAGCAACGTCACAACTTTACAAAAAGCTGCTTGAAATTCAGTATCAGGATATTGCATTTGAAAAAAAAAACAGAGTGGAGCCGCTATAATACAGTGCAATGAGTACTATCTGCCCAGACGACGGCAATGTCATCTACAATTTATATGTCTTTTTCTAGTCGCACCTTGCCACGCGAATAATATGTGATGTCGATTCCAAAGTCCCTACCAAAAGGGTGTCCTGGTTTAATTCTATCCATAGTATAGAATATCAAATTTAAAAATTCGAAAGAAGATGGTTAAATTAATAAAAATCGAAAAGGCACAATTAATTGGCTATTGATGTTGTATAATGTATCACTGCAAGGAGGCAAATTTTATCCGATACCTACATGCCAAAATAGTTGATGACAATGAATCATTACTTTATGAGTGAAACAGAAAAAGGTTCCGTGAGATTTTTTCCTAGAAGCTTCGTCTTGTTTATTTCAGGCCGAGTTACCTTGTGCTGCACCAGCGTGTTACGCTCTTGCTGTCAGTCCTGATTCCAAACTATGTTTTAGTTGTTGTAGTGATGGAAATATAGCAGTGTGGGATTTACACAATCATAAATTGATCAGGTAAGGACTTTAATTTACATTTTACATTATTGAAACTCAATATTTCCGAAAATTGCATCCTACATAATTAAAACAAATATTAATTACCTTGTACACAATATATAAAAGTAAATTAAACTCGACATATTTTCGCTTCTTACAGACAATTCCAAGGACACACAGATGGTGCATCATGCATTGATATATCACCTGACGGTACAAAACTGTGGACTGGAGGTTTGGATAATACGGTACGATCGTGGGATCTTACAGCAGGAAAACAGCTGCGGCAACACACGTTCACATCTCAAATATTTTCGCTAGGATATTGTCCATCAGGCGACTGGTTGGCTGTCGGGTAAGTTTGCCTCTAACAAGGCTTTAGATGTATTGTAAGTGTGGGCATTCGGCAGAGATCAAACGAGTTAGGTGGGGGAACATATGCTCGTGTTATGTGCCGCGTTTCGGTTACCCAATCATTCAGTAATCCAAACTTGAGGAATGTGTTTTGTCAATTTTTATGGCAATCAGTAATTTTTGCAGTCCCTCATCCAAGTGGAACCAGTAGTTTTAACGGTCCCTCACCAAGTGGTTCACTTTGTGTTGGGTGTCAATCACAGACGAAAATGGCTAATAACTTATCCCTTCCGTCTTGGCCTAGCCTGTGTCACCAACATCCAATTTTTGTATGTTCTTCAAGAACATTTTAAAATTAATAACTTAATTTCGTAACATTTCATTAAAGTTTAGTTGAATTGGAATTAGAAAACGCATAAGCTTCGTTTAGATCAAAGTTTTACGTGTTTTACAATGTTTATGTTGTTACAGTCTACATTATTGATTTTAGATTAAGATAACCCATGGAATAATTCAATATACGTAGCCCCTAACTAATTTGACATGTTTTTCTTTGGAAGTTAAGAAATATTCGCAAATACACATTTTATTTTTCTATTAATTTTTGCTTTTGTTGTTGTAAAACTGATGTTTTCTTGAGCAAGAGCAAAGATTGTGGAACTGGTGTAATATATCTTGTTTTGGATATTTGTTTTATTGAAGTTTGCCTTATGCAAAGCCTGAAAAAACGTAAAACTGTAAAAAGGCCACTCATATGCTTATGGCTATCACAAAGTGTAGTACCAGCAAACTGCAGTATAATTTCAAAATGGACTGAACGACTAAAATGAAGTGAAGGAGTGTTATCTGCTCCGGGCGATGGTAAAACCATCTACCACTTTTTTGTTTCTTATAGTCTCTTAGGGGGTGCGTTGGGACTATTCCAAAGTCCGTACCTCGGGATTAAAATATATTTCGTTAAGCACCTGCCATTCAATGTGGTGTAGTCAATTATAATAAAGTAGCGTGTCATTTTTTTTAGCATGGAAAGCAGTATGGTTGA
The DNA here is from genome assembly GCA_963675895.2 of Styela plicata. Taxonomy (NCBI): domain Eukaryota; kingdom Metazoa; phylum Chordata; class Ascidiacea; order Stolidobranchia; family Styelidae; genus Styela; species Styela plicata. The sequence continues at coordinate 15,766,193 of OZ023140.1, forward strand.
AGTTCTGCATGAAACGAAGCCTGACAAATATCAATTGCAATTACATGAAAGTTGTGTATTGTCTCTCAAGTTTGCAAATTCAGGGAAATGGTTTATAAGTACCGGAAAAGATAATTTATTGAATTCATGGCGGACGCCATATGGCGCAAAACTGTTTCAGGTAAGTTTTCCTCATTGGGGGAAACTTGTTTTGTTTTATTTGCATGTAGTCGTCTGTGTTTTATGATATATACGGTATATATATATAAGTGTGTGTGTGTGTGCTATTCTCCATATTCTTTTCGTATATTCGTCTGTATGTGTCTTTGCACTAATGTTATAATGTTGATTTTTGCATGTATTCACAGCATGTGTGTGTATTATTCTTAAAAAAGTTAATTATTTTATTCGTATGTGTTCGTGCTCATATTTGTGTGTACTCTTTTTAATAGGGTTAACTATTTTGTTTGTGTGTGTGTGTATTCGTCTATACAATTGTGTATTCACCACTGGTAATTATTTTACTTGCGTTTATTCGTCTTTATATTGTGGTGTTTTAGCTATTCATTGTGCAGCAACATCATGATAATTGACAAATTTTATTTTCAACCAAATAAAATCTGTAACGAAAAATGGTTGTAGACTAGCCGCCTTCAACGCACTCGGTGACAACTGCATTAATATTAAAACGTAAATAGCATATTATATCAAATGTCTTCACAACTAACTCCTGGAGGCCGTTAACTCTCAAAATAAGAACCGCAGACGACACACCTATAAGGTTTTCAAGATCTTTTAATAACGCTTGTAAAAATATCTATTTCCATCTTATTGTAAACTTTTGACTTTTCATGAAGAACGCAAATATTTTTCCACAATTTACGAGAATTAAGATAACATAAAATTATATATTTTGTCACTCGTATTAGTGTTTACTTATGTTTTTTATTGTCCACACGTACTGGTAAAATTCGCTTTGTGACGAGCTTGTTTTTTGTAATCCTAATGCAAATACTTTGACTCTGGCAACTGGTTTGTCGAGCCGAATCGAATGGTTCGGTGAAAGCGAATCTTCTAATACGCAAAAACCCAACTTTATTTATTTGGTTTGAAACTTTGGATTTGTCGTGCTATTTATTATAAGAATCCTTCTCGAAATGAGAATCTTCTTAAATTAAATTGCTCTTCTTAGGAAAATTTTTTTCGAGCCTCTGAGCCTAATCTATTTCGGAGTCATATTTAGAATTGCCGTTATCCGAATCTGAAAGACATTTTCGAAGCATCTTTCGTATGTATAAGTCACTGATGGAATCGCGCCGCCGAGGCGCCCTCCATCTGTGGTACATGATTACCAAAATAAATTATTTTTTTTACTAGAATGAACATTACTCAAATTTCAGTATATAAATACAATTGCTGATATTTGACTATATTTTGCGGCATAATCGTGATTTATGTCAAATTTTTATTACAACGTAATAATTTGCCATATAACATTATTTTGCTGCAAAGTGAATCGATTTAGAAGTAATCCAAAAACGAGGTCACTTTTAATCAGAATTCTAGAATATCTGCTCAAAATTGAGCATCTTGATTTATTCGTGACTAGTTTCGTACAACACAAAAGTATTTCATGCCTAAGAAACGATGTTCCGGACAAATTTTTCCATCTGACTGAAATGAAATTTCTAAGTAAATAGTCTTTAGACAGTGTATTCACCAGGATGAATGTTTACCAAACAGCCTCCCTTATCGTTGGCAAATATTTGAGGAAACCCGTTCTCTACATAACGGTATTGTTAGCCGTGGCGTAAAGTATATTTACTCATCTTAAAAATTAGTACGGTAAGGTGTGTCTAGGTTCACATCATATTAATTTTGAAGCTGACATGAATGTCTATGTGTGTTTATAATGTATATTGTGTACATAACTGCTGTATGTGCAAATAACCAATGCCAAATGGAAATTTTTTATATTTATATATGTGTACGTTAGGTTATTCAGGGAGTGTATATTTTAGGATGTATTTTTCAATGATGGAATTGAAATTTGGATATATGTAATTTGAAAGAAATCTGGGAATGAAAAGCTTTATTTCTGAATTTTTACTGAGCGATTTAGGAACGTAAACAAATCGCATCTTAGAATATCTGATTTATTAAATTTATGAATGCTAAAAAACCAACCTGTTTAGATTTGTTTTGTCGTGTATACTGAGAACGAATGTTAGAATATATTGCTCAATAAATGCTCCCAAAATATGATGTAGCGCTTCTGGATGTAATTTTTTAAAACTAATCCTATGGAATGACCAGGCATGGAATGGCGCATATCTGACAAAACGAATTTCTTTATTTGCGTTAGCCGAATCCATGATACGTATTGTCCAGCATCACTGTTTGTGTGTGTGTATGTGTGTGTCGAGGAACTAAAATTAAATCTTTATCTGGTTTACAAAATTCACTCCGGTCAAGTTAATGAATCCGTCGATGATTATTTTTTGAATTCTTACTTCTCTCTCTTACTGCAGCCTTTGCGATATATTTATGCAACTTTCACGTTTTTAGACCAAGGAATCATCTTCAGTTCTCAGTTGTGATATTTCAGCTGACGACAAATACATCGTCACAGGATCTGGAGACAAGAAAGCAACATTGTATGAAGTCCTGTGATTTTCAATGGAACAATATTAATAATAACATGGTCTTCAAAAACATTATCAATCGAACATAACAACTACTTTTTTCGTCTTTTTATAGTAATTCAACATTTTTCGCTTTGTTTTACGGGTAGTAAACGTGTAAACTTTTAATTCCCATATACATTTTGGACGCTGTGCACTTTCTATCTACTCATTTTAATTGTATTCTTGTTTTGCATCTGGTTTGCACGGATTCCATTCGGTTCAATGTATTGTTCTATAAACTTGGTATGCGGGAAATAATTTTATTTAAAAATATTCAGTAATATTCGTATTTTCAAATGACTTTAGATGACTGAAGATCTCTTGTAATCCACCTTTGAAGCTACAAAGTAGTTAACTGTACTTCGACTCGTTTCACTGAACAATGTCTGGTTTTGTTATCTCTGGGCTAATTTTAAAATTCTCTTAACTGGAAAATTTCTAAATCTAGAAAGTGTTAAACATTTCCAATTTCCCAACATTTTGCTAAGTCGTGTTTTGCTGACGGATAGCGTCATCGCGGCGGATAGACACGAGACAGACTTTTTACACAAAAAATTTGTTGACATTTTTTGTTTTCCTTTTCAAGTCTTTTTATAAAGAACGTTTTTTTTTTAATCTTGAGACATTTTTGTTTCAATATTATCTGTTATTGTTTTTATTCTTAATATTGATTGAATATAATTTAAAATTAATTTTACGGTAGATACCGCGTATACTGTGAGGAATTTTCAACAATCTGTAGCATGCCTTTTAATATTATCGTTTTAGTTCATTTTTGTGTTGTTTTCTGTTTGTTTCCATTAAACAATTATTAAGGTCATGATCAGTCGTGTTTCCCTATCTGATAAACTCAAATCGTATCATGTTATCTCGAATAAAACCTTTTTCTGCTCGAAGTGCAGTTGCTGGTACTACAACTTGTAGTGGCTCTTTGCCATTAAGTGACTGACAGTTGGTTCCTTTTTGGTGTTGTTTTCGACCTTCTTAGAGTGAAGCCCCAAACCGGACACAAATCCGAATTGATTCTTGAATTCTAAATATGGCCAAAATAGTCGTGATTGCAAGGCAAGAATCAACTAATGAAAATATATCTATGGCCAAGGTAAATATGAGCCACAGATGAACCGTGGCCTGATCGTGTCGTCGAAACGCGACGGTACGTGAAAACTGGGTGAAAGATCACAGCGGAATATTCAAGAAACCATAGCTTTGTCCTTGATATTTTTCCTATTTTCAATTGCGAAAATACTTAATTCTCTGGCTCTTTGCGTAACACCTCATGATGCACTGCATGCGACACCCTCGCAGTCTACTGATAACTGACGTTTGAAGTAAAAAAGAGATTTGCACCGAATAAACAAGTTAATACGATCCCACAAGACTTCAAATGCCTTCTATTCTGACACATAAAATTATTACCCAGCCACTTCCACCAACAGGTCATCAATTACTTAACTTAACTTCACAAAGAAACATTTTGTGAAATAATCTAGTTTTAAGTATTTGTCATATGCTTAACAATATACAATTTCTGTTCTTAGATAGCTGACTTAGATTACATGTTCCATTTTTTGTCATTACATCATAATTATAATCATCAATCGTAGTTTTCCTATCAAATTTCATGGTAATAAACGTAAAATAAAATTGTGTGTGTTTTCGTATTTCTTGGGAATGGGACCATTTATACGATGATGTTGTTGTTTATGTCATGACGTGCATACGCCAAAACGCAAGAAGGAGCAAAAACTACCGCGCGCTGTTAGCACTAGTTGTGAGCTGCTCAGTTGTGCATTTGTTCAGCGTTAGCAAAGAAGGGATGTGGTACCAGCATCTGCACTGTAAACGGAAAAAATCCCGAACGGAACAGAACCGCATTGGTGAAGTGCCGTGGTATCTGTTGGTACATCGTCACTGTTTTCCAGTTAAATGCTATACTATAACACCCAATCAGAAATATTTTACCGATACATGGTTTGTTGTTAAGTATCAGACACTGATGGATTGCTAAGCCTAGTTGCGGTCCATCTTTTTATCGTATTGAACAAATGCTACACAGATATTGAACAAATTTTTCATATAACAACAAGCGCAACAGTTGATATTAAAGCGGGAATAGGTATTTGTTATAGGCACTTCTTGGAGTAGATAACACTGACCAAGGCTCTGTACCAGAAACCACTTATAGACGCACAGGGTTAGAGTTGTTGGAATGATATGATCTTTTTTGTTTTGCTGAGCCTACCTAAGTTATTACACCCTAGGTTGAGTGGTGGGCATCGATTAACGAGCCGGACTAGAACCCGAGATATTCAACCTGCGATGTGAACATGTTATAGCCTACATTAGGCCATCAAACCCACGTGTGAGTTTTAGAATCACTGGTAATCAATGTTTTTTTATGATCACTAATTTTGAGTAATTCACCCTGAGCAAAGCGCTGTACTAGTAGCCACTTGTAGGCAAACACGGTTGGTTATATTGGAAATACAGGAAACTTTCCAGTTCGGTCGAGTCTGCCCAAGTTATCACACATTGGGTTGCGTGTTAAGCATTGATTAACGAACGTTTAAAAAATAAAATTACCGATTTAACAGATTCTTAATGCGTTGTACTGTTTCCTATCGCTGTGCGACCTTTTGAGCAAGCATATTTTTTAAACTTTTTAGTGAATTTTTGCAAGTTTTTCTTAATATTGTTGTGTCGAGTTGTAAAATCAATACTCAACTTTTTGGTTTTTTTTCGAAAACTAATACCACAACTTAAGAAGTGATATATGGCTTTACCATGACTAAGGGCAGACACCCCTCACTGTACTATGGTGAATCAGTTCCATTTGCGATATTTTCCGCTTAGAGTACAGTTGCTGATACTACATCTTGTAGTGGCCCTTCGCTATTAAGTGGGCGTTAGTTGATTCCTTATAGGGACTGCTTCTGGCCGGCTAGGGAGAATTTTAATAAATGAAAAAAGCGGTTGGGAATAAGTTCAAATAAAATCTGGACATATAGAATCGATTACATTTGAGTAAACAGTTGTGTCAACATTCCCCGACTTTTTTCTGATACCGGTGCCTCGACATTATCTAAATGTGGAAAAATTATCCCTGTTGCACCATCTACCGATTCCAAAGATACCAAATCAAATTTCCTAGGCCTTAGGAAATTTAAAAAGCTATTCTGCATTTTCTTTTCGGCCTTCGAGGTGACATGTCATTGGTCTTTTCTAAACATGCTAGAAATGTGCCAAATATGAGAAATATGTCAAACCTTGAAAACGCTCAACAAACAACTCGACCAAATGCCAGATTTATGCAATCGGGCACGTAAATATGCCAGTTGACAGCCATATAGTACCGCAACTTAGTCGTACGGACCTTTCCCCGAGCGTTGATTTTCCTGCATACTTCTAGGCTGGAAGCCTTACATTGAATAGTTTATGATGGCGTAACAATGAATGTTTAAGATCCCGTTCAGACAGATTTTTTCAATCAGACGGATTTCGGGCTATTTTGTAAACGCGTAGTAGTATTTTAACATAAACTTAGTATTTTGACATGATTAATAGAATTTTTGTGGGTTTTTGTTAGTAACTCATTTGAACATGATGAATTAAGTTGATTTACTTATAAATTGCTTCATAGTTTCGCCGAGAAATCCATAAACTTATTTGCTGAATAAAACCTATGCCAAACGAATTTTTTTCATTTATTTTGATAGAACCAAGTATAATTATCCAAAAACGGATCACATGCGATTGATGACGCCAATATTTTTGTTTTTGCTAAATAGATTAATTAAAAATATATTAAGATTCCGAATTAGGAAGAACAACGACAAAAATTGCATATACGACCAAAACAAGAAATAAATCAAAAAAGTACAATCAAATAATCCATTTTACCCGTATGTAATAGAAACCATTATTGATGATGATGATTAGTGTGATGTTCATGAATGTTGAATATTCCATAAGATTTCAATGTTAGAGTGTTATTAAAAAAATTTCCATTGCAATTTCTGAAACTGATTGTGTGATTTCTTTGCAAGAGCATTTCTTTGAAAGGATTACCTGTACTTGTGTAAAACAATGATATTGCCGCATTTCTCTCAAATTTAGAATTCAAATACAGACTTCCGAGATTGCCTTTCGATGGACTATCACAATATTGATTTACATAAAACATTGCCCTCATAGTCCATGAGCAGCGGTTCTCCTTCCAATATCCTCAAAATCCACTTTACGTGCATTGCCTGGATCTGTATTCTTACATTCATCATTTTTAAATCTACTTGATTTATATCGCTGCAGATAACGTTCCTGTTTGTTAATTGTGCTTTACCGTTCCCAATGAATTTCCAAATCAGTGTTTCTAGTTTTTTGATATACTGTTCTGGGATATATTCGAAATTTATATTATCCCAAAGTTTTGACAACAATAATTACAATTGGCAAAAGACTCTTCCGGGGATACTGCAATTATATATTTTGTGTTGTAGATACATGCATTCTTAAAATATACCGTCAAACGTTTCCCATTGCAATAATAATGTATAATATGGCTAATAACTGTAGGGGTCAAAGGTTGGGGAATGGTCCCATTATATTGGCACTCGCTATCATACTGAGATTTCAAAATGCAACTGGTGGGTGTGCATTTTCAAAATAGGTCCTTGAAAATATAAAACAAATGCAACAAAGCGAGAAAGGTAGCCTACTGTGTATGTGGTTGGTGGTAATATAAACCTTTTTAAGAGCTTTCAAGCGTAGGAAACCCCAAAATTTTTCACGCGACTCCGGTGCGCATAGTATATAGGCCTATCAGGTATTTAGGCCATGAAATCCCTATTTGTAAAAAAATTTCGCACCTCCGGCGCAGTTGTAGACAGGTTTTATGGTAATATATAATAAAACATTATTTTTCTATGTTGCCAATTATAACGCCATAATTTGACTTCGAAAACTCCCCCCTTTTCAAGGTTCTGAATACGCCACCGTTCAAGCCTGTAACTAGGGGGGAGCTAGAAGCCCCCCTTGAGAAATATATTCACTTCCAGAATATATTGCTGTATTTTGTAGCAAAGTACCCCAAAAATTCCGTGCGTGCCTTTGTTGTGTATTTTTTTTGCATAAAACTGTCACTGAAATCAAATCACTAAAACATCTTGCACATAGCAAACCACTGTTAATACCCTGATTTTACTGCACCTTCAAAGGCATTTTACGCGTTAATGTCATATAATTCTGTCAGAAATACCATGGCCGAATACCACTTTCAAGATCCGATTCTTGTTGTCTGTGGTCAGTGGTATTTCCTAGACTTCTCTTCTGACGTTCGCGCGTTGTTGGTGCGCAATATTTTGGTACTAGTTATCTTAGCCCCCAAATGCAGACAACAAAGGACCAACCAAATAACACGCATTGGAAAGCCGCCATTGCTCTTCCCAATATAATTTATGTGGAATAAGCGTATACAATATAAAGGCATAGGACCATCAAATAACACACCTTTGAAATGCGGTACAACGCCCCCCAACTAAGCTTAAAATCGTCGACGTCGCGTAACCAAATGGGTGTTATTTTTCACTATTCTACCATATCACATTGGTAAGTAAACCCATTTACTCGAAAGCAAATCTAAGTCATTAATCGTCCTTTGTCAAACATATGTGGTAGTTGCTCATTAATTTATCAGCAATTGAGAGAGGACAAGGGATGCTAACATTATTTAGTCTAAATGATCCAATTTAATGAACTTCATAGAATTAGGTTTCACTTTTTTAAAAAATGGAAACTGGTGAAATTTTTCAGCAAAACCACTAATAACATCCAAATTAGCAACATATTTGTCATGCAGCATAATTTTTCTGCAAACTCCGAACATTAAATAATTTAATCAGAATGTCTTATCATTGTCTGAGTGAGGGTTTGGGATATTGACCAACTCCAGAGCCCCTCCTGCTTCACAAAAATTTCCCAGGCAAAGGTGTCAGTCAAATTGCAAACCAATGTAACCAGTATCCTAGACGGAATAAAAATTGTCCTTTATTAGGCTTGCAGATGACACTGTGTCCGAACATTCGTGTTAAATTGCTGATCCATGTGGAGATATAAGATATTTGCCCGAAATGTGTAGTATCAATAAGAACGAAATTTCGAAAACAATCAAAATGTATGGAATCTCGCAAGAAGAGTTGCAACTTTCCAAAGTCAGACTAAGTTTGTTCAAACAGCTTTTGTTGAGTATGAGCAACTAATGGATCACGTCGCTGAAATGTGGTCCATCTGGGGCTTATACTTGGAAAAAAAAAACTTCCAATTGGGTTTATGATGTAGTCCATCTTTCTGAGAAATCCCACCCGATCCAACAGAAAAACTAAAATAATACTAAAATTCTGATCAACTAAGTTTTTTTTTTATTAGTTTTCACATCGCTTTGTGCGCTATCCCAAACAATCAGACAGACATACACCGGTCGAATTTTGAGGTTGAAACGGATACAGTGCAACAAAAAGTAGCGACGGAATAAATTACAATGCGTCGCTTTTGAAAGTATTTTCGTAACGAAAAATAAAGGGAAAATTTTGAAATGAAAGAATTAAAAAGGATGATTAAAACGGCGCCTCGCAATCAATAGTTACAATCACAAAATGGGAAAAAAGCTAATAGAACAAATCAGCAAAAAAGAAAAAGCTAACAACAGAAACCAATGGAACTTCAAGCAATAAAAAAAATTAAATCTTTCTTTACATACAAGGGTAAATAACCCAACAAAATCACTCAAATATATATGAAAGGCACATATCAAGATTTTCATCTTACTGATATAATACATATAGGCAAAATTGGGAAACCTCTTTAGCAAAATTCTTCATGTTTGTCTAATAGCTAGGACCGGGAAACAATGGGATATAATTAAGAAGATAATAACGCGATTTGATTCAAAATAAATGTATCTGATTTCTGCATCTGTATTTCAAAATCAGCAGCGCTACACGAGACACGGCAACCCAAGTCCATAATTGACTCAAGAGTCAAAAATACATTTTTGTCAAGAAAAAGACACAAATGGACCATTGCCAAAGTGGTTTATACATAACAATACATGCCCGGGCAGAATTTTTAAACTGGGTTTTAAGTTTGACATATTGGTTTGAGTCAAAATTTATACAATGTCATGATGTTATGGGTATTTCTAAAATTTCCCCCATTATAATGAAAAAAAAAACTTTTGATAAATTTTATCATTCGTTTTTCAAATTTTGATTTAAACAAATATGATTTGATATACCATTTGAAAATAAATACAAATGTTTGTTTCTGAAACTAACATTGTTTTTTCCTAGGCAAAATAGCAAACTCCTTGTTTGGCGGACATAGTCCAGCTCGGTGAGCAATTTTAGAATTCGAAGCATTTAAAAACCTTCCGAATATATGAGGTAATAGGAACATTTACATTCGAGAGTAACAACACATGTGAATTTTCCTTGAATACTGAGGGGGGAGAAAGATATTTGCTAAAAAGGTTTACAAATTTTCCATTAAACATACATTATTCAAATGGTGTAAAATTTATACAAAGTAGCAAACAGCTAGTACATTTACAATACAATAAAAAGAGATACTACGATAAATAATTACAAACAGTGAGCTAGATTTGCAACCAAAGGCTAATTCGTGTTAATGACGATTTGCCGCAACGCAGCAAGTTTCATATGTGAATATTTTTATATCTTCCACAATTTTGTTTTGTCCTAAACTATGTGCGCTAAATAAATTATTCCTTAATTTGATACCAATTTTATATTTTGCATGAAAAATGCGTCTCTTAAAATTAGAAAATGATTGCAAATTTAAGCTATTTTTAGTTCCAGCTATGCTATTATGCTAAACATATAAATGACATACATGCGAAAACGAAAATAATCCTCAAAATTACTTTTAGCTAAAAGATATTAGTAAACAAAGAAGCTAATTCTGAGAGTCAGATTTAAGAACTTAAATATTTCAATGTTTCATCCAAAGTTGAACAAAATAGAGTGACCCGGCTCATTTGAAAAGTTTATCATATATATATATATATATATATATATAGAGAGAGAGAGAGAGAGAAGCCCGGAGACCCGCTCTATATGATCATAAATTATAGTTTCAGACTATCAAATGTAAATCACCTTGAAAAAAGTTCACATAAATAGATATAAATATATATATTTTTTCAAGACTTTCTTCCTTCACCCTGCCGGTAGCAATGCGAAGTCGTCCGATATGTTAACCAGAGGTACATGTAGTTCATTTACTTCCTCTGGTTTTATGTTGGACAACCTTTTTTGTTGCCCCTGTTCAGTTTCTTGTAATTTCAACAGCCATTCCGTACGCTGAACAGCATGAAGAGCTTGTGATTCGTGCCTCTGTCTCGCGAGAAGAATGTTTTTCATTTTCATGTATTTGTCACAGACATCTTGTTGCCAAGATAAAAACATTCTTGCGTTGAATCGGTCTCGAACAGAAGCATTTTTATTTGTGCTACCTTCATCTGTTGTTTTCTTATTGCGCCGTTCAACGTTATAAACTTCTCGGTCAAGTAAAACTGAGCAAGCGCTTACCGTAAACGTTTGATTTTGAACCATCCTCGCAGCACGACCATGAACACGAATTATTTCTTGTTCGCAGGCAACAATTAATTTTTCTCGTTGACTGGCGTGTTGCAAACGAAGCTTTACTCTTTCTTTCTCATGCTCGACAAAGAGATCTCTCATTTCTTCACCAAGTGATGGTGGTGGTGCAAGAACTGTAACAGACAACCAACTCTCACGACTATCACTCAATAAATATCCACCAGTAAATGTCATGTATTCCCAATAGCTTTGAGGGGCTTGGGGAGTGACAACCGTAGCATATTTCTTCCTTCGATCATTAATTTGTTTCTGTATGACTGCCCATTCTTCATAAACATTCAATCGATCTTGCACTGGATCTTTCTTTATGGCATCTTTCAACTTTGACATTGGAATAAATACAGGCAGTTTCTTCGGTTTCGGTTCTTCAATAACAGCATCCAGCTTTGATAATCGTTCTTTCACATATTTTTCTAGAGCAATTTTACGCTCCATCTCTTCTTTTATGACCGCCTCTTCTTCAGGTGTAAGTTTCTTCTCTGTCGGTTTTTCTTCTTTAACTGGCTCTTTGTTTTCTTGATCAATTTTTTCTCCTTCTTCCACTGCAATAGTACCTTGTTCCGAAGCATCACTATGTTTTGTACTTTCAGAAGGAACATTTCCAGATATTGCCGTGGACGCACTTTGAGGTTCATCCTTCATAGAGTCTGAATTTGCTGAAGGCAATGTCATAGATGGAGAATCAGCAGTACCAGCTACGAAACATGGTATAGACAAAGCAGCAGAAGCAGTTGAACCCTCTGTATGATTTGCAGCACTTGAAGGCAGATTATGTAAATTTGCGGAACTTGACATAGAAGTCGTGTAGGTTGCCACTGGCAGTGCATTCACAGCAGTACTGCAAGAGAGAGGTGTATTAGCCAAAGCACCTGCAACAAGCGGCCTATGATGAGATTCTTCTGAAATTGAGTGACGTTTTTGAAGATTATCATGCAAGTGTGGTGTTGTGTCAGGAACAGTGTTGGAGAGGCTCTGGTGGTTTTTGCTTGCTAAATCATCATCTGATATAGAATTAGAAAAGCTCAATGATCTTTGCACTGGCATATGTCTTTTTTCCAGCATATTGTAAACAGGACGTTCGCCCGGTCTCCAGTCTTCTGGAGGTGGCACATACGGAACTCTTGTATCTAGCTGAGAGTAACTCCTCCCAGCGACTGGGGGAGATTTGAAGATGCTGTGAGATTCATCCAATGATGAACTATGCTCGCGGTGCATGCCAAAATTATATCCACTTGCAGGTACTGGCTGCATCCCACCGACATGACCAGAAAGCACAGTACTGTGTACAGATTGCTGCTTTGTCTGATCTGTGGTGGAAAAATCAGATCGATTTGGTAATGACCTGTCAAAAAACGAAACAGATTTTTCTCCTGCTGTGTTGGGTGTATTACTTTTAGAATCCTTTGCTGCAACAAGCTCTAAACTAGTTTGAAGTTTGAGTTTCTGTTGTTGCAGCAACTTTTTCTTTCGTTTCAATTTCATTTTCTTCTCAAACTCTCTTTGGCGTGAAGATTTCTCGAGTTCAGAAAGAAAAAATGAATTAGCATCCGACAAAAGTGCTATCTTTTTGGCATCAGGTTTGTCTTTTTTAGCAGAACTTGCAGTAGTTTGTTTATCATGTGGTGTACTTGAAGATGGTTTACCTGATTTGGCTAGACAACTTGAGTGCTTTATACTCTTCATACTTGTTTCGGAACTTGTACTATCAGTGGAACGAACTTTTTTACGAACAGCAGAAGGTGTTCCACCTTCGGACTTTCCTTCTTGAGAATTCTTCCGCGAAAGTGAACCACCTAGAAGTGATTTAGCAGAGTCCACTTTTTTAAGAAGAGCTTTTGTGCTTGAGGTGTTTGTGAGTTTGTCCTTTTCTCCTGAAGGAATAGGCTTATCAGACATGGAATGTTCACTAGATGCCACTCTTGACCGGTGTTTTGAATCCCCGGGATTGGAGCTTTCATGAGAATGCTTTGAATGTTTGTGTTTTTTCTTCTTTTTAACAGAACCAAAACTGTTCGTTTTGTCAGAAGACGATTTAGTCTGACCTGCTGAATCTTGCTCTCTCTGCTTCGAAATCTTATTTTCAGTCGAATGATCAGATTTGGTTTCTTTCTTCACAGAAACAGAAGTTTCAGTTTTGACGGAAATTCCAGATATACCACTTGAAGAAAGTTTCCTAGGTGATTCTGGAATAGTATTATGTTTTTTACTTTTCTTCTCCGACTTCACTTCCGATTTTACACTAACATTTGACTGCTTACTACTTTCTGATGATGACGCAGATTCCACTGCAGCTTTTGATCCAATATTAAGCTTTTCAGATTTGGCTTTATTAAACGATTTATTAGATAAAAGTTCTGGGTTTTGATTAGGGAATTGTGTTGAATGTGGCGGCAATACATGGCCTGAATTTTTGGATTTTTTGTCTAAATCTGTGGACACGATCATATTGTGATTTTTATCAAGAAGGCCTTTTTCTTTATAACAGGGCACAGGAGTGATTGGAGATTGTAGCAAGTTTTTATCTTTTTCTTGGCTTTTACTGCTAGAGGTACTTTCATTTGATAATTTCCTAACATTGGAATCAACTACATCAGAGTTGAGTTCAATGTCTAATTTCTTGCTTGGTTTTCCCAAACAAAGAATATCAAAAAGTTCATTCGAATCAACTTGTTTCTGTTTTAAGCTGATAGCACCAATGTCTGTAGAGTCTTCAGTAGATAATGAGAAGTCATAGACACTTTCATCTGCTTCATTTTTATGAGTAGAACCTTCACTTGGTTTTTCACCAAGACTTGGGAAACCATTCACTTTTGGTGGCAAATTAGCTGAAGTTGTTTTCTGTCGATCATCAGATAACTTTCTCGGCTTCTGCTTCAAGTTACATGCTGTGGAGTTCTGTTCACTACTGTATGACCTTACTCTTTTTGTTTGGTCAGAGTGTAGGGATTTTTTCCTTTCCGAAAAATATTGTTTATCGTATGAATACAGTGAATTAGTTTTAGAATGATCCTTCTGATCAGACTTTGTAAAAGAGTTTCTTCTGACAGAGCCTGGTTTGAAAGACGTGATATTTTTAATTTCTTTTTTCTGAGATCGATAATCAGAGTCCGATGAAGCCCCTTCACTAGACGAGAACAGATCTGACAGTGGCATTTTCAATGTTTGAATTTTTGTTTTGGGGCGTTTGCTAACTTCCTCCTTATGCCTCTGTTTCTGCTTCACTTTTTTTAGTTTTTGTGGGGTTGCCGTTAGAGTCGGTGTCTTACCGAGATTTTGTCCATTTGGTCGTTGAGTTCCTGATTGAGGACCAAGTTTTTTGTACACCAGTGGTATGTTATCATCGGAACTGTCAGAAGAAGAATCCGACGACATTGAAGAAAATGACGATTTACTTCTGGCAGAGTCATTTTCAACTACTGGTCTTTTCTTTTTCTCACTTTTGAATAATTCCCGACTGGATGATGAAGTGCTGATAGCACGAATGTGACCCAAATTTTTTCGAGATACCAAAGAATCTTCACTTCGTACCGGTGATGGACAATCAGTATCAGACTCACTCTCATCACTCAATATAACTTCTTTCTGCATGAGTTCTCTGATAACCTGATCGTCAGCGATGTCAAGAGGTCTCTCTCCTCTCTTATTTTTCAACAGAGGATTGGCACCATGCTTAAGTAAGAGTTCGACAAGGTCTTTGTGTGCATTAGTGACTGCATCATGCAAGGGAGTATCATCTTCTAATCCTCTAGAGTTGACATTAGCTCCAACTTCAAGAAGATATCGTGTTATTTCTTGATGGCCATGGTTACATGCTTCATGCAGAGGTGTCCAGCCTAAAAAGAGAAAAGTAAGGTTCAACCATATTGAATTAACAACCTCTTGAATAAATATGAAAAACAAAGAAAATGAGTCTCAAAGTTTCTTTTGAATCGAAAACCCAATATAGAAGCAATCGTTTCAAATCATGCAGCTCTATCTGTACACAATAAGAAGAAATCCTAAAATTTGAATTACCTCAACCGAGGCTATGAACATAAAAATTAAAGTTAAATTTGTGAGAATTCTGAAATTCCAAATGCTCCAATTCCATCTATAGGATAAAAGCTATATTGGTTTAGGTTGAACGCTTTTTTTGAATATTGGTCATGTGGAACTGCATCTTGTCTTTTCCTTTTACAAATTTCAAAGATTTGATATGAAAATGTGGTGACCAGAGTTATTTCTACTGACTGGTGATATATATATTTATTTTCTGTATTTTTATTTATCCAAAACTTGTGTTCTCACTCTTTCAGTGTTCTTGTACATTGACAAATGTAATAAATATAAAATTTACTTCATCATACATATAAGTGCTTGCAAAGATATAAAAAATGATATAAAAATAATGATCACTAGTAGAAACATAGGCAATGACTTGGAGATTGAGCTTCAAAAAACAGGTTTTGAACAACCAAAGTCGTTAGTGTTTTTCGTTCTATTGAAATTCACTCAAAGCAAGGCCAGAAATACTGCCTAAAAGCAACCAACTGACAGCCACCTAATTGCTAAGAGCTAGCTACTATAAGCTATAAAACCAGCAACCTCAGCAAAAAACATCGCAAATTGAACTGAACCGCTATGGTGAAGAGCAGAGAGTGGTATCAGCCCTGGGCAACGGTAAAATAATCTACCATTTCCTTGTCTCCTTTTGGTCGCCTCACACAATACACCGGAAATACATTAGGACTATTATAATGCCCGTACCTACAGGGCTTAGTTTTTATAGAGCGTTCATAGGGACATAGGGACTTTTAGAATCAAGATGTGAATTGATTTGGATACTTCTCAGATTCATATGATTCGAATACTCATTTTAGTGGTTCGAAAAAAAAGATTATGAGCAAAAATAAATAAAACTTTATAAAATTAGGCTACTTAGATGATCGAAATTTTGATTTGTCAAATTAATAAATCTAATTTCAAAACCATAGAGAATTCAAAAATCATGCCCAACCCCTAACTATCAATTTAAAAAGCATAATGATTGAAGTAGTAACCCAATTGAAAGAATTTTACCAGATCACCCATTGTTAAGAATGGGTCGCCGATGAATAGCATCGGTGAGACACGGTCTACCTGTGACCATGCTTGACATTATAAAATTTCCGATTAAGAATTGTATCTGAGGAATTGCAGAAAATATAAAAAAATCCAATGGCAAATGCTAAGACTTTCAAATATTTTAGAAATAAATTTGGAAATGAATATTTTTCGATGAGAATTACACAAGAATGTGCAGCTGGATTCTAGTAGAAAGTTGATTAAAAAAATCATAAACGCATGTTTTTTTCTGCAGGAAATAGCATGATATTATACCCACAATACAGAGGTGATTTAGCTGTGCTATACCAGTATAAAAAAAATTTTAGGTCAGAAATATAGTGTAAAATATATTGGCCACAGGTGAAATGGAAGATTAATTAGATCATAAGAAGTGAATTATAAAATACAAATCAATGAAGTAATATTAGTGCATTGGCAGCACATTATCGTTATGATTCATTGTGATATTGAGCAGTGCATCTCAGACATACCATCACGATAAATATTATAGCATGTGCTAATCAATACCAACACTACAAAACATAAAATTCTATTTCCAGATGTATTCTTTCTTTGATACAAGGTGTAGATGGCCGATACTGAAAGGATTGAATTCATGGATATATTGAATTGTATACTGTGGCTTGTGATTACAACATCTTGTTGTCCCTGCTCGCAAGATGATTTTACGCTCAATTCTGGGGGTAATTCTGTTACATTACATAGATATATGAGCCACTAGTACATGTTTCATACAATTATAAACCTTTCTAAACTGGGTATATTCTGTGGGCGTGGATGTCCAAAATGAATATATATCATTTAAAAATGGATATATTCGTTACCAAAGTAGTTCAGTCCTCTCGGGTGAATGATCAAAATTATATCAATTTTACATTTATCAATTTCACTGTACATTGTATTTTGTTTTTTGAGTTGAACTTCACTCTGAGCAAGGCCAGAAGCAGCACTTGAAACTAACTAGTGGCCACTGACTCCCTAGAGAACCACATAAGATTAAATTGTCAGTAACTGTATTGAAGTGGAAAATATTCTATGAAGAAATGAACCACATTACATTAGTTGAATTCAGTAAGTGATATTTACCCTAGATAATGGCAAAACCCTCTAGCACTCAAGTCACTTGCACTCAAAATTTGAAAGAACGTCAACTTTAAACGAAATAATCTTTATGAATTGATTCGGATTATTGTGCTTAGTGAATTTAAACGTAATACTAAAAAGAGTCAATTCAAAATCTCCATACTAGTCATACTAATTATAAAACCTTTATAGTACCATGAAATGCCTAAAGTAATTTCTAGTTCTTCTTTGCACCTGAGCACACAATAATATGATTCATATTTGATGAAAAAAATAACTTCAACACAAGTATTCATGTTAAAAACTTGTTACTGTAAATATCAGCTTTTCTTCCATTATGACACCCACGGATCTGGTCACCAACCGAAACAAAATTTACAAAAAAGTGAATATTTTATAATATGTTGCCAGAAAATAAAATGTTCGAATATACCTTTACCACATAGTGCAATTATGGCCATTTTACCTGCAACTTATATTCAACAAAATAAAATTTTTGATTGGAATGCCTAGCATGGCATCAATTCCAGAAATAAAAATTCCAAAAAATCTTTCATCATGAAATTCCATATTAATGTTTATATTATCAGTAGTACTATACAATACAGGTTATCTAAAAGTCTTATTGAACATTTGCACATGCTGGAAAGTAATTTATTATCAATATTATTTGACACGATTATCTATTTATATCATTATGGCACATCAAATATGATACCTTTTGTGGTTATCAATCTATAATTACTACAATTCAGTTAGTATCCAATATTATACTATCCATATTTGTTAACATTATTTCGGGGCATAGGGTCATTTTATTATAGCAGGCAATCTCCATGAATAACTTACTATTTATTATAAGTGATTGTTGAAACTGGCCACAGATAATTCAATATAAAAACTTCATTTGGGCCATCTGATGAACATACTACACAAAATATATATTCCTTATTAGGAATAAACATCTAAAGTCTTAATTTTAGAAATCTTGAAAATCACACAATATACAGGATAATGTGTTATTGGTCAATATTCATTCACAGAAACATAATCTAAACGTAAACCCAATGATAATATAGTGTCATTTTGTCAAGTATGGGCTACTAATGGATTGTGCCCTGGAGGCACAATCCATCAGTGGTCCATACTCAACAAATCATTACTTTTCGATGACACGATTCAATCTGATTTACGTAGATATCAATAAGTTTCGTCAATAGGGTCATTCGTTACAGTTATCAATGAGAAGTCTTGAGAGGGTCAAACGGTGTTGTGACAATTGTACATACTGGTTTGATGATGGAATCAATATCACTCCAGAATGGCACAAAGAAAAGATATTCACTGAACTCTGTGTACTTATGTAGCAGTATCTACTTAAAGCTGGGCGACATATCGGTAGGACGGTAAATATCGATATTGATTTCTCCAAAATACTATTTCACGTTAATCTTTGCTAAGTCGGTTTGCCGTGATAACGGTATTTCATGACATACCGCCTAAAATGGTGACAAGTTGATGCGTTATCGCGTGAAGCAACTACAAAAAACGGGTCTTTAGCACACCGACTGATATGCCTTAATTGAACTTTTGCAATGTCATGAAACAATAACAATAAGCATTTAGGGGTATGCATCTGATTTTTTTAGCCAGGTCGCGCCTCATGTGGCTCTTTAAAATGACAATGGCATGGTTTCTGACAGCTAAAAATGATTTGGCATTTGGGTTTGGGTAAACCAGCATTTTTGGTGGTGGTATGCTGGTATAAAATATACTCAATGCCACCCAGCTCTAGTGAATAATACTATCCAACTGCTATCGCTATTGCAGCCTGAAATGATTGTCATAGATATTCTATTGATCCAAATCAAATTCGATTGAATTATGTATCATACTCATTCAGCCTAGTCAAATACAATCCACAATAAAAAGTAAAAATGCACAAGTTTTGAATTTATATTGTGAATCAAAAAGGCGATAAGCATGATACTATGGAACAGATTAGAGCCTGACCGATATATCGGCTTAATTTTGCTGTTTACTGGTATATCGGCTAACTAAAATACACATAACGATGTGTGCAATTCTTTTAAAATGACGCATTTCTTGCTCAAAATGCAAATTTGCACAATTTTTCATGCTTACATCAGGAGAAATCCACAACACAAGTTAATTGTGTGATTTAAAAATTTTATTTCACCCTCCCTCTCTAAAAATTGTGTAGTAATGCACTACTTATGCAACTGTCATGTTCTTTCATTACAGATTATGTTCCTTCATTACAGATTATGTTTTTTCAATTTATTGCTTTTCTTTGAGCGATATTTTAATGAGTTTCAGGTGAGATAAAATATCGGTTATCGGTGGCCAAAAATGTCAAAATATCAGTAGCGGCATCGGTTTTGAATAAGTCATGTCGGTCAGGCTCTGGAATAGATAGGTCCCCCTCCACTGGAACATTCACAACGATTGATCGAATATCAGAGTAAAACTCAAAAAAAGAATTAGGATTTAGATGATTGTCATTTTCAATTACCTGCAAAATCTTGTACATTGACATCAGCACCTTGCCTGATCAATTCTTTCATGGTATCTAAATCCCCTTTGATTGTACTGAGATGCAGAAGGGTTTCACCACGTTCATTTCTCCGATGCACTCTGTCCTTACGGCCAGTACTTCCAGGTGTTTTCCGTATACTAGTAAGTGGTGGACTAGCAGGTTCTGGACTGTTCTCTGCTGAAGTCATCTGCATAAGAAGGGCCAGTTGCTGTCTTTCGGACAATGGATAATGTTTTGGTGTCTCGACTGCATTTTTCCTTCGTTTTTTTTTCTCTGAGGAAACTGCATGCGAGTCATTTTTATCATCATGCTCCGAAGAACCAAATAATTTCCGCTTCATGGACTTTTCTTTCATAGAAGACATTAGTCGATGTTTCACACGTTCATAGCATACAATTTTGTCATTCAGTTATCAACTAAAGTTAATCATTTCAATATTCTGTGGTAAAAGCAACATACAATTAGTTTACAAGAATATAATTACACTCTAGAGAAGTATCATTGCAAATTTTAAAATAATACTACCATTCACTAAGATAACTCCATACAGGCTACCGTGAGTCTCGTCATCGTGTGCCTCAATGAAAAACAGTAACTGTATTATATTAACGATGCAAAGTAAAAATCCTTTTTTTAATTTGATTCGATTTTAATTAGGTAATGATATGCAAATTAGCAAATTTAAGATCATTTTTTTAGAATGAAATATTAGAGTTCAAAAACATAACAGTATCAACACAGTCTTTTAGCAGTCAATTGTTACCGATAACTCCACGCTATGATAAATCTGATTAACATAAGCGCTTAGTATTTTATCGGGTTTAAGCCATTTGTTAAATTTTATACCTTTTCTAAAATATGATTTCTTTTGAAGCTAGGATTTCTCATATATATCAACTTTTTGTCACAGAAAAAGATGCCCCTCTGGACCGGTGGTGACCATAATTGAATATGTTTTAGTTTCATAGTTGGACATAATTATATTCTTTTCAGAAATGAATATTATGAAGAAGTGTGGCAGTATAACGTATCAATGAAGACTTCTTTAAAAAAACAATATGGTCCATAGCAAAATATTACCCAGCAAACTTGTGCAATTTTTAATTGGAAGATTGCTCTGTCAGAAATTGTCAAGTATGAGCCACAGATGGAAAGTGCCAAGGTGCCATGATCTATCAGTGACTCATACTTAACGAAGGATGTTTGAACAAACCTTTTCTGACCTATTTTAATGATACAATCAAAGACTAGGCTTTTCGGCCAAAATATTGAGCCGAAAAATTAATTGATTTACCCTCATGTTATGAACACATCTTGTACTATATAACATACTTTAAAGATTCTAATGGCTACTATAATAGTTATTGACAGCGAGTGCGCACACATCTTGTATATAACATATTTTTGAAAATTATGAAGGCTATTATAACAGCTATTGACAGTGAGTGCGTTATCGGACAGCAGGAAGTCCCTGTCTCTTTGAAAAAAAAATATTCTCTCTCAGATGTAAAATAAATT
This sequence comes from Styela plicata, assembly GCA_963675895.2. NCBI lineage: Eukaryota > Metazoa > Chordata > Ascidiacea > Stolidobranchia > Styelidae > Styela > Styela plicata. The sequence continues at coordinate 15,787,804 of OZ023140.1, forward strand.
AAGTTGAAATTAAATTATAAATTAAGAACTTCAACAATGCTAATAACTTTCTTATAAACTTTATAGACATGACCGTTGCAAAATCTTGAAATTTATCGCTTGGAAATAAAATAAAAATCAGTGTCACATCTATGAACTAAAAATCGGAGAACAAACTACATCAGAACTAAATAAGTTTTATAAATCACAAATTTTACTGCCTTGGATCTTAAAATTATAAAAGAATGAGCATTTTTACTACTCAGCTGTAATGCATGCATAAATCCAATGACATTGCATCCCACACCTGTACTTCCAGTCCCATTGAAACAATACCTACCCATCTGTTTCTTTATTTTCACCTATCGGGCCAAAGATTACCATAGTCACATAGCAATAAAATCTCTATCAGTGGCCTGAAAATCATTCTTAGTCAGTAAAAAATATATTTGATTAAACACCTTTTAAGTCGCCGATGAAGCATGCTGCTTAGGCACGATCCATCTCTGGCTCGTGCTTGATGAAATAAAAGTTCTTAAGAGTAGTTTGCATTTTATATTGAACTAAAGTCATTGTATTATCATATTATACTGAAGCAACATTGTTTGCTTTCAGGTTTACATTAGTAGTTTCAACTCTATCCTCTAGTTTGATGGAGAATGAAAAACCAAACAAAACAAAGTAATCAATAATCAATACAAGTAATATAACTATTTTGTATGATCAACCATTAGCCCATGATAAATAATGCTATCAAAGCAATGTTCAGGCTTAGTTATACAATTCTAACAAAATTTTTTATTGAGACTTGAGAAATAATTCATGGACATGCATCAGATAAAGGAAGTTGAAGACAACTAAAACTAAGCTAACTGAGAATTCTATCCAGCCTAATTTAAAGTACAAGTCCTAACACCAGGCAACACCTACACATGGGTAAATGGAAATATTCAAATTGTGGTAGTGGTAAAATCATTTCCCAAACACACTGTATTATTGTTTTCAAGTTGCAGTATTATTAATGCATAGGAGCAAGTTGGAAGAATGTCAGCTACTCAAATGGTTCCAAAATATTGTATAATATGGTATAGCATGGATAAAAAATACTACTACGTACTCAAAGAAAGACACCCAAAGAAAATGGGTCAAACAGGAGAAAATTTGGCGAATTGGCAATACTTCATGATATACCGGTATATTGGGTCAGAATATTTGAACGTTTGAGTGTGTGGTAATGACCAAATTGTATAGTTAGGTTCAAAATCACCACTACTGCTATGAAATAGCAGTGATGATGGTTTGGAAGTTTTTTATCCATCAAAAAAAAATTACGTGGAAAGACGTCCAAAGAAAACCAAGATTCTAACACCCTACATAGTAGTAGTTTTTTTTATTAAAATTGACTGCAAGCATGGACGGGAACGATGCCTAAAAGGAACCAACTAATGACCACCTAATCGCAAAGAGCTACTACCGGTACTTGAAATAGTAGATATAATGGCATAATTGAAATTTGAATCCTATATTGATAAAAAGTGTTCACTATTTAATCACAGAAATGAAAAATAAGAGATAATAGATATAACATATTTATTTATACAAGGCAGACAACCAAATAGCAAAACTTATTTTCATCATAGTATTAAAATTTAAAATATTTGATAACAGAGCCTAATTCGAGATTCACTGGATTTTTCATCAAAACCAAAGTAGTATGAGAATGGCATTTTTTTTAATATGGCACCTAAATGTTACCCAAATAATAAAATGCTCAGAATGACAGATTGGATAAGTTTTGTTACATTGAATCTAAATGAAAAACTTATGTAATGCAGGCATGCAGCAGAGTGGAGATGCGAGATAAAACTGTCTAATGAACTTAATGCAGATAACAATACACAAGGTTCAAAATTGATAATAAAATTGTGTTTAATATTGTTTAATCGTAAAAAAAAATTTTCTTGAGCCTTTTGCATACATAGTAAAATCATGAACTATGTGAAACATAGAATATAAGATTCAGGCATATTTTTTCGTCAAAAATGCATCAAAACTAAATAAACTGCAACCGGCTGCAATACAATCTATTGTCACTCTGTTGCGAATCAAAATGCGCTGGTTGATATTAATATTATTTAAAATGATGGGCAAGAAGTACGGTATGACAAATACAGACAACAAGATATTGGATATGAGACATGGTTGAAGTCTTGAACTTTAAATTAAATCATTTGCCAACATAAGCGTAAAATGAAAATTTAACAGGCAATTTTTAGTATATAAACGTATGATACCTGACAGCAAAGTAAAATATGCATTGTCATCAGAATGGCGCCTTGTTTACAAAAATAATGCACGGTTTAAATTTTGTAAACCTATTATAATTATTTTCTTTTTAAATTTTTTTATCATCTATAAATGACTGTAAAAAGCGCATTATAATAAGGTCGAAATATTTTACAGTCCTAAAATTTATTCAATAATATTACATAAAGCAATGGTAATGCAGATAGGAACATATGCATTAATAAAGCAAACCAGGCATAACCCAGTTGGCAAAAATAGCAGGGATATTCTGTTTTAGTTCCGCCAGCACATTAAAGCATCGATATAATAGCTCAAGTCTTATCTGAAATCTAGCAGAACATAATAGGTTTTCATGTAGCCTCAAGTGAAGCATCAATACCTGCAGGCTATGTTTTAAACTTTTGCTTGTTGTCTGGACCTGCTCTGGTTGGACAATTTGGGTTCAATGCTCTATTTATAGTATCAAACACACAGTAATGTATATAAACTAGTTTGCTTTAAATGGACTTCATAAAATGAAAAAGCAATTATACTTTAGTTTGTTGTCATAGTGACTGGTGATAACCTGAAGCAAAAACATTCAAATATGAGTCAACAAGTTAAGTGCGAGCCACAAATGGACAGCTACACCAGTGGCATAATATATATACTGGTATAACTTGAAGAACGTTATTCAATGTAAATCTTTCAGAGTGTAAAGCAGTAAGTGTTTTCATGCTGAGAACCTTTTTATCACCAAAAGCTCATCCAAAAGATTTTATAAAACAAATTCTATACCATGATTGCATGATTTTGTAACATTAAGTAAAATATATACCAAGGTTTTCACTATAGTTTAATTTGAACGATATCGGAGATTCATTACACATATTAGAATACTGATTCAACATTTCAGATAATTTGAATTAATCCATTGTGCAGCGAGACCATTTTTTGTCAAATGTTATGTTATATCATGAAATATAGCATTCATCATCATCATGCTGCAGAATAAAGCATTTAATAATAAATAAAAACAAAATAATTTTAGTCAGAACTTAAAAATACTTGACTAATAAGAAAAAGATATCTATAACTTGCACTTTCACTCAGCGTACTATCAAGTCTAGTACTATTCATATAGATTCATATTATTACTCCTATAGAACTCATAACTGTATCAGACCTGATCCAGCACAGACTCGAATATCAATCCTTTATATTCTCCTAAAAAATACTGGTAAAACTAGATTTATGGAAAATGATATTATCTTTATTAATCATATCAACCACAAAAAGTTTCCCACCAAGTAATTGAATGAAGGTGGTTGAATGCAATGTACCTAATTCAATGTCTAACATGTAGATGCCAGCATGTCCCAGTCATGGTCCATTTGTCGCTCATGCTTGGCAAAACCAAATTTATGATTGGGTTTGTTCAAGTTTTATTCATATATCTTTAGTGTGAAGCCATGCTTTTTGAAAGCCCATATTTTAAAACTATATGATTAGACTATTATTTTGTTCAATGTGTAAAGACGAATTTAGAAATACAACTTCAATATTGTACAAGCGGCATTTTATCTATGCTATTCTATATTACACACAGTGTACCAAAATCATGATATTTGACTGGCAATAAATATCTTGAAACCATCTTAGAATGTCATGTCACGATAAATTTTAAAATCGAAACTGCTACGAAATGAGATAAACCATTAAAACTTAAGAGTATCAAAACAATCGTAAAGGTTGATTGAAATTTCAAAGAAAGTACCACGTCAAGGATGACGAATATTGAATCTTCGCAATTTCAGAGACCTCTTGAAAAACTGATTCAAAGATTCCTATAATAAACGCATTCCAATTCAGGCACAATAATAATAATAATAATGAAATTAATATGGATATTAAGGCTACTATTGATAAATTGCTATATTGTTTGTTTATAAAATATTTTCCAATCAGAGAACACACACCCGTTTTCCGGTTAAATTTGAACCTAAAATAAGTTTTCACTATACTAAACCAATTCAAAGTTGAATGCACAGCAATATTCAACTTTCCTAATCATACCTCAATACTGGTAATTCTTTTTAAATTTCATTTTAACTAAATTACTCCAGACTTCCCTAAAGAAACCGCAAAGTAATTGTACTGGATGACCTGCTGCTTCATCAATATTACAGCAGAGGATTAGCCCAGTTATGCTCATTAGTATTCAAATAAGTCCTTGAAATAAACGTTCACCTCATCCACTGTATTTGATTGAGAGAAAAATGTCGGCGACTCTGCTGCTCAGACACCTAAAAAATAGGTGCCACCAGAAAAAGTTCTAGCATAATGGTCTAATCACAGAAAATTGAAACGTTGACTTCTTCGGTGTCGGTGAGTAGTAGAAATGTCCGGTCAACTGACCTATCTCTGGTATGAAATAATGGAATTCCTGTTTTTAAAGCTTCCAATTCACTGTTAAATGAAGGAAAACACAGTTCAGCAACACTGCTTGAGGGGTATGAAAAGCATAGAATAAAATAGAAGATATTCTACACCCCTAGTCAAAGAGGATAGAATATTGTTGATGGTGTATACATGATAATGATGGTAGTGCTTTGGATGAATAAAAAATTATGCAAATCCATCAACACTTCCATTTGATATTGAAATGAGTGAACTTGAATGATAATGAAATGAGTGAACTTGAATGATAATGAAATGAGGAACATACATGTGGATGCAGCCCACCGAAAAAGTAGCCTGTTTACGGCCTTAGCAATTGTGTGATGTCATACACTGCCGAACAAATGGGGCTCAGGATTTGGTATTCTGAATTAATTCCTAAGTTAATGACATAAAATTCAATAAGGGTTTTTCCACGTAGTGGACAGAATATCTTCATATAGCTGTAATTTCAAATTCAGTATCTGAAAATTTGAAATCCTACAAAATTCTAAAAAGTTATTTAAATTCCAAATGTCATTTAAACTACATTCTCGCAACATACTGGTACATGTTTATTACCCAACATTATATACACTGCTTGGTCATGTCACTTTATCTAGAGATCGAAATAAAAATCAATATTCCAATCCAGACTGGTAAATGTGTCATCGGCAGATTTGTAGATTACTGGTGTATAATAATATTTTATGGATGTCTGCATGGTTTAGTAAAATAATATTTGACACTTCAGCATAAGATGAGGTAATTTTGTTTTTCATTGATTGCCCATGACTAACATGTTACTTTCTTTGGGAGAATTCCTAAGGTCTCAAAATTATACTAACACTATCAGCAGTGCTAACATTTGAAGACTATGAACAATTTAAGAAATCCTGATACACCACTAGGATTGTCCTTATATTTTAATTTCAACGGTCTTCGAAATTAACTATACACACATAGCTCATATCTGGCCCACATTTTGCAGGAAAGTCCACAATTATGTCAAATTTTATGAAGCATATATAATGAATCAATTTTTTTTCGAAGAATAATTAAAAAAATTAAATTATTTTCAATCAGAATTCTAGAATAACAGACTATTTGGATAAAGATATTCATATAAACAACACAATGAAGCTATCTTGTTGTATTATCGTATGTAAAATAAACAATCAAGGTCTAAAAAGAATTCCTTCAAGGAAAGAATCCTAAATCTTTGTATCAATCAATTCCTTAGCATATAGCAGCAGGTTAAAACTCAAAGCTGTACGGTACATAAACATGTGATTGATTGGTTACTACTGCTAGTAACAGGAAAAGGAAAACAATCATCACACACCATGACGTCATTACATGATCCAGTCCAGTATGGGCATTCCATACAAGGCATATAATGTTAAAGACAATCTGCGCTAATGAACAATATGCAAAACACTTTTAATATAATGATCTCGAAGTTATTACAATGTAACCTCAATCTTAATCAGAAACTTTATTTTGCCAAGCATGCGGCACACACCTTGGAAGCGTAATTCATCAGCGACCAATCATGCTTAACAAAGCATGATTCACTATTCTCATGCTGGATATGCTGACATAAATTTCTGGTTGAGATACAAGTATTACAATCTATTAGCAACCTTGACGAAATCTGCTATAATTTTCTTTTTTTCTGATTGAGAAATAGTAACCCGATCAGTAATATTATATCCTGACATGTTTTGTCAAGCGTGAGTCACAGATAGAGAGCGCTGTCAAAGTGCGGTCCATCGGTGGCTCATGCTTGACAAAATAAATTTTGTGATTTGTAAGACCATTGATGCAGTACACATCATAAAGAACAATTTCTCCTTTGTCATCGCCATTACATAATTATACATCAGAGAAAAAACACCAGATGTTAATTTTTATGAATGAACACAACATGACCACAAGAGCAACAGGACATAGTAATGTCAGATCGTAGAAATGGGTTACCGTATATTAAGGTTTTTGAAGCAATGGAAGTAAAAAATAAATGAATACATTACCGGTTCAGTACTCCTAACAGCTAGTAATAAAAACAAAAGATACAACAAGCATGAGTCACATATGAGACATGGATTATCTACATGATTGTGTGTGAAAAGTAATTTGCAAAAACTTGATTTAACAAAATCTAGATCGACTGTGCTCATAGGAATAATAAACTGAATAAAACATGGCATGATCCGTTATTTCTTGACTTTGCTTATTTGGTGAACAAATCGTAACTTACACACTATTCTCGGACACGCTGAGATAATTTTTTTATATTTAAAAACTAATATGGCAGCTGGTGAAATATCAATATTCAGTTCACTAATTATATAACAGATAATAGTGAATAAAATACAGTTACGTTGAACGTACAGGTACAGTAAGTTAAAATAATAAATGCAACTCATTGATCAGCCCTTCACTTTATATTTAAGTAAAATAATTATACCCATATGCCGGTATGCAGATAGAATAGTTAAATATATTTTAATGGCGAGCGTTGGAAATGGGATGATAATATTATCAAAAGGTGTTGAATATCTGAAAACAGTGGCAAGGTATACTGCAAGGTCTTACTCAGTACTCAACTTACCAAATGGAGTATACCCCAATCAAAAATTTTTATTGTGTCAAGCATGAGCTACACTTTCGACCACATCTCTTCGACGCGATCCATCAGTGACTCATACTTGACTAAAGATGTTTTGACAAAATTTTTTCTATGGGATGGATGATGGGAATATTTTCTACAGCAAAGTATGAAAAGAATAGGTGAACTTTGTATGGAAGTTTTGTCGGATTACTCTGTAATCTTGCAAATATTGAGATTCAAATTGTTGACGAGTAATATAAAACCAGTTAACATGTACAAAAATATTCGGTGGCTACCGACAGCTATGTGATTTTTTTCTATCGGGATACATTTCCAATTTGGATGATTCCAATACTAATTTCTGTGATTCTATAATAATGATTTGACGAGAGTAATGAGTGAAATTTGTACGTGACATGTTGAAATTTCACATACATATAATTTGAAATTGGTAAATATTGTATAGAAAATTAAGACTATTCAATAAAATTTTTTTTATGAATTTCTGGAATGGAATCAGATTCGGGGAGATTCGATTCAAAATAATATGATTCAAGATTCCATTTGAAAAAAAAAAATGTCTGAAAGTGGCACACCTTGCTAATTATTGCCAATGCTTACTGGTAATAAATGGATTTCTTTTAATTTAGTAACAACAATGTTAAAAACTACAATGATTACCAGTGTGCTGATACAAAATACTGCTATTGATACAGAACCTAATGCATCAGTATTCATCTAATCAGCATTTCATTTTGTTATAATTCACCCTATGATGGGAAAAACCCGGTCCATCTATGGCCTATGCTTAACAATATAAATCTTAGATTGGAACTGTATACCGGTAAAGTATCTTGTACATTGAACAGTGCAATGGGACGTTATAGTGCGTGAACTGACTTACACAATAACATCGTATCTTGGTTCAACTGTCTGTAAAGTAACGACCTATTTGTGCTTTGTAACGGTGTTTACGCCTGGCTGAGCAAGTACTAAGAATGTCGCTGGGGTACTTCAAGTAGTAGAGTTTTTGAATTAAATGTTGTGAGTACGGAACAGAAAAAGCCAGTTTTCAGCTGCCATCCATCTTAGAACTTAATAATCTTGACATTCACAGCACATTTTAATTAAAACAGACATGAATAATATCATTGAAGCTGAATTTTCTTGGATTTGGTAATAAAAATTTTTTGTATTAAATTTTTTATAAAACATTAAGTGGCTGAGCAGTGGCCAACTGATAAAACTTGATGGGACAGGGCTAGATAATTTTAACAAAAAATTAGTGCACTATTAGGTATAGAAAAACGGGAAACGGTAAAAAGTTGAATTTAAAATGTTGGAGTATAAAGAATTGTATATTATAACCTAAATCAAACAACAAAGGGTAATAAACCAAACACAAGAGGTAATTTCGAATCGAACAAAGGGCTAATTTTGAACCAAACAATATATATGGGATCAGATTGGCATAATATTTACCACTCCACTAAGACGCCTGAAGAAATTGGCTGCAATCAGAAATTGTCGATATAGATTTTCACTACTTTCAATCAATATTTGTGTTTCTGATTTATAAATCATCACAAGAACATTTAGAACGTAATAGAGTATCAGTATGTTTTTTTTAAGTTCATGCCCAACATAATGAGACGGGATGGCCTCTCAAATTCCATTATACCTATTTCATGTCATTCACAAAAAGACAGAAATTGGAAAGATAGTTGTGACATTAAATCAATATTTTAAGCTTTGATTATCCCACAGTACCCGAATTGCTTTCAAATACACAAGTATTAAAAAATACCAATCTCTACTTAATATCATAATATTATTCAACCAAAACAACAATGATATACAGATTGCTCTGTGAGTACAATGACTAGCAATTATCATAACATAATGAATGTGCTTCATTCAATACAGAAAAAATTTAATTACTAATTATCTGGTATTATCATGAAGCCAATAAACATGCATCATAGCAAGATGGTTGGTTGTCTATTTTTTTTAGAGGGGTATCCATTTCAATGACAATTTTTCACTTTTTCGGAAGGAGGTCCGGGATCTGTTCAAATTACAGCGATCTTCTTAATTACAAAAATTCATAAAATCACATTTTTCCAAGAATGTATTGACAATAAAATAGACATTTCAGATAAATGAAATGAAGTTTTTAATGAATTTCAAATGATTTTTGTTCATGAACGTAATTCAATCAAAGGATATACTTTTCCTAAAAGCCACGTGTATATTCTAACATTTGGGTTAAAACTAGAGTATTCAATCATTTTACAGCAAAGTGAGAATTTATGGAATCACACTAAGGTTGTCCTTACATAGTTTACTATAAACAGTATTCAAATTGACAATGAAATAGACATTTCAGATAAATGAAACGAAGTTTTCAATTAATCTGGTTGACAAACGCAATTCAATCACAGGATATACCTTTCCGAATGGTCAGGTATATGGGTATTTCAAAATTCTGATCAAAACTTAGAGTATTGAATCATCTCACAGAAAAGTCATGATTTATTAAATCACACCAGAGTTGTCTGACATAGTTTCCTTTAAACAGTATTCAAATTGACAATAAAACAGATATTTCAAATAAATGAAATGAAGTTTTTAAAATCACAGGATATACTTTTCTGTATACCGATAGTCAGGTATATCTTCTAAAATTTCGATCAAATGAATCATTATACAACGAAAAATTTGGCACATGTCACGATTTCACTGCAAATTGAATCAATTTAAAAATATAAAAAAATAAAATTACCGGTACTTTAAATCAGAATTGTAGAATACCTGACTTTTCATATAAGGACATCCCCAGTTTTAATTAAGGTTATAAACATACAATTTGAATTCAGTTTAATTACAAAAATATTTTGCAAAATCATTTTTAATTGAGCACAGGTCGTGGATGATTCACAATATTAAAACTTTGTATATTTATATTCTATAATGTTAAGTATTATTACCGGTACTATTATTTTTTGCAAAATTTAGCAATTTTAGTTTGTTGCAATATGGCTACTTTACAGATCCCAAAAGGATTTTCAATAAATTGTTAGAACGCCAATAAAAAAAACCTTAAATGACCTTAAATGTATGGGTATAAGTGAGTATATACCATGTCAATTCATTTTTTGGCCCAAAAGAGGGTATCTACTAAGCAGGACTAGCATAGAAGGTGATGGTATAATTACACAATCTTTTCTCCCAGTCTGAATATGCTGTGACAGACTGCAGTTATATCGACAGGATGCAATATTATAGTCTTGTGCATTAAGTTATACATATTTCATGTACTCGAAGTTGCGTACAGCGTGATTCAAGATATTACAATACAATATGTATAATACAAGCAATGAGATATGCAATAAGGTTTATATAATACTGGATAATTCGAATAACACATACCACAGCATTGGTTTATAATACACAGTACTAGATACCACATGCTACATAAAAAATATGTTTTTTTGTAACAGTAAAAGAAATGCCTCCTTGCTTATGGGTTGGTTATCACCTAATCAAAAATTTCATTGTAAAGCATGAGCTACAGATGGGCTGTGCCTTGGTGGCGGGACATTTTGTGAATTATTCTCCTCTAAAACAGATCTCCACAAAAAAAAAACATTCCAGTCAGAAAAACTTTAGTTCATGTCTCATTAAGTCGCTTATGGATCAAGCCACAGATGGACTCAAAGTTGCAGATGGACTGTAATTTTCAAGTTTCAGTATCATAAGAGAATATACTAAGGTACACGAAAAAGCAGACAACAACCTCATATCTTCGTCAACTGTTTTGACAAACTCTATCAGACTGAATGAAAAAGAACAAGCATTGATTATACTGAAGTTATTCAAGGCAAAGGCTAAAAAGCATGGTTGATTCGAATTTTGAATAAATAGAATATAATTACAAGGTATTTAAATAATGGAATAAATGTTCAATAGTAGTACTGGGTACGAAGTTAAATTTTCTCATAAGCATTGGGAATTTGCTGAACATGTTCTTCGCTTATTAAGTTTCTAATTGTAATAAACCTACCATATAGCACCTTGCACAATGCGCACGCCGACTTAGTATAGTATTTTTTAATCACTGCACATATATATTATAGATTTCATGACGGGTATATTATTTCCTACTTATCTTGTTTGCAACTTATATAGGTCACCAATGTATTCTAACATAAAAATAGATTTTAGAAAAATTTCTGCAGAGAAGCAAAATTATCTAAACAAAACATTATTATTAACTATAATTATTATGGCCATATTTCAGTTAATTTACTGCAGCAAGAACCTGTCAATTTCCATGGAAGTTAGAAGATATGATACCATTTCCCTGGATTTAAAAGAGCAATTCCTGCAATTCAGGTATCTGTTGGAACTTCAGATAAGCAGGTCCAGGAAAGATGAAACACAGGTTGTTCTTCACAGATAGCACCCGTCAGAATATAAATAACTAAGCCATTATATTACTTCTAACTGTATTGTTAGTCCTCCATGTAACCAAATCTTAAGATGAGTAAACTAAACTAAACAGTAAAACAATATTATACAAAGCAGCATAATATGTATGAAGGCTGCACAACAATAATACTACCAAAAGACATAAAACATATATGGGTGCTATATGGGAAATCCATAACAGTGGTGATGAAAAACAAATCATAGCATACAGTTTCGCATAGCTATGATTCTTCCCGAAACTGATTCCAGAAAATTTGATGAAAAACCATTAATTTTTTTCATTTGCAAGCATGAATCATCAAAATAAATCCAAATAAACAAAATACACAACATAATATCTTCCAATATATATATATATATATATGTATATATATATATACGGTATATAAATTTTGAATTTCTTTCACACAAAAATCAACATCAAGCCTACAAAAAGAATATATAGGGAACAAAATACAAATACATAGGCTACAAAATAGGAATACAATGTTTAAATCCAGTACAGCTCCCTTGTAATGCTATTAAGCAAGGCCTTTTACAGATAGAGAAATAACATAAAAGTAATCTGAAATTTGCTGTATTACTTCATTGATAATATTAACATCTTCACTTCTTAATCCTGCTGTCTGACTACTGCTACGTACAATTAGAATTTAAAATAGAGCCTAAAATATAAACTGACTCAGTAATCGACTCGGGATCCTCAAAGGTTTTTTCAGGCTAACATTAATCTACGCAGTTTGTAGTGAACTATTACTACCTATCCCTCCTCCTCGTTTCCCTAAAATACTACTAGAAATCCTACTACTAATCCTACTGATAATCCAGATTCAAAATTTTGGCAAACTCAAATTGACACACATAGCGTAACTTGTTCATACTTTTAGGACTAAATATAATATTATAATCATCACATTTAGTTTCAAGCAAATTATAATATGTGCAACTGGAAACAATAAATGAAATATTGCTGGCAGAATGTCAGGTCAGCTATTCAAAACACCCGAAAAAAATGGGTTATATACATCAGTAGAAACTTTAGCGAACAACAATATTTAGTGATATTTGGTGACCTTGCTACAATATAAAACGCCTTATTTTGAGCATGTTGTCTACCTAGCTAACAAAATGGAGAGAAGGGTTAAAAAAAGGCTTCAATATTATCAACACTTCATAGCAGAGTTGATGATTTTGAGATTTTTTGTTCATCTGAAGAAGATGACATGAACAGTCAAAGAAAAACAAAACTCTTGTCACCCTGACATGACAAAACAAAATTTCTAATTAATGGAATAGAAGTACAAAGTTCTATGCACCACAATCTGTAAAATCACATATTACACTACAAGACCAAAATTTCGATTAGATACTGCTATAAAAAACAGAAGTTCAGAGATACAACCAAAAATTAATTCAAAGTTCAAGATAATTAAAATGCTATGACAGTCAGTAAATTGGTGAAGCAATTCATCAGTCCCATACCCAATATGACATATTTTTCATCAGTCCCATTCCAGAAACGATATATTTCAGAAAAATCTCCTGGCGATAATAACATGAAACTTTACTGTAACTTAACAAGAATAAAATAACAGCACAATAACTATTCTGGACCTTGTTATAAAGTGCAACAATTTAATAATGTTTTTTGTTTGCATATTTACAAATGATTAAGCATCATTTCGAAAAACAATTTTTCAAGCATTGTACTCCTTTATAATACCGGTAATTTATTCCCATACTAATACTAAGGTTTTAAATTTAAAATCATTTGTTAAGAATGTCAGCTACTCGGACAATCCCATTCAGCAATAATTAGACATGTTTTTATCAGATTAGTCAGGTATTCTAGATTCTTTAATTGATTCATTTTGTGTGCTGTTACCACAGTTTGTTGTAGCTATTTGCTAGAGATATCTCCTCTCTAATAGGAGACTTCTTGCCAGATGAATACTAACCCGGTTGGCACAGTATATAAGAATATCTATAGGAATGGGTATATCCTATCTTCAGATCTTAAAGTATCCAAATCCAAAATGTACATCTGAAACGCATGATAGAATTTGATTGCTAATTCACATTTGCAGAGCGCATGCAACCAGCACACAGTGGAAAACACAGTAAAAGCGGCATGCAATTGCAATGACGTACTAGTATATTTGCGACGCAATACACCCGCCAACATCATTACAGATTTTTTGAATAGCCAGTTTGGCACAGGATTAAATGCTAAATAATGGTATTTAAGAATTCAATTTAGGAATAGGATTCAGTATTCTGGATCTGATTTTACTATTCCGGATTAATTCTGGAAGTATTCTGAATTACCCATCCCCAGCAGCATGAACTGGCTTTTGAAATCTTTAACCTGATGATGTGTATATAGAAAAGGTTTAAAGTTTAATCAAAGATATCCGAAATAATATTAGGGATTAGTCGCAGAGATAAACAAATATCAATTTTGGACCAGATGCCAAATTTGATTTTTTCAGACATTCACCACCAATAACAGATATTCACCTTTCTAAAACAATACATTATAGAATCTTAATCAATTAGTTGCAATATGTAATAAGTATTTCATTAGTTATACTATTTTATTATGGGAAGTGTGTTTTAAGTGAGAAGCAGTGTTTGTATCCAAAATTCTTGTATGCATATTTACCATCCTTTTAGTTTTCTGCCATGAAATGAGAGGATAGGCAGATAAAGGTCTAAAATTCTATGTTTTGGAACACAGAGAACTAATTTCTGGAGTCATTTTGTGCCTTTCACATCCCCTTAAAATACTTTCTTGTATTTATTAGACATGTTACACAATGAATGCCTCAATTATAAAAGAAAGCAAAAAATAGCCTAAATTCCAATGCTATACCACTTATAACTCTATATTTAATGACATCCAAACAGCTTATTTTCTCAATGTACCTATCGTACAGACGATTTCAGTTCACTGATCAACCTGAAAACGAGTCGGTAGAAATAAAAAAAACAACAAGTAGATTAAGACCAGACTGATATTGGTTCTCATGCTGATACCGGTATCGGTTTTAAGGCGATACCGATATTGGTTTTCGTGCCGGCACTGATATTATCGACACGAGTTACGCGGCATCATCGGCATAAGCTAATTATAATAAATACTGAATTTCCCATATCATTTAATACAAATACTCTGTTCTAGTTGATTATAACATTTTTGGTTTGGTGTAATAGCACCGCAAGAAATTTTAAGAGAAAAGCTCACTCAGAAATTAAAGTGAATCATGATTTGTCAAAGATGGACCAATGATGAATCGAGTCACTAGAGCATCATCCATCTGTGTCTCAAGCTTGGGATAATTAATTTGATTTATTTTTATTTCCTCAAAATATGAAATTATCACAAAACATGAATATTAAAAAAACATATGTGATGCAAACGGAGGAAACAGGAGAACAACAAAACCTACTGACCTGGCCTATATATATATTATATATACCTGTATAGCTAAATTATCAGTCGAATATTTTTAGATTTTATTTTGTGGAAATTTTGGTGGATGCGAAAATTTCGTCATTCTACCTTTGTTTGCTTGTTTAGAAATGAACATAGTTTATTTCGACACCTCTGTCGACGCAAAAGTCGAGTTATCAGGAAAGCAAACAAAACCTAAACGAAAGTTTAAAAACGTCCTTTTTATTGGCCAATGCAGAATGACAAGGAAATTTTTTTCATTTATTTTGACAAGCCAATTATTATTGTCCAAAATTGAATCACATGAGATCGATAACGAAAACATTTTTGTTTTTGCCAAATACTGAATACAGAATAGATACATGATAAATAGTAAATAAATAATAACAAAATAAATTAAAATCCATTTTATCGGGAAGCTACCATAGCTGGGACGTATTTCCATTTACTGTATAGATGGCTTTTTCTCAAGTTCGGTCTCTTCTGTTTTTCGTGATTTCTGTCTGCTAGGCTGCCTTCCAATTCCTGGACCGTGGACCTGTCGTCTGAATATTAAGTTAAGAGTTTGTACAGCGTACAAACCGACGTATTCGGGTCTACTGTTCTAACAATTCAACTTGCTCACGCATTAAAATCTAATCAATATACTATTAAATGTTTAAAAAAGAATCCAAACACGAGAATATACAACCGATTTCCATACATTATCGCAGTCCAAAGTCAAGAAGTAGGCGGCCGCCGTCTCGCAAACGGTCGAAAGATAAATAATCAACCAGAAAATATTTTTCTATCCTCTTTCGCCTCCAGTGGAAAATATTTGTCACGTAACCAAGGTTCGAAAAAAAGCAGCACGTATATATTGAAAATCGATATAATGTTAATACAATTTGTCATTTTATTCATATTGTCTAAATTTTATTCAAGACATTTACATAAACAGTATATGCGACATGGTATGGGATATGAGTTATTTTAAAATTTCCCTTCGGGTTCGGATTGGTCATGTGACTTTGGTAAACGCTGAATCGTACTGCGTGACGACGATAATGGAAGGCGCCTCGCCCTCGTCGCCGATTTTCGTTCCGCTATTTTATCTGTATCTCTTCCGTTTTCAGTTTTAGATATCCTTTAGTTTTTCCACGTTCTATGAAAAACGCTGGCTGGTTAATAATACGCTTTGTGTGACATTTAAGATTGGGTTGACGGCTTCAGACGATATTTTGTTAGCTAGACTTCTGTATTAAGAATCTGGAACACCGATACCAGAATACTCTGTACCGGTAACTACTTTTAACGTTTTCACACATTCTGCATTATTCAAAGTGTTAATTGGTGAATTGTATTATTATTCCGCTAGATTATTTCTGTGCTGTCGCATTAAATGTGCTTTAAACAAATTTCTGGTAGGGGAATTGTGAAAATAATTTTACCATTGTCTGATTGTTGCCGAATCGAGCTTAGCGCGTTGGTCACTCAGTCAGCAGTCACATGCTGCATGGTCCCGGTACCGTATTTTGTATTTTTTTGCTTTCATATAGAATGGAACTTGAGACCTGATGTTTTAAAATGGCCTACCGGTACCTGACGTTAATTTCATTTTCTGTGCCGATAGGGTTAGATCGGAGATTTACAAAAAGTGTAGGTATTTTCTCCTTACTCGTCAACGAGTCTCATTTGCCCGTAGGCGTTTCCCAATAAGGTAATAGTAAGTCAGCACACCTAAAATAGAATATTTGTATATGGAATATGAATGTATTCTCTATCTGCTATGCCTATAGGCTATATGAAAGTCCACAATGTGAGACTCCTATTTCTGTCTGTCCAGTATGTCGAATTTTAGGGAAATTTTATTCACAATTGGTATTTGTCTGAAATCTTACCATAACTGCATACGACATACACAGACATCGTTACAAAGGGTGATACAAATTAATGTAGCCAATAAGTTTCTGGTATATCATAGTACAGACAGACAGAGTTCTCAGGAAAGCAAGCAAAACGTAGAGTGAAGTTCAATACATGTCAAAAACAAGTTTTAAATTAAGATTCGAAAGGAGCAGCATGCTTTATCCGTTCGCTTACCCCAAATTAAAAAATAGATAAACTATATATACTAAAACAGGCCACAAAAGACCCCCTTACCCCAAAAATATAGGTTTGTATATAATGAAATCAAAGAGGTACGGTACCGTACTTGTTCGAAGAGTTCTGTAGATGATAGTTAAAATTGATGTTCAGTCATTCGCTTATTTAACCTAATATTTCGGATGAATAGAATAACCAGAGCAACAATGAATTTAATCAGATGGTGTTCAATGAATATATCCTTTGTGTTTCAAACATATGGACTCTGTTATTTTATGACAGATCAGTGCTTTAGTGTTTTAGGATAATTTTTGGTCCATATATCCAAAAAACCTTTATTTGAACCAACTTCTCCTTGTCCGATATTCAATTTTTCAATATACTGCTGATTATTTTCTGTTGACAAATAGTAGTGTGTGAAAAAATTAATCATACTTGTTTTAATATGTGAATACAGAATATGATCAAATTTTATTGAATGCTCATTTTTCCAAGAAAAATGCTATTCCATCGAAGAAAAAATACAATTCAAATTTCATTTGCTATTTTATTCTGATTTGAACTTAAAACTGGCTACCAAAATATAGTATTATCACACTATTTCATAAAACAAAAAATCATATATAGTCGCCTTTCATAAAGCTGTGTGGGGCATCCTCTTGAATCAAATCCAGTAATAACATTAGAAATTTCTCAAAAGTGGGCAGGTTGTTGTTTGATAATGATGCATACATTCATTTATTCTGTATTGAAGTTTGCTCTTAAACAAGACTGTCAGTGCTCAAACTGCCAGTCACTTACTATAGAATGTGGTACCAGAAACGGCATTCTAAGCAGAGGACATCACAAACTAACAGCTAAACCAACGTAGTAAGTTGAAGCAGATAAGTCTGTGTACTTTGCCAGAGCCATGTAGCATGCCAAGACTTGATCTGAAACAGGTATATTCAATACTGATATGTCACCTGGCGCTAAACTAGTCGTTGGATAGTTGTTTCATAATTTGAGAGCCCAATTACGCTTTTTGTTTGGATTACTTTCCATTTTTTTGTCCCATTCAAACAATTATTAGCAAATTGAACTCTCTGAAAATGTAATGATCTAGGACATGAAAACGACGATTTTTTCGCCTGACTGGAAACTTCAGAAGCTATAGCACACAAGTAGGAATTCCTTAATATAATGTTATCGTTTCTTAATTTAATGTTTTGACAGATATACATAATACCGGGTTATCTTGTTATTTTATATATTAAGTTTCAAATTCAAAATGAGTTCTGTTTCATCGAGCTCTGGTCAAAGATGGAATCCCAAGAATCTTGAGATTCGTACAATTTCTGTGGAGAAAACATTGGAACCTTTAGTTGTTCAAGTCACAACTTTGGTAAACACAAAAGGACCATCCAACAAGAAGAAAGGAAAGAGTAGGAGCCCAAAAGTTTTGGTAGGTGCTGTTGAAAAAGCAACTGATGCATTCATTGCAAAAGGAACGGAAATTGCAAAAGAAAACACTGAATTACGCAAAGAATTACAGGAGGCTGTGGAAGACACTAGAAGAGATGGGGAAACAATGTCAAGAACTGCTCATGAGTTTGCAGATGACCCTTGTTCATCTATGAAGAGAGGAAGTATGGTGCGAGCTGCAAGAGCCTTGCTGTCTTCCGTGACTAGGCTTTTGATTCTTGCCGATATGGCTGATGTTTTGAATCTTCTTAAACGTCTCCGTATCACCCAGCAAAGTATGAGCAGAGTGAAAGATGCTCATGATCAGGATGAGTTACTGAGAAATTTCAAGGAATTTGGACGAGATCTTGTTGAATTGAATCATGCTACTGCTCTCAGACAGAATGATTTGAAGGACCAGAGAAGACGTGAAGATCTTGCAGCTGCGCGAGGTGAAATCAAGAAGAATAGCATGATGTTGTACACTTCTTCTCAAGCTTATCTTCGGCATCCTGAAGTTGCTGCAGCAAAAGCAAATCGTGATTACGTTTTTCGTCGTGTGGAGGAAGCTCTGGGACGCATTTCCGATACTGTTCAAGCTACAGGAGAATCTCATCCTAGGCCAGAGGAAGGAACTGGAGAGCTTGCATATGCTTTGGATGAATTCTTGGATAAGATTGATATGGAACCACTAGATTTTGATGAAGCCAGGCACAGGCCAACTTTGGAGGAGAGATTGGAAAGCATTATCAGTGGTGCGGCATTGATGGCAGATTCTTCATGCACAAGAGATGATAGAAGAGAGAGAATTGTAGCAGAGTGCAATGCAGTGCGTCAAGCTCTACAAGATCTGCTGCAAGAATATATCAATAACGCAGGCAAAGAAAATCAATCTGAGGATCTTGAGAAAGCTATTGATCACATGGTTCAGAAAACTAAAGATTTACGCAGACAACTTCGTAAAGCAGTGGTTGATCATGTTTCTGATTCATTCCTGGCAAGCAACGTACCATTGCTTGTTCTGATTGAGGCTGCCAAGAATGGTGATGAGAAGCAGGTCAAAGAGTATGCTCAGGTCTTCCGTGAACATGCTGGAAAACTTGTTGAAGTTGCAAATCTTGCTTGTTCAATGTCAAATAACGAAGAAGGAGTCAAAATGGTCAGATTGGCTGCAAAACAAATTGATACTCTTTGCCCACAAGTCATTAATGCGGCTCTTACTCTTGCCGCTCGTCCTAGAAGTAAAGTCGCTCAAGATAACATGGATGTCTTCAAGAAAGCATGGGAAACTCAAGTTGGTATTCTCACTGAAGCTGTAGATGATATCACCACCATTGAAGATTTCTTGGCTGTGTCTGAAGCTCATATCTTGGAAGATGTCACTAGCTGTGTAATGGCATTGCAACAAAATGATTTCGAAGTTCTTGACAGAAAGGGAGGTGACATTAGAGGAAGGTGTGCTCGCATTGTTCAGGTTGTCAATGCGGAAATGGATAATTATGAACCTGACTTCAGCATCAATCGTGTATTAGATGCTTGTCAAACTCTACAAACTCAAGTAATGCCATCGTTTGAAGCAGTTTTGGAGACTTCAGTTGGAAATCTTTCCAAGGACCCACCAGAGGATCCACAAGAAAACGAATTTATTGATACTTCTCGTCTTGTCTATGATGGAGTCCGTGAGATAAGACGTGCGGTTCTGCTCATCAAGAATCCCGAAGATATTGAGGATTCCGATTATGAAGAAGTAGTTGAAGGTTTATCTGAAGTTGGTGGTAGTAGAGTCAGTGGAAAGACAATTGAAACCGACACTGGGACTCCAAGTGATCGGGCAAAGATGAGAGAGCTTCCAGAAGAGGAGAAAGCCAAAATCAAAGAACAAGTACAAGAATTTGTCAAAGAGAAGCAACTTCTTGATATTGAGGTTTCTAAATGGGATGAATCTTCTAATGATATCATTGTACTCGCCAAGCAGATGTGCATGATCATGATGCAAATGACAGACTTCACCCGTGGTAAAGGTCAATTGAAAAATACATCTGATGTAATTGCAGCTGCTCAGAATATTGCTGATGCTGGTAACAGATTGGATGAACTTGCCAGATCCATTGCTGATGTCTGTCCTGATTCTGCAGCCAAGCGTGATTTAATTGCCTATCTGCAACGTATTACTTTGTGTTGCCATCAATTGAAAATGTGTTCCAAAGTCAAGGCAGAAGTGCAAAGTATTGCTGGTGGCGAAATGGTTGTATCTGGGTTGGATAGTGCAACATCACTCATTCAGGCAGCTAAGAATCTGATGAATGCTGTCGTTTTGACAGTCAAAGCTTCTTACGTCGCATCGACCAAATACAGAAAACACACCCAATCTGATTTGAAGATTGTCATGTGGAAAATGAAGGCACCTGAGAAGAAACCACTCATCAGAAATGAAAGAACAAAGAATGAAGTTAGAGCAGCCCCTGTTCGCAGGCAGTCTCAAAAGAAATTGAATCCCGCTAAAGCTCTCAGCGAGTTTAAAGCCGATTTGTAAACAATTTCAAGAGTTTTTTATTATGAAATATAATTTTAGTGACTATTAAACACCCAGGCGTTGAAAGATATTTATCCTCATTAAGTGTGAAGATATTGGAATTTTAATAAAACAAACCAGATTGTAATGAATACAGAAATTGAAAGTTATTGAAAAATACACTTTGTACACGATGAGGTTTTTACTTTTCACTCTTGATATCTTAACGTCACACAGTTTCTGTAAAAGTTTTTACAAGTTATTAATTATTGAAAACGGCCAATAATTTATATGTGTTGTAGAAAGTTTTAGAAGTGCCTTTTAAGGTTGCTGTATCGCATATGATTCTGTAAAATGGCTTATTTAAATTTGGAACGGTATATTCAATTTTTTGCAATCATAGTTAGAAGTTGACTATGAAATAATGGTACCTGTATATTCTGATTTCCACTGCTTGAAAGTTTTTCAATCCATGTTCATTGAACAGATGCTCTAGTTTGTTTGTTTCGTTTGTATATTTTTCAATTGAGTTATTACTTTGATAATAACAAATAATAATACTGTAAAGCTTTTTGTTATAATATTCATATTAATATGGCTTACTTTTTCATATTATCAATTTTGGTGCTGACATGGTACAATTTTGGTGTTAGTAGTTAATGATGTGTAAAAAAAATTTGTGTAGTTTTATTAGTTGTGTACATATGAGTGATACAGCATATTAATCCTGAATGTGAAAGGTATATTGATCCTAAATATGAAAGATAAATCCAATCTAATTATGTGGGCTGAACATGGATGTGGTAGTTGCAATGTATTTGCGTGTGTATCTATGTTCCATGCTCAAATATATAAAATTTACGAGTTTGCATCAAAACCCTCTACTGATTATTTTTGTTAGCCATCCCTGAGGTACAAAACAATACGGTATCCTAAAATTGTTGAGTTTTCGTTCTTGAAGTTATTTTAAAAAAAAAACTACGCTATTTTAATTTTATACCTTTTTCTTGTGTGTATTTGAATAGAAGAAAGAAAGCTTCGTTTAATCATGTCTGAATTTCAATACTAATTCTGTGATCAAATTATTAGTGACTCTCAAACAATTGTGATTACTCTAGAATTGTGAATATTAGTGCATAGCTTCTTTTCCTAGATGTTTTATTATGACCAATTGTGATATTGTACAGAATTGATATCAAATCTACTGCCTGCTGTATTTTGCATTCGATGTGATAATTTTGATTATCATGTAGCTAGCACAATGTTTAAATCGATTCATGTTTTTGACATTCTGTCATTTTATAATGATATTTTCTATTACCTAATGAGCCAAGTATGAACCACAGCTGAACCACTCCTTCGGTGGGATTCATCTGTGTCACGTACTTGACAAATTGTATTATAATTTGACAATGATTTCTGGTAGAGAGTTTGTAGAAATTTGCTTTGAGGCTTAATAAATTCTGACCTGGGAACTTTTAGTTCTGCACTACGCAAAACTAAATAAATGTGTCATTCAGTTTACCTATGACACTGTAACATCACTTTTAAATTTATTTTTCATGGTTCATGAAAGATCCTAATGCCTAATCTAGAATAAATTTGACAAGGACTGTAACAATTCCAATTTTTACCAAAAGTGTGAGAAGCTTTGTGGCAATTTGAATATTGAATAAAGATTTGCCGTATTTTAATATTTTATGATCTGATGCTTTATTACTGAATGAAATGACCAACGACAATTGACTTCTTCTTTCATAATTTTATCATATCGTGCTTTTATGTGTGCTCTTATAATAATTACTACTGTATTGTATATATTGTATTGTAGATTAAATGTATATATAATATTAGTAAAATATGAAACATCATGTCTGACAGCATAGAAGATGATGAGGATTTTATGTGCGATGATGACGTGGAATATGACTTGGTATGTCTGAATTTTTTCATGTTGAATTTAAAAAAAAAAATGATAGAAATGGCTGTAGTTGAAATGCAAATAAGCATTAAATGGTCACAATTAGGTTATCGAATTGATTCTAATGCTGTTTAATAATATCACCGTGTTCACATGTATCGATCAATTAGCAGACTGCGCTCATTCTATTCTTTGCGCAATGAGTTTTTTTCAGAACCTCGTTCTATAAAATATACAGCAACAAAAAAGTATATTTAATCATTCCAGGTACAGAAGCTTTATCCGAAGTTTGAAAGAGATGATAAAATATTTGTGAAAAACATGGATTTCTAATGCCAGAAAATATTATTATTATAACCCTTTTCTGTAAAACCTATTCTACCATTCAGTAGTTTTAAAAATTTTTAAGATAGGAAATTTCTGATTGGATTATTATTGTGGTGTATGGTAAGAAATTATAAGAAGATCTACCCAAATAGTAGTATCTGTTGATGATATTCAATCAAATTTGTTTCTATTCCAGGAATATTCTGAAGACAGCAACTCTGAACCTGATGTGGATTTAGAAAATCAATACTACAATTCAAAAGCATTGAAAGAAGAAGATCCGAGACTTGCATTGGAAAGTTTCCAACGGGTAAAATTTGTTTTAAAGTAAAACAATACAGTAGATGTAAGTCTGTTATCGCACATCATCTTGATAAAAGTAAAAAGTCTTTTGTGAAATATTTTATATACAGTGATTTAGACACGCACACAAATTTACAATAAACGTAGCTTTGGCAACCAACTTATTCTCTATTATTTATTGTCTCTGAAAGTCTTCTATTTTGGACCGTTGGTTTCCATCACAGTAACCATATTGAACAGAAACATGATAATTTATGATGTGTTATTGTCTAGTATGCAACAGTAACATTAAAGCTATCAATAGTATTATCGAATTTTGTGAACAAATCCAATTTCTGGGTTTGTTTACTTTCAAATCTTCCTAGCATCTCTGATGAATGCTTCAGGCACATGAAGCAGATTCATATTTTGTCGCCCTGTCGAAATTTTTTTTTCGCATTATGAGCAGCAACAAATTGTGGAATATTTTCTAAGAAAATTGTCTGATGTTTATTCATTCAGGTTTTACATCTTGAAGAAGAAAAAGGAGAATGGGGATTTAAAGCTTTGAAACAAATGACAAAAATTAATTTCAAATTGAATAACTATGGTGAAATGATGAAAACATACAAAGAATTATTAACTTATATCAAGGTAATTCAGTAATTATTTGTAACTGAGTAGCAGGATCTTAGTTTTCTTCGAGTTTCCAAAATGTTCATGTCATTTTCTTCAGATGGAGAATGAAGCTTCAAAACCATAAACACAGCTTAAAAGAGTGGCAGAATCTTAGGTTCCTTCGGATTTCCAAAATGTTCATGTCATTTTCTTCAGATGCTATTACATAGCAGTATTGATGATGTTGAACCATAAAATTATTTATCCAAATTTCCGACTTTTAATAAAAATTACTGATTTCTATGTTATATATTCTGTGCAGTTGGCAATAAATTAATGATATGTGTCAATTTTACAGCGGCAAGTTGTCTTTCCGCAAAATTATTCTATAATATAAGTAAACAGAAATTTTAAATAATAAATTTTAATTAAAATAACTAAGAAACATCTCTAATTCTCATAACCTAGTCTTGGAAGAACACTGTCACAGTCATCAACATGAATTTTTATTTTCCATAGAGCGCAGTCACCAGAAATTATTCAGAGAAATCAATCAATTCAATACTCGACTATATTTCTACATCTAAGCAGATGGATTTACTACAGAATTTTTATGAAACCACGCTAGATGCATTAAAAGGTATAATATGCATATATTTTTTTTTTTAATTTACACATTTTTGATTTGTTTATTTCGAATTGCTTGAATCTAATAATTCTACATCTAAGTAGAATTTTAATGAAACAACATTAGATGCATAGATGCACTAAAATGTATTAAGTTACGTATATTTTCTTAACATTCTTAGACTTGGCATCAAGCTTTTTACATTGTTAATGCTTAGGGTAAACAGACATGTCTATTTCTACCTAAAGAGTTGAAATATTGATTTTGAGGTTTGAACCCTATTCTCGCGTACAGATGGATAAATGTATTTGTCGTTTTTTTTTTTATGTATTTCAGACGCAAAAAATGACAGACTTTGGTTCAAAACAAATACAAAACTAGGAAAATTATATTTTGATAGAGAAGAATTTATTAAACTTTCAAAAATATTGAGACAACTTCATCAATCATGCATGGTAGGTACCTAATTTTTTTTCTGCACTCATGTCTGCCCTTTTATTACGCACAAATGTCACACCGACATACTTCACAAAATAGCTCTGTAGAAAATTATAGAAAACGGAAACACCAGTGTTATCCTCTAATTTAACTTCTATCTGTGTTATTTGGTAATTTTAAACTCTTTGCAACATGTTGGGGGACCACTTTCCCGTTAACATTTATCTCAAATTGAATGTTTCTTTATCTGGTACAGAAGAGTGTTTCATCACAATTTTTTATTGATCTTCATCAGTCAAGCATGGACAATGCTGAAATGTGCTTGAGTGCGTATTTCATCTACTGTCCATGCTCGATAGTAAGCCAAATTTACTGACAAATTCTTGTAACTGTAACAGCCAAGAAAATGAGTGAATCGTTTATTCCTAACACACATCTGCATTCTATATGATGTATATTCTTATCTACAAAAGTGGCAACTCAGGTTAAATATACATAAATACCTCTGGACGTTTTCGGTTCACAGAGCCAGAATAAGACTGAATAATGCAATAGCAAAAAGTATCAATGTGTGATAAATATTTCAAAACTGTTAGAAAATGTGAGACTTCTTGTTTGTCTGGTAACAATTATAACCATTTCATACAACAATATTTTATAATAATGTTTCATACCAGTTTTACTTGATTCAAAGTCAATGTGTGAAGAAATTGTTCTCATAGAAAATTCATAGCAAACTGAGTTTTCACAACAAAAATATTCTTCAGTAAAATTGAAAAGTGCTAATTTAAGTAATTAGCATGAGAGGTTGTAATACTGAAGAGACAAAGTTATTGATATTTATTCAAAGGCACATTGCTATTTTGTAAATTTGAACAACGATTGTAAGCTTCCCCATGTATTATATTATGGTAAAATAAAGTATTGGGATTAGGAGGTGGTCCATACCCTACTAATATTCGATTCAACTCTGAATGTTGTATCCATTCTCCATACAACAATTTCCTGGGGTTGAAAGGGTTGGATTTTTTAAACGCAGGGAGGTCTATGGTAATTTTTTTACCAGTGTTTTTTCTGTTTTATGCTTCACAAAATAAAATATCTGATTGGGAATAATCGCTTATTGATTTTGTTTATTTTTCATATACTCTTAGACTAGTGGCCACTCAGATTGAGCTTCTTTTTGCCAATTCCAAGCTGATCACAGGCAGCAAAATTTGTGATCGTAATCATAATATTATATAAATAAATGTATGTATAATATTCTGATGATGCATGCAACAGCTAAGGTCTTCGGCACCAGGCTTCTCTTCCGTGAGCCCCCCTCGAGTCTGGTCCAAGGATAGGAGCAACAAATATCACATCCCATGCACAGCAAGGCAGCCCGGGAAGAGAATGAAAATTGAAAATTAGGTGAAAGGTTGAATGATTTTGTTAGTAAGTGGTGAAGTAAATAAATTTTTGGGCATCCCTAAATAAGATATTTATTGGTTGAAGCCGTCCATGCATAGGGAAATAATTCTACCTTTTTGTAAATCGAAATTACATTCTATATTCCTAATGTTTTTTCAGACTCAAGATGGTGAAGATGACCTAAAGAAAGGCACACAGTTGTTAGAAGTATACGCGTTGGAAATCCAAATGTACACTGCCCAGAAAAATAATAAAAAATTAAAAAGACTTTATGAACAATCGCTGCATATTAAATCCGCTATTCCTCATCCACTGATTATGGGAGTAATTAGAGGTAAGCTAAAATTTATTTGAAATCTTTATGATGTTGGTGGTGACTGTATATGGTTGGGCAAATTCACATGCAAGTAATTTTAGTTTATTGAAAATAGTATTTTTTTGTTGATTTCGTTAGCCGATTTATATAATCGTTTTTTAAATGTAAAATGTTGATTGTGTGGCCTCATTGTAATGATTATGTCAAATTGTCATGCTCAATCATGATTTCACTTTTCAATTCATTAGTTTGATCGTATCTTGAAAAATAAGATTTGCCAAGTTCAGTAAATAATGTTGAAAATCCACTCAAAATTCTGTTTCTGGTGAGTATTATAGTATCTGCCATGCCAGTCTGAATTTTTTTTAATTTGCATATGCTCATCAGTTGGCACTAAATTAAACCATAATGTTTTTACGTTCAATTCACAGAGTGTGGTGGTAAAATGCATCTCAGAGAAGGAGAATATGACAAAGCTCATACAGATTTCTTTGAAGCATTCAAGGTAAAAAATGAAGGAAACTTCTGATCATTTACAAATCATTACGATAAATTAATAATCATTTACATGTAGCATGTACATTCATAGCTATTTTGAGCTATATTATATGATTTATTGATTCACGCATGTCAAGCGTGGGCCATTGTGAAAACACAGCAACACTTTTCGAATATTAAACAGATTGTACCAGATTTAACATCCTTCGAATATGTATGGATAAAACTGTATTAGAAAAGAGGATTGGTTGTTTGTTCAGATGGTGCTCTTTCTTTCGCTTTATTAATAATATTTTCATCCTATTTTGATAGAATTATGATGAATCGGGAAGTCCGAGACGAACGACATGTTTAAAATATCTGGTTCTTGCAAATATGTTGATGAAATCCGGGATTAATCCCTTCGATTCACAAGAAGCCAAACCTTATAAAAACGATCCTGATATTTTAGCAATGACTAATTTGGTGAGGTGAGTTGGAAATTAGAGGTTGTTTTTGTGAGGTTAATAAGTAAGTTGCAAACTGGCAGAATGACAGCTACTTTGTTCTACCCAAACATCGAAAAGAAAGTTGGTTCCATCAGAAGATAATTTAGCAAATGGACAATATTTAATCATGTTTTTAAACGTCTACGGTAATTGCAACCAAACTGTACAGATAGTTTCAAAATCACCAACATGGCTACGAAATAGCATTGTTGATGGTTTTGAAGTTTTTTGACATCCGTGGAAGAAATGAAATTAAAGTTTTGGACACCTGAAGAAAAACAACACTCTGTCACCCTGCTAAATTATTTCAGTACTGCCAGCCCATTATTTAACAAATGATAATTTATATCATTTTATAAGTAAATACATTTGAAAAAATTGCGGAGTAGTGAAAAATTGCAAAATAAAATATTATTCAGGTACTAAGGTTTTCTGCTATAACAGAATGATATTCTCTCATATGATACAGGAAATTTAGTTGTATTGTAGTTTTTAACTTGAGAGAGTATAATCAATCAAAACACAATTCAAATTTGTTTGTGCCTCGAGGTCAAAAGTGCAATAAAACACAGTAATTAATGGCTAATTTTAATGGACCTTGTGTGATATTACTGTTCGAGAGTTATGACAAATTTTTTTCTCTTTAACTTATTCCATTTGTGATTGTAATAATGATTCTATTATACTCTCATAACTCAAGAAAAGTTGCAGAAATCTGTTGAGCAGCCTTACTGTCAGCAAATCCAATGATATTGAAATATTAAGTAATGTTGAAAGTTAAATAATAAAACATCATTTTGGTTTTGTTTTCCAGTGCATATCAAAACAATGATATCACCGAGTTTGAAAAAATAGTTGCAGCAAATCGAGCTAGTATCATGGATGATCCATTCATCAGGGAACATATCGAAGATTTGTTAAGAAATATTCGAACGCAAGTTCTATGCAAACTCATACGACCTTATACTCGTATTCGAATACCTTTTATATCACAGGTAAAATATATAAAGTTACAGACTGATTTTATACATCAACAGAACTTGCACTTATTTTGTACTTCATGGGGAGGACTGTTATTAATTGCAATCAGGCCTTCCCCCTTCTGATTTTACGACCCTGAATTCTCCATATGATATTTGTGATTCCTCATAATATTAAATACAACCATAAGTAAATTTGAAAATAGGATTCACTTTTAAGAATTTCCAAAATAATGATGGGGTAGTATTTTATCCTTTTTCACACATATGTTTTGGTTGTCCTAAAATTGTTCAGTATTGCAACAGTAGTGGTAATGATATAACCCAACGATTTTCATCATTTTAAAATTTGTTATATTTTCTTCGCTTCTTCAGGAACTGAAAATTCCACCAGAAGAAGTTGAAAGCTTGTTGGTCAGCTGTATTCTAGATGGGTGAGTTGGGAAACAAAGATATTTGAAAAATTATTACTTGATCTTATTTTGTAAGAAATTTTGTTCGGCCACCAAAATTTACTGGTCATAATCTGTTAATTTTTTCTTGATTGGTTAGCATTTCCTCTGGGTATCTAAACTTTTGCAGGAATCTTATAGAAAATGGTTATCTGATCTGAGGTGAAAAAACAGAATAATTGAATATATTTTAATTCCTCTCCGAATTTTCTGTAATTTTGAACCTGTGCTTGCCAGTTCAATACTATGTGTAATTATAGCATCATGTTGTTGAATGTCAATGCACGTAGATAATTGAAAATTTAAAAATAGACTCCACGTTTATCTTATGTTGTGAAATCTTTAAAAAAAATTAACGAGAGTTGTTTGTTCATTTCCCGTTATTGTGAAATATAGCCATGTGGTGTAGATGAACTGCATTAAAAGTCGTACTCCCTGAAATGAACTCGATACAACTTGTGAGCTTAAACTTAAACTAAATGTTAAGAAAATGTTTAAGTTCGGAATCCTGATTCTTATGTAGCATGTCTGAACAGGAAGTTTCGCATCCGTTTTTTCAATGTATTGTTATCACTAGTGAAGTGATTTTTTTATGTTTGTGACAAAAATTGAATTTTCTAAAATATTTTTTTCTGTTAAAGTGACGTCTCCCTGAAAGCACTAAGTTGCAAAACTCTGGTCTGAATGTTGGAAATCATTCAGTTTGTTTTCCAAAACAATTTTTCTCTCAGACTTAGTTCGGAGTAAGACCTTCCTACAGTATCAAAATCAAAACTCTAGTCCGGATGTTGAAAACCTCAGATATCAACACCTCTCTGCTTTATATGTATAATATATCGAAAATATGTAATAAAAAATTCATATATTTTATTCAGGACCATTAAAGGTCGTATCAATCAAATCGAGCAAGTTTTAGTGATCGATGAACGACGAACAACACGTGGAGAGGCAAGGTACAATGCTCTGGACCAATGGACTCGACAATTAGGTTCTTTACATGAGATAATCATCAACAAGTTAAGCTGAAGAGAAATGATAGTACTCGATATTCAATTCGGCGAGTCGCTTCATGTGCTGTCTTAGTGCCGAAACTCAGTGAATCAGCGCAGCATGTTGAAATACATGACCAACAGGACTGGGTACTTCAAATCGAAAACACTGTATAATTGATAGGCTTATGGGATTAATTTGCTCCATCTGAAAAATATATGATTGCTTCGTTTTGTTGTCGATACTTATCAAAATAGCGACATCAGAAGCTATGACGAAATAGATCTTTCTCGCATCAAAATTTGTCCTCCCTGTTTGCATTGTATTCTGAATTTTGAGTTTTTTGGATTCCATCGGACCAGGTATTCGATTGAACTTCGAAATCTGTATATACTTGCAAGTACCCAGTGCTGAACATCCATTAAACAATTCAATGTGACATTGCTTCTATACATGTCAGTGTGTATTCATATTTTAATACACATTCTGTCTATTTAAGAATCATTCAGTCGTTATATTGCAATGAAGTAAGATAATGATGTCATAATGGGAGTAAATAGAATCTAAATAGGACGAGGTAACGTCAACCTCGACTCTTCATACCGCTACTTCTTTTCTGACCTTAAGCGTGTCATTACCACTTTTGCTGGTATTTGTTTATTAATATCTTACAATGTCAATTACTATTAGAGTTCAATTTCAAATTTCCAGGCAATTTTTACAATCTTGTTATAATGTCTGGTAATAAATTTTGCTATTTCGAAACAAATTGTGTTGTAGTGGAGATAAAGTGACATGAGGTGGATATAGCATGGCATTCCAGTAGTTCTAAAAATGTTTGCCACCAAATTTAGTTTCGCACAAGATAACTGATGCTGGATTTCCGATATATCGGTTAGTAAATACTTTTCAAAAGACGCCTATGTTTTGCAACAGATTCTCTGATAACAGGCGCTGGATTTCCAAAATATTGGTTTGTGAATACTTTTCCATAACGGTATGTATGATAGAGAACATAGATGATAATTGGGTAAATGTAACAGCTTTTGCTCAGATTGAAAATATTGTTTATGGTCACTCACTAGTCTGAGCATTGCCCCTGCTTGAAATTCCTGGAGTCTGCGTTGCTGGAAAAATACATTACTGAGTGAGAGTGGCATAGCTCAACGATTGATTAAGTGTTTGGAACATGTTGAGAGTCGCCCTGCTAGAGAAAATGTAGGTTCATGACCGGTGGTGCATATAGTAGGGAGGATCGCTGGACATCGCATGGTGATTCACATTACTTCTTGCAAAAGATCCTGTCCACCACACTGACAGTATGTCTTGAAAATAAAATCCTTTCCATTTTGTCCGGGTAATTGGTTAATTTAAAGCTTGTGGGAACCACGCTGACAGTATCCCTTAGAAATTAAAATACCCTTTCCACCTTTTCCGGGTAATTGGTTAATTTCAAGCTTGTGAGACATTCAGAGACTGATAGCCTATGATGCCGTAAGACTTTACAATGCACCCTGGCATAGCAGTTCAGTGAACTTTGTATTTCAGTTACCACGAATTAAAAAAAACTGGCAAAATATTTTGTGATGGCGTACGGATCCATCACAAAGAGGGTCCTTCTAAACTTACAATTTTGTGGAATGATACTAATTGCTGAATAAGCCAGAAATCATTCTCTCACCAACGCACAACCTACCACGCCTAAGGTTTCTGGAAAAAAGCAAAAAAATTGTAGAAGAAGTTTGTATTTCAATAAAGACAAAAGTACAGGAAAAATATTTCGGCAAAATCATTCATTCGCAAACAAACTTAAACACACAAAATCAAGGTGGAAATGGGAATACACGAATGTCAAAAAAAAATCCAACAAAAGGGAATCAACCAAGGAGAAGTGAGCTTTGTTTTATTTCCTGGTGATCAAGGTGGCATAATCTCTTCCTGTTGGGTATCTGATACACGGAAGATATTCCCAATTCAAAAATACTCATTAAATAGCAGTGTTGATGATCTTTAAGTTCTATTTCAGGTTCCTGGGTAGTGTCACATTCTGACAGTCTGCTAGTAACAACTAGAAACTTTCTTCAGTGGTCAATACTTGGTCAAATAGGTTGTAAAATTTTATTATTATTTGAACACGCATAAAATTCTCGTCCAAAAACTAACAGGACAAATAGTAGGAATGAAAAATTTCATTCATCATTCTTGGCTGTTTCATTCTTGACTGCTCACCGACAACATTGATAAAATTTGGTTCACTCGTCAAAATATTTGCAACAATGCAAGACATGGGACCTATTTAATTAAATATCAATTTACAACAAATTAGGGTCATTGTAACAAAAATGAAACTAACAAATTTTTCAGGCATCAAAGTTCAAGACATGAAACCCAAAAACTAATTTCGTCCTTTCAAAACAATGTAATTAACAAGAACTTTAATTATAAAATGGTTATTACAAACTATGTGTGCTGAATACTACTGTCTGGGAAGGTAGTAAAATATAAATGAAAATCATTCATTCATACTCATGTGTTATAGATGGAACTATATTTAAAAATTCCCACTAAACTCACATTTTCTCAGCAGTTTCAAGTCCGAAATTCATTTTCCAGAAATCTTTTGTTGAGAAAGTGAGAGTCACTGATGGATCCCATCCGTGACTTATTCTTGTCAGATTAAAATTTCTGATTGGGTTTGTTAGAAATATATACTCATCCTAAATAATGCAAAGGTGCAATTGGTGTATCAATACTAGGAAGTTCTACGTTCAGAATTACTTTTTTTTGACAATTGCATAGAAAGAAATGACATCGCAAAGCATTTTTGTTCCACAATCATAATTGTTGAAAAATCATAACTGAGAAATACAATTAAACAAAAATTGCCCTTTTTCAACTTAATGTGTTTAAACTCCTTTAATTGAAATTAGCGTAATTATTTAAAAAAAAAAATATGCGAGATTGACACTAAACTTCAACAATTAACTATGCCTATATTTCTGCCCCTATTTAGCAATCATTAGAATGCATATGTGATTAGAATTCTTTTTGTGTTCAGCATTTATACGGAATTTCAAATCGTAGAATACATTCAATCACACCAGAGTCAGTAATAAACCTCACTGACCCGGAACAATCCAACTGGACATTCCTATTTGATCATGGAATGGTTCTTGGAATTTTCTATACAAATATTGTAGTGAATATTCAAAAAACTTTAATTTTTACACTAAATGCTGACCATATTGGCGCATAATAAAAATAAATTACTTTTTTCACAATGAAACATAAATTTTGCAAAATATTGACCATTGTTTGAAATAATCACATGACTTTGAATAAATTTTTCCAAATCCGATTCTACCTAGAAAATTGCCAGTATATAAAAATTTTTGAAATATATACGCAGTATTGAAATATATCCATTACATTTTCTCTCAAACCAGAAAGAGATATTTTGTAAACATATCATTCGGTTCGGCTCGATAAACTGATGAATAATACTTGAGGCGCAGGTGGGCGTTGCCTCTGTGTCTCATTGTTGAGAAGTTAATTTTTTTGATTGGGAACATGTATCAAGACACTGGAATGTTTATCCCAATCAGACATAAATTAGGATAGATTTAAATCCTGGATCTAAAAATCGCATCCTTGAACTGCCACATTCATACAAGCTTTTTTACTGTATGCTTGAAAAATATTCGATTTCTATTTATGAACAAGTTTATAATGTCTTATTTGAATTTCGAACATGTGAATAAGTATGCCGATAACAAAAGAAATTTGTATAATACTCATTGTGCGGGCACACCCATTTCCCACCGTTCACAAGTTTCTTCCCACATATGCATAATTGCACACAGACTATTGTTTGTCGCGGCGAGTCCATTTTCCACTCCTATTCTATGCTTCTTGAAACTTATGAATTTTTTCATTCCTTCGCATGATTGGATCATTATTCTATCATCCCAATACTTCATAAACTGTTGCTTTCTTATCACCTGATCCAGTTACAATAAACCTGTCATCGATCGATACATCACAACTGAGAACAGACGATGATTCTTTGTACTGTAAAGTGAAAACAAAATTAGTAAAATAAAGAAACAAACAGTGGAACACAGATAACAACTAATTTATTTCCATTCCTCATTTTCTTCATATTTTTCAGTATTTCATATTTATTAGAATAAATGATAGGTGAAATCATCTTTACTAAAAACCATACACAATGTTCCTCACTGTGGTTTTATTATTTCCCAGAGCAGATGCCACTCATTACACTCTACCATAGTAATTCAGCACTGTTTGTAACATGTTCCACTTACAGTGCAATTGATGGTATTCCACATAATTTATATATTTATATAAGTATGAGCAACCATCATTCCAAACTGAAAAAAAAATTTGTCTAGTGCAGTATTAGCCAGAGTTAGAACGCACAGTTCTAAAGAGAACATGTTTAATTAGTAACTAGTACTTAAAGTATGATAAGATTTAACTTTTATT